>CM029383.1:88634-688634 GCA_017165825.1 Hepsetus odoe
AAAATTAACCTTAACCATATCCTTGCCAGGTTTGCCCTACACTATTGCTTTTCCTTCTGCCATGCTTAAACTGCCTCATCAAAGAAAAAACATGGCATTTGGGTACATGTAGAGTTCTATGAAAAAGTATTTGATTTCTGAAAAAGAATGTTTTTTGTTTTCTCATAGTTTTATTTATTCGTAACAGTGATTTTTTCCAGATATCCACAAAATACAATGAACACAGAACACAGTTTCCTAATGATCTACCGAAAACGTACTAACACTATTAGCACTTGTGAAAACTTGCTAGTTTGATGTGAAACCTCTAGCAGCAACAACCCCAATTAATCAATGTTTATAAATCACAAATCAATTGAATATTTTGTGGTGTTTTTTCTCAGGCTGTTTGTATTATATTATATTATTATTTAAGATTAGGGCTTAAGTAATTGGTTTAGGATATTTAGGTAGTCCTACCTTGTTCACAGAGAGCACCTGAGTAGCTGGGTAGACAAACGCAGGTAAAAGAATTGGCTCCTTCAATACAGGTGGCCCCATTCCGACAAGGATTGGAATGACATTCATCAACATCTGTAAAAGGTTACAACACATTCACTTAAAAATGTTAGTCTTGTCAAACAATGACAAGAATGAAAACATTTTAGAAAACATCATACCATTTTCACAGTGATTCCCACTGAAGCCAGGCATACAGAGACAAATGTTGATTGTCTCATGGAGGTAACAGGTTCCTCCATTTTTACAAATATTTACTGCACATTTGCACATTTGAGAAAAAATCACTAAGGTACCTCTCAAGTCTAATTCTTATACAGTTAGGTTTTGTTTTTGTACCTGTTTACTGAAACATATTCCAATTATAGTTATATAATGGACATGGACATAATGTGTAGACTCGCAGCTTTCATTTGGCGGTATCTACGTTCAAGTTGGATGAAGGGTTTAGGAGAACTCCTTAACATGTGCCACCCTCTTTACAAAGGGACCAAAAGTAATTGGACAATTGACTCAAAGGCTATTTCCTAAACAGGTGTGGGCAATTCCTTCATTATGTCATTATCAATTAAGCAGATAAAAGGCCTGGAGTTGATTTGAGGTGTGGCGCCTGCATGTGGAAGATTTTGCTGTGAACAGAAAACATGCGTTCAAAGGAGCTCTACATGCAGGTGAAACACGCCATCCTTAAAACAGAAAAAACCCATCCGAGAATTTGTTACAATATTAGGAGTGGCAAAATCTACAGTTTTGTACATCCGGAGAACTCAGCAACACAAAAAGACCTGGACGTCCACGGAAGACAACCTTGGTGGATGATTGCAGAATAATTACCATGGTGAAGAGAAACCCCTTCCCAACAACCAACCAAGTGAACAACACGCTCCAGGAGGTAGGTGTATTGATATCCAAGTCTACCATTAAGAGAACACTGCATGAAAGTAAATACAGAGGGTGCACTGGCAAGGTGCAAGTCACTCATAAGCCTCAATAATAGATAGGCTAGATTGGAATTTGCTAAAAAAAAAAAAAAAAAAACTAAACCTAAAAAGCACAGTTCTGGAAAAACAATCTTTGGACAGATGGAACCAAGATAAGCTTCTACCAGAGTGATGGCATGAAAAAAGTATGGAGAAGGCATGGAACAGCTCATGAGCCAAAGCATACCACATTATCTGTAAAACACGGCGGAGGCAGTGTGATGGCTTGGGCGTGCATGGCTGCCAATGGCACTGGAACGCTAGTTTTTATTGATGATGTGACACAGGACAGAAGCAGCCGAATAAATTCTGAGATGTTCAAAGACATACTGTCAATTGAGCATGCATTTCACTTGTTGAAGACTAAACTTCAGACAGAAAGCCACACAAACAAACTGCAACTGAAAGCCGCTGCAGTAGGCCTGGCAGAGCATTAAAAAGGAGGAAACCCAGCATCTGATGTGCATGAGTTCAAGACTTCAAGCTGTCATTGCCAGCTAAGGGTTTTCAACCAAGTGTTAGAAATGAACATTTTATTTTCAGTTATTGAATTTGTCCAGTTACTTTAGAGCCCCTAAAATGAAGGGATTGTGTTTAAAAAATGCTATAGTTCCTCACATTTTTATGCAATCTTTTTGTTCAACCCACTGAATTAAAGCTTAAAGTCTGCACTTCAGCTGCATCTGAGTTGTTTAATTAAAAATTCATTGTGGTAATGTACAGAACCAAAATTAGAAAATTCAAAACATTCTAAATATTTATGGACCTAACTGTATCTACATAAACTTTATAGTGGCGCAAGCTTAGCGATGGGCTCTAAGCAGCTTTGCTGTGGTCTACCCACACATTATCTAAAATAATGTGACCTGTAAATGTGGCGGTCTCTAAGCACTTTAAAAAATATGGCTGACAGTTCATTAAACAGATGTGTAACTGTCAGGACTTGGGGTGTTTTGTTGTGTTTTATTCACAGTAGAGAGCGCTCTGTTCTGACAGAGCACATCTGAGCTCATAGGAGACAGGTGTGCTACATTGAGGCTGACTACTTAAGCCTCAATGAGTCAGAACAGAGCGCGGCTCATTCGATACATTTTCTGTTGTCGTTACGGGTGGTTTCGGTTCTGCTTCTGTGTCTTCCAGTTACATGTCTGGATTTTGGGTTAGTTCGTGTTCATGGTCCAGTTTCCTGTCTGGATTTTGGTTTATGTTTAATAAAAGCACCTCAAGCATCTCTGGCTCCGCAATGACGTCCTTCCTGCTCCCCGCCACCGTGACAGTAACATACATATGACACTGTGGTGAATTATAAATATGACTATAATCTGGTTATTTAAGATAATTACTAACTTTATGGATATAAAAATCTCAAAAAGTTGATACTTTAACCTGCTGTAGTCAAAGAATGGTTTAAGTGTATGGAACTTGTGCATGTGACGTCAATACATACAAGTGTTTTGAAGTGAAGTGAAAATGACTATTTGTCATTGTGAAAACACAGCACAGAACACAGTGAACTATAACAAAATGCATTCTCTGCATTAATCTTATGCACTGACATTGTAGCAGCGGGCAGCTATATCCAGTGCCCAGGGAGCAATGCTGGGGACAGTACCTTGCTCAAAGGCACCTCAGGTAAACCTATTGGACCAGGACTCAAACTCATGGCCTTTAAATTATGAAGCACTGTTGTGCTTTAAGTTCAAACTGAACTCCATGAATTTCTCAATAGCCATGGATTCACTAAATACATTGCCAGAGCTGACCAATGTGGATCTTTATGGCCACTAGATTAAAGATCACAGCAAATCATAGCATAAACCAGGAAAAAAGGATAATAGAAGTTTCTGCAACTCATTCAATGCAGTCCTAGATAAGCAGCATCACGGTAAAAGTGCATACAAGAATCAAACCCTCTAAACACTACTTAATTTAAAAGAAATTTAAATTTTAACATTATTATTAGTGCATTTATCAGGTTTACCTAGAACCAGCCATAGCAACTTTTCAAACTCACACACCCTGCTGTTTCAACTAACCACATTATTAAAATTATGGAATGGTCAAACACGCACGCTCACACACACTCACACACACATAAAAACTGTTTATACTGTACCAGGCAAGTCAGTTGTGTGCTCTTCAACTGTGGTTCCATTTAGAGTTTGTGTCTCTGTTACCCAAGTCTGTGGGTCTGTAGATATTACTTCCATGAGTGGAGGTGCAGCTTCTACTATTGATGGCATGCCTACACCATTAAAGCCCACCTCAAGTGGTATGGTAGTAGTGGCCTTAAGTGATGAGATAAATTCTTTTGTGGCTGAATGTTGAATACTTATTCCATGTTTTACTTTAGGGATTTCAGTTCCTTTAACCCCCAGCTCTGTTTTAAATGTAGAGGTAATATGTTCAGGCACCTGTGCTTCCTTAGAGATGGAAAAAAAACTTTTTCTTGTTGTGGTAGAAGAAGCCAATGAAACAGTCTGGCTTGGAGTTGTAAACTCAAAAAGCTTGGGTGAGACAGTGAAGAGAAGGGATGAGACTGTATGAACAGGCGATAAGCTTGGTTTTGATCCTTCAAGTGAATATGGATCTTGTGCGGAACCGTCCTCAGCTGAGATGAATCCTTCAAAGTTATCTGTGTATGGTTGCCTTTCTCCATCAACAGTGGCGTGACCTGCAGGATTTGTGTGTTCCATAATTGGTGGTTTGGTAGCAAATCCTATTCTTGGTGTCTTCGATGACTCTAACTCAGGCATTTTTTTGCCCAATACAAATTCTGTGATTACAGTTTTGGGGCTCTTTGATGTGACGGTCTCAGGTAAAATGCTTTGTGGAGAGCTAATATTGGATAGCACTGCAGAAACAGTAATACATTCTATTTTAGGCTCTTCCAGCTTCTCACTTGTTACTGGGCTTGCTGTCTCCAACCGATCTCCTCTTGCCTCCTGAGTCTCCTGTGTCTCTGGTCTGATATTTAGCTCATGCTTCCCATTGATGAAAGTCAGAAATTGGTTTGTGGCAGCAGAGGATGAATTCTCACCAGCTCCAACTCCTCCAATTATCTCCACAATCTGATCAACTTAAAAAAATAATAATAATACTCAATTTTTTTCTATATTAATTACTATCTAATGTCTATTCTATAGAAACATCTCTGAAAACTGGTACCAGTAAACATCACACAACAAATATTAAATACCTATCTGACTGCAGTAAAAGCAATTCTGTTTCAGTGAATCCTCCTTGATTTTTAAAAATTATTTTAAATAGTGTTAATGAAGTTGTATAGTTGTAACCAGGTTAACTGATATACAGTACTGTGCAAAAGTTTTAGGCAGGTGTGAAAAATGCTGTAAACAAAGAATGCTTTCAAAAATGGAAGTGTTAATCATTTATTTTCATCAATCAACTAAATGCAGTGAAGGAACAAAAGAGAAATCTAAATCAAATCAATATTTGATGTTACTACCTTTTGCCTTCAAAACAGCATCAATTCTTCTAGGTACACTTGCACACAGTTTTTGAAGGAACTCGGCTGGTAGGATGTTCCAAAAATGACTGTATTTCAACCTACGTGTGACATTGATAATCATTAGTACCTGTTTGGTAAAATTGGTTGATCATACACCTGACTATAATCCTACAAAATCCCTGACCTTGTGCAAGTGTATCAATAAGAATTGATGCTGGTTTGAAAGCAAAAGGTAGTAACACCAAATATTGATTTGATTTAGATTTTTCTTTTGTTTGCTCACTTTTTGCATTTTGTAAATTGATAAAAATAAACAGTCATTATATTTCTAAAAGCATTCTTTGTTTACAGCATTTTTTCACACCTGCCTAAAGCATTTGCACAGTACTGTATACATTGTGTTAAATTAGCTAAACATTATTAAATAGCATTGTTATGCTCATGAAACCCTAGTAAGTCATAAACGTCTTAAAATCATCGACTGACATCTATTTAATCATCCATTTAAATCATCAGATTAATTGGAAATTAAATTAATTCACCAGTGTTTTTATTTTCTAAAGCCCATATCTTACCCCATAATAAAATAGGTTACTGTGAATGTATATTATACCCCTTTGCTTGCAAACTAAAATCACTGATCATATGCTTACCTGATACATTCAATTGCAAATTGACTAAAATTACATTAACAAGAGATCCAGAGTCAGATCTGTTTCCTTCAGTGCCTGAAAGTGGAATCTGGATGATTGGTTCAGTACCAAAATCTTCAGTGATCACACTCTTCTCCTCATCTCCTCTTAATCGGATGGGATCTTCTAAAGTTATTGTTTGTTCATTTGTTTTTATTGTAGTTTCACTCACAGAGGTAAGAGGTGTGTAGACAGTGGTGATTAGGACTGCTGTTCTTTCACTTTCAGTTGAGCCCTGTTGGGGTTCTTTGTACACGACAGCTAGCTTGCCTGTGTCTTGCTTATAGACAGAGGGTCCTTGGGTGGCAGTCTTTTCTGTAGGAGCCTCTGGTGCACCTTCTCTTTGCCAAACTTCAGGAGACTTCACTACTGTGATACCTGCCATGATATCTAGCTGAGGAGATATGTTCTCCAGGGAGGGAAGAGGGGGCACTGCCTCCACTTGGTTATTAACTGCAAATTGAGTTTGGAGCTCTGGTCCTGAAGAAACAGAAAGTTCAGTGCAAATTTTCAGTAATATGAAAATCAGTAGGTCACATTCAAAGTGTTGTCATGAAAGAAAACACTGAAATCCTTTGGACAAGCTTAGAGAGGTGCAATTAAGTATAATAGGTTGCTTATTTTACCTAAAATGAGGAGTAAACATTAAATGTATCATATACAATAAATTTGGGAATTCTAATCTGAAATCATTCTGTCTGAAATAAACAATGATGACATGGCAAGATAATAAAGAGACCTTAAAAAAGATAATCCATTCCACATGCCAGCTGTGTGTAATTTAATGTTTAATCAATACAGTAAAAGTAAACAAATACTAGTTTGGAGACAAATCACATAGCATTACTATTAACATTAATTACTAATGCCTTATACAGACCTTTCCAGGTATAAAGATCCCCATCTTTCACTCTATCTGTAATGAAACACTGTCAGCTAATGACACACAACCAATGTCAATTATTGGATCAAGATCAGGTCCTGAAACACCATCAGTTACTGAAACAACTGTCACGGTAGGCGGTGCTCTGCTCTGACAGTGAACACATGTGCGCAGGCTTTGACTGACAGAGTGTAAGTCATTGTTCATGTTTATTTTTGCGCACTTCCGCACTTTCATGTGGGTCTCGAGTTTTTCATTATGTCTAATAACGTTGAGCACAAGATCCCTGGCTATGCATTTACATTCGAGCAACAATGCCACCCCTGTGACAGAATGACCGACCTTCAACAGATGATGAACGTAGCTAGCCAGAGGATCAGCAACAACTCTTGGAGCAGTGGTGGTCTAGTGGTAGGATACTCGCCCACAGACAAAGAGATTGCAGGTTCAAATCCCACCTCCAGCCACACCACCATTGGGTTCCTGAGCAAAAAACCCTTAACCTCAAAATGCTAAATTGCTCCAGGGGGACTGTGCCTGTAATTAAGAAATGTAAGTTGCTATGAATAAGAGCACAAGCTAAATGATGTAAATGTCCTTGCTCACCACATCCATAAACTTCCTCTTTGACCTTCCTCTTCTCCTCTTGCCTGGCAGCTCCATCCTCAACATCTTTTTCCCAATATACTCCTCGTTTCTCTTCTGCATGTGCCTAAACCAGTGCAATCTAACCTCTCTAACGTTTTCTCCAAATCCTCCTAAGCTGTCCCACTAATAAACTCCTCCTCTAATAAGTTCCTTATCCTGTTCACCCTCATCACTCCTAACGCAATTACTGGCATTTTTAACTCTGCCACCGCAAACTCCACTGCCTGTCTTTTTTTTCAGTGACACTGTCTCCAAATGTTGTAACACAGCTGCCACTACCACCCTGTAAACCTTCCCTTTAACTCTTGCTGCTATCCATCTGTCACAGATAACTCCTTCCACTTGTCTTGACCAATTTCATCTTCCCTGCACTCTCTTCCTGACCTCTTTTTTGCTATCCCCATTGCTCTGAACTGTTGAACCCAAGTATTTAAACTCCACCTTTGCCACCTCTACTTCCTGCATCCTAACCATTCCACTGTCCTCATTTTCATTCACAAACAAAAAAGTCCTCAGCAATAAACCTTGATGTAATCTTTTATCTGTGCAATCTTACCAGATATCTTGGTAGGATTGCACAGAAACATCACAGCTGAGGGAACTATGTTAAGTTTAATCAGATAGAAATCAAGCTAATAAAAAAGACATATGTTACTACATGGTCTAGTGGTTAGGGTGTTGGCCACTTGATCGGTGGATCGGGGGTTCGAACCGCTTCCCAATGGGTTGCCCTGAGGTACCCTTGAGCAAGGTGCCGTCCCCGTCCCACTCCTCCCTGCGATGGGCTGGCGACCTGTCCGGGGTGCGTCCCCCGCCCTCGCCCTGTGTGCGCTGGGTTGGACGCCAGCACTCCCCCGCAACCCCATTTGGGACAAGCGGCAGATAATGGATGGATGGATGGATGTTACTACATATTTTGTTTTAGCACATTTGTTAAAAAAAGAAATTAAAGGAAATTCATCTGGAATAAAAATATAAGGCCAATAAGCCACTCAGGACAAATCAATGAATGATTATGTTTAACAAGGACACAGGTAAAGAAGTGCACAGCCAAAATGCAACCGTTTTCAGCATAAAGTAAATGTTTACCCCCAATGACTATGACAACAATGAGTTAAATGAGACAAATGATGTGCACAACCAATTCTGATTCATATCCTGTCTTAACCATCAAATAACTAAAGCTAAAGTGCATCGCAATCACAGACATACAAATGTTTATAAATGAATGTTGATGTTACAATATAATGAAATATAATATAATTAACAAAAGAGACTGTTAATCACTTAATTCAATCAATGATTAAGCAACGTTTACATACAAGCTGACATTTAAGAGATGCTCATAACAGTATACTGGGGTGGAGGTGGACTAGTGGTAGCGTACTTGCCTATGGACCTATGGCTCAAGAGGTCCCAGGTTTGAATCCCACCTCTAGCACTACCACCACTGGGTCCCTGAGCAAGACCCTTAACCCTGAGTTGCTCCAGGGAGGACTGTCCCTGTAATTAGGACATGGAAGTCGCTCTGGATAAGAGTGTCTGCTAAATGCTGCAAATGTAAATGTAATCTAAATATATACTCTAGAAAGCTTATACAGCTTGATAATGAAAGATAGCAACACAATATTAGGCAGGTGGCTTTTGTTACAGTCGATTGATATACAGTACTGTGCAAACGTTTTAGGCAGGTGTGGAAAAAATGCTGCAAACAAAGAATGCTTTCAAAAATGGAAGTGTTAATCATTTATTTTCATCCAATAAAATGCAGTGAATGAACAAAAGAGAAATCTAAATCAAATCAATATTTGGTGTGACCATCCTTTGCCAAAACAGCATCAATTCTTCTAGGTACACTTGCACACAGGAGGGACCTCGGCTGGTAGGTTGTTCCAAACATATTGGAGAGCTAACCACAGATCTTCTGTGGATGTAGGCTTACTCACATCCTTCTGTCTCTTCATGTAATCCCAGACACACTCGATGATGTTGAGATCAGGGCTCTGTGGGGGCCATAAGAATTGATGCTGGTTTGAAGGCAAAAGGTATTAACACCAAATATTGATTTGATTTAGATTTTTCTTTTGTTCGTTCACTTTGCATTTTGTAAATTGATAAAAATAAACAATCATTATTTATATTTCTGAAAGCATTCTTTGTTTACAGCATTTTTTCACACCTGCCTAAAACTTTTGCACAGTACTGTATATATATATATAGTATATAGTGTATATCAATCAATATATGATACACACAAATCAGCAATGTGGGATGATTTGCTCCACCCCCTGTTCTTCCCTGTATCCTTTTCTACTAAAATTCTTAGTCTTATCTCTCTGTTTTACTCAATGTCCACTCTCTCCACTTTCCTTGACTCTTTCTCTCTGGTGTGAGAGCCAGCTGTTTGACATTAGGGAGGTGTACTCTTTTCTCAACAGCTATCAATGATGTTAAACATTTCTGCTAGTAAACCTAAACTGACCTGTCAACAGTGCAGAAAGAACTCATCCCCCTGTTCTTGTTAGGTACAGGGCTGACTTCAAGGTCCTCCTCTTAACCTACAAGGCACTTAAAGGTCTTGCCCCAATATACCTAACCGAACTGCTTAATACCTATACACCTAATCGCCCACTTAGATCCCAGAATAAAGATCTCCTAATTGTCCCTCGCATAAATAAATGTATAGGAGCACGAGCTTTCTGTTACAGGGCCCCTAGATTGTGGAACAGCTTGCCTGCTTCAGCCGATTCAGTCTCAGTCTTTAAATCACGGCTGAAGACTTACTTCTTTAGTACCCACACCAATCACCATAGTGCACCATTACTAATGCTGCTGGTGCTGCTGTACATGCAATCGCACTGTATTGTTTCATTTCTGTGTCTGTCACTACTGGAGCCTGCTCATTACTGACCCCCCCATTCCATTTCTCTCCCCACATGTCCGGGGGGGCCCGCTGTGGTCATCACCTGAGTCCAATGCCGAGCTACCATCTGCTCTGTGTGATGCATCTGATGCGCCAAGGGACCCTAGCAGCTCATCGGTACCTGGACGCAACTTGGGACTCCTCACTGATCCTGGAGTTTAAAACCAAACTAACTTTGTACTGTTAGTATACCCAAGGGGGTTGGGTAGCCGGTTGACCTTTGACCCTCAGAGGTTTTTTTCTCCACATAGTGGAGTTTTTGGTTCCTCTCCTTCGTAGTCATCCGGCTTTAACATCTATTACTGTAACCTGTTCCATCATCTACCACCAATGTAAAGTGCCTTGGGGCAACTGTGTTGTAAAAGGCGCTATATAAGAATAAATTGAATTGAACTGAATTGAATTGATGAGAATTGTTGTAGGATGTTGTAGGATTATTCCTCAACCTGTATGCAACTTTATGCATCATCACCTAGTAAAAGCCAAACAGTACATGGGCATTCTTCTTAAATGGGGCAATTTTTGCTAACTGCATGTTATCAGTTGTTAAAGTTCAGTATTAAGTTCTCGGCTCTGCATTGATGTCCAGCCTATGACACTACATCCTAACAGAAATGACCAGCCGTCACAAATGGACGTCGTGAGCTGGCAGCTCCGTTGGGGATGTCTACAAAGAACCACCGGACCTTCCAGGTACTAGAGGCTGGGATTGTGGAGATTGAGCGGCACCTAGGGTGTTTTGCGACGTCCGCTCCCCTCCCAGGACCAGCCAAGGCTGCGACAGTTCCAGCTCCAGCAACCAGAAGGGCGAGGATGCGGAGCCAGCGTCAGCGTTAGCCCAAAGAGAAGTGGGGCGGCGATGCCGGCTCACTCGTCCGCACAAGAAGGTGGGACTTCAAAGACATCAACCATCTTCATTGCCAGAGGAGGCGGGGCTTGAGGGACAATGTCCCAGCCAGCCAGAGGAGGCAGGGCTTGAGGGACAAGGTCCAAGCCCACCGGAGGAAGCAGGGCTTGAGGGACGAGGTCCAAGCCTACCGGAGGAGGCGGGGTTTGAGGGATGAGGTCCAAGCCTGCCGGATCTTGGTTTTACAACTATATATTTTTTTTTTTTTTTTTTTGAAGTATTCCTCAGTTCTTTCACAAAAAAAGCCTAGTCGGTGGCCTAGTGGTTAGGGTGTTAGCTGCATGATCGGGGGATCGGGGGTTTGAACCCCTTCCCAATAGGTTGCCCTGAGATACCCTTGAGCAAGGTGCCGTTCCCGTCACTGCTCCACGGGCGCTTTCAATAGCTGCACGGTGTTTGAGTGTGCATGGGTTAAATGCAGAGGTCCAATTTCGTTGTGGTTCACTGTCTGCTGTGCTGTGACCTCGCAATGACAAGGGTTGTCACTTTCACTTTCCTTCCTTTCCTCTTGTAAGAAAGCTAGACTCACATCTTGAAATCCCAAAAATCCCCTAGAAATTCTGCTAGTGTATACTAATTAAAGAGCAAAGTCAATCAAGAAACAACTGGGGGATGAAATGACCAGATATTTGTCTGGTGAAAAAAGGGAAGTTATAAAATACTTGGGTTCAACAGTTCAGATAAAAAATAAAAACCAGATTCTGCTTATATTTGTTTCTTTGTGCTGTGCTGGACAATAAACAGTTTTTCACTGTCCCATAATAAGTGTTTGTTTCATTTAGATAATTCTTTGACCTTGTGACTAAGACAAGTCAGACAACAAGTTTAAAGAACCCTCAAAAACAGGGGATGATAGACAGCATTCAGTTATATTTGGCACTTTTTGGCACAAAAAATTTATCTGACAAGACAAAGATTTCAGTAGAAAATGACTACTTCAGGTACATAGGCAGAGTCTGGGAAGGGAAAGTGGAAGAATGTGCTGGAATATAACAATACCCTGGAGAGAATATCTGATTCTTATAGTGTTTCAAACCAGCAGAGAAGGAAAGTGTTCACAAAGAATATAGCACCAAGCCAAGCCTTGAGTCACAGCTGTTTGGATATGATGCACCTTCATTTCTTAAGCTCAGTCTTAGAGAGGAAAAACTATCTTCATCTTTACCAGCATTGTACTTTTAATGTTATTTATCAAAACATACACTGTGCACTGTTTGAAAGTGTAATATAATTAATTTGGTTATTTTAGCTCAACATTTCAGAACTGAACCATTTTGTGGAAGTTTGTTTGCCCCTGGTACAATACAAAAAGAATTACCCATAAAAAAATTTGTAAAAAAGTAATCAATTAATATGAAGTGCTGATTATTGCACTTCACAATTAAGTTTGTTATATTCAGTTCAGAAAATGGATTTGGCCTTACAAGTGAAGTGAAAGTGCTTATTTCCATTGTGATTATACAGCACAACGAATGGTGAACCACAATGAAATGCATTGTCTGCAATTAAACCATACACACAGTGCAGCAGTGGGCAGCTATATTCAGCACCTGGGGAGCCATTATCGGAATGGTATATTGCTCAAGGGTACCTCATGGTTTGTGATTCAAACCCACTGTCTCTAACCACTAGGCCACCAGTGCCTCCAAGAACAAATTACAGAAAAAATATATTTGTTGTCCAATTTCATCTTCTTTAGTGTAGGACTGGAGTTTAAAGTGAAGGTTAAAGTGCTAAAAAAAAATCCAGTTCCTTATTAGTATGCAGGAGACAGGTTTAGGAATCAGCGTGACTCAATGTTAACTAAAAAATTGTACACACTGGAAAGCCATTCTGAGTAATGCCAGATCTGAATTGATGTTGGATTAGATTTCTCTGTATGCTTGGCAGACAAAAATTTTCTTAATCAACCCTCCTACTTCAAGGGCAGTTTGCTAAAACAGAGTCAAAGATGTATATATTGTGTCGATAACCACCTAAAATACTCTGCCACCTTAATGAAGAGCTGTGTGCAGTTTGAGAGGATGGAGAAAATCCTGATGTAGGTATTTACATAAAAATAGGGTAACTATTGAATTTTAATGTTTGTTTTCTTGTTCCGCTTGTAAGTCACACAGCACCAGTTTTCAACTAAAGATCAAGATCAACTAAGCAAAATTAGATTTTTTCATTGTCATATAATCAGTAACAAAGAGACAAAAGCCAGTTTCACTGCAGACATACAAGCTTATTCAAATATTAGGTGGTTTGCTTTGTATTCTCTCCACATTTTTTCTCTTTCTATCACTCTGGCATAGGATAATCTTTCCCACATGTCCTTAAGATTTTCCCATGGTTTTAAGGCACTATGTGTTGACTCTGTAGAGATCATGTTTTTGACAACATGGTTGTCTGTTTTATAATCTGTGAATGTGGATGTGCATAAAATCTTAAACTCTGAACCACATTAAACAATAATTAATCAATAATAAATTCTTACCTTTAAAACAGAACGCTCCAAGTTTCTCAGTGGGTAATGGGTACTCAGTCTGGTTTATAAAACGGTACATGGTCCGAACACCTAACAAGCCTCTGCCACACTGAACCCTGGGCACTGAGATTGGATAGCGTGCACTGCCATCAGACAGCCAGCCAAAGTCACAGCGATCCAGGCCCTCCCTCCAAGCTGCATACAGCTGACCGGGGGAGGCCAGAACCGCTCCAAGCTTCTCACACTCATCTCTAGCCTCCTGCAGAGTTAACTTAATGCTGATAGGAGGATAAAACACTTCACCTAAAAGGAACATGCACAAACAAACACACAATTAACTGCACATTATTTGCACTATTTTATAAGAAAACTCTACAGTTCGCACACAATAGGGATGCATACAGTATGATGCTGTAGTTTGGTGCCAGTACAAGGTGTGTCAGGGACAACAGCATTGTTGGAGATTTACATATATCAGATAAACATCTAGGTAGAACGTCAAAATATGTCAAGCAAAAAGAGCAATTTTGTGTGTGTGTGTGTTTTCTTTTGTCTTAAATTGACCATTGGTGAAGGGAGAGAGGAAGGTGAACACAAATTTTGCAATGGAGAATATGGATTACAATCTTGGCTAAACTGTAAACTGTAATGGCTTCCAATAATGTAAGTATAAAAACTAGGTATTCATAAAAAACCACAAGGTACCAGGTTAAACACATATGTGCCCAGTATAAATCTCTGGTTTTGTATCAAGAGTAAGATCTCTTCTTTTCGTCCTTTGGTTAATAAGGTTTATGGATTTAGTAGTGAACCCCTTGTCAGGACTTTGGGTGTTTTGTTTTGACACCCCTAAACTATGTATATCCAGTTTTAGTGCACTTTAAACTGTATATTGGCCCAAACCTGGTAAATGTATCATCTGTACAGGATATGAAACAGAATGTAACAGCTAAACCATCTGCTGTATTACGTTTCAAGAATGTGCTTGTTTGAATATCTTAAAATGGGTAACAGATGTCCAGCAAGCATGTTGGTTGAAAATAACACTTATACATAAACACTAAATTTGATAAGCAGAGCATCAACACCTCAATTTGGCATCAAGCCCATTTTGACAAAGGTTTTTTGCAGAAGCTGGTAAAAGGAAAAAAATAATACTAAAATGTGATGGCAAGACATATTCATAACCTATCTTTTTGGAATGGTGAATGTGCTGTGCCATGCTCACAGATTTAAAAGTTGATAATACAATGTTGAAAAATTGCTCTGTATTATTAAATCTACACTGTGTTGACCGTGCACTGCTTTCCCCTCCTGAGACGCCGGATGGTGGACCAGAATTTCCTCGAAGCCGTCTGGAAGTCCTTCTCCATGGCCTCTCCAAACTCCTCCCATGCCCGAGTTTTTGCCTCAGCAACCACCAGAGCTGCATTCCGCTTGGCCTGTCGGTACCTATCAGCTGCCTCCGGAGCCCCACTGGCCAAAAAGGCCCGGTAGGACTCCTTCTTCAGCTTGATGGCATCCCTCACCGCTGGTGTCCACCAACGGGTTCTAGGGTTGCCACCGCGACAGGCACCGACCACCTCCCGGCCACAGCTCCGGTCAGCCGCCTTGACAATGGAGGCGCGGAACAAGGTCCATTCAGACTCAATGTCCCCCACCTCCCCCGGGACGTGGTTAAAGCTTTGACGGAGGTGGGAGTTGAAGCTTGTCCTGACAGGGGACTCTGCCAGACGTTCCCAGCAGACCCTCACGATGTGTTTGGGCCTACCAGGTCTGACCGGCATCCTCCCCCACCAACGAAGCCAACTCACCACCAGGTGATGGTCGGTTGACAGCTCCGCCCCTCTCTTTACCCGAGTGTCCAAGACATGGGGCCGCAAGTCCGATGACACGACCACAAAGTCGATCATTGAACTGCGGCCTAGGGTGTCCTGGTGCCAGGTGCACATGTGGACATCCTTATGCCTGAACATGGTGTTCATTATGGACAATCCGTGCCGAGCACAAAAGTCCAATAACAAAACACCGCTCTGGTTCAGATCGGGGGGGCCATTCCTCCCAATTACGCCCTTCCAGGTGTCACTGTCATTACCCACGTGAGCATTGAAGTCCCCTAGCAGAACGATGGAGTCACCAGGAGGGACGCTCTCTAGCGCCCCCTCCAGAGACCCCAGAAAGGGTGGGTAGTCCAGAATGCTGTTTGGCGCATAAGCGCAGACAACACTAAGGACCCGTCCCCCGACCCAAAGGCGGAGGGCCGCCACCCTCTCATCTACTGGGGTAAACCCCAATGTACTGGCGCCAAGCCGTGGGGCAATAAGTATGCCCACACCTGCTCGGTGCCTCTCACCGGTGGCAACTCCAGAGTGGAAAAGAGTCCAGCCCCTCTCAAGGAGACTGGTTCCAGAGTCCAAGCTGTGCGTCGAGGTGAGTCCAACTATATCTAGCTGGAACTGCTCAACCTCGCGCACTAGCTCAGGCTCCTTCCCCACCAGAGAGGTGACGTTCCACGTCCCTAGAGCCAGCTTCTGCAGCCGAGGATCGGACCGCCAAGGCCCCCGTTTTCGGCCACCGCCCAGCTCACAATGCACCCGACCTCTTTGGCCCCTCCCACAGGTGGTGAGCCCATGGGAAGGGGGACCCACGTTGCCTCTTCGGGCTAAGCCCGGCTGGGCCCCATGGGTGAAGGCCCGACCACCAGGCGCTCGCCAGCGGGCCCCACCTCCAGGCCTGGCTCCAGAGGGAGGCCCCAGTGACCCACGTCCGGGCGAGGGAGAACGTCTTCCATAGTTTTTGTCCATCATAAGAGGTCCTCTGAACCGCTCTTTGTCTCTTCCCTCACCTAGGACCTGTTTGCCTTGGGTGCCCCTACCAGGGGCATAAAGCCCCGGACAACATAGCTCCCAGGATCATTGGGACACGCAAACCCCTCCACCACGATAAGGTGGCGGTTCAAGGAGGGGTTATCTATATCTATAGTTCTTGTGATTTCCACTCTGTGAAACTGTGATTTCAATCTAAAAAAAACTAATGCTGCATTCATTTTAAAGTGAATTTGTTCCAGGTTACTTCATTATTTAAGAGGTCACTTTGTCGATAATAAACGTCATGACTGTTAATTATTTTCTCCTGCACATCCATCATAATTGATGGTTTCTTACCCAGTCTATTCCCAGAATATAGCTTACCTTGAAGTTTGTCCACATAACAGTATACATCATAGGTTTCTGTTGGATGTCTGAGCCCATATGTTCTAATACCAGGTTTCCCCATCTTGTCCCCATGGCAACTGTCCCTGGGCCTTGTAATCGGATATCTATTCATAAAAATGAATTTTTATAATTAAACTGACAAAATAGGTACCAACAATAAAACTTGAGAGTAAAATTCATACCTGACTGTTTGGTCAGCAAGCCATCCAGCATCGCATTGCTCAAAGCCATCTTCATGGGCAGCAGTCAGCTGCTCTACTGTGGCAATGGTTGCACCTGCATTTTTGCAGGCTTGCTTGGCACTTTCAAAATTCAAACTGTACCGACTGGTGCTGGCTCGATAATGAAACACAACACCTGTTGAAATGCAAGAGACACATCATGCAAATCCATGGTAAATAAGGGTTTCCCATGTTTAATATCACAATTTGTAAATTGATATATGAAAATGTAAATTGAAACATGAATAATTTAAGAGCTAACGTTTCACTGGCCCATTGAGGATACTGAGAAATCTCTTAGTATTCTGGCAGTGAAAAACAGAAAGACAGACAGAAAATATAAAGAGCAGTGACTAAGTCAGCATCAGTGTTAGTGCAGTAAGACTGTGTAAACTCCCCTTATGGTTATATAAGTTGTACTGGGTGACAGATTCAATCAACTCAGCAACTGATAACAGAAAGGTGAATGCTCTACAAGGTTAGCAATAGCCAAACTATCCATTACCCTTTTCACTTAATTTCAAGTAACAGCCACTTTGGGCCTACAGAGGTTTTTCCAAGTCACTGAAACTGACTGAACAGGGAACTGAAAATTCAAGACACCAGATAGTTTAAGTCAGGGGTCACCAACATGGTGCCCACAAGGACCACATGAGTGGCCTGTGGAAATGTTCTAAAAATAGCACAACTCACCCGTGAGCAGGGTCTAAAATGTAATTTTATCCTGTTGCTATTCTTCTTTAATCACATTTGCATCTATATAGATTTGAAAATGAAAATATCTATAAAAAAGCATTTAAAACATGTTTATTATACATGTTAACAGTACTGTTTAGATGAGTTTAGGTATAGTGGTAGCCCTTCATATGGCTCTGTACCCATGAAGCAGGTTTCAAAAAGGTTGGTTACCCCTGGTTTAAGTCATGAATGTTAGGATACATAGTGCTTGCATCCCTCCATGGATCAGACTAGTTTGTCAAGCATTTCTCTTCCCTGATCAAGCATTGAGGTCTCTTCCTTAATCAAGAAATGAACAAGCACTCTTTCATCCACTTGATGTGAAACAAAGCAGGCAAGAACACTCTTTTCATTGTTCTGTATTCCATTTCTAAAGCTCATATGCTTGTTATAGACAGCAATATACAGGGGTCAGCCTGGCACTCTGACCAGTCCGCACCTACGCAATCCAATATTGCAGGAAGCCCTTGTACATTTTACCTACTTCCAACAAATCAACTTCAAAGACTGTGTGTCCACTTGCTGCCTAGAATAATCAATATTTCTCACATCACCTCGTTTTATTATTTTGTGGCGAATCAGTTTTACCTTCCACGTTAGAACTCTTTGTTTTAGGTTAAAACAGTTGCTTCACTTCAGTCATGAAAGTTGTAGATGGCTAATATAAGGACATTTTCTTGAAACGGCAGTATTATTTTATGTTCTGTAACAATTCAAGGCTCCCAGAATATTTTTTTTGTTTAGCATTTGAGGGAGCAGAGTCTCATTATGATGTATTTTCCTGGAGACATGGTTTATGGGGGCCTGATTAGAAGAAGGCTGCCTTTGTATAACTTTGTATAACTGCATCTAAGTAGTGATGGAAACAAGCACTCATTGTTGAATGGAAATGAGGAATCATTGTACATTTCAGTTATTTCAGAACCATGCTTTTCTAATATAAACATGCTTGATAAGTACTGCAATGATCATTTCTGCGGTCATATTTTAATTAAAACTAAACTTATGTACTAATAGTACCAAAAAATGCAGCTAAGTTAACTTTGCAGGGCCCATGTCCAAAAAAAATTTAATTATGAAAGTAATCAATTAGTGAATCGGTTTTGGAAGAATGTAGACTAGATATAAAACATTATTAATACAACTAAAATTAAACAGCAACAATGATTTATTGCTTGATTATATGTGAACCTATATTCATCTATGGGTTAAACTCTGATCTTGCTACTTATCTTTTCCATCAGTCAAAATTATACTTGACAGCTTTCAGACATACAGTCACCTCCAAAAGGAATGAAACTGCTAGGCCAATTCATTGTTTTTGTTATGGACTGAAGACATTTCGGTTTGAGATGAAGAGATGAATATCAAATGAAATATTATATCTTAACTTTTATTTCCTGATATAAGACATGTAAAGACATGTAAAATAACATAGAATATAAATTACAAATAATATAATCTATTACATCTGAACATAATTATATACATTAATCTATTTCTACAATGCCCCTTTGTGTAGCAAGGTACAAATCCTGAGCAGCATTTAAACATAGCGATAAGCAGGGCAGCAGGGAATTTGACAATATATTGCTTCCGCCTTCTGCTAAGGATGACACTAATATAGTTTTCACTTTCTTTAAAAATCACCTCATTCTAAGGTCCTGCCCTATTTTCATTAAGTGTTGTATGGCTGTCACTATTTAGTGCAAGCAGTATTGATATATACACTGATAACACTCACCAAAAACATTAAGCATGACAGTGTCCTGGGTGTCTTCAATGCCACACATGACTTCACAGCGGTAGTCTCCAGCATCACTGGCCCTCAGCTTTATCATAGTCAGAGAAGCATCTCCTGCATCCTCAGGGTGGTTTGTCACAGACACCCTGCTTTTGTATTCTGCCCCAATTTTAATGACCCCATTCTGGGCCACAAGTACCGTGGCTTCAGTATCACCTTCTAACTTTGTCCACTTGATGCGAAGGTGGTCTGTTGGTTTTAGGGTAGATGATTTGGAAGTTGTTCTCAGTGTGCTAATAGTTGTGAGAGCAGTGTTAGGCATAGGCACCGATGTTGGTTGCACGGAAAAATGGCAAGGCAGAATAACCTTTTCTGCCAGAAAACCCCATACTGGAGGACTCTTCTCTACTTTCATCCATTGGTCAGAGTCTAAGCACAGACAACGCAGTAAATAGCAGTAAAGATTTTACACAAAGTGCAACATACTGCTCGTTTTGTTATGGTAAAATTAGATAAGGTTCTTCTAAACTGAAAAAAGAAACATATTCAGTCAATTATATTCAAAGATTTATTTAAGACTCAAGTCCGCTACACATTGAGTTGTTTTTCAAAATTTGTCTCACATAGTTGATAGCACAATACAGCAAGACCCGTCAGATGAAAAACCTCAAAATGTATTCCTCGATTAATATGAGAAAAGTACAGAGGGACTTTTAAAGAATGCCTGTGTTGGCAGAATACAGTACACTGTCTTTAGAAAAAAGTATTTTCAGAGTAAGAACTTACTTACCTTCAAAAATAATAAAAACTTACCTTCATGTGTTACAGCACTGCAAAGAGTGACTAACAATAAGATTTTCTTTATGTCCACCCTTATCTCCATTCTGCAGGGAACAATTTATTTGTAAAGAATTACCTCATAGAACAAAAGGCCACAGCACCCCCATCCTCCAATCTGTGAAATTACAAAAATCTGTCCTGTATATAATGGTGTACAACTAAAGACAAATCTCTGCATTTTCCTTTGCATTTCAGAATAAACATTTAAAGAAATCATTAAAATACCACTACAGTATATTATATATTATACCATAGCCAACTGTAAGTTTGGTTAACAGAGGCCCAAGTCAGCCATTACCAGGCACGTAAAATTTTCCAAGAAATTCTTGGCCTGTTAAAACCAGATGTCAGAACTAAAAGCATAAAACAGGGTGTTCTTTTACGGGAGTAACCAATGGACAAGAACTGTTATTTGGCAACGACAGAGCACGTCTTTTCTCTTATGATGCCTATGTGAGTTATTAATGGTTTAAAAGATCAAAAACATTATATAAAATAAAATTTTAACATTTTCTCAGTCGCAAACCCTCTTCTAAACTTTACGTCCATAGAGCTCTAGTCGCAGCCATTTGAGCAAGCATGACTGACCGATTAACTACTGGAATTAGTATAAAGCAAGGAGACATATTTAATTAGGACTGAAATCGACTTGCCCCACAGACATCGGTGGAAGCTGTATTAATATGATCATGAAGTTCACACTATATCAGAAGTCATTCGCGCTTCAACTCTAGCTACCTTAAACTAACAAGATGCAGCAAACTAGAATCACTGTAATTCACTAAATGAAATCGGTCCCAACGTGCGTTTCCCTGACAAAAATAATATTAGACTTACTGTGAACCTTTTATAATTATTTGCTTTCGCCTACCCCAATCCTACTGAGATGATCCTATTGAAATGCTTTCCTTATGCCTCAACATGAAATTCCTTTCACCGTGGTACCACCGACTAGAACCAAAAACATCAGCCGCTTGCATCTTCGAATTCAGTTTATACCCCTACTTTCGTCAGTGAGCAGAGGAGGGGCAATCGAGAGCGACCCAACCCACAGGGAACAGAGGTACTCTCATTTAAGTTTATAAAACACGTTACTGAGCAAGCTGAAATAAATATATATACTACAAATTTCAGCTTGCTACATAATGTGTAGCCTGATGCTACCATTTTAGGCTGTGGCACTGTGTTACATATTTAAAATTTTTAAAAATTGTTAAATTTTCGAAAATCAGATAAGCACAAAAAACGGTTACACAAGAGACTCGTATTCAACCTCATATTACACGTTTTGTTAACAATTCATGAGAAAACAACGTAACCTCTATAAATAACACTACTGTACATTTACACTTCTTTACTAAATTTTACTTTTTGGAAAAAATGGTAAAAAGTGTGCCTTGCATTTTGCAGGAAACCGTAGTTTCCTCTAAATGATATGAACATCACACATTTAAATTGATCATGGATGTTCAAACCTGCATACATGAAACATCTGGTTTTGTTCATGGAGCTGTTTGCCTAATGAAGGTGAACTTCCCACAGGGGGAGACAACACCATTATCTTCCTGTATCATGTGTGACTCAGCACATGAGTGGAAGTGATCAGCACATGCAGTTTAATACATGTGTGCTAGAAAAAAAAAAATCAGTAAATAGAAAGCAACCTTATGTGAAGCTCTTTATTTAGTGCTCACATACACAAATCAAGCTATGTAACAAATCACAATTCACTGATAAATTTTATTTGTTCATATTAAAAATAAAACAGTTAAAATTCCATTTTGAAGTCAAATCCACAAAAGTTATATATCATCAAATAGTTGATCAGGATCAGTAGTGATGGCTGCAGACTGCTGGAATGGAGCTTTCCTCACTTCTGTTTTGGCTTCTTCAGGCAACTCATTTCTAAAATTAGAGTTAGTGAAAAAAGTCAAAATAGCAGAAACATTACACTTGATAATTTGCATGAAAAACGCGGAAGAGTGCATCAACAAAGTCAAAAGCTAAATTCTGACAAGCCTCTTCAGGTGTCAAGTTTCAACATTTGGGTAAACATACTAAACAGGTAAAGATGAGATATTGTCATACCTATAGCTGAAGAGCTTGTGTGTCATCCATGTTTTTTCATTAAGTGGTTGCAGCAAATTATTCAGATTTAACAGAATTCTGAGAAGTTCTTATTAGGTGTCCTGATGCTAGATTGATTACTGATGTTAATGAGGATGATCTGCTGAACTTAGGAAACACCAAAATACGATGTTATACTGCATAAAGATGCAGGATTCTTGACAAAACAGTGACAAGTACTATAATTAATTAGTTCATGAGAAAAATCAAATTGAATTCTTGACCATTTTCCCAATGAAGTTCAAGATGTGTCGAGCATTAGATCCTTGTAATAAAGCCTCTTCTAATGGAATGCTAGAAAACATGGAACACAGCCCCAAATGGACTGGAAGAACAAGGATTCAGTTGGTAACAAAAGGATAGTTTTACAAGAGAACAAGGTCACTAGCACCAAAGGGATACCACAGTTTATCTATTACTCAGTTGGTGAAGACATTACATTTAAAGCATTTAGCAGAAAAAAGTGAAAGTGACAACCCTTATCATTGCGAGGTCACAGCACAGCAAGCGTGAACCACAACGAAATTAAACCTCTGCTTTTAACCCATGCACACAAACACCGTGCAGCAGTGGGCAGCTATTGAAAGCACCCGGGGAGCAGTGACAGGGACGGTACCTTGCTCAGGGGTACCTCAGGGCAACCTACTTGTGAGGGAATCGAACCCACAATCTTCCAATGCTGGGCCAACTCCCTAACCACTAGGCCACCGCTGCCTAGTGGTTATCTTATCCAGATCAAGGGGTTTTCCTGTGTAGTTTACATCTGGAGGCCATTTTTTAAAAACACTGTATCTAAGTATCTTATCCAGAGCGACTTACATGTCCTAATTACAGGGACAGTCCCCCTGGAGCTATTTAGGGTTAAGGGTCTTGCTTAACCCTGAATTGCAACAAGAACAAGATTAGCTTGAGGTGGGATTCAAACCTGGGACCTCTTGAGCCATTGGTCCATAGGCAAGTACCCTACCACTAGACCACCCTTGACAGACAATCAACCGAACCCCAGCCATGGCCACAGTCCCAGTCCCCAGAATTCTGAGCCAGAACTTCTATCCAACCACTTATTAATCACAACCAATCCCCCGCACCGGGTCTGCCAGGAATGTAAGGTTTGCCAGCCTGACACAGTCTCACCTGTTCACTGTTTGTGTTTGTTTTGCCTAGTTTCCTTGAACCATTGTGTCAATCAGATTAAAGAACCACGTGCTTGTGCCTCACTTCTGAAATAAATGTAACTGGACAGTAAATGAATAAATACCAGAAAGAATTAATTCTATTCATTATTGTAACGGTGGCAGGGTGCAGGGAGGACGCCAATGCAGATTCAGGAGTTCGGAACTTAGTTTAATTATCCACAGTTACAAAAACAAGAAGCAAGGACTGCAGTTCTAATCAAAAACCAAGAACCGCAGTCTAAACCAAGTTACCAGATTACCAAATACTAAAACCACAACCAAAACCACAACCAAAACCACAACCAAAACCACCATTGCACGTAGGCTAAGTCTAACGAATGAGCCACGCTCTGTTCTGACTCATTGGGGCTTAAATAGTCAGCCCCAATGAGGCACACCTGTGCCTTCATGAGCTCAGGTGTGCTCAGTCAGAACAGAGCGCCCTCTAGCGTGCCCAAAACACCTCACACATGCCAGAAAACACCTCATATATGACTGAACCCCCCCCCAAAAGGCGCGGCTCACGAAGTGCCAAAACACAGCCAAACCTCTGGGGGGAGGCCAAGAACAAAAAACATTTTACAAAAAAGTCCCTTTTTGGGGCATATGGTCAGGTCCACAAAACACTTTAACACAAAAGGATCTCTGACCAGCCATGTCTCGGGCTGGTGGCGGCGGAGATGGGTACCCCAGAGTTTCAGTCCATATCCTTATAACCAAGTCCCCATGGTACTTGTGTTTAGCGGTGCATTCCCTCGGTGTCTTTCTGCTGTCCCGTGTTTCCTCTGTCTCCCGTCTCTCTGACTCCGTACTGGGGCCTCTGGGGGACGCAGCTGATTGGCTCGGGAGCCTTGTCTGGTCATCACCTGAAATAGAGCTACATACAAGAGACTCTCTGTGGTTAGAAGGGGAAGAGTTCGTTACCCTGTGTGTGCTCCGCTTCCGGTCTCTGGCCTTTTCGCTTTCCATGACTTTCGTTTCATAATCCAAGGTGGGGAGTTTTTCATCTCTTTCATGCAAATGTTGTACAGGCCACAAGTTCTGAGGAGACTGATAGCAGGGACGTGTTATGGGTACGGTGTTGGGAAGCAGTGCAATCGGCAAGGCGTGTTTCTGCTCTGGAACTTTCAGGTGCTGATTGGTACCTAGTTGTAATGTTGTGCCAACTGGGATGATATTCACGCGGGCATTTAGCAGGAGGTTTGGGGGAAGAACAGCTGGTGCAAAGACTCTTTTGGGGGCACTGACAGCAATAAAGGAAAGGTATTCCTCCACTGCTGCAGTGAACGCTGTTGCTCTCCTCTGGCACTGCCGGCTTCTGGGAGGCCGGGGTAACTGTGTGCTTCCATCTCTGAGAGGCATGGTAACTCGTGCTTTGTTTGTACTGACCTTACCCTTGGCAACCTGGCTTGCTCCTCTCCGCTGAGTAGGAGGGGGTTTGACTAATTCCGGAGCCTCTGATATCTGTGGATCCCCCACATCAGGTTGGGCTGTTGGATTGTCACCATCAGTAGCTTCCACAAAGCCTCCTGAGCACTCCTCCTCTGGATCATTCTCTAAATGGCTAAGGTCAAGGGAATTGAGTACCTCTGAGGAACTAGACTCAATTTCTGCAACTTTACTTACGGAATGCACTGAAACAAGGGACGAGATCCATGAAGGGCAGTCTGTTCCAGAGATGATGCCTGAGGTAATCGGTGGAAGTGGTTTCTGATGAGCCAGACTGGGAGTCAAATTGCTTGATGTGGTTGTCTGGTTCTGTGACTTTGACTGGGCGTATACATATACAGTGTCAGTTCCAGCGATATGTATGGGTATGTTCAGAACAGGTTCACTAAGAAGTCCTTGCCATTTTTTCGCCGCGTTTCACATAGGGCGGGGTCTCAGCGGACGGACCACTGTGATAGGCGCACGGCGCTGTCTCCACGGACGGACCGCTGTGTTTGCTGCACGGCGCTGTCTCCGCAGACGGACCGCTGTGAGTGGTGAAGGAGGCGGGTTCCACCGACTTCCGGCGTTGCGGTTGGTGGAGAGCAGGAGCCGGTAAAGAAAGGGGCGCGAACGAAGCCTCTTCCTTGAGGGACCGCCCCTTTTTTCTTTGTTTCCGCTGGGTATCCACCCTTTTCTCACCATGTTTCACATAGGGCGGGGTCTTCGCGGATGGACCGCTGTGATTGGTGCACAGCGCTGTCTCCGCGGATGGACCGCTGTGATTGGTGAAGGAGGCGGGTTCCACCGATATCCAGCGTTGCGACTGGTGCAGAGCAGGAGCCGGTAAAGAAAGGGGCATGAGCGAAGCCTCTTCCTCGAGGGATCGCCCCAATAACATTACCTCCATAACGGCTAGTACAGCCTGCTCCGTTCGGCCGTACTCCTCCAGCCATTCTTTGGCCTCCAGAGAGGGAGCGAGCTGGATTGAGCGACACAGCAGGTCCAGGCGTCACGAGAGCTCAGTGGCGGTGACTCTCTGTACTCCACCGCTCCGCTCGCAACACCCCAGCTGCCACAATGGCAGCGCTGCTCAGAGGTCCTCCACCATGGCTCCCAGGACACGCTCGTGCTCCTCACAACAACTCTCGAGGCTCCTGACGTCCCGGTTTTGGCAGCTCATTTCTGTAACGGTGGCGGGGTGTAGGGAGGACGCCAATGCAGAGCCAGGAGTTCGGAACATAGTTTTATTATCCACAGTTACAAAAACAAGAAGCAAGGACTGCAGTTCTAATCAAAAACCAAGAACCAAGGAACTGCAGTCTAAACCAAGTTACCAGATTACCAAATACTAAAACCACAACCACAACCACAACCACAACCACCATTGCACGTAGGCTAAGCCTAACGAATGAGCCACGCTCTGTTCGGACTCATCTGGGCTTAAATAGTCAGTCCCAATGAGGCACACCTGTGCCTTCATGAGCTCAGGTGTGCTCAGTCAGAACAGAGCACTCTCTAGCATGCCCAAAACACCTCACACATGCCAGAAACACCTCATATGTGACAATTATAGTTGATTCAAATGTGGCAAAAGTAAACACGTTCTTTAGTAGAATTACAGAAACTTTTGCAAATAATGTACTGATTCAGCTTTTAATTTTAACTTTCATCCTGCTGCAACTATACCTCCCTTATGGACATTACATTTAGTATATAGTGCTTTGGCCACAGTCAGGTCTGCTTTGAGTTAATTTTGTTTCGGCTTATTACATTTCATGTGCATGATCTGCACAGATATTTGTGTAAAGAAAAAAAGTGAAAATTTACAGATACCTGAAAACTATTTATGTACAGTATTTAATTTGATGAATTAATCAATTTGACAGCAACATGTTCCTTGAATAGTGTGTGTGATATGAGATCTAACAGTTTTAACAAACTAGGCAACAGGGAAAATATTTTAATGTTTAATCAATCCTTTGAGAAATTAGAAAATGTACTTAACTCTTACAATTTAGCAGAAACATGAGACACAAAGACAATAAATACTTCAGTAAACAGCTAGTTTGATCAAGGGGTTTTCCTGTGTAGTTTACATCTGGAGGCCATTTTTTAAAAACACTGTATCTAAGGCAACTAAAATCAACAGTTCTGTGAGTGCAGCCTTAATAATGAACTGTGAGAGCTCCTTAACAAAATAGGGTTGTGAGAGACTTATGCTGAAAACAAACTACATTCAACAGTACAAAACATTTTTCTTTTTTATTCGACTTTTTTAAAAAATTAACCATGCCACATCTGTTTTATAACCTAAATTGTCACTGTCAGTCAATGGTAATAGAGAAGAGGAAAATGATCCAGTGTTGCACCTGGCATCACAAAAATGTTGAAATTATTAAATAGAAATATAGTCTTGTTTTTGAGGTCGGGATAGGATCATTCAAAGCAATCTGCTTTGGTATTCTGTAAAAGTAAAGGCCACACATTAAACTAAAAAACTGTTACTTCACACAAAACTAAAAACCACAAATTCAGAATTACACAAATGGTTTATTGTGCACAGGTAAGAAAATGTCAGTGGCAATTATGTCCTGAAAATGGAATGATAAATGATTAAACAGAAACAGTCCATGAAGACTTAACTATAAAAATGTGTTCCGTTATCTTCCATGTAAAGTATATGTTTTTTGTTTAGAATGACCCTGATTCGCCTTTTAAAAGAGAAAACACACTAGGTAAGACATGCTGCCCTACCATGTGGTGCTGTGTATTACTGTTCACGGATCAATTAAAATGCACAATTAACCTTTGGGCACCCTATAAAAAGTGCAATAAAAAGACAAAGATCAGATTAACATAACAAAGAAGGCCTTAGTTGGATCTTGCCTATTTAACCCTCGAGGCAGCTGCAGGCAGACAGCAAAATCTCTCAGTCTTCCAAAGAAAGACAAACTGTACTCATTATTTCCCTCTATTTTCACAACCCCATTTCCTCTATCGCTTCTCATTTGCTGTCTCTGATCTTCGAATGCAAACTTTGATGCCAATGTCTGTTCTCTCCCTCAAGTTTTCTTCATTATTTTTACTAATCTTGTTCTTGTTGCAGAGGAGAGTTCCATAAATGGGAAATATGAGTTGGAAAAAGAATAATGAATCACTGGCTAACTTAAATATCAGTTTTAGTTGTTCTAATATATGACTCAGAAATGGATCAGAAGTCTGTGTCCAAGCAGAATTTGCCACTTCATAAGTAAATTAGAATTAAGAGATTCTTTTCAGCATTATGGAAAAAGAAGGGTTTGAATATAGGCTTTTATTACAGCAGATGCCAATGGCTCAGTATCTTACCATCTGCGTGTCCCTGTATCTGTATGTAAAGGGCTGTATTATCCTGTTATGTTCTTAAATTTATAACAGGCCAGTTACTATTATTTATGGTAATATCCTTAATGTTCAACAAGGACACAAGAGGTTCTCTGGGTGGGTAATGCCACTGCAGCCTAGAGGAGAAGCTAGCATTTTGAGCCAGAAGCTCTCAATATATGTGCTAAATGAACACTTTTATTTTTGAAAATAAGGGTGATGCACAGAGCTGTGGTAACTATAGAGGGATAAAGTTGATCAGGCACAGCATGAAGTTATGGGAAAGAGTAGTGGAAGCTAGGTTAAGAAAAGAGGTGTTGATTAGTGAACAACAGTATGGTTTCATGCCGAGGAAGAGCACTACAGATGCAGTGTTTGCTCTGAGGGTGTTGATGGAGAAGTACAAAGAAGGTCAGTAGGAGTTGCATTGTGCATTTGTGGACCTGGAGAAAGCATGTTACAGGGTGCAAAAGGAGTTGTGGTTCTGTATGAGGAAGACAAGTGTTACAGAAGTATGTGAGAGTAGTTCAGGATATGCATGAGGGCAGTGTGACAGTGGTGAGATCTGCAGTAAGGAGTGACAGATGCATTTAAGGTAGAGGTTGGATTACATCAAGGATAAGCATTGAGCCCATTCTTGTTTGCAATAGTAATGGACAGGTTGACAGACAAGGTTAGACAGGAGTCCCCATGGACGATGATGTTTGCTGATGATACTGTGATCTGTAGTGTGAGTAGGGAGCAGCTTGAGGAGAACCTGGAGAGGTGAAGATATGCTCTAGAGAGGAGAGGAATGAAAGTGAGTAGTACAAAGACAAGAATACATGTGTGTAAACAAAAAGGAGGTAAGTGGAGTGGTTAGGATCCAGGGAGTAGAGGTGACAAAGGTGGAGGAATTTAATACTTGGGATCAATGGCTCAGAGTAACAGGGAAGTGTGGAACAGAGGTGAAGAAGAGAGTCCAGGCAGGTTGGAATGGGTGAAGAAGAGTGGCTAGAGTGTTTTGTGACAGACAAGTCAGGTTTACATAACAGTAGTGAGACCAGCTATGTTGTATGGGATGGAGACGGTGGTACTGGCAAAAAGACAGGAGGTGGGGCTGGAGGTGTCAGAGTTGAAGATGCTCAGATTTTTGTTGGGTTGGACAGGAAATTAAATTAGGAATTAGGAAATTAAAAGAAATTAGTATATGAGAGGGACAGTTTTGGAGACAAAGTTAGAGAGGCAAGGTTGCGTTGGTTTGGACATCTCCAGAGGTGAGAGGAGGGATGCAGTGTCAAAACCATTCTCTGACATGCTTTTTTTGTTTTTTGACTGTCTGTGAATACGTATATGCATATACACAAAACCACACCACGGGATACATTAAAGAATGCTATCACTAGTCACTAGGGACAAGAGGCACCACACTGCTAAATGTTTCTTGTGCAAAGGCATGTTATGTTTTCTCTTTAAGAGGTAATGCGCTAATTCTCGAATAATAGCTGAAACAGCTTAGGCATTTTTTATTTTTTTTATATTAGCATTGTATGTATAGCATTAGCATGTATAGATTTTTGTTGGAGAGTTGGCGTGACAAAATATTTTGCCACCAACAATCTTTAATTAAAGAGATGGAACTGCCTACTATCAAAGGTTGAAAAAGTATAAACCTAAACTCTGCTCCATAAGCTTGATTTACAAATGGTAAGCCATCAACATAATTATAATACACAGGAATTAACATAGTTTTGCTGTTTAAGTTTTCAATAATTAGAGTGGTTTGTTGTGTCAATGTATGTGATCAAAAAATGTATAATATGAAAAGAACAGCAAACCGTTTTAAATGACCTGGGTCCCTGATGTAGCATTAGGTTTGAGATACTTTAATCTAAAATCTAAGGGATTAATTTCAATTTCAATTTCTTCTTGTATAGCGCCTTTTACAACAAAGTTGCCCCAAGGCACTTTACATTGATGGTCGATGATGGAACAGGTTACAGTAATAGCTGTTAAAGCCGGACGACTACGGAGGAGAGGAACCAAAAACTCCACTATGTGGAGAAAAAAAAAAACCTCTGAGGGTCCAAGGTCAACCGGCTACCCAACCCCCTTGGGTATACTAACAGTACAAAGTTAGTTAGGTTTTAGACTCCAGGATCAAGCACACATTGATTAATAATAATAATAATAAACCGTGAGAATAATGAGGTTACACATATTTTCCCCCCATTAATAAAACAAACAAAATGAGTGGGAGACATACAGTTCTTGTGTACAGTTCTGCCTGTCTCAATGAAGAGAGATTGAAAAATAGGATTAGGAAGGTCATAGGTTTGAATCCCTTACCACTAGGGTGCCCTGAGGTACCTTTAACAGTGCGTATGGGTGAAAAGCAGAGGTTGAATTCTGCTGTCTCTCACTGTGTACTGTGCTGCATTTCACACAAAATAGTCCCTTTCACTTTTAATAATAAGCTCAATTAAAGCTTCTGTGGCTGCTCCAAGCACACATTGTGTGGGATATTTTAGCCTAACATTTTTTATAAGACATTATGACAACATTGCGTTAGTTATTTTAAACATTCACATAAAAACAGTTCCGCTTCTATGGTGGCTTAAACTGACAAAGTTTAAAGCAATAAATGAAATACAGCATCAATAAAATATTGTGTTAGCTACCTACACATGCCTAAAATGTTAAAATTTATTAAAAGACATGAGTGTGACTTTTTGTCATATGAACATATTATGCACAGCACAACACAGTGCATGACAAAGAAATGCTTCTCTGCAAGTACTGTAGGAGCGGACAGCCACACATCCAATGCCTGGGTAGCAGTGTCCACTGTTATTGCCCAGGAAATTGGTTACTCTGGAAGTTCTTGTTAACACAAAAGAGCAATATTATTTATTTTTCTGGTTACTGAGTTTGTTCTTTTTTAATAAAGGGAAATGGATATAGTTTGTAATGACTGATAAAAAAACATCACAATCTCTGTAATATCAAATACTCTTTTCACATTACTGTATAAATCTTCCGTTTGTCTTCACTCATTATAGATAAAACATACTGTACATACTGGACATACTGTACATACTGGAAATAGATAAAATTTGTAATTTCATGAACACAAGCAATTCAAGTTAAGTCCATTTACACAACACTTTTTACAAATGAAATTGTTGCAAAGCACTTTTTTAGAATCCAAGACCAAGCCCTATAACTGTAACCATAATTGCAGAACTCCAAAATAGATATGTACTGTAACTGCACTGTATGCATGCTATATGGAAAATGAACAATCAATTGAGTGTAGGTATATTTCGTAAAGTATAAACAGCGTATTTTACAATAACAGCTTTCTCTGGCAGTTCAGGAAAAAAAAGCAGTTTGATTTTTTTTTTAAGTCAAAAACATTTAATGTGGTAAAGAAAAAGTGTTTTTCTTCTTGGAAAAAAGTGTGTGTGTGTGTGTGTGTGTGTGTTTTCATTTGTTTTTCCAGGTACATCTATTAATTAAATACATTTAATATTCATGCTATATACTGAGGTAAAAGTTCCCTACCTCCATCTTAGATCCAGAGCTGGTCTCTTGGTCTGACACACCAGGTACTGGAGATGACGCTGCCGCCGTTTGCGGCTAGGTGCAACATCTGTAATGTCATTAAAACTTCCATCCACTGGGTTAGCGAACACTTCTAAAACATAAAGCATAAAACATTTAGGTTACTGAACATCAGTGTTATGTTTGGTACAGCAAAACCTACAGCTCACCTTTCATAATAGATTAAACTGTAAATCCATAAAGAAACAAAGATATTATACTTTGATACACTTACAAAGATCATCCAATTACAAAGATCAAAAACAATGATGGTTTACACAACAATTTTTTTGGCCTTTATATGCTTATATATATATATATATATATATATATAGTACTTTGCAAAAGATGTTATAAACAAAGAATGCTTTCAGAAATATAAATAATAATTGTTTATTTTTAATCAATTTACAAAATGCAAAGTGAGTGAACAAAAGAAAAATCAAAATCAAATCAATATTTAGTGTTACTATCTTTTGCCTTCAAACCAGCATCAATTCTTATTGGTACACTTGCACAAAGTCAGGGATTTTGTAGGATTATAGTCAGGTGTATGATCAACCAATTTTACCAAACAGGTGCTAATGATCATCAATGTCACACGTAGGTTGAAACACAGTCATGTTTGGAACAACCTACCAGCAGAGTTCCTTCAAAAACTGTGTGCAAGTGTACCTAGAAGAATTGATGCTGTTTTGAAGGCAAAGGGTGGTCACACCAAATATTGATTTGATTTAGATTTCTCTTTTGTTCCTTCACTGCATTTTGTTGATTGATGAAAATAAATGATTAACACTTCCATTTCTGAAAGCATTCTTTGTTTATAGCATTTTTTCACACCTGCTTTTGTGGCAGGTGCGGAAAAAATTAAATCAATATTTGGTGTGACCACCCTTTGCCTTCAAAACAGCATCAATTCTTCTAGGTACACTTGCACACAGTTTTTGAAGGAACTCGGCTGGTAGGTTGTCCCAGACATCTTGGAGAACTAACCACAGATCTTCTGTGGATGTAGGCTTACTCACATCCTTCTGTCTCTTCATGTAATCCCAGACACACTCGATGATGTTGAGATCAGGGCTCTGTGGGGGCCAGAAGAACTGATGCTAGTTTGAAGGCAAAAGGTAGTAACACTAAATATTGATTTGATTTAGATTGTTCTTTTGTTTGCTCACTTTGCATTTTGTAAATTGATAAAAATAAACAATCATTATTTATATTTCTGAAAGCATTCTTTGTTTACAGCATTTTTTTACCACACCTGCCTAAAACTTTTGCACAGTACTGTATATAAGATATATCTTATGTTGTCTTATGTGTAGCACCAGGGTCCTGGAGGAACGCTATTTCATTTCACTATGTACTGTGTATATGGTTGAAATGACAATAAAAAACCTGAACTTGACTATATAAGTACTTATATATAAACAAAATAATCAAGTACTAATACAAAGTATGAATAAAAAGTATAAAGCAAAGTAACCAAGACAGCTTTCTTCTATCTAATATATGTTGCCAAAGTACAGACCAGTTTTTAACTCAACATGATGGTGAGAACTTATTCAGACTTTTATTTTAACTAAACTAGACCACCATATGCTCACTGGTCTTCCAAAACAGTTGACTGAGAAATTGAGATCCCTCAAAAGTCCTACTGTTTGCACACAAAGCTCTTAATGGTTAGACACTTGCTTACATCACCAATTCATAACTCTTAGCTTCTATAACAGGTCTCTTGCTACAAACATTTTTTAAACCACCAAATCCACAAAAAAGCCAACATTTTCAAAAAACCACATCATTTCTCTTTACACCTCACAAGGCCAGCACGTTTGCTGTAGAAACAATACAAACAAATGTACACACAATGCTTTATGAGGTAATCACATAATTATTTGACAATGGAGACCAAATTTCATCTTTAACTGTATCCTTTGATAGGACAAATAAAATGATTTAACATACTGCAAAAAAGATGCTCTCTTAATAGAAGAATGAGCTATTAAGATCCCTTTCAGATGAATCTGACATTGTCACTAAAACATTTCTAAAAACCATCCTTGAAATTCTAAACTCAAATTAAATGTTAAAAATTAAACGCTTTAGTGTTTTGAAAATGTTTTAAAATCCTCCGCTTCTTCCTCTTTCACTCTGTCTGCCTACATGTCCTCTATCACCACATCCATAAAACACTTCCTCTTCTCCTCTTGACTGGCAGCTCCATCCTCAACATCTTTCTCCCAATATAATCCTTGACGCTCCTCTCCTCTGAACAAACCAACACAATGTTGCTTCTCTGACTTTATCTTCAAATCTATCTCAGCCATCCCTCTAATATTCTCATTTCTAATCCTGTCCATCCTCATCATACCAAAGGCAAATCTCACATCTTTAACTCTGCCACCTCCAGCTCCACCGTCTGTCTACAAAGGCATGTTTCCTTCTGACCTTCTCTATATGTCTCCATCAAATCCCTCAGAGCAAAAACACTGTGAGACATGTAGACGGATGTATGCCATTGTTAATTACAGTTCCCATCAAAAGCAATGGAACAGCAAAGCCAATTCAGTTGTTTACTACAAAGACTTTGGGTTTTGGTACGTCCAACGAATTCACAAGTGGACACCAGAATATCTGAATACTCATGAAAGTTGGATAATTCAGTATTTTAAATGAACAAATATTCCAAAAAACAGTTTGAAAGGTTCTTAAAACTTTTCATGCACAATCCATTATGAAATCTTCAAGTGAACAGAATTCCAGTAGAACTAGTTCAGTATCTTGCATATTATCCAAGATCCAAACCCATCCAAAATTTGCAAAAAAAAAGAAAAAAATCCATTGTAATCATTTTAATGCTGTTTTGCTTATTTTAATTTTTATTAGACACTTTCTTTTTATATATTATTTTAAAATATTACATTTTTATTTGTACCTTCTTACAGAGGTCTAAAACATCTAAAGTGCCTATCTCTTAGCAACCAAATATTTTTTTTGCTGCTTAGTGGTAGGCATCATAAAAAAAGAAAGCAGAAGCTAACTGTGGAGTTTTACAAGTACTAACCAAAAACTAGTGAAAACAGAAGTTGAGTTCACACAATCTCATGTCTTCCCCTATTATTTTCTTTCATACCATTTAAATGGAAGTATGGTATCTGGACTAACAGGCCTCCCTCAGCTCAATTAATGCCAGTGTTCATGATCCAAGCATTACATAAACATTTACTCATTAGAAGATGCTTTAAGAAAGAAAGTGAAGAGCAACATTCAAACCACAGTATATTAACAGCTAAGGAGTAACCATTAAGTCCTAAACAATTTAACACATCAAATGAGTTAAATAAAAGAAGCGGCGCTTGTACTAGAGGTGACAGAAAAGGAGGTTTTCTCACAGGAGATATGAAAAAACCTTTTTAAAGGCAGAGAGGGATGCCCCTGCTCTGATGCCATTTTTGACAGCTTGTTGTATTGAGGAACCAAGAATATTAGAAAGGCACTCGGCAAAATGCTATCCATGGGAGAGTAGTAAGGAAAAAAACATGGCTAAATAACATAACACGTAACACTTGCCATCCTTGATTAGCGCCAAAACTATTGATAATATTCCATAGACTGCTATTCTACAGTCAAAAAAGGACATCCAGGCACCTACTACATCTGACATAAAGCAAAAACTGTTTTCAACAATAAAAACATCATGGCCAAATTAAAAAATTAAGCTTAAGGAAGGAACCTGAGGGACCCTTTCGGATTTATGACCATTATTTTATCTCTGACAAATCGTCTTTGTGGACAAACTGGACTCCCTGTAATTCAAATGAAAGGCTAATGATGAAATGCAAAACTATGTATTGATTTAATTAAACTCTGACACTTAATTGAGCAATTATTGGGATCTTTAAATATGACTAGATGAGCTTGGACTTCTTACCCAAAGGCTTCTATGTAGAAAGCTATCAATGGGCAGTCATATTTTTATCTGGATAAAATCACATTACACACATGCTCCAACCACACAAATAAAATCCTTAAAAGCTCTTATTCAGTAGTTAGGGTACTAACCAGGTCATTTAGTAATTTCTAGCCCAGTATAATTGTTATGCAAAGAAGCTTTTGATTTTTTTAAAAATTCCAACAATGCACTTTGATAAAAAAAAAAAAATTTTATTAATTTTTGTAATATACACAACAAGTGACAAAATATCTGAGTGACAAATGAATGGAAAGACATAATGGATAGAAGGTTTACTGCAGATATTAAAATGTTGAGTAGGCCCAGTTGATGTTGACTTTGGAAGCCACAATTAATGGTACTGAAGCAGTTAGTGCAATATGCAATTAAAAACAGAAGAACTGTTCTGCATGTGACAGAGCATCAGTTCAGGACATGATGAGATTGTGTTAGCAAATACAGTACATGATATAATATAGGGGAATTACAGAACTGTTTCAGTGCATAAACACATCTTTGTAGAGAAAAGAGGATACTTAAAAATATAGTGTTGCAAAACCAGAACTGTACGCGAAGCATTTCGTTGGTCCACTGCTTAGTGTTGGGTCAAGTCAAGTCAGTTTTATTAATATAGTTAATATACTGTTGTTGTCAAAAAGCAGCTTTACAGAATCCAAATTATAAAACAGAATTATAAAAAGTAGGTCTCCCATATAGTGTAAATTTTAGAACTTTGTAAATGTCACTCTACCTTGACTGCAAGGCTTTAGAAGGTGCGTTTCTGGATCCTTGCTCCTTTCTGTGGTGTCCCCATAGTCACGCTCTTCTTCAGATTTCTCCTCTGCAACCCCACTTTCATCTTTCTTCTTTCTTAATAAAAAAGCCAAAATATAACTCATATTTAAAAATCAACATCTTTACTACTTCAATAGATAGCACAGCACTGATTTAAAAATCTTATTTCATTACTTCTTTATGAAATACGTTCACCCTGATATATATATACTTGTCCACTGTTTTGTTCTATCTTGTCTCCCTCAAAGACACCCTATGCCTCACTAGTGTTCCAATGTTTACTTTTATGCTTCTGGTCATTCTCAGTGTATACCTAATTCTGTTGGTGGTTGGGTGTTAGTGAGTACATTTTTGGGTGATGTATGATAATAAAATTTACAGAAGTTACAGACTCCTGGCTAAAGAAGTTGGTCGGCTACATGACCAAATAAAGTGAATGTCATGGTTTTGAATAAAAATCATTTTAGTGCTAACGTTTATAAATAGCTTGCTTGCACAGCGTTTTAAAAATAAAGTGAATGTCATGGTTTTGAATAAAAATCATTTTAGTGCTAACGTTTATAAATAGCTTGCTTGCCTTTTTTGAATTTGTCAAGAAAACGGTGTCAGTTCACACTGATTTCTGCTCAGGTTTTTGCTGATGAGGTCACAGAGTGGTCATGTTACACACTTCACTTAATCAAGAAACGTGTCCATAATGATTCTTTGGGTATCTTCTAAAGGGTGAGGCCAAATGGGGATGCAAGTAATATTTAATGAACAAGCATGTGATATGAGACTTTTGTTTGACATCACTGCAAAATATTACAACAGATCATCACTTCCACCTCCCTCAAAACTTACATGCTTCTGTACCTCTGCTGTTCTTCATTTAGAGTGCCTTGCAGTTGATTGATCATCTCCTGTAAGGCACGGATCTTGACCTTCTTTTCACTGAGGACAAGCAAAAAGCGTCTGTATAGATCCCTTTCCAAAGTCTCTTTCCCCTGCACATACCTCTCCATTCTGTGGAGTAAAATGAAAATGTTATCAAAGTCCAGATTTAAATTTTACTTACTCTGAATACATTATGTACAGTCATCTCCAAAAGCATTGGAACTGCAAGGCCAATTTAATAATTTGTTTACACCTTGCACTTAAGATCTGGGTTTTGAGATCAAAAGAATAGCAGATGAGTGACTAGATTTTTATCTCATTTAGATGTAAATGCTATGAAATATATACGTATGTTAAACTGCAGTGCAAATTGCATCATCAGTAATGATTATTGAACCTGTTCCAGTTGAAAGCCCAAGCTATGTCACTATTTCTTCTGTGTTTCAGAGATTGCATGTACTGGATTGTGAGCATCCTTTCTTTCCCCACACATGACTTTAATAATCTTTGTCTTATTAGTCCTTAAAACTTTGTTACCAAAACTTTGTGCCTTATCTCTGTATTAATTTTTTTTTCTTTTTTTCATGAGTTTACTTAACCACTCTCAACAATTTGTCCCATCATCAGCTATTACTGTTTTCTTTGACAGACTGGTTCAATGTCTGTTGCTGAGTATGTCAGTGGTTTCCATCTGTTGCAGTATTCTCCAAGTAGTTGTATGGGGTATTTGCAATGTTTGTGAATTGTTTCTCAATTTTACAATGACACCACTGATGGCAAATAAACAGCTATCTGGCCTTAATATTGGTTTTCCCTTTTTTAATAACAAATCTGGAGTCTAAAGGGCTCAAAAGGGCTGCATATAGTCTGATGCAGGCCTTTGCCTTGAGTGACCTTCTCAGTGTTGCTTTTAGTAGCATCATGTGTTCAAAAGATATGAACTACTTGAAAGAATGTTGACTGTTGGTTCTTCTGATCAGTTTTAAAAGAAAAATCCCAATCATTATTATATCCTGTTGTTAGGTCTACCTCTCACCTATTCAGTTACTGAAGTGCAACAGTGTTTGCAATGTCTGTTTTCCCAACTGCTATGTCCAATGTTTCACATTTTACCTTTGGGTTGCTCCTAATACTTCTTCCCATTACCTATTCCACAAAATCTTTAAAAGGTTTTGTCTCTCTTTCACACTCACATAAACAGTATTATTAGATAAAAAGCAGCAAAAAAGATGTTTAGAAGCCTAGCAACCTAACACCCTAGTAACCATCTTGAACACCATGGTAACTGCCTAGCACCACCTCTTTACAAATTTTTCAACATATAAATTTTGTAAAAAACAATATATACATTTATTTAATCCACACATGGTAAATCTAAACCCAGCCACTAGAGATGCACAAGCTAGTGTATTTCTTTGTGCCAGTTTCAAGCCTCGATAAATCATGAGGGTTACATCAAGAGGGGCATCAGAATAAAACTTTTGCCAAATCAAACAACAAAAACAGAATTCAATACTGGATCAGTCGAGGCCCAGGTTAACAACGACTGCAATCAGTACTGTTAGCCAATGGTGTGAAATTGGCATACTGTTTGCCAGAGGAGAACAAGAGGAGGAAAGCATGGCCAGAGACAGGAGGAGAGAGAAGTGATAGACAGTGTGCCCAGAGGAGAGAGAGTGATGACTGGTGAAGACTTTAATGGACATGTTAGTTAAGGGAACAGAGGTGATGGGTAGGAAAGGTGTCGATGAAAGGAATGTAGAAAGTCAGATGGTCAGATTTTACTAAAAGGATGGAAATGGCCATATTTTAAGAAGAGGGAGGAGAACAGGGTGACATTCAGGAGTGGAGGAAGATGCACACAGGTGGTTTATATCTTTTGCAGGGGGGGGTCAGTCTGTAGAAGATTGTAAACTAGTGAGAATAGTGAGCCAGGAAGTTCAGCGAATTAGCAAGGTGGAAGAAAGGGCAGTGATGAAGAGGATGAAGAATCAAGAATGGATAAGCAGTTGGTCCAGAGGACATACCTCTGGAACCATGGAGGTGTTTAGAAAAGATAGCAGTGGATTTTCTAACCAGATGGTTTAAGACAGTCTTGAAAAGTGAGAGGAGGCCTTAGGAGTGGAGAAGATTATGGTTCCGATTTTCAAGGATAAGGGTGATGCGCAAAGCTATAGAGGGGTAAAGGAAATCAGAGTGTTGAGGATGGACAGGATTAGAAACCTTTAAGAAAAAATTAGAAAGACAACTCAGAGGGACAGCTCAGGCTTGACGATTTGGAGAGAAAGAGAAACAAGACTACGTTGGTTTGGACATGTACAGAGGAGAGACGAAGATTATATTTGGGGAAGCATATTGAGGATAGAGCTGCCAGGCAAGAGCAGAAGAGGATGGCCAAACAGATTTATGGATGCGGTGAGAAAGGACACTGTCACATGTGGGGTGTTTTGGGCACGCTAGAGGGCGCGCTGTTCTGACTGAGCACACCTGAGCCCATGCAGGCACAGGTGTGCATCATTGGGGCTGACTATTTAAGCCCCGATTAGTCAGAACAGAGCGCGGCTCATTAGGTAGGCTAAGCCTAAGGGTGGTTTTTGGTTTTGTAACTTGGTATCCTGATTATAGACTGCAGTTCCTTGGCACTTGGGTTTGGATTAGAACTGCAGTCCTTGTTTCTTGTTTTTTGTAACTGGGAATAAATAAACCCCTGTTCAGAACTCCTGGCTCTGCAATGACGTCCTTCCAGCACCCCGCCACCGTTACAGAAATGAGCCGCCAAAACCGGGACGTCAAGAGCTGTGAGGAGTGGCTGGAGGAGCTAGAGCGAGCACTGGAATCCCAGATTGAGGACCTCCGAGCAGCGCTGCCATCGTGGCAGCTGGGGCGTTGCGAGCGGAGCGGTGAAGTGCAGAGAGTCACCACCACTGAGCTCTCGCGACGCCTGGACCTGCTGGATCGCCCAATCCAGCTCGCTCCCTCGCTGGAGTTCGGCGAACGGCTGAAGGAGTGCTGTCGAGCGGAGAGGGCGGTTCGGTCCATGGTAGAGGTGATGTCATTGGGGCGACCCCTCGAGGAAGAGGCTTCGTTTGCGCCCCTTTCTTTACCCCTTTCTTTTCCGGCTCCTGCTCTCCACCAACCACAACACTGGATATCGGTGGAACCCGCCTCCTCCACCAATCACAGCGGTCCATCCGCAGCGACAGCGCTGTGCACCAATCACAGCGATCCGTCCGCGGAGACCCCGCCCTGTATGAAACACGGTCATAAGAAGGTTAAAACCCCACGAAAACAAAGAAAAAAGGGGCGATTCCTCGAGGAGGAGGCTTCGTTCGCGCCCCTTTCTTTTCCGGCTCCTGCTCTCCACAAACCACAACACTGGATATCGGTGGAACCCGCTGCATTCACCAATCACAGCGCCCCATTCGCGGAGACAGCGCCGTGCAGCGAACACAGCGGTCCGTCCGTGGAGACAGCGCCGTGCAGCGAACACAGCGGTCCGTCCGCGGAGACAGCGCCGTGCAGCGAACACAGCGGTCCGTCCGCGGAGACAGCGCCGTGCAGCGAACACAGCGGTCTGTCCGCGGAGACAGCGCCGTGCAGCGAACACAGCGGTCTGTCCGCAGAGACCCCGCCCTATGTGAACCGCGGCGAGAAAATGGCAGATACGCCGCAGAAACCACGAAAGAAGGGCAAGAGGCCCGCACCTGGCATAGTACACAACCCCAGCTCCACAAACCCGTCTGCTGAGCAGAGGGCAACGGAGGAACCTTTTCGGGTTAGAGAACTAACTTTGAGAATCCAGGAATTAGAACATGAACTACAGGAATCTCAGAAGGTCTGGCTGTCTGTTCTGGGCGCAGAGAAACAGAACAAAAACCTTTTAGTTGAGCAGCTCCAGGAAATGGAGGCCGAGCTCCTCACCAAAGATAGAGAACTCAGTACACAAAGTCAGGATCTGGCCGCCTTGAAAACAAAGTGCAAAAGGTTGGAGGATGACAACGCCTCTCTTCAGGCTGTTATACACCAGCTGCAGGTGAGCCACCGGTTTCAAGTATATTCCCTTCAGGAGGAACTAGCTGCAGTAAATGGGGAACTTCAGGAAAAGCAGGCTAGATACCTAGAACGTGGGAACACGGCCAGCGGGAATCACAATAACACAGTGAGAATCGAACATGAGGCTGCAGTAACCCTTCAGGCGCAGGTGAGGAGACACATGAGCAGAAAGTACTACCTGAAGCTACTGTGGGCAGCCAAGACTGTTCAGCGATATTACAGAGCTCACAAGAGGATGAAGCAAGAAATGAAGTCTTTGAAGGAGAAAAAAATGGCTGCGGTTGTTCTGCAGGCTGCATTCCGAGGGATGAAGACCAGACAGACTCTGAAACAGAAGCACCAGGCTGCCACTGCGATACAATGTGCTTACCGGGCTCACTGTGCTCAGACACGATTTTTATGCATCAAACATACTGGTGTTGCAATCCAGCTGAGGTATCGTTCCACACTTGAGGCCAGAAAACAGAGAGAGGCATTTTTGAAATTGCGCTCCGCTGCAATGTTCCTACAAGCCTGCTTCAGAGGTCAGAGGGTCAGAAAAGAGGTGATCCTGCACCATCAGGCAGCTTCCCTGATTCAGGCTGCGTTCAGAAGACACAGGGAGATAGCAAAGTAGCAGGCCATAAGGGTGTCAGCCATCTTCATTCAAAGATATTATAGGTCCTACATTAAGGGCAAAAGTGAACATGAAAGATTCCAGGTGTTGAGAAGGTCTGCGACACGCATCCAGGCAGCTTTTAGAGGTTATTTATACATATAAAACATATAAAAAATGTTGATGCTATGCACAAAGCTGCTGTCTTTACTCAGGCTGCAGTGAGAACGCACCAGCGGGGATCTGTCAAGAGACCACGCTGGGCAACAGGCGGTCGTCAGAGGAGGTTCGGAAGGTGGAAACCTGGACTTCAACAAGGACAGAGGTATCAGATGTTTGAACATGCTGCAATTTGCTTGCCAAAGTCATTCAGAGGAAAGCAGGTGAGGGATCTGGCCGTGCAGCGCAGAGCGGCAAGGACAATCCAGTCCCACCTCGGAGGTGAGCAGATCAGCTGCGGAAATGTTCGGATCGCAGAACAGGGGGAGTTGCTGACGGGACTCTACCAGCAGCTGACCGAAAAGACCTCTATGCCACAGGTGAGTGCCTCGGTCTCGAACGAAGGGGAAACAGAAAGAGAAGAGGCTTTAGCTCAAGACAAAGGTGAGTCATGGAAGGAGCAGCAAATTCAGAGAAGACAGAGAGGTCTCCAGATTAGAGGTACAAGCTAGGACGGTTTTCCAAGGAGAGGGGCTAGGGAAAACATATGAACAGAGAAACCAGGCCGTATGCCAGACAACGAGGAGAGTTGAGACTCCAACCGTTCAGGAGAAACTGGAAGCTAAATTAGCCACTATGGAGGAGCAGTTGAATCAGACCAGGGCAGAGCTGAGACAGGTGCAGAACCACAACGTCGCTCTGCAGGCTGAACTGAGAGAGGTCCGTTGTAAGGCCAGTAAGCTCACCGAGCTAGAGAAGCAGGTCAGAGGTATGGAAGGAAAATTGGCAATCATCGAATCTCGACTCACTTCACCGACAACAGTGCATGCTGGAACCCAGAGGGTGAATGCCAAAACGGAGCAGCTGAAGAACAGTCCAATGGAGAAACAGGTAAGGAGTCCAGAGAGGGAGCAGCTGCATTCGGACCCCCTACCGTCAGCTCACCCTCACGATTCAGCAGACCCAGAACAAGGTGGCTCGTGGAGGAGTCCATGTGGAACTTCGCCTAGGAGAACCAGGAGCTGGGAAACTGCGTCACTGGGCCCCAAGCGGCCGAGAACCAGGACCAAGAAAAGGAAAACGGCAAGGGACATCAGCAATCATCAGTTCGAGAAAGCGAACGAGGACTTCGGCACTGTAGATTCGGGGAGGAGAGACGTGAGGAACAAGGCTGACAGGGGTTGGAAGCAGGGTTTGGACTCTTTGAAAAAGACTTCCCCTTTGAATCCCGTATCGTCTATGTTTAGCTCTCTTTCAGGTTCAGTCAAGTCCAGCCGTTCCACCGAATCAGGCGATGCCTCCAGGGACCTCAGGGTCGGGATTCCCCTCACCACCCCCAGCTGCCTGACATGACTGGTCGGAGGTCCTTTTTGTGTTTTTTTTTGTGGACCTGACCGTGTGTCCCCACAAGGGACTTTTGTTTTTGTCAAGTTTGGTTGTTCTTGGCCTCCCCCCAGAGGTACTGCTATGTTTTGGCACGTCGGGAGCCTCGCCTTTTGGGGGGGGGGATTCTGTCACATGTGGGGTGTTTTGGGCACGCTAGAGGGCGCTCTGTTCTGACTGAGCACACCTGAGCCCATGCAGGCACAGGTGTGCATCATTGGGGCTGACTATTTAAGCCCCAATGAGTCAGAACAGAGCGCGGCTCATTAGGTAGGCTAAGCCTATGTGTAAGGGTGGTTTTTGGTTTTGTAACTTGGTATCTTGATTATAGACTGCAGTTCCTTGGCACTTGGGTTTGGATTAGAACTGCAGTCCTTGTTTCTTGTTTTTTGTAACTGGGAATAAATAAACCCCTGTTCAGAACTCCTGGCTCTGCAATGACGTCCTTCCGGCACCCTGCCACCGTTACAGACACGCCAGACACGCAGGAGCTCAGTGTGAATGAGGAAGATGCAAAAGACCGGAAAGAAAAGAAGAGGCATGGTAAATCTGCAATTATTGACACTGGCTGCTTGGATGTTTGTGAACCTTTAATAAATGTCTGTATTTCTGCATATGACATAAAACATCCTTGGAGGTCCTAAAAGAAGAAAATTAAAACCCAGTAAAATCCAAAAATAGAATGAACACTAAACTAAAAATAAGCTGTAGTCTTGCCTTGTTGGATGCAAACTTAACTTTGTATGTTTGTAGCATTTAAAATACTAGTTAACATGGGGTGTAATCATGACAAATTTTCATCATCCAGATGGTGCTATGGTGGCAAGCATGCCTCTGCATGAAGTGAGTCTTGACTGACATTAATAATTCTTGGAATACTAACTAGTTAAACTTTACCGCATGTTCTGAAACATAAAATTTTTTTTTTTTAAAAAAACACTAATGAGGCTAACAGCAGAAGTCACATTATATAAAATCTAGTGACAATAATGCAGTCTCTCAACACTGCACAACACTAACTGCTAATAATTGAATTTGTAAATATTAGATGCAATAATCTGTTTTGTGCACAGACATATAGATACTCTGTGGTTTATTCAGTATTTATTTATTCACTGCTTAACATATTTACTGTTTATCTATCTATTGTTTATTTACTTATCTTTATAAATTTTGATAAAGGTTTGCTCCAAAATATATTTCATACAGTATTTATACAGTGAAAACAAGGACATCACAAAAAAGTTAGCAGAAATTAAAATTCAGAAATTTTATGCACTTTTATCATGGCCAAAGAATACCTGATTAAGCAAGGCAAAAAAAAAAAAAACGTTTAGGACTAAACCCCAACCCAACCCAAACCCAACTTACTTTGTTGCCATGCACTCATGCTCATTACGTAGTGTTTTGTTCTCTTCAAGTAGCTTGTAGTTATTGGCCTGTAAATCTGCGCTGCGCTCTAGACCATAGCTAATGAGTTCCTTTATGACTTTAGTGGGCTCCGGCACTGGTAGCAGGTCCACCATCCCAAGCTTGAACTGAAAGAGCCAAAATACATAAACACATAAGTAAAAACATCAATCATTTTTAATAATTATTTTATTGTCTTCATAAATACCAGAAAGCATCCAGTGTGATGGTTTGTATAATGTTTACTTTGCTTGTTCACTAAAATAATGCAAGTTTTTCATATCTCTCTGGAAACAGCACATGGAAATTAATCTGTGAATTACAGTGGAAGTAGTGTCTTGGCTTAGGCTTGGATGGCTGCTTCTGGAACATGCTCAATAGTCTTCATTGATCATATAGCTCAGAATGAGTAGAATGTATTCTGAAGTCCACAGAAAGAGCCAAAAGTTTTAAGATATATGACTGGACCTGAATGAATAAGGCTAAAAAGGGCAGAGGCAAATCAAACAAGTCCCACTTGCTTAATTTCTATTTTACATGCACCAAACCAACAAATTGCAAAGTCTTAAGATATTCGATATAAATATAGTATAATACATATTTCAATACAATTCATTTAAATGAATTAAAAACATTTAATCAGAATGCTTAATTATTCAGAAATAAAGTAGCTTTACCAAACTGCAAACATATTAGTTTCAATTAATTATTTAATTATGCTTTTCTGAGTTTTGACATTTGTATAGTGTATTACAAAGATTTATTGGGCACGAAAACAAAATTACCAGGTTGACATGCTCTAAAGGGCATACCCTCAAAGAGGAGAAATTTAGTTAGAAAGAAACTATTTTTCACCATCACTTGTTACTCTTTTATTGAAACATGGCTTATATTCTTTGAACTTTGTATCATCATAGGTTAGCTTTGCCACACTTGTACTGGACAACCCCTCTGTATTCCTTGAGGTCTTCCTCACAATATTTGCCAAAATTGTGTTCCTTGGTTTGTTAGGGGAAATCATCACTGTGTTCTCTGCCAAAGGATAAGACATGAAGAACTCAAAGGCTAGAATAAGTTTTACCAAGATTTCAACCAATCTTCTAATAACAATCTACTTCAGGGAAGGTCCCTTTATAAATTGCAAGCTGCTTGGACTAGGACTAGGACAACATTAACTAGATTGAGCTTAGCTCACCATAGATCAAACATTATTAACTCTGACACAGAACTGTATTTGTGGTCTTTTATATAGTTTAATCCAAAACTTTAGACTTCATTTTCAGATCTTTTAAACAAACACATTAGAACAGAGATGAAATACATTTCACAGAACGCTTCATGTCCTAATCTTATTGATGAACAAATTATTAAAGTATCTTATCAATCATTATATTGCATGCAATCAAATAAAAAATTATGGATTAATTCAAAATTAATTTTGTCTTTCATTCAAATTGTTGACAATATTTAAGCTATTAGAGATATCAAAAACACTGACTCTGAAATCAACTGACAACAAAAAAGAAGCCATGAAACAAAATGTACATTTCTGTTATTTTTTTTTTTTTATCACTATGCATGATAACCATGAAAGGAAATAAACAGAAGAAAAAAGAAATTAAGCTGCAAATAAAAAAATATTACTTGATATAATGGAAAGCACCAAATGTCAAACTCCAACAGACCAGGACCTGAATGTAGACCTCTCCACAAAGCTAGCATTGTTTCTTTACATAGCTGGTCTGGAAAAAATTTGTCTGTTCCAACTCTGCAATCAATCAACCAACTAGCACAGATTTCAGCAGTTCTCATACCCAGCAAGGGAGCTGTGAAACAACCTCAGTTTTTTTGCTGAGTGAACAATTGTCTTTTCACAATTCACAAACTGTTTTTTTTTTCTTCAAAGAAACGGCTGTGACATAAACAATCCCATAGGGGTAGCAAAAGGTAATGATGAGAATATAAAAGTAAAAAGATAAAAGTATGAGAATATCCTCTAAATTGGCAGTATTTATTTTTCTTTTTGTCAAACATCTTTTGATCAGAACCATCTGCAGATGTCTGAGTGGTGACTGGATCAATGGTCTACGACTTCACAGAAGTTGTTTTTAAGAAAAGTTCAAAATGGCAAAAAAGTGGATTGATCAACTGGTGTGTAGGACAAAACATCTTGGAACCCTAAATTATTAATATGACTTTTTATTTTTATTACTTTGCATTTTTTGATTTATCAAATGTTTGCTCAATCTCCCCCTGGGAAAGAGACAAAACTAGAAGAGAAAGGCTTAATCAACTGGCTTCAAAGTCTTCATGCAGAGTAAAAGAATTTAGATTGAACTTTGCTATAAAAATATAAACTCAGAAGATGTTACAAAATGCACTCCCTGCCAAATTAAATAAAATTGACTATATTGAAAATTTATTTTGACAAAAACATTAGTGTTTGACCTATTGTTTTTAAAGTTAAAAATTTTTTTTTTTTTTTTACTTTGTGTTGCGCAATCAGTTTAGCATAACATGCAAAAGAGATATAGTATTACATAGAAGGTATTCTTTGTATTGATATAACAATATCTTAGACCTGATTATTAGGTATGTATTATTCAACAGAACATAAAGAATGCAATAGAAAAATGACTGCTTATATAAAATAGGAAAGGTGAAATGCTCCTTTTCAGTTTTTAAATTATATTTCATTTAACATAATATCTCAGTGATGTGCAAGATCTTGAGAAAATTGTCACATGATGGTTTTTCTATCTGTTAAGCTGAAGAAGAACTTCTCTCTTCTAGTATGGCGGGCAGTTATAGCTGACCTCACACCCTGCACTGTCAGACAGCTGTAAGACCTGTTATCTTTTATGGTTAAGTCCATGTCCTGAACCAGCCAAGATGTATTGTGCTGCTACAAAAAATTTTTATCAGACCAGGGATAACTTTTTTTTATTTTTTTAAAAACATGGTCATGGCCACTAAACTAAAAGCCAAGCAGAAAACAAAAGTGCACAACATGACAATATATAAAATTGTGATATCACCATTTCATTACAGTGTGATAAAAACAGAATATTTCTCTGGCCATCCACATATATCTTAGGAGTTACACTGGCTTAAATTTTAAACTAATTTTTCCTTGATTTGTTTTCATATGCCTATATCTTTGAAAAAGTAACACAGGCACCAGAAAATATTAGTGGAAATACAATTTTCTGGCCAAACTATAAAACTATTTTTTTTTTTTTTTTTTTTTTAACCTTATGCCCATTTTAGCATAAAAAATTCTAAGCAAGCCCCTAATCAGTTTTGTATTCCAAAGGGTTGTGATGAGTTCCTCTGGAAAATAAATGAAATTTCTGTTCAACCAAAACTGACAATTTAAAGATCAATACAACCAATAAAAAAAATGTTTAAAAAAGATTTTGTATTTTTGTGCTGAAAGAGGAGACCTGAATCTGATCCTGTATTAGGGCCACCAATATGCATATTTATGATGTTGGCGATTTGACAGATTAGAGAAAGATCCAAAACGACTATACTTAAAATACTGACAGAGAAATGGCTTTTGAAATACTGGCCTAAACTGAATATTGACACATGTTTCAAAACTTTTATCTTTATATATGTACAAGTTAGAAATACATACATACTTATAATAAGGTCAAAGATTTGTATTTTCAAAATGTAGGTGTATATACTGATGAAGCATATTTATAAACAATAGAAAATGATTAGATTTCAGTCACAGTTTATGTTGTTTGAGTGGCTTTTCCATTTAAAGAAAATGCATACCAACATCTACAGTGGAAACTCTGGTCACGACCATAATTCGCACTCTGGTTGCAACCCGAACGTAATTTCCTCATAAGATTGTACGTAAATACAATTCATCCGTTCCAGACCGTACAAACTGTATGTAAGTATTTTTTTGTAAAGAAATGTAATCAAAGATTTTTAAGCACAAAAATAGTTAATTATACCATAGAATGCATAGTATAACAGTACACTAAATACAAAAACATTGCACACTGAGAAAACTTTAAACAACAGAGAAAACTAACATTGCAAGGGTTCATGCTAGACCCTTACGAACCATTCACTGTAAACACTTCATGAATTTTAAGCACAGGGAAAAAAAGTTTGAAAAATCCTTAATTTATAAAAAAACTAAACCTAAACAACCAAAAAAACAACAATAGTGGTTAGGGAGTTGCCCTCGCATCAGAAAATTGTGGGTTCGATTCCCTCACCAATAGGTTGCCCTGAGGTACCCTTGAGCAAGGTACCGTCCCCGTCACTGCTCCCTGGGCGCTTTCAATAGCTTCCCACTGCTGCACGGTGTTTGAGTGCATGGGTTAAATGCAGAGGTCCAATTTCGTTGTGGTTCACTGTGTGCTGTGCTGTGACCTCGCAATGACAAGGGTTGTCACTTTTCACTTTCATAACCAGAAGGGAAAATTTGGCAAATTTCTGGATCATAACCCGATTTGTACAGGAAACATTTGTGACCAGGTTACACTGTACCTGGTTCACCTTGATTCTTTGTATATTTGTTTATTTTTTAATTAGAATTTACTGTAGTAAATGAAAAAACAAGTTAATCACTAAGCATGAGGTCAAACTGATTCAGCTATGGTAATAATCACAAGGTAAGTTAACAATTGGAGAAGTACAACAGCTGTTGTACAACTGTGAAGTTCTGCACACAGTAACATTTATTCTGATATCTGATCAAGTTCATTAGATCATTAAATCTGATCAGTTCACTAAATGCCACTCACCGAGATGTCACTCTCTACTTTCTCAAAAGAAAACTGCATACGGCCACTGTTTTGTTCAGATGACAGATCGAAGCTGTAACTCTGGGATGCCTGGCCATCTCCTGTCAGAGACAGCTGCAGCTCATGAACATACTTCTTCTTTGTCATCTCCATCTCCTTGGCCTCCCTGGTTACATCATTCTCAGAAACTAATGATAACAAACAAATAAACACAAATTAATCCAAGGTCACTTTCACTTTTCACTTTCAAATATAAGAAATACAGCTTTTTGACATGACAAATTATATGCTGTCAGAGAAAATCTAGCCAACAACTTTCAGCAAACTGATATCTACCTTACCTTCACCACTCCAAGCAGAGATCCCATCAGAGAGTACAATAACAAAGCCAGCTCCCAGGTCTTTGGTCCACTCTAACTTGAGGTAGAATGTGCACTCGGATTTTGAGACAATAGGTATTTGGCGCACAATGACTTTCATAGCTATTATTTATATGAGCTGTAGAAACATATACATATATAAACTATAAATATAATACAATTTCTTCCATACAATAAGAATTAAAAATATACAAAGAGCATATCTGCAGTAGTAGTGAACGTGACAACCCTTGTCATTGCAAGGTCACAGCACAGCAGACAGTGAACCACGAAACCAACGAAATTGGACCTCTGCATTTAACCCATGCACTCAAACACCATGCAGCAGTGGGAAGCTATTGAAAGCGCCCAGGGAGCAGTGACGGGGACGGTACCTTGCTCAAGGGTACCTCAGGGCAACCTATTGGTGAGGGAATCGAACCCACAATCCTCCGATCACGTGGGTAACGCCCTAACCACTAGGCCACCGCTGCCCCAATAGTAAGATTAATACTAAAGGAAATTGAACTTTCATCTGGTTTGAATTATGGTGGCAAGCTATTTGGATGAGAAAACTTTATTTGTAACAACATTAGTAAGTCAAAAAAACAGAGGTGTTACGATTTTCTTCAAACTGCGCAAAACTGCGCACATTTGACCTTCGCAAATACATCATTCAATTTGGCTACCGTCCAAAAAACAAATCGTAAATAAAAATCGAAATGGAATGGAATCTTATGTATTTACGGAAACGTGTTTACTATGCGCGCAACATCTTTTTACATAATAAAAGAATCGTATTAAAATGTATGGATATTTTAGAGATTATAACGCGTTTACCAATTTTCCATTGTTGGCCAATAAAGAAAGTACATGTTAAATAGTGCGCATACCATGAGTTAATATTTGACGTCTTACTGGTTCGTTGGACAACTGCGTCTGCAAGTCTCTTTCGCGAAGCTCTTGTCCTGTCGTCATTTCCTATTCTTTCGAGAAGTAGCGAAAGCGCCGGAAGTGTGAGGTGGCTTAGTACCGCTATAGAGATGGTAAGACACGACCCTATTGTTCTAAATTTGGCATGTCAACTTTGAAAAACATTTTTTTATGTCTTTACTTGGGTAATTTTGTATTTTATTCCATGAGGAACCACGAATTGGTTGAGCTTGTATCAAGCTTGTATTGGTTGAGCGTATGTTTGTTTTTGTTTTTCTTTTGCCTGCCTGGCTAGCTAGCTAACTCAAGCAAGCATTTCCTACTAATATAATTTATTAATTCTTCCAAGATCAGTACTCCAGATATGTGCAATAGGCTATTTTAAAGGCATTTAGTCTACAAAATGAAGGCAGCAATTATTGTCCATAAGTATATAACATTTAATTGATGGCCTTTGCATTGTTACTGCTTTTTACAATATTCAAATGAAAATGCTGATGTACAATTAAGAGCCACTACATTGTTGGTTTATAATATAAATACATCTATTATTTAGGCTATAATTTCTCCACTAAATGAACAGTTATAAAATGCCCTTATTTTGATTGTTTATTAGTATATAACTGTAAATGTTATACACTGTAATTAATCTCACCTCTCTCTTTCACAGTCTGCTATATTCAATTTCCAGAGCTTGCTCACCGTCATCTTACTTCTCATATGCACTTGTGCTTATATAAGAGCACTAGCACCAAGTCTGCTTGATAAAAACAAAACAGGGTATGTATCAGAAGCATGAAATGCTAAGTTGTTCAACCATCTGCAGATCAACAGTAAGACACCAATAAAATGTTCAGAAATATATTGCCATATCTTTAACATGCTTTACACCTGCTTCTGGTATTAGTTGCAAAAAACTTCATTTTTGTCTAATCTTACAATAAACATTCATGATTTTAGTGATCTTTAGTGTGGTTTTTTTTTTTTTTTCCTTTCTTGCTTTGACAGCAGTTTTTTTTTGTTCCTGAAGCTTTTCAAAATATTTTGTTTCTCCTGATTTTGTGTTTTAATTAATTAAATATTTGTAGATACTTGATGACTTCAAGATGCACCAGTCTCCTGCAGTTACCCAGTTATGATCATTGTAGAAAGATGAAGACATTTTTAACTGTTTTTCCTAATGTTTATCAAGGGTGTGCATAATTTTTCAACACATTGCATATGTTCTCCCAGCAATTTCCAAGATATCAAACATGGTGACAGTTTTGCTGACATGAAAACAATGTAAACATGCCTATAGAGAATACATGTTGGTTTCTGTTTGTGACGACTGAAAATGGAAGCAGAAATGTTTGCTCCATGCTCCATGTTTGTATGAGAGCCTAAAATATGTTTGGTTAGATGTGAGAGAATGTATATTGGTATGTAAGTTCTTCCAGTTTGAGGCAAAGACAACAAGATATCTGCCACATGATATTGAACTGCTAATCTTCACACTTATTATTCATCTTATCTGTTACACTGTTACACTGCCCAACAACCTGGGCTGCTTTGTTCTATAACACTGCAGCCCTCTTACGGATGAAAGTACTGTCTGTTGTCTGCACTTGTTGCCTTGTCTTGTGTTTTATGTTGTGTCTTATGTTGAGTCTGATGCTGTCTTGTGTGTAGCACCAGGGTCCTGGAGGAATGTTATTTCATTTCACTATGTACTGTGTATATGGCTGAAATGACAATAAAATCCTACTTGACTTGACTGATGATAGGACTTTAGATTTAGGAAATGAAGGGATAGATTTTATCCAGTTATCAGCAAACAAATGCTTTTCTAAAATGATGTATTAAGAATTGAGATATTATTGTAATGATTTAGCAGCCCTGATGCCTTCTATAATCTTGGTTGCTATTTCACATGGGCAGCCTCAGAGCAACCTACTGGTAAGGGATTTGAATCCACAATCTTCCAATCCGGGGGCCTAGTCCCTAACTAGTATGCCTCTGACTTGTGGGTTCAAATCCCTTACCAGTAAGTTACCCTGAGGTACCCTTGAGCAAGGTACCATCCCCATCACTGCCCCCTGTTTTTGGCTATAATTGCAAACAAAATAATTTGAAAAAAGAATTATAACAAACAAACTGTATGTTTGTGCCTCTGTTAGTGTATTCATATAACTAAAATGCAGTGCTTTTGTTTTGTATTCCCCCATAGATTTCTGGGTATATTCTGGAAGTGTGCAAGAATAGGTATGCTATGTTGTCAATTGAACTGTTGATATTCGGTTCTAAATTTAGTAATAAGAAAGCAGTGTTCACCTTGAGAACCTCATGGTAACCTACTCAGTGTCTAATGTCAATATCTAATAAACACTGCACAAATGTATTTTTCCCCCAAATGAAGCTAGTGTTAAAAATGAACTAAAACAAACATGCATACAATTATGATGAGTTTGAATATAACAATTTACCCTAGTTTCTGCAGGTTGTATTGAGAAGAAGTATTAGAGCATATGTTGAGAAAAATATCTATAAAATGCAGAGCCTGACTGTAGAGCTGATATAACCATTATTTTTGGTTTGTCTTCCAGGTGAACGGAAAAGCCCTTACGTGGCCTGCTGCTGTATCATCATGGCTTTTACTATTTTATTTTCAGATTAGCAGTAGCTTCAAAAGAACTTTGTCAGGAAATTTTGAAAATATCAAATAAGAAGTCTTAGCAGTAGGGAATCTGTAATTTTTCAGCATTTGGATTGCATTACTCCTTGGTTCAGCAGTGCTGAGGTTCTGTAAAAGCAGTTTTAAACATTGGAACATGAATATGAAATATAAGTTGTGCATTTTTCTGCCTCCCAGACTTTGTCAATTAGTTGCTCTTTGCACACTAATGATACCATCATCTTAAGGCCCCTAAAAGCATTTTGAAGGGCGTGGTGAGGGGCAATTCTTCAGTTTAGGGTATGGGGACCATGCAGTTGTGCATATGTGCCTTCTTTTGTGATCATTCTTGTGTATTCTTGTGATAATCCATGTTAAGCCATTCATGTTTACCTTGCTTGTACTAAGCAAATTTAATTGTTATTCACATTTAAATGCTGATTATTAAAAAGAACCATAGCTTCATAATCTGAACCTCATTTTTATTTTATTTTACATACATGATTCTGTGTAAGAAAACAAATTAGTAAACTGCATTGAAGTGTTTTTGAGTTAACTATTACCCTTGAAAGCCGATATAGTTAATTGGCTCTCACACTGAAATTATACATTTAGAAAACAGAGTTCTTAATGTAAGGATTAAAATTAAGCACAAAAAATCAGCAGCCTCCTTGAGGAGCACATGTTCATTTTACCTTGACATGTGGATGACAAAATCTATAATTGGGAAAACACTAAGGAAACACAAAGGAAGTTTTTTAGGCATACCCTAATCTAGTTTTCCACACAGCTAAAGTTCTCTGAATGCTACTACAACTTTGACTGGAACTAGATTCTGTGATCAGAGAGAAGAATAAAGCATTTTTTAGACAGCCAGGGTAACTCTAGTAACTACTAGTTAAAAAATAAAAAAGAAAAGGTCATGTGATACTCATCACATATGAGGGGATAAAGATCAAAGAAATGCTGAAAGGGAGTGCTGTTGGTCATTATCTCACCTGTAAATCTTTGTTTCATGTCTCCAACAGAAAACATTAACACACATTTGTGTAAATTAACAAAACAAAAATTTGGATAGTATACTAGTACAAAATATACTCAATAATATATACAACTTAAAAAACTACATATGGCCATAATTTATTAGATAATATATTACAATTATTTCAAAATCTGGGTCTTTTTAGTAATTGTAATTGAATTAGGACTTATGGACCCTTATGGTTGATTGGTTCCAGAGAAAAATAGAAGAAAGATCAAGATACATCAGCTAATCAAGAATGCTGTGTGTTCTGCTATACCAATGTGTTTAGAAGTTTTCAAGATCACAGCTGCTGTCTGAAAACTAAAGGGTATAAAGGGTCACTTTTAAAGAGAACACAAATACAATATGTAGAATCAACAAAATACAATGGACGAACAAGCATCATTAGGAGTGCCCAAACCCCTTCTATGTTAAATTGAAAGCGGGTTATGTGGTAGAGCATACTGCTATAAAAGGATTCTTTGTGCCTTTTTAATGTAATCTAACCCCCTGAGGATGTAATTTTTGGAGAATTCTGTAATTAACATCACATTGATCTGGGTTGGCAATATGTCAGCTGTCTTTCACATTGATTTCACTGTGGTGCAATTTGCCCTCTCCAGAGGGATATCACAAGTGATTCAGTGAAACCATTGCAAGATGTTGTGTAAGAGATATATTACTCAAGCTGGAAACAACCATTTCAAAAGCCTGTTTTTAAATTGGTAGTAGTCATCCAGGGTAAAATTTCATGTTTTATTGGTTAATATATCATCTGCAAAACCTTGTGTGCAATTATTTTACATTTATTTATTAAGTAAAAAAAAAGCTGACATATAAACAATTATTGTATATATTAATAATGATAATAATGATAAAAGACAACTGTTTACAATAAATATATACTTGATGAGAAAATTAAATATTAAAACAGTGATAATAAAATAGAATTATGTATTAAAAGAGCATTTCCTCAAAAATGTTTTAAGCAGTTTAACATAACTTTAAAAAGGCAAAAATGTTTTTTCTTCTTATGTTTATTTAAGGGCCTCTCATTCACTCCCAGAGCATGCACCCCATTAACCCCATCTTTTTAATTGAGTGTCCTGAACTTCTAAGAAGAGGGTGGAGACAGTTTGGCTTAGAATTGCCAGTTGCCAATAGACAATTTGTCTTAGAATTGCCATATAGTGACAAGCGTCAACTCCATGGCCACTTTTGAAAATAAATCATAGTGGAATCACACAGATGCTTGAAACCGTGTAGTTGAGAATGAGTATGATTTGGAGTTATTATTTTTTCCATATGTTTCTGTATGTGTTTCCAGTGTCTCTAAGTATGGCAATATTGCAACAGACTGCTCACTACTTCCCATAATAGGAGAAAGAAAACTAGTGCAGAAGGTGTACTAAATAATACATTTAGGCAATTAATATCATTCCAGGCAGCGGTGGCCTAGTGGTTAGGGCGTTGGCTGCATGATTGGAGGATCGGGAGTTCGAACTCCTTCCCAAAAGGTTGCCCTGAGGTACCCTTGAGCAAGGTGCCGTCCCCATCACGCTCCTCCCTGCGATGGCCTGGCGACCTGTCCAGGGTGTGTCCCCCTGTCCTTTGCCCTGTGTGAGCTGGGATGGACTCCGGCACTCCCCCGTGACCCTGCTTGGGACAAGTGGCAGAAAATGAATGAATGAATATCATTCCATGTTCTGTGCCATCTATACAGACAATTACTGGGGCAGAGATGCCAGGATGTTTCAGTCACAAAAAATTATTTCAATTATGAAAAAGTGATCATCATCATCATCTTGAAAACATCCAGCACAACACAGTGAAATGATTCTCTGGATTTAATCCAACCAAGTGGAACAGTCATATACCCAGCATCTCGGGACCAGTGCTGCCCAAAATGTACCTTCTCAAGTGTAATTAAGAGTGAATGACTGGTATGGGGCATCAACAAACAACCCCTCTATCATGGGTACAAGAATCTAACCACTAGGCCATCAATGCCAGGAACAGTGATTGTTGTAATTAATGCACTTAGGGCTATAGGAAACCCAAAAAAACTTAAAAAAAATTTTTTTTTAAAAATCCAAAAAATTTTCAATGATTGTAATGCCTTTGAAATGTAAAGAAAGTTGCTATTCTTTCTATGTTTTATGTCCACAAAGGCTAAAAGAGATGGTGTAGATTCAAGGCTGTGCCACCTTGAGGCTGCTGACACTACTGAGAGACCTCATCTTCAACTGGTCAATTCAAGATAATCAAAATCTACGTGGTGTGGCATATGGTACTAAAATGGTCGTCTAAACCATTTTGTGGGTATGGAGTCATACGTACCTATTTATATTGAATTAGAGGTTAAATAAAAATGCTTTTTTTCTTTCTTTTTTAGTAAAACAAAAAAATAATTTTCAGACAGCTACTGCATAAAAATACTTTATTTAGAAAACCATCCTTGTTGGTTTGAATATGTCCTAACACGAGGAGAGATGATTGAGAGAACAATTTAAGGCTAAAGAGAAGGTTTATGATGTGGTGAGGTCATGCAGGTGGTTGAAGTGAAACAGGCAGAGGACAGAAACCCTAAAGGGCTATGGTTGGTATTAGTAACATCAAACAGCCAAAAGATTTTAAAGATCATTCCAAGATGCTGCCATTAGAATTTATTTTTCTGTAAGACTAGGTGAGTAGGTGACATGTTGTGTAAATGCCACATAAAATACATAAGACTAATAAACAGGGCTCTTGAAAACAGATGTTAAAGTTTAACTGCTGGCATCTTACATTTCATGAAAAAAAAAAAAAGCATACTATACCATTTCTCACTAGGAAGCAACTGAATGTAATGTAATGAATGTATCACTCTTATGCAGAACAACATCCAATTACAAGGACAGTGTATTTGGAGTAACTTGGTGTTAACAGTTTGCAACTCAACTGTAGAAGTGCTGGAAGCACTTGGAAGCTCTGAGTCTCCCAAAACAATTTTTAACATAGGGATAATATGGATCTTCCCATGGGCTCACAACCTGTAGGAGGGGCCAAAGAGGTCAGGTGCAGTTTGAGCTGGGCGGTGGCCAAAGATGGGGGCCTTGGCGGTCTAATCCTCGGCTGCAGAAGCTGGCTCTAGGGACGTGGAATGTCACCTCTCTGGTGGGGAAGGAGCCTGAGCTAGTGCGTGAGTTTGAGAAGTTCCGGTTAGATATAGTTGGACTCACCTCGCTTGGAGAGCTTGGACTCTGGAACCAGTCTCCTTGAGAGGGGCTGGACTCTCTTCTACTCTGGAGTTGCCACCGGTGAGAGGCGGTGAGCAGGTGTGGGCATACTTATTGCCCCCCAGCTCGGGGCCTGTACATTGGGGTTTACCCCGTTGGATGAGAGGGTGGCCTCCCTCCATCTTCCTGGTTGGGGGACGGGTCCTTAGTGTTGTCTGCGCTTATGCACCAAACAGCAGTCTGGACTACCCACCCTTTTTGGGGTCTCTGGAGTGGGCGCTAGAGAGTATTCCTGCTGGGGACTCCATCGTTGATGTTCACATGTGCACCTGGTACTAGGATACCCAAGGCTGACTTTGTGGTCATGTCGACGGACTTGCAGCCACATGTCTTGGACACTCGGGTGAAGAGAGCGGCGGAGCTGTCAACTGATCATCACCTGGTGGTGAGTTGGCTTCGTTGGTGGGGGAGGATGCCGGTCAGGCCTGGTAGACCCAAGCGTATTGTGAGGGTCTGCTGGGAACGTGTGGCAGAGTCCCCTGTCAGGACGAGCTTCAGCTCCCACCTCCGGCAAAACGTCCCGGGGGAGGTGGGGGACATTGAGTCAGAATGGACTATGTTCCGCATCTCCATTGTCGAGGCGGCTGGCCAGAGCTGTGGCCGTAAGGTGGTCGGTGCCTGTCGCAGTGGCAACCCGAGAACCCGTTGGTGGTGAGATGCCATCAAGCTGAAGAAGGAGTCCTACTGGGCCTTTTTGGCCAGTGGGGTTCTGGAGGCAGCTGATAGGTACCGGCAGGCCAAGCGGAATGTGGCTTTGGTGGTTGCTGAGGCAAAAACTTGGGCGTGGGAGGAGTTTGGTGAGGCCATGGAGAAAGACTTCCAGACGGCTTCGAGGAGATTCTGGTCCACCATCCAGCGTCTCGGGAGGGGAAAGCAGTGCACAGTCAACACAGTGTATGGTGGGGATGGTGCGCTGCTGACCTCGACTCGAGACGTTGTGGGTCAGTGGGGGGAATATTTCGAAGACCTCCTTAATTCCACCAACATGCCTTCTGATGAGGAAGCAGAGCCTGGGGACATAGAGGTGGACTCTTCCATCTCTGGGGCAGAGGTTGCCGAGGTGGTCAAAAAGCTCCTTGGTGGCAGGGCTCCGGGCGTGGATGAGATCCGCCCGGAGTTCCTCAAGGCTCTGGATGTTGTAGGACTGTCCTGGTTGACACACCTCTGCAACATTGCATGGACATCGGGGACAGTGCCTCTGGATTGGCAAACCGGGGTGGTGGTCCCCCTCTTTAAGAAAGGGGACCGGAGGGTGTTTTCCTACTATAGAGGGATCACACTTCTCAGCCTCCCTGGGAAAGTCTATTCAGGGGTCCTGGAAAGGAGGGTCCGTCGGATAGTCGAACCTTGGATTCAGGAAGAGCAGTGTGGTTTCAATCCAGGTCACGGAACAGTGGACCAGTTCTACACCCTTGGCAGGGTCCTGGAGGGTGCATGGGAGTTTGCTCAACCAGTCTACATGTGCTTTGTGGACTTGGAGAAGGCATTCGACCGTGTCCCTCGGGGAGTCTTGTGGGGGGTACACCGAGAGTATGGCGTATTGGATTCCTTGTTAATGGCTGTCCGGTCCCTGTACAACCGGTGTTGGAGCTTGGTCCGCATTGCCGGCAGCAAGTTGAACCTGTTTCCGGTGAGAGTTGGACTCCGCCAGGGCTGCCCTTTTTCACCGTTCCTGTTCATAATTTTTATGAACAGGATTTCTAGGCGTTTCTAGGGCATTGAGGGGGTCCGGGTTGGTGGGCTCAGGATTGGGTTACTGCTTTTTGCAGATGATGTTGTCCTGTTGGCCTCATCATGCTGCAACCTTCAGCTCTCACTGGATCGGTTCGCAGCCGAGTGTGAAGCAGCTGGGATGAGAATTAGCACCTCCAAATCTGAGGCCATGGTCCTCAGCCGGAAAAGGGTGGAGTGCACTCTCAGGGTTGGGAGTGAGATCCTGCCCCAAGTGGAGGAGTTTAAGTATCTCAGGATCTTGTTCGTGAGTGAGGGTAGAATGGAGTGGGAGATCAACAGGCAGATCGGGGCAGCATCCGCAGTGATGTGGGCTCTACGTCGGTCTGTCATGGTGAAGAAGGAGCTGAGCCAAAAAGCAAAGCTCTCAATTTACTGGTCGATCTACGTTCCCACCTTCACCTATGGTCACAAGCTGTGGGTAGTGACTGAAAGAACAAGATCACGAATACAAGCAGCCGAAATGAGTTTCCTCCACAGGGTGTCTGGGGTCTCCCTTAGGGATAGGGTGAGAAGCTCAGTCATCCGGGAGGGGCTCAGAGTAGAGCCGCTGCTCCTCCGCATCGAGAGGAGCCAGATGAGGTGGCTCGGGCATCTAATTAGGATGCCCCCTGGACACCTCCCTGGTGAGATGTTCCGGGCATGCCCCACCGGAAAGAAACCCTGGGGAAGACCCAGGACACGCTGGAAAGACTATGTCTCTCAACTGACCTGGGAACGCCTTGGGATCCACCCGGATGAGCTGGAAGAAGTGGCCAGGGAGAGGGAAGTCTAGGCATCCCTGCTGAAACTACTGCCCCGCGACCCAACCTCGTATAAGCGGAAGAGAATGGATGAATGGATAGATGGATGGATGGATAATATGGAACAGAGTATCTGAGACTATTCCTTTTAACAGAATCTCCCCAGATCACCATGTATCCTAGGCCTTTTCTCATGCAATCATCTCTTAGGTCAGGTATTAGGTCAGGTAATTAAGATGGCCATTGTGGTCCTTTAAGCATTTATGTGTTGATTTTGACATATGCTTAGAACCACTGTTACAATGATAACACAGTTTTTCACCCCTATACCAGGTATAAGATTCTTTTCATTTTCTTTTCATGCGCAAATCCTTCATTTATTTTATATACAGTATCTCACAAAAGTGAGTACACCCCTCACATTTTTGTAAATATTTTATTATATCTTTTCATGGGACAACACTGAAGATATGACACTTTGATACAATGCAAAGTAATCAGTGTACAGCTTTTATAACAGTGTAAATTTGCTGTCCCCTCAAAATAACTCAACACACAGCCATTAGTGTCTAAACCACTAGCAACAAAAGTGATAAATATCCACATGGTGCCCAAAGTGGCAATATTTTGTGTGGCCACTACTATTTTCCAGCACTGCCTTAACTCTCTTGGGCATGGAGTTCACTAGAGCTTCACAAGGTGCCACTGGAATCCTCTTCCACTCCTCCATGACAACATCACGGACTGGTGGATGTTAGAGACCTTGTGTTTCTACCTTCCATTTGAGGATGCCCCACAGATGCTCAGTAGGGTCTAGGTCAGGAGACATGCTTGGCCAGTCCAGCACTTTTACCCTCAGTTTCTTTAGCAAGGCAGTGGTCATCTTGGAGGTGTATTTGGGGTCATTATCATGTTGGAATACTGCCCTGCGGCTCAGTTTCCGAAGAGAGGGAATCATGCTCTGCTTCAGTAAGTCACAGTACATGTTGGCATTCATGGTTCCCTCAATGAACTGTAGCTCCCAAGTGCTGGGAGCACTCCCACCACCATGCTTGACTTTAGGCAAGTCACACTTGTCTTTGTATTCCTCACCTGGTTGCCACCACACACGTTTGACACAATCTGAACCAAATAAGTTCATCTTGGTCTCATCAGACCACAGGACATGTCCTTAGTCTGCTTGTCTTCAGCAAACTTCAGCAGACTTTCTTGTGCATCATCAAGCTTCCTTCTGGGATGACAGCCATGTAGACCAATTTGATGCAGTGTGTGACGTAAGGTCTGAGCACGGACAGGCTGACCCCCCCCCCCCAATATTTACGAAAATGTGAGGGGTGTTCTCACTTTTGTGAGATACTGTATTAACAAAAATGTGAGGGGTATACTCACTTTTGTGAGATACTGTATATTTACATAATTCAAATTTTTAATGTTTAGATTTGCATTTAACACACCTTACACAACAAACATTTACAGCATTTAGCAGATGCTCTTATCCAGAGCGACTTACATTTCCTAATTACAGGGACAGTCCCCCTGGAGCAACTCAGAGTTAAGGGTCTTGCTCAGGGACCCAGTGGTGGTAGTGCTAGAGATGGGATTCGAACCTGGGACCTCTTGATCCAGAGGTCCGTAGGCAAGTACCCTACCACTAGACCACCGCCACCCTTACGTTTGAAAGTATAGTCATTTTCATTTTTTTAATCACAATTTTTCCTTATACTAAATGTTCACACTTGTCCATAGTCTGAATCTTTAGTTTTGCCATGTAGCTAATATACTTGCATATGTGTTAATGACATTGCATTATGTTCTGTTTTCTATAGAGATTAAAGCTCTAAATCTATAACCTTTAGACGGAAAATATACAGACTGTACACATTAAATGGTTATTACTGTTTAGCTTGTACTTCCATCAGGTTTATAGATTATATAGTTGTTTAATTTAGTGTCAAAAGCTTGGCATTCATAACTAGATAATAGCCTAAATTAGTACAAGTGACATTTTTCTGCTGAGATTTAAATATGTATGGGATTTTCATTTGTGGAGGTCTCAGTTGGATCACTGCTGCATTGGGCATTTATTTACACCATATGAAACTACTTTTTCTCATGTTATCCAAACCTAAGGGGGTATTTTAATAGGATCAGTATGAGGTTCTCTTAACACATGCAGAGCTGCTTTGTGGAACTGGCCAGAGGGGGTAGCAGAGAAAACTGATGGTCCTAATTCTTAAATGTGGATATTAATTACAGCAATTTATTCCCACCTTCAGTGATTGACACAGGGACACATTATAAAATTTGCACTAGATTTTATTCTGTGCGGATATACATCATATTGTGAATAGTGATTTGTTCATTGTAATGCATGCATTGTCTTATCTCAAACTAGTAAATCAAATTAGTAAAGTAGTAAAAGGGCGCACACAGTACAAACTGGCTCTAGGCTCTAATGAAAAACATGTGCATTGACTAGAAGCCAGAAAGAATAAAATAAAGAGGAGCTCAAGAAAGAGAAAGCAACTGTGGCAGTGAGTTTGGAACCGTCAAGCATTTACGTCTTCTGTAAGGGAGATTTTACTGGCTCCATAAGATAGAGCCTTTTTCCTTAAGAAAACTGCAAAGATTTGTTTTGCTTGCTGACAAAGTTGTCAGTGTGACTTGTTTAAATAATAATAATAATAATAATAATAATAATAATAGGTACATAACATTTTCAGTGACTTTAAATACCTTAACACATTAACAATACCACATTCGTTTCTGCATATTACATTTTTCAGCAGTTTTTCATATCAGGCATGAGCATTCTAAGAGATTTAATGCTTATTTCTCTTGTGTTAAAAGAAAGAGTGAAGCTCATTTCTTCTCCTATAGCTGAATCCTTTCATTGTTCTCTGGGATATGAGGCCCTCTGCTGGTTCTGTAATTTGGTAACTTTTTTTTGTAATTTGGTGTCATCGTCTCACACCGGAATCAAGGCGCAAACGCGTAGCGTCCACAAAGGTACGTTTTAATCAGAAACAAAACAGTATCATAGGAACAGTCAGAAAAGATTGTGAACGGACAAGGCCGGGTCGGGCTGGCAAGCTACAAGTACAGAGCTACCCAGGTGCAGGTGATCAGTGATGGCTAATGAGGGTGAGTGTGAAAGCCTGGTCAGTATTCCGGGGATCGGGCCCTCACCCCTGGCCTGGGTACGGCGGTGGGCGTGACATCTGGAGCTGTTTTTGAAGCGGTTTTTGAATATGAACAAAGTAAAACAAAAAGGTATGTACATTTGCACAGTACTTAATACTAAAAATTAATAAAATTTATTTAAATATTATTAAATAGTATAAGTTATTTTTGATCCCAACGAGCCGTGAGCAGTTTCATTTGGAGCCTTTAATTACCTCTCCGTTTTATGACGCTTTTGCCAAGCATCACCCCAGGCTTGCTTAGTAGAACCAAGATTTCTGTGATTACGTCAAGAAATATTTTTGAACAATAATTTTCCAAGATTATCTTTGCCCAAATGCTAAACCTTCAATCACTCAAATATTTAAGAATTTTATAAAAGAATTTGGAGACCAAAAATCGTTCAGTGTTTCAGAGAGTTTACAACAAACACAGAGTTTCAGTGTTTGTTGTAATTGACCATTATTTTTGGACTTTAGTGCTATGCAAATTGGCACCAGTGATTAAGTATAGTTAATAATTTTTATATCTAATTTTGTAGCTTCATAACACATATGATCTGTCACACCAATGGTCATATGTTGCTTTTCTGTCTCACACCAAGAGTAGACATGATATGAACAATAACATATTGTCAGTTTGTCACGGGTGAGTTTTGGTTTGGGTACAGTAGAGGGCGCTCTGTTCTGACTGAGCACACCTGAGCATGGCTCATTCACTAGGCAAAGCCTACAGTTAATGGTGATTTTGATCTTTTTTTTGTCTCTACTGCAGTTCTTGGTTCGTTTAGTATGAATAATAAAATTATGTTCTGGATTCCTGGCTCAGCACGGACATCCTTCCTGCACCCCGCCACCGTTACAGAAATGAGCCACCCGAACCTGGACGTTGTGAGTCAGGAGAGCAAACAAGAGCATGTGTTGCGGACAATAGCAGCCATGATCGGAAAGACATTGCAGCTCATAAAAAGCTGGGAAACGAGAGTGTCGGCATGTGTTGCTTCTGCTGACCTCTGTGAGCGACTGGATGGTGAGGAGTGGGTGCAACAGACAGCCAGGGAGCTCGAGCAACGTCTGATGCAGCTGACGTCAGATATCCCACTCATCAACAGCTTGGGGCCCGAGCTAGGCACAGACTGGTATGAATTTCTTCTTCAGAGGCTGGCCTCTCTAGCCGCAAAGACACAGCTTTGCCTGGATGTTTTAAGCCACGTCTTTTCAATATGAAGTACATGCACTTCTCACGGACATTCACCAAAGAGGTGAAGAGATCAGCTGCATGAACAATCAGAACACTCAACAGAAGGAGTTGCTGACAAGGCTCAACCAACAGCTGACAGAGAGAGAGGCCTCTGCATTGCATCACCTCAGCCACAAACGAAAGACTGAAACACGAGGGAAAGATCACCAATCTGCTTTCTCAACATGAGGAGACCAAAGGACTCTTGTCTCTTTGCCAGAGTGAAATCGAAACCATGGAAAAGGAAAGAAAGGCTCTAGCTCGACAATGGTGAGCTTCAAGGAGAGGTCAGTAAACACATGCAAGAGAGAGAGGTCCTGAGGAAGAAACTGCAAGCTGCGATTGTTGTCCGGAGGGAATGGCTGAAGAAAACAGAGGAACAGGAGAAGCTGGAGACTAAAATGACCACTATGGAAGAATAGTTGAATAGGACCAGAACAGAGTTGATGCAGGACAACAGCGCCACCCTGAGAGCTCTGCTGAAGCAGAAGTCAAGAGCCTTCAGATCAGGAGATAAAGAAGCAATGAGGACAGCTCAGAAGGAGCTGAAAAGAGAGATAAGGAGGGGGAAGGACAGATGCAGAGAGAGGCTGGAGGAGCAGCTCAAACAAAACAATGTCAGAGGTGTGTGGAAAGGACTGAACACCATGACTGGAAGGAGCACAGCGAGTAGGGGAGGCCCAGAGTCTGGAGATCGGGACTGGGCTAATAGTTTAAATCTGTTCTTTAACAGTTTTGACTCAGGAATCTGCCCCTCACCCAACCATCAAAGCACAGTACATGCCTGTGCCCCCCTTCACACCTCTCTGCAAACTCCAACGGCACCTCCCATTCACACCTCTCTGCAACCCCCTCCAGGGATATCAGCTGCGTATCCCCTTTTATCTTTATCATCTCCTTCTCTCCCCCCCTTTCCCCTGAGGACTCTACTGCCCCCACTGTTTTACCACACAATAGCCTCTCCATCACAGCTGACCAGGTGCGGTGTCAGTTGAGGAAGTTGAAGCACAAGAAAGCCACAGGTCCGGATGGCATCAGCTCCAGCCTGTTGAGGGACTGTGCAGATCAACTCTGTGAGGTTATCACCTACATCTTTAACCCCAGCCTCAGCCTGGAGCGTGTCCCCATTCTGTGGAAGACCTCATGCCTCGTTCCAGTCCCCAAGACATCGCACCCCAAGGAGCCAAACCACTTTAGACCTGTTGCCCTCACCTCTAACCTGATGAAGGCTATGGAGAGGATCATCCTCCATCACCTTCGTCCACTGGTCAGGAGGGACCTAGACCCGGTGCAGTTTGCTTACCAGCCGCACATTGGGGTGGATGACGCTGTCATCTACCTGCTGCATCGGGCCCTCACTCACCTGGAGAGTGCCAAGAGCACTGGGAGAGTCATGTTCTTTGACTTATCTAGTGCTTTCAACACAATCCAGCCTTCAGTTCTGAGGGGGAAGTTGGAGGGAGTGGGTGTGGACCATCACATGTCTGAGTGGATTATTGACTACCTCACCAATAGGCCCCAGTATGTGAGACTCCAGGACTGTGTGTCTGAGGTGGTGGTCTGCAGCACTGGAGCCCCACAAGGAACAGTCCTCGCCCCCTTCCTCTTCACATTGTACACAGCGGACTTTAAATAGAACACGGACACCTGTCACCTGCAGAAGTTCTCGGACGACACCGCTATTGTTGGTCGTGTGTCGGAGGGGAATGAGTAGGAATACAGGGGGGTCATCAGTGACTTCGTCAGATGGTGCAATAAAAATCATCTGTGCATCAATGCCAGCAAGATGAAGGAGCTGGTGATTGACTTTCGCAGGAAGTCACCCCCCATTACACCGGTGGACATCCAGGATTTGTGCATTGAAACGGTGGAGGAGTACAAATACCTGGCTGTCCACATCAACAATAAACTGGACTGGTCCACAAACACTACTGCTCTTTACAAAAAGGGCCCGAGTCGTCTACACCTGCTAAAGCGGCTGAGGTCCTTTGGAGTAAACAAAAATCTCATGAGGACATTTTATGACTCTGTGGTAGCGTCGGCTGTTTTTTACGCTGTGGTCTGCTGGTGTGGAAGAGTCGCAGAGAGGGACAGAGGGAAACTAAATAAACTGGTCAAGAGGGCCAGCTCTGTCCTGGACTGCCCGCTCAAGTTACATCGAGCAGGTAGGGCAGGAGAGGATGTTATCCAAACTAACATCCATCATGGTCAACACCTCCCACCCCCTACATGAGACTGTACGAGCACTGAGCAGCTCGTTCAGCAGCAGACTGTTACACCCACAGTGTAAGAAAGAACGCTACCGCAGGTCATTCCTACCTGCAGCAATAAAACTCCACAATTCATCATCATAACATTACATTTCATTACATTGCTTGTTTTATTATTATAAATTATTATATATCATATTATATTATATATTAATGAATATTAATGTATATTACTGTATTGTATATTATTATTATTATTTACACTTATCTTGCTACTTGTTTATTTATATACATTTATAACTTATTTAAAACTTATTTATTATCGTGTATTATTACTGTGTACTGTATGTATGGTCACCTAATTCTACGTGTAGATATGTATATGTATATATATTTATATAGATATATAGATAGAAAGATTATTTATTATTTATTTTTTATAGCTCCTGTACTTCTCCTGTACTTGTTCCTCTTTCCTCATGTCTCTATTTTTTAATATATCTTTTACATCTGTCCCTTTTATAAGAGCCCTGTAACACCCAAATTTCCCATTCATGGGATAATAAAAGAATACTCTACTCTACTCTAACTGGTTGAGGAAAGTTGCCCTGCAGGCCCTGAGGGGTCAATGCGGAACCTCTCGCAGTGGAACCAAGAGCAGGGCCCCCGGTCTTAATTATGCGCACGCCTTGGCGGCCTTGCTGGCTCTTGTCCTGGAGTATGTGTCTGAGATGGTAAGCAGTGTTAATGTTCTTGATTATGCACCAGTCACGGAGATCAGAGTTTCTGAGACTGCTCAGGGTCAGGAGCATTCTGAGGAAGGAAAATGCATGACAAACAGAGGAAACTGCAGCCACTGTGAAGATGGCAACAAGGGCCTTGCAAACAACAAGAACTGCTTAGACAACTTAAAGGAACTTCAACCTTGAACTGTTCAGTCAGTCTCAAGCCTTACACTGGTCTGTAAATCCCCTACAGTCATGTGTGTGATAAAGAGAAGGACTGCAATAAGGGTGCAAAGGAAGAGGTTTGTGAAAGCCTGTGCTACGAGGATGATCGTCAGTGTGCCCAAGGTGAGTGTATTAACTAGAAAGTGGTGAGTGATGCTCAAGATTGCTCTGATGTCATGAGCTGCTTTTATTTGTCTGAGGATTGCCACCAGCACTGCAGCAACAGCAGATGTTGGTGCCCTCCTATGAGCGTTATCTGTGATGGTCAGGGAAACCGCTTTGACAGCACAGATGAGAGTGACTATGCTCTGAAGGGGAAGTTTCACCGCACCAGTGACTAGGGCATGCCCAGGAAGTTCTGCTCTGGTGGCCCTCTGGACTGCTATGATCACTCAGAGGGGAAAGATCATAGTAGATCTCCACATACAGATCCACCAGAAAATAACAATGTAAAACAAAATAATAATGTGGGTGGCGGTTGTCTAGTGGTAGGGTTCTTGCCTACGGACCTCTGGATCAAGAGGTCCCCGGTTCGAATCCCACCTCCAGCACTACCACCACTGGGTCCCTGAGCAAGACCCTTAACCCTGAGTTGCTCCAGGGGGACTGTCCCTGTAATTAGGACATGTAAGTCGCTCTGGATAAGAGCGTCTGCTAAATGCTGTAAATGTAAATAAATAAATAATAAAAAGAACTAATCTAAAACACTAAGTGATAAATAGGGTAAATACTTTACTGAGTATATTATTTACTCAGGGGTAAATAGCAGATATAGTAGAGTAATAGTAAATGCTAATAGTAATAATAAAGTTTTATTTATAGAGCGCCTTTCTCAAACCCAAGGTCACTTAAAAATAAAACAATATAGATGAAAACAGTTAACAAACAAAAACAAAGGCAGTGTCAAAACAATAAGCAGAATTTTGTGAGCCAAGCAGGAAAGACAATGTAGTAGGAGAAGGGGAGGGGAATAGCACAGACTGAAGAGGTAAGTCTGTGCTGAGTTTTGAAGAGAGACAGAGAGGACGTTAGACAAAAGTTTTGAGGAAGGGAACTCCAGAGTCTGGGGGCAGCAACACTAAATGATCTACCACCCATGGCAGCTAACCTGAATTTAGGAACTGTCAGTTAATCTGTACCAGAGGAGGGCAGTGAACAGGTGGTAGTGTATGAATGGAGTAATTCAGAGAGGTATGGAGGTCTGGATCCATGAAAGAGCTTTAAATGTGATGAGAAGCAGCTTGTATTGAATACACTGAGATACGGGCAGCCAGTGAAGTTTGTGAAAAATGGGAGTGACATGTTTGAATTTTGAGAAAATAATATTCATAAATGTTGCATTTAGGGAATATTCCACATTCTGAGAATCAGAAATGTTATTGCACATCTGAGTAGTATAAATATAAATATAAAATAAAAAAGAAGCAACAAACATGTTAATGCACATATCTGGATAATAAAAATGAACGTACTAAGAGAAATATTAAGAGAAAGAGAGAACCACTTTTTTTATTGGTGAATTACAAGTGGAGAAGTTGTAGAGTCTGATGGCAGATGGAATTTTCAGTGGTGTTCAGACGAGCACTTTATGCTGGTTAGTTTATGGCTCAAATTGATATTCATTTTCATCTATGGACGTCTCCAATCTGCTGTTTCTAAAGAGTCCACTTCTGCCACAATCACTGATTTTTACATTAGATGTCAATAACTGATGTCAATTTGAGACTTTTATCACAAAATGCAAATAATGAAAGACATTTAATTGGGTATGATGATAGATATGTGCAGGCTGAAGGTTTATGCTAATACCATGTTAGGCCGAAAAAGGCCTTCCCCAACGTTGTTCCTTAGGACATCCTTAGAAGCTTAGAACTCCAAAATGTAACGGTAGCTAAAACATTAAGATTTTCATTCACTGCAACTAACAGGCCTAGCCAATCCCCTGAAGAACAACCCAATACCATTATCCCTCCTCACGAGTCAGGCTGGTTATGCTCACCTGGTATCAGGTGAAACCCAGACTTTTCTATCAGTGTGCCAGACAGAGAAAGTTGAATGTCACTCCACAGAACACAATATCACTGTTCTTGAGTCCAGTGGTGACATGCTTTACATCTTGATGATATGAGACTTGCATGCAGCTTCATAGCCATGAAAACCTACTGCCTAAAGCTCATTCCATTCAGAAAGACCCATTCTAATATTTTCACAAATATTTGTAAACATGACTACATGGATAAGTCCTAAGTTTGACATTGGTTCTGGTACACATTAATTCTAAAGCTTGTCCATATTCTTTTCTTCTACTGTATATTTTGGAAACCCAAGGGCCAGTACAACTCTGATGCCTAAAACTCTTAGTTTGAAGTTTACACTTTAAAAAGAAATAGATTTGGGTGTCTGACATTTAAACTTCTAGTCATTGCAGAGAACAAGCACTACAGATACAAATGTAATATGAGCAGTATAGTAGTATAGAAGCACAGAGAAAATCAGAAGGAGCTGCATTGTCCCTGTGTGGAAAGTATATAATAGGGAGCTTAGAGAGGAGTTTTGGTTTTGTATGAGGATGTCAGGTGGGGCAGAGAAGTATGTCAGATTAGAGCAGGAGAGATCTCGATCTCGATCTCTCGCTCTCTATAAATATATATATATATATATAGAGAGAGAATATGAGAAATGAGAGTAGGGAGCAGCTTGAGGAGACCCAGAAGATATGGAGATATACTCTAGAGAGGAGAGAAATGGACAGAAAAAGGACAAAATAAATGAGTGTGAATGAAAGGGAGGGAAAATTGAGTGGTTAGGATGCAGGAAGTAGAGGTAACAAAGGTGTCAAGTCAAGTCAAGTCAACTTCATTTATATAGCACTTTTTACAACTGTTGTCACAAAGCAGCTTTACAGAATGTGGGCCCAAGCTGCAGTTGGGTAAGCCAAGGGCGACAGAGGCAAGGAAAAACTCCCAACCAAAACACAAAAGGGGAACCTTTGGTTGACACCGAAAATATAAGGAAAGAAAGATAGAGAAAAACCCTGTATAGTGGTAATCTCCAGTAAATATGAGTTACAGTAAAGGAGTCTATTGGGGCAGCGGTGGCCTAGTGGTTAGGGCGTTAGCCGCATGATCGGAGGATCGAGGGTTCAAACCCCTTCCCAATAGGTTGCCCTTAGGTACCCTTGAGCAAGGTGCCGTCCCAGTCACTGCTCCCCGGGTGCTTTCAATAGCTGCCCACTGCTGCACGGTGTTTGAGTGTGCATGGGTTAAATGCAGAGGTCCAATTTCGTTGTGGTTCATTGTCTGCTGTGCTTTGACCTTGCAATGACAAGGCTTGTCACTTTCACTTTTTTTTCCACTTATTGGTGACTATAAATGGAGGTTCATGAGCTAAGAGTGGAAGCTCTGTTTGAGTGGTGGGTTTAGTGAAAATCCCTTTACTTTTGTCCCTGTCTCACAGTGCCTCACATTCCTGAGGTCACAGAGTTTGTTGACCTAGAATCTGACCCCAGGAGCCCCCCAGGAAACATCCAGTAGGAAAGAGTTACAGCTCTGCTTAGGCAGCTGCACTCATAAAATAGGGGACACATCTGTGAAAAAACACTTTTAAGTGGGGGCCTGGATGGGTGGATGCCTTGAAATATAGGTGGTAGACAAGGCAGGAAGGTGGACCATGAGAGGGCCTAAGTCTAATGGTGGGAAAGGGGCAAAAGTGGGGAACTGAGGTTTCAGTCATGACAGCATTGAATATTATTGGTGGAAAACTAATAATGGGATGGATTTATGCACATTTTAAAGGGGTTTGAAATGTATTTAAAGTCCAGAGTGGGATGAGCATTTGGAGCTGCTCCCACGGGACCACGCCGCTGAAACTCTTCAGTAAATTGGTTGTGCTGCATCTCTCTGACTTCGCTTGATTTTTGACTTTGTTTGGTTTCTGACTTAGAAAACGTTTCAGACTTAGGCTCACACCTCAATTTTCCACGACATAATTTGGCGTTGTCGGCAGGATTGAAAAGAGGCCACACGGGCTCCTGGTTCGGCGCTGCTCCTCGGGCCCACTGCTGATCTGGCACGGAACATTAAAGGTAAGCATTATTTCAGATTTTGCTGCCTTTTAGTTTAGGTTCTGTGTTACGGACCAGCAGAGGGGGGCTTGGGCCACTAGGAGACCTGTGTACCTCTACAATAAAGAACTGTACTTAATGTTTACAAAAGAATGATAAATCAGTATTCATAGAAATTGGAACTGTGGAGTGAGAGGGTGAAATCCACTCTAAAAATTTACTTTTTGATAAATTTTGTGATAAATTAAATATTGTGAGTCAAAGAGGTGGAGCTGTGGCCCAACTGTAAAATAGTGGAATCTGAGTGTGCACGCCAGTGTTGGCTTGACCCTGTTAGGGCAGTCAGCTTTAAAGCCTGTAATATATTACAGGTCACGTGAAGCGCTTGAAAAAGCCTGAGAGATCTCGGACAGGTATTGTGCAGCCCATGGCTGGTAGCTCTTGGTGAATATGCAGACTCTGAGTAAAGTGGGTTGACGAATCTGACTTTCTTCTGAAATTCCTGAGGGGGCGTTGACGGTGGGACCGATAGGCCGCTAGGATATATGGCAGTCGCTTCGAGAACAAGGAGTTGAAAGATCGTATTGACCTTTGCTGTTTGTTTGTGGATGAAGCAGGACGGTGTTCCTACGCGAAGTTGATGTGTGTCTCTGTCTGAGTATAAACCTGTGGCAGTCGCATTGTGAGGTCAGCGTTATACGTCCCTCACAGTAGGCCGGACGGCAAGGTTTACGTCCAAACTTGTGGTTTGCGTTGTACAGTTTTTATTGAATATTGAGTGATTAATTGTTGTCTGTAGAAGATTGTTCATAGAGAACTGAAAGAAGTAAGATTTGTGTGTACACGTGTGTTGCAGCTGCCAAGTATGAAGTATGAATGAAGTAGTGTGAGAGAGAGTGATCACTTTGAGAAGAAGCTACTGTGTGTGTGTGTGTGTGTGTAAAACTGCAGTTCTGGTGAGTGTGTGTGGTTGTCAGTGAGAGAGGCGTTAAGGGGGGTGTGTGAAGGAGTGTGTCTTTGTGTGTGCGCGCATATGGGAGATAAGTGAATTTTGACTGAAGGCCTTAAAAGAGTGTGAAGTGATTTTTGTATATTCTTTTCTATAACAATTGAGCAGAATTAGAGCAAGAAGAAAGTGAGAGGGACATTGTCATAAACACATTAGAAGGGTGGGGGTCTATGGGAGTTTATGAAGCAGTGAACAAGGAATTGGCCCAACACCCAGAAGTTCCTCTGGTAAAGATTGGTTGAGCGTCCAGAAAGTGTTGTACTGAGGTGCTGATCTTAGGAGAATCAATTGTAAAGAAAAAACATCACTGGTAAATGATTAAATAATTAGGTTAAGTGTTTAAAGAAAATAAATAGATAAATAAAATAAATAATTAAAATATACTATAATAGTAATAATAGTAATATTAGTTGTAGTAATAATAATAACAACATTATTAATAATAATAAGTGAGTCAAAGAGAATCAAAGAATAAGGATGAATAAGACAACTAAAGTGAAGACCCTTGAGGGACAGGGTAAGGTGAAAACACCAGTAGAGAAGATGTGTGAAACGAACCCCTTGATAAAGGATAAAGTTCTGAAGATAAATCAAAAGTGGGCTAAGCGTACCAAGGGTTTAAACACTAAATGGCCATCAGAAGGCACATATGATGTAACACTTTGTGAGGCCCTGGAAATTCTCATCCTGAACCACAAACCAAAGGACAAATCCAGTAAACGACAAGCAAAGCGACAGGATGAATTAGAAGTCTTAAAAATGTTTAAGAAGAGAGGAGAAGAGAACCTTCGGAAAGTTATTAACGGAAGACAGGAGATTAAAGAGAGAAAAGAAGAAACAGAGAAGAAGTTGAAGATGTATGATACCCCTCCACCTTATGTAGGACAGTATCCTGTCATTGAAGGGAAGTTTGATATTTCTGGACAAGTGACTGTGACAGATGACAAAAAGGATCCAGAACCAGACGATGAACAAGAAGCAGTCTTGGAAGAGGAGGAGAGAATCTCAGAGGATGCTGAGAGAACATCCAAAAACCCACCGACCCTCCACAAGAGGGAGGGGCCCTACTGCTCAGGGAGAGAGAGAGAGAGAGTAGGCAGCAGAGCCGTGAGACAGTATATCCAGATCTTCATAAATTACAACAGGAGTGGAGGAGTGTAGTACTAGAGAGTGGTGAGACAGCAAGGAGAGAGAGGGAGTCAGAGGCACGGTCAGTGAGAGGTGATGAAGGAAGAACTGAGCAGACAGAATGGGAAGACAGTAATGATGAGGGTGTGTTAGATTGTCACAGGAAGTACAGAAAACAAATAAGAAAGGAGAGGGAATTAAAGGATATGGAAAGGATGATACAGGAAGAGGAGAGGAGAATGAGGACTGAGCTGACTAAGAGAAACAGAGATGAGAGAAGGGTAGGATGGAGTGCACCAAGGGGGAGGCCCAAAGACTGGATAGCACAAAGTCTTGATGAGTCTATCCAAAGAGTAAGCAAATCAATTACTAATCTGGATGAAATTGTGCGCATTGCAATGGAAAGAGAAAGTCCAAAGAGACAGAGTAGAAGGGATAATGGGGCAATATCAGAAAGTGAAGAGGACACTGAGATTCAGGTAGAGCCAAATATGAGATTAAGATCAGGAAGAAAATATGGGATGGTACAAGCACCTATATTGATTAAGGGAAGGCATGCTAATTACATACCATGGCAGACCCAGGATTTGGAGGGGTTGGTCAATAGCTTGCCCGATCTGCATGAAGGGGCTCAGAAGTGGATACTGGACTTTGAAGAAAAGACACTTGGGTGTCTCCTTGCTATAGGAGATGTAAAAGCCTTATTGGCCCGAATAATTGGTCAAAAGGCAATGGAAGACATCATGACAAAAGCAGGCATGGGGCATCAAGCAGTGGATGCAACCAGTGATGGTGTGGAATTCAATCCATACAGAAACAGACTGTGGAACGCAATGAGGGAAGTCTATCCAAGAAAATTAGACCTGAAAACTCTGAAAGGAGAACCAATAGGAGAGACTGAAAATCCCTCCGCTTATGTTCATCGCATGAAAAAGATGTGGAGAGCAGAAGCAGGAAGTGACCCCGATCAAGACAGTCTCATGAAAGTGGTCTTTCGGAAAGCGGTCCTGGATGGCCTTCCAGAAAAAGTCAAAAGCAAACTGGAAGATGTGGTGGGACTGACCGAAAAGACTTTTGATGAATTTGTAGCCCACGTGACACACACTATGGATAAACACAGATAAGATGAAAAGAAAATCAAAGAACAAGAGAAAGAAGTGCTGAGAAAGGTGGCACAGCTTCAACTGGGAGAACTGACAGGAAAGGCTAAGAAAAGGGGGGAAAAAAACTCAAGCTGCAGTCGTGGAAGAAAAGACGTTGCAGGCATCACAAATTGCCACTGACTCCAAATCCTGCATCACCAGTGAGACAGCAACTGGATGGAGTTCAACAACCACAGCAGCACACAACTCCCTCAGTTCCAGTCATCAATGTGTACACACAGCCTGACGGAAGTGGACCAAGCAAGCCGAAATTCAGCGGACAACAGCAGCGGCAGCCACAAGGTCCATTTGGAGTGTGTTGGGGATGTGGACAACCAGGACACACCCGAAGGAGATGTTCAGTAAATCCATGGAAGGGACCTGGAGTGCGGGGAGGTGCGGGTTGGCGGGCTCCCCAAATTGTGGGTCAGGAACAATCACAGCGAAACCCATATTTAGGACATCCATGGACAGGAGGGAATCAGAACCCTGCCTGGACTGGATTAAATCAAAACTCCAGCCCAGTAAATTACTGGGGTGGACAGAATGGGTGCTAGGGAGGCCCAGAGGATCCTACAGGGGAGGGTCAGCTCTTATTGACAAGCAAGGGAGCTGATGGGGAACCAACGCTGCAGGTTCAGGTAAATGGCAAAACTATACCCATGATGATAGACACAGGAGCTTGTTATACATGCCTAAATTCAAATTATGCCATTAACCTCCCCAGGTCAGGAAAATTCGTAAAGACCGTAGGATTCTCGGGACAAGTGCAGCTACTACCAGTAACAGCTCCAGTTAAAGTAACGGTGCAGGGAAAAACAACCAATTTACCAATCTTAGTTTCAGAGCAAACTCCAGTAAATTTATTAGGAAGAAACGCTTTGTGCCAGTTGGGTTTCCAGATTTGGTGTACGCCTGATGGAGTTTATGTGGATGAAATGGCAGTCAGTGCTCAGATGAATGTGACATTAGGAAAAGAAGCTAATGTGTATTGGTTAGGGGAAATAGAAGAGCCAGTACAGGAAATAACGAGTCTATGGGGGAAGTTTATTTTAGCGCAGATACCAAAAGCAAGAGACCCCAGATTAGAATATCACTGTACTATGATTTATGATAAAGGCCAGAATGAGATGCTGGAGGAAGAATGGCTTAGAAGGACTGCAGGAACAAAAGTTAACCTTAAAATTAGAAGTGTGGTTATAGGGACAAAAGGAGCAGCGCTTCAAGTGGAGGAAAATGAGTTCATCAATGAGTGGTATGATGTTGGAGCAAGACCTCATGTGACGCTGCTAATAAATGAAGGGTTTGAGTCAAAGGAGTTGGGAACAATGGTTAAAAGAGCAGAAGAACTGAAGTGGGAGAAGACACAAAATCCATTGATACTGTGTGCTGCAGATCATTCAATGCTTAAAGTGTTGTGTGAATTGGATGTGACAGCAACACCACAGGCAGTAGCAATCACTAGATCTGAAAATGATGATGTCTGGAAGCAAATGAGTGCACAATTGAAGGAAGAAGAAGATTCCCTGAAGAAACAAATGATTAAGCAAGTCCCTGAAGAACTGTGGTCGCGACATGAAGCAGATGTGGGACTGGTAAAATCAGCCTCACCAGTTCAGATCAGATTAAAACCTGGAGCACAACTACCTAGGAGAGCTCAGTATCCATTAAAACCAGAAGCTGAGCAGGGAATAGAGAGAACTATACTGGGGCTGGTAGAAGCAGGAGTACTAATAGAGATGAGAAGCCCATGTAACACCCCTATACTCCCAGTACAAAAGGCAGATAAAACTAAGTGGCGATTGGTGCACGATCTAAGAGCAGTAAATGCAGCGGTGGAAGACTGGCAGGCGGAAGTGCCCAATCCACACACATTACTTATGAACATTCCACCGGATGCAAAGTACTTTACGGTAATAGATTTGTGTTCTGCATTTTTTAGTATTCCAATAGCGAGTTCAAACATTCCCCTCATATATTTAATCAAGTCCTGAGACAGGATTTAGAGGAACTGGATTTTAACGGCACAATGTTACAGTATGTTGATGATTTAATCTTGTGTTCCCCGACAGTGGAACAATGTCATGAAGATTAAAGTTCTCAGAAAATTAGCTGAGGGGGGACATAAGGTGTCACAAGCAAAATTACAATATTGCCAACCACAGGTAGAGTACCTGGGGCGGCTGGTGGCTCATGGAACAAAAGCAATAGCCCCTTCACAGCTGGAGGGAATCAGTAAAGCACCACAACCACTGACAGTGGGACAGATGATGTCATTCCTTGGGATGACAGGGTTTAGTGCAGAATGGATCGAAGATTATGCAATAAAGACTGCACCCTTGAGGGGACTGATAGCAGAAGCAGGATCAAAGACATTAAATGCTCCATTGAAATGGACATCTGATGCTTATGTGGCGTTTGAAACTCTGAAGCAGGAAATGCAAACGGCACCAGTGCTAGCTACACCAGATTATGATAAACCTTTTTGTTTGTTTGTTGCTAATCGCTGTGATGGATTTGCTTCAGCAGTGTTGATGCAGGAGACGTGTAGTGGACGAAAGAAACAGCCAATAGCTTATTATAGCACTAAACTAGATGGAGTGGCTCAGGGATGGCCACCATGCTATCAGGGTTTAGCAGCAGTACATTATGCTTACGAGAAAGCTTCAGTTCTGACGATGGGGTTTCCAGTGATCATCTATTCCCATCATAAAATCATAGAGCTGATCGAGAACAGCAGGTTTGTTTTAACACAAGCAAGGAGTTTGCAGTATTCGTTTTTGCTTACATTTCCAGATGTGACTCTTAGGAGATGTAATACAGTTAATCCTGCAGAATTATTACCTTTCCAGTTTGAAGGAAAACCGCATGATTGCATAGCTAGTTCATTGGCGTTCTCTAAGTTAAGACCTGATTTGGAGTCTACACCAATTCCGGAAGCAGAAGTGACTTATTTTGTTGATGGATCCTGTTTTAGGGATCACTTGGGGAACCATGCGGGATATGCAGTGGTGAGGAAAGGAAGCGGAGATGTTTTTGAGGTAGAAAAGGCTGAAAACTGCCCTCAGCCGTGTTCTGCCCAACTAGCAGAGTTGAAGGCAGTAACTGAGGCGTGCAGATTGGCAAAGGGAAAGAAAGTCCTGAAACTTTTTCTAAGTCAGAAACCAAACAAAGTCTCAAAAAATCAGCGAAGTCAGAGAGATGCAGCAACCAGTACTGAAGAGTTTCCCGCGGCGTGGTCCCGTGGGAGCGCTCCAAATCTTTCATCCCAACGTTGGACTTTAAATACATTTCAGAAACCCCTTTAACATTTGCACCAACTCCCTCCCATTATTATTGGTGTTCCACCAATAATATTCAATGCTGTCATGATTGAAACCTCAGTTCCCCACCTTTGCCTTTCCACCATTAGACAGGCCTTCTCATGGTCCACCTTCCTGCCTTGTCTACCACCTATATTTCAAGGCATCCTCCCCATCAGGCCCCCACTTAAAAGTGTTTTTTCACAGATGTGTCCCCTATTTTATGAGTGCAGCTGCCTAAGCAGAGCTGTAACTCTTTCCTACTGGATGTTTCCTGGGGGGCTTCTGGGGTCAGATTTTCCTAGGGGCTCCTGGGGTCAGGTTCTAGGTCAACAAACTCTGTGACCTCCAGGAATGTGAGCACTGTGAGACAGGGACAAAAGTAAAGGGATTTTCACTAAATATCCCCCTCCTCAGACTGCCTGAGTCGAAGCATCAATAAATCTTGGTCATCTGAGATACAGGACTAATAATGCGTAAACCATGTCAATGATAAAACTACACAACATAGTTGTGGCAAACATCAATGACAGTCATAATGAGAGCATATCAGAAGCATGGCTTAATTGGTCTTTTCAAGTGATCAGTTACTGAAGAGAGACCCATTCCCCAGGAATGGGCGAAAACCTCTATGCTGAGAGAAAAATTCCCCTCTGCCAGATGTTAGATGGCACTATCAGCGCTTGGGTTCAGCGGTTCTCAACTTAGCCTGATCCGGCTCACCGAAGTTACAAAAATTAATCCCAATGAAGAGTACCTTATATAAGGATACACATATTAGAGTATACCATGTGCTGATTCCAGAATATGACTGTCCTCAAAACAATAGTAAGGACAACATAATAATAGAGAGTACGTATAACGAATTATTCTGCTTAGTAAGCTCGTATTAAGGTTATACATGATACATGATCTTCGCCCTTTGCACTTTACGTGCGGCCAGCACTGTACCGTTGGTGTGTACCAGGAGGTCCACCAGTACTTCTCTGGCCACACTGGACAAATCGCTGCTCTTAGTTATTATGATCGGGTTGGGTCTCTGAATTTGGTCTTTGCTTGAGTCTGTTTTCCCCTGTTCCTCCGTCTTCTCTGAGCTGGTTGGAGTCCTCTGGGTCTGCGGCATGTGTTGCTTTGCGATCTGAGTCCTAAGTGCGCTGACCTCGCATGATTTTCCGATGCGGCTGTCCTGGCTCTTGGCTGACACACCAGGACCGGAATGGGTACCACTCTTTTGCCCTGATTCAGGGCTCTCTCTCCTGGTGGCACCACAGCACATTCTTCTCCTCCAGTCGACAACTCATCATCATCACTAGTGTCGTCTGAAGCTCTGTTCTTGGTAACAAATTCCTGGGAACTCAGTACAGTGGTTAGTGATACCAAGTAGTATTCTCCACTTTTATTGCTGTGGGTGTCACGCTTACCACCTTGTGAGGACCAGTTCGCCTGGGTTCATTCCACTTCCTCCTGAAAACTCTTACATACTGGTCCCCTGGTCTTAATGGGTTTTGTGGACTCCTCCCGGTTCTGGAGCACGTCTCAGCTCCTGTTGATAAATGGCTTTATGTATAGCAGTTAATTGGCTCATATAGGCTCGCCAGCTCTGCTTCCAGATTGTTCCCAAGGGAGGCCCTGATAGGGTTCCCTCAGATGGGGCTGGGCATATGTCTACCAATGCTCCTGATGTGGAAGTCGGAGAAAGTGAGTGGTTCTATTAGCTTGCATTCGGTAATGCATCAGGGCTAAAGGAAACATCCATCAATGGAATCCACTGTTTCTGCACAATTTTATTTACCTTTGTTTTTAGAGTTCCATTAACTCTTTCTACCATCCTGAGACTGGGGTGGTAAACACATCAGTCGTTGTTTGATTCTCAATTGTTGCAATACCTTTTTAACAGTCTGTTGGATAAAGCTGATCCATTATCTGAACTTATTTGTGAAGGAATTCCAAATCTTAGGATGACCTCTCTCGTCAAAACTTAATAACAGTTCCAGCACCTTGATGCTTTGGAGGTTGCACTCCACACCCACCTGCTAAATCTGTCAATGACCACACAAGCATGTACCTGTATCCTCACCCTTTTAATCATGTCCACATAATCCAATCACCAGATGTTGAAATGGTCCTGTAGGTGCCGGTATGTGCCCAGCTGGGAAATGATCACTAAGCACATTATTTGAGCACAAACATCACATCGGCAATTATGTCGTTGCCTGTAAATATGGAGACCATCCTTGTTCTTTATTTCTTACCACTTCTCCTCTTCTTGCCAATGATCAACCCATGTGCATTAGTGATTAGTATTGTTAGTAATGTATTAGTGCAATCAACAACCCTTCATGATTTCTCCATAACCCTTTTTCATCTTGTTTAGCTCCTCTGTTGCTCCACATAGTTCTTTCACACAATGTTGCTTGTTTCTGTATCTCCACCAAGTCATCCAGTATTGGTTACAGGTTCGATAGCTTCTGCATCGGTGCCATCACGGATCCTCACATAGAGACCTTTCTAGCTGCGTCATCAGCCAAGTTATTCCCCTTTATCCCACATAGTCATTTCCTTTTTGTGTGCCTGACATTTAACTATTTATAGTCTTCTTGGCAGCATCATAGCACTCATCGCTCCAGTATTTGCTGCAAATGTTGTGTTAGGCTACCATCAGTCTTCTTAAAACCTCGCTGTTTCCATACCACTTAAATAAATGTGTAACTCCATGAGCATACGCTGAGTCAGTAAAAACATTAACACTCTTTCCCTTTGCCAATCTACACGCCTCGGTTACTGCCTTCAACTCTGCTAGTTGGGCAGAACACGGCTGAGGACAATTTCGGCCTTTCTACCTCAAAACATCTCCACTTCCACCACCTCACCACACTGCATATCCCACATGGTTCCCCAAGTGATCCCTAAAACAGGATCCATCAACAAAATAAGTCACTTCTGCTTCCGGAATTGGTGTAGACTCCAAATCAGGTCTTAACTTAGAAACGCCAATGAACTAGCTATGCAATCATGTGGTTTTCCTTCAAACTGGAAAAATTAATAATTCTGCTGGATTAACTGTATTACATCTCCTAAAGTCACATCTGGAAATGTAAGCAAAAAGCGAATACTGCAAAACTCCTTGCTTGTGTTAAAACAAACCTGTATTCTCGATCAGCTCTATATGATTTTATGATGAATAGATGATCACTGGAAACCCCATACGTCAGAACTGAAGCTTTCTACGTAAGCATAATGTGCTGCTGCTACACCCTGATAGCATGGTGGCCATCCTGAGCCACTCCATCTAGTTTAGTGCTATAATAAGCTATTGTGTTTATTTAGACACCACAAATTCTCCTGCATCAACACTGCTAAAACCGTCATCACAGCGATTAGCAACAAACAAACAAAAAGGTTTATCATAATCTGGTGTAGCTAGCACTGGTGCCAAACTTTGCATTTCTGCTTCCAGAGTTTCAAGCGCCACATAAGCATCAGATGTCCATTTCAATGGAGCATTTTAATGTCTTTGATCCTGCTTCTGTTATCAGTCCTCAAGAGATTTAAGTCTTTATTGCACCAATCTTCAGTCTGCACTAAACCCTGTCATCCCAGGAATGACATCATCTGTCCCTGTCAGTGGTTGTGGTGCTACTGATTCCTCCAGCTGTGAAGGGGCTATTGCTTTTGTTCCATGAGCCACCAGTCGTCCCAGGTACTCTACATAATGGTTTGTATGTGTAATTGCTTGTATTTTCATATGTCCCCCTCAGCTAATTTTCTGAGAACTTTAACAGAGTCTTCATGACATTTGTTCTACTGTGGGAACACAAGATTAAATCATCCAACATACTGTATTTATTGCTGTTAAATCCAGTTTCTCTAGATCCTGTCTCGGACTTGATTAAATATATGGGAATGTTTGAATCCTGTGGTAACCTTGTACTTAAGCTGTACTGCTTCCCCCTGTACGTGAATGCAAATAGATACCTGGACTCTTCTGCTATTGGAATGCTAAAAAATGCAGAACACAAATCTATTACCGTAAAGTACTTGGCATCGATTGGAATGTTCTGAAAGTAATAATGATAATGGATTGAGCACTTCTGCCGCCAGTCTTCCCTTTGCATTTACTGCTCTTAGATCGTGCACCAATCGCCATAGTTTTATCTGCCTTTTGTACTGAAAGTATAGGGGGTGTTACATGGGCTTCTCATCTCTATTAGTACTCCTCGTCTATCAGCCCTGTATAGTTCTCTCTATTCCTGCTCAGCTTCTGGTTTTTAAAAAGGATGCTGAGCTCTCTAGGTAGTTATTAACCCAGGTTTTAATCTGATCTGAACTGGTGAGGCTGATTTTACCAGTCCCACATCTGTCTCATGTCGCGACCACAGTTCTTCAGGAACTTGCTTAATCATTTGTTTCTTCAGAGATCTTCTTCTTCTACCTTCAACTGTGCACTCATTTGCTTCCAGACATCATCATTTTCAGGTCTGAAATGATTGCTACTGCCTGTGGTGTTGCTGTCACATCCAATTCACCACAACACTTTAATCATTGAATGATCTTCACTTTTACAGTATCAATGGATTTGTGTCTTTCTCCCACTTCAGTTCTTCTCTCTTTAACCATTGTTCCCAACTCCTTTGACTCAAATCCTTCATTTATTAGCAGCGTCATGAGGGTCTTGCTCCTTCAACATCATACCACTCATTGATGAACTCATTTTCCTCCACTTGAAGCGCTGCTCCTTCTGTCCCTATAACCACACTTCTAATTTTAAGGTTAACTTTTGCTCCTGCAGTCCTTCTAAGCCATTCTTCCTCAGCATCTCATTCTGGCCTTTATCATAAATCATAGTACAGTGATATTCCATCTGGGGTCTCTTGCTTTTGGTATCTCTTTATTTGAAATAAACTTCCCCCATCGACTCATTATTTCTTGAACTGGCCCTTCTATTTCTCCTAACCAATACACATTAGCTTCCTTTCCTAATGTCACATTCATCTGAGCACTAACTGCCACTTCATCCACATAAATTCCATCAGGTGTACCAAATCTGAAGCAACTGGCACAAGCGTTTCTCCTAATAAATTTACTGGGTTGCTCTGAAACTAAGATTGGTAAATTGATTGTTTCCCTGCACTGTTGCACAACTGGAGCTGTTACAGTATTAGCTGCACTTGTCGAGAATCCCTGGTCTTTAATTTTCTGACCTGGGGAGGTTAATGGCATAATTTGAATTTTGAAGGCATGTATAACAAGCTCCTGTATCCTCATCATGGGTATAATTTGCCATTTACCTGAACCTGCAGCGTTGGTTCCCCATCAGCTCCTTGCTAGTCAGCCAGGCAACCTCCCCTGTAGGACCCTCTGGGCCTCCCTAGCACCCATTTTGTCCACCCCAGTAATTTACTGGGCTGGAGTTTTGATTTAATCCAGTCCGGGCAGGGTTCTGATTCCCTCCTGTCCATGGATGTCTGGAAAGGATGATACAGGAAGAGGAGAGGAGAATGAGGACTGAGCTGACTAAGAGAAACAGAGATGAGAGAAGGGTAGGATGGAGTGCACCAAGGGGGAGGCCCAAAGACTGGATAGCACAAAGTCTTGATGAGTCTATCCAAAGAGTAAGCAAATCAATTACTAATCTGGATGAAATTGTGCGCATTGCAATGGAAAGAGAAAGTCCAAAGAGACAGAGTAGAAGGGATAATGGGGCAATATCAGAAAGTGAAGAGGACACTGAGATTCAGGTAGAGCCAAATATGAGATTAAGATCAGGAAGAAAATATGGGATGGTACAAGCACCTATACTGATTAAGGGAAGGCATGCTAATTACATACCATGGCAGACCCAGGATTTGGAGGGGTTGGTCAATAGCTTGCCCGATCTGCATGAAGGGGCTCAGAAGTGGATACTGGACTTTGAAGAAAAGACACTTGGGTGTCTCCTTGCTATAGGAGATGTAAAAGCCTTATTGGCCCGAATAATTGGTCAAAAGGCAATGGAAGACATCATGACAAAAGCAGGCATGGGGCATCAAGCAGTGGATGCAACCAGTGATGGTGTGGAATTCAATCCATACAGAAACAGACTGTGGAACGCAATGAGGGAAGTCTATCCAAGAAAATTAGACCTGAAAACTCTGAAAGGAGAACCAATAGGAGAGACTGAAAATCCCTCCGCTTATGTTCATCGCATGAAAAAGATGTGGAGAGCAGAAGCAGGAAGTGACCCCGATCAAGACAGTCTCATGAAAGTGGTCTTTCGGAAAGCGGTCCTGGATGGCCTTCCAGAAAAAGTCAAAAGCAAACTGGAAGATGTGGTGGGACTGACCGAAAAGACTTTTGATGAATTTGTAGCCCACGTGACACACACTATGGATAAACACAGATAAGATGAAAAGAAAATCAAAGAACAAGAGAAAGAAGTGCTGAGAAAGGTGGCACAGCTTCAACTGGGAGAACTGACAGGAAAGGCTAAGAAAAGGGGGGAAAAAAACTCAAGCTGCAGTCGTGGAAGAAAAGACGTTGCAGGCATCACAAATTGCCACTGACTCCAAATCCTGCATCACCAGTGAGACAGCAACTGGATGGAGTTCAACAACCACAGCAGCACACAACTCCCTCAGTTCCAGTCATCAATGTGTACACACAGCCTGACGGAAGTGGACCAAGCAAGCCGAAATTCAGCGGACAACAGCAGCGGCAGCCACAAGGTCCATTTGGAGTGTGTTGGGGATGTGGACAACCAGGACACACCCGAAGGAGATGTTCAGTAAATCCATGGAAGGGACCTGGAGTGCGGGGAGGTGCGGGTTGGCGGGCTCCCCAAATTGTGGGTCAGGAACAATCACAGCGAAACCCATATTTAGGACATCCATGGACAGGAGGGAATCAGAACCCTGCCTGGACTGGATTAAATCAAAACTCCAGCCCAGTAAATTACTGGGGTGGACAGAATGGGTGCTAGGGAGGCCCAGAGGATCCTACAGGGGAGGGTCAGCTCTTATTGACAAGCAAGGGAGCTGATGGGGAACCAACGCTGCAGGTTCAGGTAAATGGCAAAACTATACCCATGATGATAGACACAGGAGCTTGTTATACATGCCTAAATTCAAATTATGCCATTAACCTCCCCAGGTCAGGAAAATTCGTAAAGACCGTAGGATTCTCGGGACAAGTGCAGCTACTACCAGTAACAGCTCCAGTTAAAGTAACGGTGCAGGGAAAAACAACCAATTTACCAATCTTAGTTTCAGAGCAAACTCCAGTAAATTTATTAGGAAGAAACGCTTTGTGCCAGTTGGGTTTCCAGATTTGGTGTACGCCTGATGGAGTTTATGTGGATGAAATGGCAGTCAGTGCTCAGATGAATGTGACATTAGGAAAAGAAGCTAATGTGTATTGGTTAGGGGAAATAGAAGAGCCAGTACAGGAAATAACGAGTCTATGGGGGAAGTTTATTTTAGCGCAGATACCAAAAGCAAGAGACCCCAGATTAGAATATCACTGTACTATGATTTATGATAAAGGCCAGAATGAGATGCTGGAGGAAGAATGGCTTAGAAGGACTGCAGGAACAAAAGTTAACCTTAAAATTAGAAGTGTGGTTATAGGGACAAAAGGAGCAGCGCTTCAAGTGGAGGAAAATGAGTTCATCAATGAGTGGTATGATGTTGGAGCAAGACCTCATGTGACGCTGCTAATAAATGAAGGGTTTGAGTCAAAGGAGTTGGGAACAATGGTTAAAAGAGCAGAAGAACTGAAGTGGGAGAAGACACAAAATCCATTGATACTGTGTGCTGCAGATCATTCAATGCTTAAAGTGTTGTGTGAATTGGATGTGACAGCAACACCACAGGCAGTAGCAATCACTAGATCTGAAAATGATGATGTCTGGAAGCAAATGAGTGCACAATTGAAGGAAGAAGAAGATTCCCTGAAGAAACAAATGATTAAGCAAGTCCCTGAAGAACTGTGGTCGCGACATGAAGCAGATGTGGGACTGGTAAAATCAGCCTCACCAGTTCAGATCAGATTAAAACCTGGAGCACAACTACCTAGGAGAGCTCAGTATCCATTAAAACCAGAAGCTGAGCAGGGAATAGAGAGAACTATACTGGGGCTGGTAGAAGCAGGAGTACTAATAGAGATGAGAAGCCCATGTAACACCCCTATACTCCCAGTACAAAAGGCAGATAAAACTAAGTGGCGATTGGTGCACGATCTAAGAGCAGTAAATGCAGCGGTGGAAGACTGGCAGGCGGAAGTGCCCAATCCACACACATTACTTATGAACATTCCACCGGATGCAAAGTACTTTACGGTAATAGATTTGTGTTCTGCATTTTTTAGTATTCCAATAGCGAGTTCAAACATTCCCCTCATATATTTAATCAAGTCCTGAGACAGGATTTAGAGGAACTGGATTTTAACGGCACAATGTTACAGTATGTTGATGATTTAATCTTGTGTTCCCCGACAGTGGAACAATGTCATGAAGATTAAAGTTCTCAGAAAATTAGCTGAGGGGGGACATAAGGTGTCACAAGCAAAATTACAATATTGCCAACCACAGGTAGAGTACCTGGGGCGGCTGGTGGCTCATGGAACAAAAGCAATAGCCCCTTCACAGCTGGAGGGAATCAGTAAAGCACCACAACCACTGACAGTGGGACAGATGATGTCATTCCTTGGGATGACAGGGTTTAGTGCAGAATGGATCGAAGATTATGCAATAAAGACTGCACCCTTGAGGGGACTGATAGCAGAAGCAGGATCAAAGACATTAAATGCTCCATTGAAATGGACATCTGATGCTTATGTGGCGTTTGAAACTCTGAAGCAGGAAATGCAAACGGCACCAGTGCTAGCTACACCAGATTATGATAAACCTTTTTGTTTGTTTGTTGCTAATCGCTGTGATGGATTTGCTTCAGCAGTGTTGATGCAGGAGACGTGTAGTGGTCGAAAGAAACGGCCAATAGCTTATTATAGCACTAAACTAGATGGAGTGGCTCAGGGATGGCCACCATGCTATCAGGGTTTAGCAGCAGTACATTATGCTTACGAGAAAGCTTCAGTTCTGACGATGGGGTTTCCAGTGATCATCTATTCCCATCATAAAATCATAGAGCTGATCGAGAACAGCAGGTTTGTTTTAACACAAGCAAGGAGTTTGCAGTATTCGTTTTTGCTTACATTTCCAGATGTGACTCTTAGGAGATGTAATACAGTTAATCCTGCAGAATTATTACCTTTCCAGTTTGAAGGAAAACCGCATGATTGCATAGCTAGTTCATTGGCGTTCTCTAAGTTAAGACCTGATTTGGAGTCTACACCAATTCCGGAAGCAGAAGTGACTTATTTTGTTGATGGATCCTGTTTTAGGGATCACTTGGGGAACCATGCGGGATATGCAGTGGTGAGGAAAGGAAGCGGAGATGTTTTTGAGGTAGAAAAGGCTGAAAACTGCCCTCAGCCGTGTTCTGCCCAACTAGCAGAGTTGAAGGCAGTAACTGAGGCGTGCAGATTGGCAAAGGGAAAGAGTGTTAATGTTTTTACTGACTCAGCGTATGCTCATGGAGTTACACATTTATTTGGGGCAGTATGGAAACAGCGAGGTTTTAAGAAGACTGATGGTAGCCCAATACAACATTTGCAGCAAATACTGGAGTTGATGAGTGCTATGATGCTGCCAAAAAGACTGGCAATAGTTAAATGTCAGGCACACAAAAAAGGAAATGACTATGTGATAAAGGGGAATAACTTGGCTGATGAGACAGCTAGAAAGGTCTCTAAGTGTGAGGATCCGGTGATGGCACCAATGGTAGCTATCGAACCTGTAACCACACTGGATGATTTGGTGGAAATGCAGAAACAAGCAACATTGTGTGAAAGAACTATGTGGAGTAACAGAGGAGCTAAACAAGATGAAAAAGGGTTATGGAGAAATCATGAAGGGTTGTTGATTGCACCTAACACATTACTAACAATACTAATCACTAATGCACATGGGTTGGATCATTGCGCACGAGGAGAAGTGGTAAGAAAAATAAAGAAACAAGGGTTTTGGTCTCCATATTTACAGGCCACGATTGATGAATTGCTGAGCCGATGCGATGTTTGTGCTCAAAATAATGTGCGAAAGGGAATCACTACCCCAGCCGGGCACATACCGGTACCTACAGGACCATTTCAACATCTGGTGATTGATTATGTGGACATGATTAAAAGGGTGAGAGGATACAGGTACATGCTTGTGGTCATTGACAGATTTAGCAGGTGGGTGGAAGCAATCCCATCCAAAGATCAAGGTGCTGGAACTGTTATTAAGTTTTTGACGAGAGAGGTCATCCCAAGATTTGGAATTCCTTCACAGATAAGTTCAGATAATGGGTCAGCTTTTATCCAACAGACTGTTAAAAAGGTATTGCAACAAATGAGAATCAAACAACGACTGGGATGTGTTTACCACCCCCAGTCTCAGGGGATGGTAGAAAGAGTTAATGGAACTCTAAAAACTAAGGTAAATAAAATTTGTGCAGAAACAGGTTTCCACTGGATGGATGCTCTCCCTTTAGCCCTGATGCTTTACCGAATGCAAGCTAATAGAACCACTCATCTGACTCCACATCAGATGCTTACTGGTAGACATATGCCTGTACCCCATCTGAGGGAGCCCTATCAGGGACCTCCCTTGGAACAATTGGAAGCAGAGCTGAGAGCCTATATGAGACAATTAACTGCTATACATAAAGCTATTTATCAACAGGAGCTGAGACGTGCTCCAGAACCGGAGGAGGAGTCCACAAACCCATTAAGACCAGGGGACCAGGTATATGTAAGAGTTTTCAGGAGGAAGTGGAATGAACCAAGGCAAACTGGTCCTCACAAGGTGGTAAGTGTGACACCCACAGCAATAAAAGTGGAGAATAATACTACTTGGTATCACCTTAACCACTGTACTCGAGTTCCCAGGAATTTGTTACCAAGAACAGAGCCAGACGACACCAGTGATGATGATGAGCTGTCAACCGGAGGAGAAGAACGCTGTGGAAGCAATCAGGAGAGCCCTGAATCAGGGCAAAAGAGTGGTACCCATTCCGGTCCTGGTGTGTCAGCCAAGAGCCAGGACAGCCGCGTCGGAGAATCATGCGAGGACAGCACACTTAGCGACTCGCAGACCGCAGCAACACATGCCGCAGACCCAGAGGACTCAACCAGCTCAGAGGAGACGAAGAAACGGGAGGAGACAGAGAGTCAGGAGGAGAGGACAAGGGCAGAGAACTCCGTCGATGCCAGATAACTCCAGCTCACCACAGAACCAGCAGTCCAGTAGTTCAGCCATTCCCTCTCCAACCAACAGCAGTAGCCGGTCAGCAAATTCTGCCCGACGCTTCACAGGGGATGGGGTGGAACCAGAAAATGGTGATCAGCGGGCGGCTGACCCTAGTGGTCCTAATGGGACTGAGTTTCGGAATGATGTGCTTCCTGGGGAATCAGTTTTGGAGCAACCTTTACCGGCAGTGCTCTCCATCATCGACATATCTACTCTCTTCGGTTCAATCTAACCATGCCATTGATCACAAAATAACTGGTTGCAGCAAATCTGCCATTGATTCCATGACCATTCAACAACCACAGGGACTGGAAGAGCGCCTTGGTACCTGTGCCCTGGCAACAGTCACGTTGGCTGTAGGAAGTGGACTTGCCCCACTAAGGCACTGTTTTGTAATTTCATACATCCGTAATATGAGTAGTGAGCCAGGTATTATACCCTACCGGAATAGGAAGGGGGGTTTTGAGGTGTGGCCACTTACTGATGAATGTGATCTAACAGGACAAATTGAAATCAGAATCAAGTGTTTTATTGATCATTGCATTTCATTAGCTTCAGACAGAGTAATGGCTATAGAGCAGGCAGCTAAATTACTTACTGTAAGTCCAAACAGACTAAAAAGTCATTTAAAAAGATATAGAGGGAAAAGAGCTAAAAGAACATTGGAAGTCATAGCCCCACAGCGTACTGAGGACATGGAGTTACAAGAAGTTACAAGAAGCTTTGTCTAATACTTGGTACCAATGGGCACGGTACACTGTGAGAGAGTTGAATAAAACCGAGTGTGTTTTGTGTGGACGTTCCCCGTTAGCCCAAGTGGTCATAGTTCCCAACCCATATTCATATGAACACTGCGCAACTTTCAATAGGCATTTCTGTAATCTGACCAAGAGAGAGAGACCATTCTGCCCAGCAGTATGTTTAAGTCATCTTAGTAATTCTGAGTATCGGCAAATTAATAGGAGTCCGAGGGCTAGCCACTGCAAGGGCCTCGATGCGAGCCTGAAGTTAGTGGACACAGAAATCCCCAGTAATTACATTATTAATTGGACTGAGACTTATGAGTGTTATAATAGGACTGATGGTGGATTAAGATTAGGGTACTTCCAAGGTAAAGGCGGGATAACTTTCCATTATGACACCACATGGGATGGACATACTCCATCGAGACCAGTTTATAAAGCAGCGGGCACCACCTCAGACAACAGAACGATGCTGACGCCACAACAGAGTTGTAAAGCTCAAACTTGGGTTCTGCCTTCTATGAGCGCCATCATCAATCAGGTAGAAGTAGTAGCAGATTTCTATTGGATCTGTGGAGGCACTCAACTCAGACCTGTGTTACCTTTGGTTTGGACAGGGATCTGTGCAAGGGTGAAAGCAATTCAAAAGGTGTCAGTCGTTGGGCTAGACGGAAGCCCGGTAGAGCGAAAAACTGTAATACCCATAAGACAGAAGAGGTCCTACGAATCAGATCCTGAGGTTACTTTAGATGCTATTGGACAACCAAGGGGTATTCCAGAACAGTATAAAGCTAGAAGTGAAGTATTAGTTGGATTTGAATCTATTTTCATTTGGATCACAATAAACAAAAATGTAGAGTGGATTAACTACATATACTATAATCAGCAGAGATTTATTAACTACACAAATGATGCACTGCAGGCTTTGGGTGAACAGCTGAGTGCAACAAGTAAAATGAAGTGGCAAAATAGGCAGGCATTGGATTGGCTGTTAGCAGAAAAAGGTGGTGTATGTGTTATGTTTGGAGAACACTGCTGCACTTATATACCAAATAATACGGCACCAGGAGGGTCATTCTCAGAAGCAATGATAAAAATACAAAATTTAAAGTCGGAAGTAAAGATGAACGCAGGAAAGGATGCTCACATTGGAGAATGGTTCGCTAAATGGTTTGGGTCATGGGGGGCAATGCTCACCAAAATAGGAGTAGTGTTAGCCGTTTGCTTAGTAGTATTGGCAATAATAACTTGTGTGATTCCTATCATAAGATTTGTGGTGACCAGAATGGTCACTAATGCACTAGCTACCCAAATGTATATGACAAAAAGTCAGGACGCGTCATTCGCTTCAACTTTGCGATCACTTACTCTCTCTGAGAGAAGTGATGATGCCTATGTGTATGTGGGTCCATAATCGCTTTCACATGCCTTTATGCTTTATAAGATTACAAATGGGTGGGCAATCTGGACCTTACACCCCGGACCACGGAAACAGACACCGAAGGAAAAGACCAAATTCAGAGACCCAACCCGATCGTAATAACTAGGGGCAGCGCTTTGTCCAGTGTGGCCAGAGAAGTACTAGTGACCTCTCCTGGTACACACCAACTGTACCGTGCTACTGCACGTAAAGTGCAAAACGGGCGAAGATGAGGTAGTCGCTTATAACCATTTGAGAGTCTTAGTTGGGTATTTCACTGTTTCTGTAACTTGTATTTACTCAGTTTTATTGATCATGTATCGACTATATAACCTTTTAATGTAGCGATTGCAGAATAATCTGTTATACGTACTCTATTATTGCGTGTCCTTATTATTGTTTTGAGGACAGTCATATTCTGAATCAGCACATGGTATACTATATTATGTACCCTTATATGAGGTACTATTCTGTTGATTAATTCTTTGTAATCTCGAGAGCGGGATCAGGCTAAGTAGGGAGCCGCTGAACCCAAGCGCTGATAGCGCTATCGCAACATCTGGGTAGAGTGGGAATTTTTCCTCTAAAAGTTGACTCAGCATAGAGGTTTTCGCCCATTCTTGGGGAATCGGTCTCCCTTCTTAGTAAACCTGATCACTTGAAAAGACCAATTAAGCTATATGCTTGATATGCTCTCATTATGACTGTCATTGATGTTTCGTGTATAACCATGTTGTGTAGTGTTTTATCGTTGACATGGTTTACAGCATTATTAGTCCTGTATTCCGTATTTACCCGCATTTATTGATGTGTCCGACTTGTAAGTCTGAGAGGGGGGATATTTAGTGAAAATCCCTTTACTTTTGTCCCTGTCTCACAGTGCCTCACATTCCTGAGGTCACAGAGTTTGTTGACCTAGAATCTGACCCCAGGAGCCCCCCAGGAAACATCCAGTAGGAAAGAGTTACAGCTCTGCTTAGGCAGCTGCACTCATAAAATAGGGGACACATCTGTGAAAAAACACTTTTAAGTGGGGGCCTGGATGGGTGGATGCCTTGAAATATAGGTGGTAGACAAGGCAGGAAGGTGGACCATGAGAGGGCCTAAGTCTAATGGTGGGAAAGGGGCAAAGGTGGGGAACTGAGGTTTCAATCATGACAGCATTGAATATTATTGGTGGAAAACTAATAATGGGATGGATTTATGCAAATTTTAAAGGGGTTTGAAATGTATTTAAAGTCCAGAGTTGAGATGAGCATTTGGAGCTGCTCCCACGGGACCACGCCACTGAAACTCTTCAGTAAATTGGTTGTGCTGCATCTCTCTGACTTCGCTTGATTTTTGACTTTGTTTGGTTTCTGACTTAGAAAAAGTTTCAGACTTAGGCTCACACCTCAATTTTCCACGACATGGGAAGCTTTAATCTTTGTGGCAGCAGCTCCTGCAGTCTGATGTAGCTGATGCAGCCCGCGTTCTTACCTAAATTCTCAGAATTAATATCTATCTGAATCACACACTAGGATAAGATTAGAACTTACATGTTGATTAACTTAGACAAGAAAGTAATGGATTTTATTCAACTTCTAATCTCGCTCAATTTTTATAAACATCTCAATTCCCACTCATAACAGAGGACATACCCTAGACCTAGTTATCTCAAGTGACCTGTGTCTAAACATAGATAAAATTGAAGAGGGTTCTTTTTCAGACCACTATCTCATCTATGCTGTTTGGTTATACTCTCCACTGTCACTACTTTGCAGTCTCCAATCTTCTTCAGACTGACCCTCCTGCAGCTCAGGACCTGTGTGCATATTTTCCACTCTTGAATGTCACACTCTTCTTAGAATAGGTATTAACTACAGTCATTTCCAACAATCCTTTTAGCAAAATCTACAACCTTCTGCATTTCTTTCCTTGACACCATACCTACCAATCACCTCCTCATCAACTTTGTTTCCTTCACTAACCATTAAAATCTGCACCAATCACCACTCTTTCGCTTGGGTACACACTAACCCCTTCATCTAACTCTCTCCAGAATTATTCTTTCTCTTCCATCTCCCAACCAACTTGTGGGGCATAAGCAGTAACAACATTCATCACACCTTCAACTTTCAGTTTCAAACTCTCACTCTATCTGACACTCTGTTCACCTCAAAAACCCTTTTAATAGTTTACTTTTCTTCTACCCCATTCCTCCTTCTGTCCACACTATGGTAAAATAATTTAGACCCTCTTCCAATAAACCTGCACTTACTACCCATCCACCTAGTAGTCTCTTGCACATAAAATATCAACCTTCCTTCTCTCCATCATATCAGCTCTCTCTTTACCAGGAATGCTGCCAACATTCAAAATTCCTACCCTCACGTCAACTCTCCTCCTGCCTCCAGGCATGCCTTCCTCAGAAGCCCAATTTCCACCCACGTCTTGTTGACTAACATTACTGGTGGCAGTCATTGTTAACCAGAGCCTTAACCAATATGATATGGAAGCATGTTTTGTTGTCCACATACTGATTTAGCAAAAGTTTTACACCAGATGCCCTTCCTGACGTAATTCTTCGCATTTACCAGGGCTTGGGGCCAGCACAAAGAAATACACTTGGCTTGGGCATCCCTAGTCGCTGCATTATCATATTCCAAAATAAAGTATATAGTATATATAAAGTATTTTTAGCAAGAGTTTTAGAAGTCTCTCATCCACATTTCAAGCAGGCTTAGGCTTATGAGATGCTTGCCGAGTATTACATTTAAGTATATAGAATCCCCTTACACTACAAAACCCAGTCACAGTCTTTTATTTTTTTATTCCTTTCCATTTTACATAGCATTTACCATTTTATGATATTTACCATTTTATTGAAATATTACTTTAATGACTTGAAAATATTACTTGAAAAATATGAGCTGAAAAAACATCTTCAGTGACTTCTAGGTCAACCACCCATATACAGTCATTTAAAAAAAATTAGGACACCCAGTTAAATATTCAGTTCTATATTAAGAAATGTCCACATATTGATGTCTAATCTTGTTTTTATTTATCTCTGGAAAAGAAAGCAATTTAATTGTGGGTAAAAAAAAAACAAAAATGAACCTTGATATATTCATTAAACAAATGACTCTCCATTTCTTAGTTTTCAGCCAGTCCTTGGTGGATTTACTGGTATGTTTTGGGTCAATGTCATTTTTCAGGGTCCAGTTCCATTTCTGCTTTAATGTTCTTTCAGATGGTCTCGCATGATCCTCAAGCACCCTCTAATACATGGTATAATTCATGGTGGATTCTATGATGGCAGCTCCTGCTACAGCAAAGCATTCCCAAACCATGAAACTTTTACCTCCATGCTACACAGTATTAGGTTCTTTTCCTGAAATGCTATATTTGGTTTATGTCCTCTGATTGTAGAGGCATGCACTTTCACATCAACAGTAGCAAGAACCTGTTGTAGGTCCCGTGATTATATTTTAGGGTTTTTGGAGATATCTTTTAGCATCTTGTGGTCTGCTCTCAGGGTGAACTTGCTTGGATGGCCAGACCTGAGCAGGTTGGCAGTTGTTTTGGAAGTCCTCTATTTCTATTTTCCGGACAGTGGAATGGCTGAATGCAAATTCTTTTGAGATCTTTTTAAATCCCTTACCAGACTTAGAAGCTGCTACACTCTTCTTTCTGAAGGCCTCAGACAGAATTACATTCTACAGGAGATTTTGAAAAGTCTTATTTTTTTAGTTACATTACTTGAATATCCCAGTATTGTTAAATTAACATTAAAATCCCTATGTCCAAGAATGTTACAAAAACATCTTTGAATGCAATGAGCACAATCAGAATGAAAATCTGGAGCACCAGCCATGTTGAAACTTTTTCTGTCTTCCTGGTCATATCCAGTCATATGATAAACTATTAATGCCATTTAAACTTGAGCAATTCAAAAAGGACTTTGACAATACTCAGTCCCTTAGGGACAGCCAGCAACAAATAGGAGAAAGAAAAAATAAAACTCTCTTACATGGTTAATACAATAGAACTAAGTTCAAATAAGTTAATTACATCTGGAAATCATTACAAACTTTACTGAGAACTTGCCCTCTGACAGTGTCTTTCTTATCTTCAATAATGCACCAAGATGTTAAGGTCTCAGTTTGGAAGAGTCACCATCATGCAATAGCTCAGAGGTACATCAAGTCTCACCATAGGCCCTACTACACTCAGCCATGTAACAATGTAGTTTATTCTCCTGCAACATCACAGAAAGAGGAGAAAGGAAATGTTTGAAAAAACAGATCATGCCATCTTGGTGCATTGGTATTGTGGTATCATTAAACATTAGTTGACCTAACATGCAAAATGGATGCTACACTATACATCTTGGTGAGGTGAGATCTTACCTTTTTTCAGCAGATGCCTTTTGGAAAACTGGTCGCATAAACTCCTCAGTGCGACAAGGATGGAGCAGGAAGAATGGCTGACCTAGTAAAGGGTGTTCCTGCATAAACAGAAACAGAGAATAAAATTTGTTTGTATAAAACCTGACAGAAGTATGCCAACAGCATCAATTCTTCGAGTAAGAAACAATCTGTGGAGTCCACATTAAAACAGAAAAAAAGGAAAAGAAGCTGAGGCTGTAAAATAGATGATAACATACACCCTACAGAATGAGCACACATACAAAAAATACATTAAAAACATTTTTTAAAAAACGAGTCAATTATCATACAAGTTAGTATGAAGAATATGTAGCTTAAGTATTTTCTCATCTATATTTTACTACGTAACATACTTTATAAAACCCTGTTAAGTCAGTGTTAATATCGACACAGACAAAAAAAAAAAATTAGTGCCATGGCTGATCAACTTTATCCCTCTTTATCTTGAAAATCAGTGCTGGTACACTTCTCAAATATGCTGACATTCCTTTTTTTTTTAGAAAAAGTTAGAAACTCCAATGCTATTTCTCGTAATCACCTCCATGCTTCCACAGAAATGTCATCCTGACCAACAGCCTTTCAATTGTTCATCCTCTTCATTGATGCTCTTACTTCTGTCTTGCTAATTCACTGTCTTCACATCATCCAACCTTTCCTCTCATTCACCAGCCCCTCAGAGTATTCCTTCTATCTGCTCAACATGCTCCACTTGCTTGTGAGTGCTTTTCCATTGCTATCCATTGCACGCTAATCTGTCTGTCTGTCTAGCCAATCGGTACAGATCTTTTTTCCTTCATGAGGAGCAAAACTTGGTTTTACCTTGACCTTAGCAATAAATTATAATTACTGAAGATAAATAGACTTTGCATTTGTACCCATCAATCTCAAGGAACCTTTTCTTATATAAAACTAGTCCTTTCTGTCCTCCAGCAATAAAAATTTTATTACACCTTTAAACTTAATTTTTAACAGTGGTTGATTTTTTTTTTTCTATTTTGAGCTCAGTCAACTTCTAATACTATGAAATAGTACTGTAACCCAACTTTGTAGTAAAAGTTTGGGAAAAGCCCCTTTATGTGCCAGCATATGATGATGTAATTAGGCTGTGTGGAAATCTAAAAATCTCAAACAGCTGTTTACATACTTCAGTGTATCTTTCTAAACGCTGGGAGCCAGAAAAAGAGTTGTTGATTCTTACCAGCCTGCAAAATCATCTCTTAAGAGTCCACCAATCAACACTCAGATAGATTAAATACAAAAATCAAGAGTGGACTAACAACAACCATTCCAGAGCAAGGGAATTTTCCCTTCCATTATATCCACTTTCCACTAATAGGTCTTTGGGCAATGAAGCCCAAACAGATGGTTGCTTCCTCTTTAGTGGACATCATTGACAATATATTATTACTACAACAAACACCAAAGGGAATTACTCAGGTGTGAACTACAGAGCTGACATGTATATAAATAAACATGCTGGATATGAGCATTGTCATGAGCATTGATATGAGCAAGGCAAACAGCATTATGGATAATCCCACACACACACTGCATAAACTTCTCCCTCCTTCCATCCAGGAAAAGCTTTTGTAGCATATGGGCCTCCACTACCAGGATGGGAAACCGTTTCTTCCCCTGGCCATCACCCACCAGGCTACATTCATACACCTGTATCTTTCTACTTTTACATTTTTTGGTACTATTTATATTTTTGCCCTCTGCACTTTAAAAATACTGCTTATACTGTTTTAGTGTTGCTCACAGTCATTACAATACTGCTGCTCTATACATTAATGTACACGCTGGCTCTGTCTTTGTCAGATGAACCTTTCCTGTCCTCTGTTGAGCAATTGTTTTTGCAAAGATTGTCTTGTCTGCACTTGGTGTGTTCTTTGTAATGTTAGATGTCGTCTTACGTATAGCACCAGAGTCCTGGAGGAACATTGTTTCATTTCACTGTGTACTGTGTATATGGATGAAATGACAAAAAGCTACTTGAACTTTATAGGAATAAAGTATAAAGCATGGGATCCAGATCACAAATATTTTAACACAAGAAGTTCTAACAAAGAAAATACAAAGATCCATAACAGCAAGTATCACCTGCTGGGTTAATGCATCCCAAGGTCCTTGCAGTAGCCGTTTTCTGTAGTTTATGTGAATATTGTTCCAAACTTCTTCAAGGGACAATAGCCGTCCATCTGTCATTGTAAAAATGAGAGGTAACTAAAAGCCTTGTCCTTGCTGACACTTTTTAATTTTCTAAAAATAATAACTTCAACCACTACCTGAGGCATAAATAATTGAAACAGCATAAGAAACATACCCAGTGTGGATGCTCTGAAGAAAAGGACAGGGACCTGATAGCTGCAGGAATACAAAACATGGTATTCGTAGCAAATCACATTCTGGCTTGTACATACTCCATGAGCTCCAGGATCATTATCTTCCTAGAGAATGAGAAACAGACTGACTAAAGAGGGTGGCCTTAATTAACTATTTTAATATACCAAAGTAATAAGTAAAAAGTAGGTTTGTAAAAAGTAGTAAATTTTATAACATTCTTCGTTTTCTTCTTCCTCTTCCATCCCACTTGTTAGAGGTTGCCAGAGTGGATCTTTCATTTCCATTTCTTCCTGTCCTCTGCATCTACCTCTTTCACACCCACCACCTACAAGCCCCCTCTCACCACATCCATAAAACTCTAAATTGGCTTTCCTTATGGACTCTTGCCTGGCAGATCCATCCTCAACATCTTTCTCTCGATATACTCCTCACCTGTCCACTACACATGTCCAATCCAACACAAACATCTCTTTTACATTTACATTTACGGCATTTAGCAGACGCTCTTATCCAGAGCGACTTACATGTCCTAATTACAGGGACAGTCCCCCTGGAGCAATTCAGGGTTAAGGGTCTCGCTCAGGGACCCAGTGGTGGTAGTGCTAGAGGTGGGATTCAAACCGGGGACCTCTTGATCCAGAGGTCCGTAGGCAAGTACCCTAACACTAGACCACCGCCACCTCTTTTCTAACTTTGTCTCCATATCACCCAACATGAGCTGCCCCTCTTAAAAATTCCTTCCTAATCCTGTCACTCCCAATGCAAACCTCTAATTCCTGCAGCCCCACTGTCTTTTGTAAGCATTACAGTCTCTAACCCATATATCATTGCTAGTCTCACTACCATCTTGAAAACTTTCCAATGCATTCTTGGTGGTACCCATTTGTCAAGTCAGGTTTATTTAAATAGCACTTTTTACAACTGTTGCTGTCACAAAGCATCTTTACAACATCCTAGTCCGAGCAACAGAGTTAACGTAGAGGTTCATAACTGAAGACAAGGACAAGCTTGCAGAGATAATCAGGGGCAAGGCCATTTAGGGGCTTGTAAGTCAACAGAACAATTTTATAGTCGATGAGGAGTGTCACCTAAAGACAATGAAGTCTAGCTTATATTAGACTAAATGTGATAAATCATTCTAGATCTTGTGAGGACTCTACCAGCTGCATTCTGGACTAACTGGAGTTATGCTTTTACTGGAACATCCTGACAGCAGAGCATTACAAAAATCTAGTCTTGAGGTGATAAACTTCTCTTCTTTTGAAACCCTTTTCCTAAATCTAACATACTAGTTAGAAACTATGTGCATCTGCCTGTGATCCTTTTAGCCACATAATAACATGCTCCACAGCCCTTAGGTCCAGGAGGCTTTACATAAAACTATCAATGCTTATTAGCCCATCATTAGCCCTATTTATATAGCGCTTCTTACAACTGTTGTCACAAAGCAGCTATACAGAATCTGGGTCTGAGCCCCAGTTGGGTAAGCTGAGGGAGACAGAGGCAAGGAAAAACTCCCCAAACATGAGGGAGAAACTAAGACCAAAAAAGGGGAACCCATCCTCCTTTGGTGGACACCGGAAATAAAATAACCATCTGATCCACAAGAGCTAAATAATCTAACTGAATTCTTAATAAGCAAGCATCATTAAAACTTAAAAGAATGTGACAAAAAAAATTTTGCTCCACTGTATACTGATCCAACATGTGCTCTAAAGCAAAAGTGTGGAAATTTGAAAGCAAAAGATGTATGACAAAATTGGAATCATTTGACTTTTCAGAGTCAAGTTATATCTCCTTTTTGGCCCATGATAGAGGGTGTTGATCCCTTTGCCCATGCCCTCCTTCATTACATAAATACACATCACCTGATATGCTTCTTTTTATGATAATGCAATTAGCATTCAAGTTTATACAACTTGGAGTTAGAACAAATGCATAAAAATGATAAGGTAAAAATATCCACTTGCTTAATTATTGTGCACACAGTATCTTATAAAATCTTTCTTTCTTGATTATTTGAACCGAGGAGGATGGATTACTTTGAGTCCTCCCAAGGTGCCTCTGTTACCTTTGTCTTGCTAACTAGGGGCTCGTACTCAGATTATGTAAAGCTGCTTTATGACAATAAAAGTTGTAAAAAGTACTATGTAAATAAAACAGACTTGACTTGAGTATAAGAAGCTAATTTGTGCATGCTTTATTCAACAGGGGCTACTGCAATTCAAGAGGCTGGAAAAAAGCCACTTTTGTTTAAACTATGCTGTACCTCAAACAGCCCTTTTCTAATAAGTTAGCCCACATCAATGTGGCAAACATCCCTGATAAATGCACTATAAACAGCTAAAACAGAGGCAATTATGGCAATTCGTGATGTTTATATATGCTATAGCAGAAGGTTTATCTAACATCTTTACAGGACATTTTTTAAAGGAATTATCAGTATCAGCAAGAAAGCCATAATCAGGGTAAGTAATAACCTTACCACAAACATCATATTTACATAAGAAATACATGTTTCAATACAATATATAAATGTATATGTACATTTAAAGTTTAAATTAAACCTCACAAATGCACAGATTGCCACCTAAATGTTAAAATCAAAACACAAATGAAAAAATTACAAGTGCTAACAGAAAGATCTTTCTGATTGATGGTGTTCATTGGACATTTTTGACCAATGACAACAAATGCAAGAAGATGTACTCTGTAGATTGTACCTGCTCTTCTAGTAGACCATCCATGTCTTCATCAGTCTTGTGCTGGTTAAGCAAACATAAACTTCCAGGTATTAAAACTGTCTTTTTCATGTAGCCTTCATTCTAACAGAAAGTAAATGAAAGTAATTTCAGATAGTACTTTAATAAGTTAACAGTCATTTATACACACACATTATTATTTATATGTATATCTTCTGCGTGTTCTTTTACCTCACCTTTACCTCTGTCCAGCTCCATCCGTCTTTGAGCATATTTGAGTGCTGGAGGAAAAGCAAGCAATAAAGATTGAAGCTTTTCTCATCCAAATAACAGCTAACACTAAATTCCTCTTCTTGAGACATCTGGGAAAAGCAAAAAAATAACATTTTTATCAAGTACGGTTAAAGCTAGATTAGGGTACTTATGGACCAATAGGGTAGGGTACTTATGGACCAATGGCTCAAGAGGTCCCAGGTTCAAATCCCACCTCAAGCACGACCATCATTGGGTCCATGAGCAAGGCCCTTAACCCTGAACTGCTCCAGGGAGACTGTCCCTGTAATTAGGACATGTAAGTCGCTCTGGATAAGAGCGTCTGCTAAATGTCGTAAATGTAAATGTACACGATATGCATACAAAGCCAAAAAAGTTCCATAAAGCATAATACCAGCAGACTACATTTTGAAGCTAAGCAAGTCAAAATATCTATTAAGGTCACTATTTTTGGCCTGTGGAAGCAATCTACAGCAACATTACACAAAGCTCAACTAACAAGAAGCATAATGCTGAGTCCTCTTTATATACTACAGTAACACGATAGTAATTGTTTGCGATGCTCAGTGTTGCATTTCAAATTCATTTTCCCTCTCACAATTTATGTCCACGGTCTTGCCCATTCACTCAGCAAGACAGCAGTGCAGGAACAACTGTACCTGCTTCTTCTTCTGGATATCAGTAATGTTGAAGTAATAGTAGTTTACACACCACATAACAAATGTTCTTTCAATAGTTTAGTTCTCCCTGTCAGTGCCAAATCTGTTTGGTGCATGTGCAAAGCCAAACATACACAGAGAACTTTCAAACCATGTTGGCTGTTGGCTGCCCAATCCATTCTGTGCGTATTTAACATTCACACGTTTTATGTTTGTTTGTTGCATTAAACCTCCCATTTGGTTTACATGACTGTTACATTATTTTACACTTTATACTGTACTTTAGTAAAGTAGAAAAGAAAGTGATTTAATTGCAGATAAACAACAACCTTGATTTATTTAACAAAAGATATCAACAAAAATGTGTATTCTGAGAAAAAAGTTAGGACACCCTTCCCCCTAATATCTAGTGTTACACCCCTGGCTGAAATGACCACTGTGAGACTTTTCTTGTAGCCATCTACCAGTCTGACGTCAGTCTGAGGAAAGTTTGCCCCCACTGCTCAATGCAGAATTCTTTAAGCTGTGAGATGTTTGCATGTACAGCCCGTTTCAAGTCACCCCACAATCTCAATAGGATTAAAATCTGGGCTTTTACTCACTCTAGGACTCTCCATTTCTTAGTTTTCAGCCAGTCCTTGGTGGATTTACTTTCAGCTTTCATGTTCTTAAAGATGGTCCTCAAGCACTCTTTGATACACAGTAGAATTCATGGTGGATTCTATGATGGTGTCCAAAAAACTTGCTTGGATGGCCAAACTGGGCATGTTGGCAGTTGTTTTGGAAGTCCTCCACTTGTAGACTATTTTCCAGACAGTGGAATGGCCAATTACAAATGAGAAATGTAAGAAATCTTTTTAAATCTTTTACCAGACTTATAAGCTGCTACAATCTTCTTTCTAAGGGCCTCAGACAGCTCGTTTGATCTTAACATGGCGTTCACTCACCCCTTAACAGTCAGGAGCACACCAAACTAAATGTCTGAGGTTTAAATAGGGCAAACCTCCTTTCTAATCATGTGCACCCAATGTGTGATAAAAGTCGGGGTGTCCTAATTTATTCCTCACTAGAAATCCTATTTTTGTAGAAATACATTTTATATTATGTATATTATATATGTATTATTTTCTATATAAGGTCAAATATTTTCTTGACCTCACTAAAGAGATGAGGACAGAACATAGGACATAATATTTTGTACCTCTGTCCACAGCACACAGGGTTACAGAAAGCTTCACTTGCAATCTGCTTGCCCTCATTACAAATGATCATGGGCTTGCTAAAATTATTGGTGGAGCTGACTAGACCAAATCAAGAACGGTCAATAGGAAAGGAAGTTTTATGCAACTAGCAATCTTTGACATGCACACATAATCCAATGATCTACTCTCTTCAACTCTCTCCCCAAAAGACTTTGCTTCATTCTTTGATGAGAAAACCGAAGCAATTAGACAATCCTTCCATCCGATTGACCTGCCTCCAGTCCAGCTTCAACCATCCTATGACCATCAAATCCTTGGCTTCTCACATCACCTCTCCACTTGATCCTATCCCATCAACTCTACTCCAGGAGATTGCTCAAATACTCTTAAATGACCGGGGCATATTCAATTCAGCCGTAGTCACACATATTCTGAAGAAACCCTCTTTGGACTGCACAGACTTAAAAACTACAGAACGGTATCTCTCCTGCCCTTTCTTCCCAAGGGCAGGAGAGATCAAGCTGTATATAATCAACTCAGACTCTTTATCTCAAAACAGGCTCTATGTCCCCTGCAATCTGGATTCATACCAGCGCATTCAATTCTTACTGCTCTACTAGCCATCTCAGATGAACTCCATGCTATAAGATCAAACAACTTGTCTTCAATCCTAATTCTCTTGAACTTCTCTGCATCCTTTGACACGGTAAACCATCAGATCCTCCTGACCACTTTCTCCAACGTGGGGACTGCTGATAAAGCCTGGCAGTGGTTCTACACATAAAGGATCGCCGTATCGAGTGCCATGGCAAGGCACCACGGAGACCGACAACTGGGGTTCCTCAAGGCTCTATCCTTGGTCCCCTTCTGTTTTCTCTATAACATATAATCTCTATGGCTTTTTAGGGGATGTCAAATTCTCTCATGGTTTCTCCTATCACTTTTACACAGAGGACACACCCCTAATCCTCTTTTCCCTCCAACAATCAACAGGTCTCTACCAGACTCTCTAATTGCTTGTCTGACATCTCTTCATAGATGACATTTAGCAGACACTCTTATCCAGAGCGACTTACATGTCCTAATTACAGGGACAGTCCCCCTGGAGCAACTCAGGGTTAAGGGTCTTGCTCAGGTGGTGGTACCACCCAGTGGTGGTAGTGCTAGAGGTGGGATTCGAACCAGGGACCTCTTGATCCAGAGGGCCGTAGGCAAGTACCCTACCACTAGACCACCGCCACCCATGACATCACATCACCTCAAGCTTAATTCTAACAAGACTGTGCTTCTCTACATCAACAGCAATCAATTACTAAGACAAGAAGTCAGAACTGCTGAATCCCTTGCTGTCTTCAAAAGTCAGTTGACATCACCCACACTGGTCTCCAAACACTTTTTGAGGTCACTGTTAATGACCTGAAATAATGATGGTCTCTCTATTAGACCAAAACAATTTCATATTTCAGCAAAATATTATCTTAAAATAAACTAAAAAACAATAAGAACGCGCGTCTTATCGGTACTTTGTGGCATTACAGTACTGGATAGAGTCTGGATAGAGATAGAATCCGCCGCGGGTCACAAGACAAGGGAATGATTAAAGACTTCACAACCAAACAACCAAACAACCAACCAACCAACCAACCAACCAACCAACCAACCAACCACCCACCCACCTCGAAAATCCTACATAACACTTCATCGCCGTATAGCAGGCAGGCCGTTAATAAGTCTTTGTCCTAGTCAGGAACACACTGTTAGCTAGCCACTTTGACCTCCATAAACGGCAACATTTGCCGTAGAAGCTACCTAAATAAACCTGCGGTAGTTAAACATACCTTTGCCAAGAAACAGTACCGATATCTTTTATTTTGAATCTCATCATTTAGGTATTGAGGTATAGCCAGCACAGTAAATCAGTACTCACAACTTTAAGTAACCACCGGTGTCCCTCTCTATTCTGTCCGTGTGGCAACACTATCTCGTCACATCTTTATCTTTACTCCCTCCTCTAAACCTGTTCCATCATTTGACAGCATATATATATATATATATATATATATATATATATATATATATATATATATATATATATATATATATATATATAGATTAAGTGCAGAGATGCAGGATTGATGTGTCTGATGAATGAATGACTGCTTTATATATCGTGGTTCACTGTGTAATGTGCTGTGCATCCACAATGACTGGATATTAGTGGTAAGGGATTTTTAGTGGTAAAGATTTTATTTATATTTAATGAAGCCACTGAACAGGGGCATTTAATCTCAAACTTTAAGACAAAGTGAGGTGAAAGTGATGGGATATTTACATATCTTGGAACTTGTTTTTTGGAACATTTTATGGAACATTGGAACATTTTTTACTTGTTTACATTTTCAGAAAAACCTATTAAAAAGAAGGTTTGTCCAAATTGGTGCTCTGTGTGTGTGTGTGTGTATATGTTTTTTTGTTTTTTTTTTCATGTAATCAGTGATTACTTCAGTGTTGTCTCTAAATATTTACTGGGGAACTGTCTATGGTACAGTATAAGGCTACATATGTTCCTAATTTAAGTCATGGGTGTTATATTGATATAAAATGAATATATTTATGTATATATTGCCTACATTTGTTACCATGGTAATATATTTTTCTTAATAAAACAGTAATTAATTTACATTACATCCACTATTGATAGTGTCTATGCAAATATTATTTTATTTTAATTATAAATTGTACAGTAAGGAGGGAATGCATTAACCATTATGTTGTGGGTAACATTCAGATAAATTCTCTGCAGTCCCTCAATGTAGTGGTTAGGGCATTGGCCCCATGATCGGAGGATCGGGGGTTCGAACCCCTTTCTGATAGGTTGCCCTGAGGTACCCTTGAGCAAGGTGCCGTCCCCCGTCTCGCTCCTCCCTGCGATGGGCTGGCGACCTGTCCAGGGTGCGTCCCCCGTCCTTCGCCCTGTGTGCGCTGGGTTGGACTCCACCGAGTCGGTGAAGCTACTATCATCTTATTTTTCTCCTGACCTGAACATCAGATCAGCTACATCAGACTGCCGGAGCTGCTGCCACAAAGATCAAAGATCCCCCACTCAAACAGAGCTACCACAATTAGCTCATGAACCTCCATTTACAGTCACCAGTGGACTCTTTTACTTTTTTACTGTAACACATGCTTACTAAAAATTACTACTATGCAGGGTTTTTCTCTCTCTTTTCTTTCCTTTTTATTTCCGGTGTCGACCAAAGGAGGATGGATTCCCCTTTTGGGTCTTGGTTTCCCCCAAGGTTTCTTCCTCATGTTTGGGGAGTTTTTCCTTGCCTCTGTCGCTCCCGGGCTTACCCAACTGGGGCTTGGACCCGGATTCTGTAAAGCTGCTTTGTGACAACAACAGTTGCAAAAAGCGCTATATAAATTAAGTTGACTTGACTTGACTTGACATTCCCTACCAGTGCTGTGTTTTTTGGGTCAATTCATATGTCTCAATCTGGTAGGCAGAGCAGAAGAATCCTTTTGAAATCAATTAAATCTATGTCTTTTCACAAGAGCCAAATTTAGGTGTAGAAGCTTGTGATATTACGTTTAATGTTTACATTATTTCCTTGAACATGGGGTCCAGCATTATTTCCTCCTTTCCTGATTTGCACATCAACATTGGGAGCAAATCATTACATATTGAAAGCTTATATTGTAAAAATAAACTTATTGCCTTAAATAAACTTAAGACCCCATGTGTAACCCTAAAGTGTGTTTCTGTTAAGGTTTCTCCACTTCAGATAATTAACTTGGACAAACCTCTGGGCATAAATATTTTGCTTATAATAAAACATACGTATATGAGAGAATTTAGAAAATTGATTATGAAGCAAAGCTTGTTAGGTACTTTAGAGGTTGTTAGAGAATTAAGAAAGCCAATATGGCATGTATACAAAATTATGGGTATGAGGTATATAAACTAATTTGACCAATTCTGTGTGGATTTCACAAGTATCTGAATGCATGAAATGTAGTGAGTTCTAGTCATGTTCTTTCAGAAAAAAGTGAAAAAAACATGCTAGGTATTGACTTTAGTGTGTTATGATAGCCTTTGTGGCATGTATATACAAAATAATGGATATGAGGTAAATAAACTGATTTCACAAATTAAGTTCAGGTTTCACAATATCTGCATGTATGAAATTTAGAGTTTTAGTCATGTTCTTTCAGACAAAAAGGTGAAATGAACATGCTAGGTGCTGACTTTAATATGTTATGAAGGGCTACATGCCATTTACATACAAAATAATGAATATGAGGTATATAAACTGATTTCACAAATTAAGTTCCGATTTCACAAGTATCTGAATGGTTGAAATGTAGAGTTCTAGTCTAGAAATTATATGATGTAAAAATTACAAAATGACAGTCTTAATCAATTTTGTTTTGTACAGCAGAAAAGCGTATAATAATTTTAATAATTTTATATAATAATTTACAAATAAATATGTTAGACTTTACAGACAAGTTTATGTGCCATTACAATGAAAGTATTTTTTAAAAATTATTACATACACCAATCAGCCTGTAACGGTGGCGGGGTACCAAAACACCCCACATGTGACACAGCCGTAACATTTAAAAGGAATAGCACCGATTATCTTAATACCATGATGTGTTGTGAGGTATAATGGTGTGTTGGAAGCAGGAAATGAGTCTTGGGGGATGTTCTCACTATGCAGCAAATGTGGTTAAAGGAGAACAAGCACTGAACCAGCCTTTTAGTGCTTGCTATGATCGACAGCTGTATTGCTGCAGGCTAGTCAGAGTGCCAATTTAATTTTAATTTAGCACATATAATAGGTATAATTTTAGCTATGATAACTAGACAAATTTTTTGGATTATTTTATTGATGCTGCTATTACCAAAACAGGGCTTTGAATAACAATATCAATTGAATAACAACATATGTTTCTGTACAATTATTGCTGGTCCATCATCTCAGTATTTCAAATACATAAGCAATCTTTAACACCATAACTCTAACCCTAAATGTAAAACAGAGTGCTAATAAACTGCTCAAATCCATTTTGATCCAATTTTAGGGCATTATTTATATTTTCTTGCATTGGATAGATTACTTTGTTGTACAATAGTACTTTGAGGGGCTGATGAATGAAGAAAATGAGAGCGAGAGAAGATTGGATGACAAACCAGGAAGTGCAGCAATAAAGCACGATGGGAGGGCAGTGATGAAGAGGATGAAGAATGGAATGGTTGTTGGTCCAGATGACATACCAGTGGAAGCATGGAGATGTTTAGGGAAGATGGCAGCTGAGTTTAACACAATCTTGGAAAGTGAGAGGATGCCTGAGGAGTGGAGACAAAGTGCACTGGTACTGATTTTCAAGAATAAGGGTGATGCACAGAGCTGTAGCAACTATAGAGGGATAAAGTTGCTCAGCCACAGCATGAAGTTATGGGAAAGAGTAAGAGGAAGCAGGTTAAGAAAAGAGGTGAGGATTAGTGAACAGCAGTATGGTTTCATGCTGAGAAAGAGAAAGGGTGTTGATGGAGAAGTATAGAGAAGGTCAGAAGGAGTTGCGTTGAGTTTTATTCTTAGGTTTTGTATGAGGAAGTCAGGAGTGGCAGAGAAGCATTTGAAAGTAGTTATATATATGAGGGCAGTGTGACAGTGGTGAGATCTGCAGGTAGAGGTCTAAGGTTGGATTACATCAAGGATCAGCCCATTCTTGTTTGCAATAGTAATGGACAGGTTGACAGACGAGCTTAGACAGGAGTCTTCGTGATGATGTTGATATAATGATATAATGATGTTTGCTGATGATATTGTGATCTACAGTGAGAGTCGGGAGCAGCTTGAGGAGAACCTGGAGAGGTGAAGATATGCTCTAGAGAGGAGAGGAATGAAAGTGAGTAGATCAAAGAATACAGGAGCGTGAATGAAAGGGAGGAAAGTGGAGTGGTTAGGATGGAGTAGAAGTGACAAAGGTGGAGGTTTAAATACTTGGGATCAACAGTTCAGAGTAACGTGGAGTTTGGAAGAAGGGGAAGAAGAGCGTGCAGGCAGGTTGGAATGGGTGGAGAACAGTGGCTGGAGTGATTTGTGAAAAAGAAGAAGAGTCTATAGTCTAGTGTAACTATTTTATACCTTCCTTGTAAAAAAACTCATGAATGTAGCCAATAGCCAGTGGATTTTAAAACATTTGAGCATTACATTGAAGTGTTCCTAAAAAACCTGAACGTTACTATTTGTTCACTTGACTGTAGTGAACATAGAACATGATGTTAATATTGTGAGCAGATTAATTTACAAATAGAGCCATAAATATTAAGAAATGGACAAAAATATTTCATTGGAATTGAAAGAAAATTTATAATGATTTCCTAATGTGTGAAGTGTCAGTTTTAATTTGAGGGTATTTACACTTAAGTAAGTGGAACTGCAATGTGAAGTTTGATCTATGTCTACTAAATAGACAGTTGCTCATCTACGTCATACCTGTTGACCAGTTTGTTATTTTTGCTACTTTATTATTTAGTCCATTATGAATGATAAAATGATTGGTTTCCATTAAAATAAAATGTCATTTGATAATATTAAGGTTTTAACGCCAATCTGAATGTAAAAGTAGTGATTAGTGTATATTTTACACTCCTGAGAAAATACACATCTACGTTTGAATTTCAAGCAAGATGAGCTCCGAGGTGTCAAGTTTCCAGGCAGTAGGATTTTATCTGTTCTCTGATTGTACAACGTAATTATCGCGAGAGCAACCAGCGTGGCAAAGTTCATGGCTGATCAGTCTACGTCTGAGATCGCGTGCTAGCTATTAATGAGTGGAGCTGGATGTGCATGTAGACGCGTTGTACGTTGGATCCAAGACATGTGATAACGCGACTGACCGGGCTTGTCTAATTAATGGGTTTCACGCTTAAGACTAAACTCTTCCAGTTCATTTTTTAGCTAACTTATTAGCTAATCTATTTTCTAACTGAAGCAGTGGTTTTTGTTGCGTTTTGCCAGAAGTTACAAACTTTAAAAGTGGGCAGTTTGTTAGCCTGAAAAAATATGATAACCTGCCATTTTTGCAGCAAAACAATACCGAGTTTGGGGGGTTATGTTTTGCATTGTAGAGTTCATAGAAATTAACCTCATTGTTTTTTCAAATGTGTTGATGCTGACTGCAAGCGGACATGTTGTACTTATGCAGCTTTTAAAGCTCATTTCTATCGCGTTCATAATGTGCCTACACCTCCTGTAAAGGCTACTACTACAGCCCTTCTTACAGATTTCAAATGTGCAATTTCGATGTGTACGCACCAATTTCACAAAGTGAAAGAACTTATATCTCACAAAAGTGCACTTAGTTGAGGGGTGACCTGTGACGTGTCCAGGAAAATGTAGAAATACATTCACTGTGAAATCATCATTTACTGCTCACAAGTTCAGGAAACATAGTGCATGTTCATTGGGTAGCATAAGTGAGATGTACAGAGAAACTTTTGCTTCTTCTTCAGCTAATAGTGCATCTGAAGATGGTTTGCAGAGCTCAAATGATGTCACAACAAATAAAAGCTTTGAACTGACAACATTTCAATGAGATTTTTCTAAGGAATGTATCTTTGTTCTACCTAACACTGCAAGGGCAGCTTCAACAATACAGAAGATTGTAGAAGAGATGCAAAATGTGCATGAGTTGGGACAGGATTACACTTTATGTAAACTACAGGCACTTTTGAAAAATGACATGTCTAACTGATGATGCTTGTGTTAAGGATTCAGATCTGTTCTCTGTCTGTCATCATGGACCACTGAGAACTAGCTGTTCAAGCTGTTCAATTACATAGAACCTAAAAAGATAATGCTAGGAACTAATGAATATATGACCCACAAGTCTGCTTTCTACATACCTGTGTAACAGACACTAAAAGGGTTATTAGAATCAGAATTATGGAGGAATTCATTGCAGCAACAGTCTTGTGAATTTGGAGGTGCTTAGGTTCTCTCTGAGATGTTAGTAGATCTAAAACAACTAGAGGAAGGGGAATAATTGTGGGTGGTGAAACAATCAAAGGGGCTCTGAATTGTATTGTTTTGCTGGTGATAATTTGGGTTCTGTAACGGTGGTGGGGTACCGGCGGGACGTCAGCTCGGAGCCAGGAGTTAGGAACATACTTTTATTAGTCACACTTACAAAAACAAGGAACGGGGACTGCAGTTCTAAACAAGAAACCCTAGAACCGAGGAACTGCAGTCTAACCCTAGATACTAAGTAACATATACTAAGTTACATATACCAAGTCACAGACACCAAGTTACATATACCAAAACCACCCGTTACACATAGGCTTAACCTACCTAATGAGCCGCGCTCTGTTCTGACTCATCGGGGCTTAAATAGTCAGCCCCAATGATGCACACCTGCCTGCAGGGGCTCAGGTGTGCTCAGTCAGAACAGAGCGCCCTCTAACGTACCCAAGACACCTCCTGTGACAAACACCTTATACGTGATAGAGAGCGCCCTCTAGCGTGCCCAAAACACCCCACATGTGACAGAATCCCCCCCCCAAAGGCACGGTTCCCGAAGCACTAGAACATAGCCGAACCTCTGGGGGGCGGCCAAAACAACAAAACAAAAGTCCCTTGTCGGGACATACGGTCAGGTCCACAAAAATTATAAAAAGGGCCCCCGAACAGCCATGTCAGGCAGCTGGTGGTGGTGAGGGGAATCCCAGCAGTTCAGTCCATCCTTTCAACTGGTGCCTGAACCCGACCCTAGAGTCGCTGGAGGAATCGCCTGATTCAGTGGAGCGCCTCGCCTTGGCGGAACCTGAAAGAGAGCTGAACACAGATCTTAAAGGGATCAAAGAGGAAGTCTTTTTCACATAGTCCGAACCCTGTTTCCAACCCTTGCCTCCTTTGTTCTTCACGTCTCTTATCACAGAATCCACAGTACAGAAGCTGTCGTTCACTTCCTTAAACCGAGACAGGTCATTGCTGATGTCTTTTGGCTCCTTCCTCTTCTCGGTCATACTTCCCTGCTGCTTGGAACTCAGTGAGGCAGGATCCCAGCTCCTGGTTCCACTACGAGAAGTTCCACTTGGACTTTAAAACCAAACTAACTCTGTACTGTTAGTATACCCAAGGGGGTTGGGTAGCCGGTTGACCTTGGACCCTCAGAGGTTTTTTTCTCCACATAGTGGAGTTTTTGGTTCCTCTCCTCCGTAGTCGTCCGGCTTAAACATCTTAAACATCTATTACTGTAACCTGTTCCATCATCGACCATCAATGTAAAGTGCCTTGGGGCAACTTTGTTGTAAAAGGCGCTATACAAGAATAAATTGAATTGAATTGAATTGAATTGGACTCCTCCACGAACCACCTTGTTTCGAGTCTGCTGAACTCTGAGGGTGAACTAATGGTAGGGAGTCATCTTGCTGCTGTTCGACCTCTAGAATCTCTCCCGGCTTCTCCATCAGACTGTTCTTTAGCTGCTCCGCTCTGGCGTTAACCACCAGGGTCCCAGCATGCACTGGTGTCTGTGGGGCAAGTCGAGATTCAAAGATCGCCAATCTTGCTTCCATACCTCTAACCTGCTTCTCCAGCTCGCTGAGCTTGCTAGCCTCCCTTTGGGCTTCTCTCAGTTCAGCCTGCAGAGCAACGCTGTGGTCCTGCACCCGTCTCAGCTCTGCTCTGGTCTGATTCAGTTGTTCTTCCATAGTGGCTATTTTAGCTTCCAGCTTCTCCTGAATGGTTGGAGTCTCAACCTTCTTAGTTGCCTGGCATACAGTTTGGTCCCTCTGTTCATCCGTTCTCTCCAGCCTTTCTCTTTGGACAGCCGTCACAGCTTGCAGCGTTATTCTAGAGACCTCCCTCTCTTCTCTACATTTTGCGCTCTTTCCTTGAAGCTCACCTTTGTCTTGAGCCAGAGCTTTTCTTTCTGTTTCCATGGCTTCGATCTCCCTTTGGCAACTGGACAAGAGTCCTTTGGTCCTCTCCAGCTGAGGAAGCAGATAGGTGATCCTTTCCTTGCGTTTCAACCCTTCATTCGTGACCGAGGCATTCACCTGTAGCATTGAGGCTTCTTTCGCCATCAGCTGCTGGTAGAGCTCTGTCAGCAACTCCTCCTGTTCAATGATCTGAACATCCATGTAGCTGACTTGTTCATCTCTGAGGTGAGATTGGATTGTCTTTGCAACTCTGATCCGTTTGGCCAGATCCCTTGCCTGCTTTCCTCTGAATGACTTCTGCAAGCAAATTGCAGCATGTCTGAACAGCTGATGCCTCTGCTTTTGTTGATGCCCAAGCTTCCACCTTCTGAACCTCCTCTGAAGAACCCTTGCTGCCCAGCACTGCTTCTCGAAAACCAATCTTTGCTGGTGCATTCTTACTACAGCCTGAATCATGGTGGCAGCTTTGTGCATTGCAGCAACATTCTTTCGAACAGAAAAACCCCTAAAAGCTGCCTGGATGCATATCACTGACCTTCTCAATACCTGGAATCTCTCATGTTCAAATTTACCCTTAGTGTAGGACCTAAAATGTCTTTGAATGATGATGGCTGACACCCTTATGGCCTGGTACTTAACTACCTCCCGGTGTCCTCTGAACGCAGCCTGAATCAGGGAAGCTGCCTGATGTTGCAGGATCACCTCCCTTCTGACCGTCTGACCTCTGAAGCAGGCTTGCAGGGACATTGCAGCAGAGCGCAATTTCAAGAACTCCTCCCTCTGCTTTCTGGCATCAAGTGTGGAGCGATACCTAAGCTGGATGGCAATAGCAGCATACTTGATGCATAAATATCGTGTCCGAGCACAGTGAGTCCTGTAAGCACATTGTATCACAGTTGCAGCATGGTGCTTCTGTTTCAGAGCCTGTCTGGTCTTCATCCCTCGGAATGCGGCTTGCAGAACAACAGCAGCCTTCCTTTTCTCCTTCAAAGACTTCATTTCTTGCTTCATCGTCTTATTAGCTTGGTAATATCGCTGAACAGTCCTGGTTGCCCACAGTAGCTTCAGGTAGTATTTTCTGCTCAATTGCTTCCTCACCTGTGCCTGAATGGTTACCGCAGCCTCATGTTCAATTCTCCTTTGCACCCAAACTTTCCTTCTAGACTTCCCACTAACCTGGAGCTGCTCCTTCTCTGCTTTCTGTGTAGCAGATGGCTTAGTGGTGCTGGGATTGGGGGTCGACTTCTTTATGCCGCTTTCCTTGCTGCAAAGGGCTTTCTTGGTCGACCTCCCCGGTTGCATGATGCAGGAAGTGGTCTCCACCATCCTCCTGCTCTCTATGTCAGGAACTGCCTTCTTTGCCACGGCCTCGCGTCTCTTGTTGCGGGCGGCCTTCTTTGCATTCCTCTCGGTGGGCGTTGCAGCGCGGTGAACGGCGTGCAGTTGCGTTGCGGCGCGGTGAACGCCGTGCAGTCGCGTTGCGTCGCGGTGGGCGCCGTGCTTTCGCGTTGCGGCGCGGTGGGCGCCGTGCTTTCGCGTTGCGGCGCGGTGGGCGCCGTGCTTTCGCGTTGAACAAGGCAAGGCACGTTTGCTACAGACCTCTTGTTGTGATTCGCGCTGGCCGTGTTCCCGCTATCAGCTGCGCGCGGCGCTTTCTCCGCTGGCGGATCGCGGTTACTGGCGCGCGGCGCTCTCGGCGCTGAATCTCCACGTTGAACCGTGTGCGGCGCGGTTGGCTTCGAGCTTCCGCGTTGTGTAACGCCAGCCGTCAACGAAGCCCCGCCTTCCATGTCGCGTGCGGGGAAAAACATGCGGTCCAGCGTGTTGAGACAGCGCTGCGCCCTTGTAGCCTCGGAGATCAGCATCCGGAGACAAAGCGCGAACCGATCCATGCGAAGCTCGGGATCTGGGATGATATCGAGTGGGAGCAGCGACATCGTATTCTTCAGACGGCGCTCAAGCTCCCTTGCCGTGGCCGTCGGCGTCCGTCGCACCCACTCCTCACCGTCCAGATGCTCGCGGAGGTCTAGAGAAGTCGCCGCTGTCTCCCAGGTCTTTATCCGCTGCAGCGTCTGCTCGACAGCATCCGCTGCCGCCCACAACACGCGCTCCTGCTCGCCCTCGTGGCTCGCGATGTCCAGGTACTGGCAGCTCATTTCTGTAACGGTGGCGGGGTACGTCAGCTTGGAGCCAGGAGTTAGGAACATACTTTTATTAGTCACACTTACAAAAACAAGGAACGGGGACTGCAGTTCTAAACAAGAAACCCTAGAACCGAGGAACTGCAGTCTAACCCTAGATACTAAGTAACATATACTAAGTTACATATACCAAGTCACAGACACCAAGTTACATATACCAAAACCACCCGTTACACATAGGCTTAACCTACCTAATGAGCCGCGCTCTGTTCTGACTCATCGGGGCTTAAATAGTCAGCCCCAATGATGCACACCTGCCTGCAGGGGCTCAGGTGTGCTCAGACAGAACAGAGCGCCCTCTAGCGTACCCAAGACACCTCCTGTGACAAACACCTTATACATGATAGAGAGCGCCCTCTAGCGTGCCCAAAACACAACACATGTGACAGAGAGCACCCTCTAGCATGCCCAAAACACCCCACATGTGACAGGTTCACACAGCATTGGTCATTCCCAGTACTTCTGCAGGTACTGTGAAATCACACAAGTGCGTTTCAGAGTGATGGTCTAAATGTATGTGGTCCACAGCACATACCAGAGAGTCCCTTGGGGTGGAGGCATATGATGATTTAAAATTCATTGAGGAAGCCGATTTGCTGTCACCGTTAAGACCATTTCTAGCCAGAAAACTCCTTTGTGAGGAAACTAAGATGTAAGTAAAGCATTGCACTTCAAGTTGAAGCTTGTGCCAAAAGTAGCCTGTATAAAATATGGGAGATGTTCACACTGTTTTCTTGATGATGTGTATATGTGTGTATATTTTTGCAGGTCAGACACCTGACAGAAGCATCTCATCTATTGATGCTTCCCCAGGACCTCCAGCATCTTTGCAGTCTTTGTCACCAAGTTTATCCTCATCCTCTTCCAACACCAGCCCAGGTCCTGATATAGACTGGGTGGATACCTTTATGATACCTTGGGATAAATTCCCAGAGGAGCAGATGCAGTCATTGGAGAGAGGAAAACAACCACGTCCACAGATGAGTAGGGAGATGGTTAAAATTTTTGTTAATGAGATGACAAAAAGAGGTCCTTGCATAAGTAAAAGGAGCTCTACTGAAGTGGTGGTGGCAAAATATCAAAAATCTTTGCAAGACATAATAGAGGGAGATGTGAATGGACCAGGGTATCCACGCTCTAGCCAAACAGTTGCAAAATAGGAAAGGGAATGTTAGGTGATATACGACCCCAAAAATAAGAAAAAGAAAGCATTGCACTGATGAGTCTGATACAGTTCCTCCTGAACAGAGAGCAACATTCCAGGACACCTATGGATGCATTAATTGGGATTTTAAATTCCTGCCTCTTGGAGAGACCACAGAGAGCCAACATGAGAAAATGGAAAAACTGAAGATGATATCTTAGGAAACTGTAGCAAATCCAGAGGAAGTCAAACATTTAATGAAGTTGACTTTCTACACACAGACCAAACAAGTCAATCAAGGGAAAAACATAAAATACCTCCATTAAGAGTGGCCATTGTGGTTTAGTGAACTTAGCATGGAAGTCCACTTCAAGGAACTCACCGGAATTGGGCTTAAAGAAACTTTCACAAGAAATGTAGATCTGAAGGGGAAACGGCTCCTAAACTACATGAACACGGTTTATGTGGACAAGAGCAAAAAGTTTGTACAGGCTGTAACAAAGTATAAATTGATGATGGGTGAACTGAGTGGTTGCTGCTTCTGCGGTCCTACTTCAATGAGAAGAAATATTGTTCTGTTATGTGGAGGACACATGCCTGGCAGAGGAAGTGCTGATGGACCAACTTCATTTGACTCCCACCACTGCTGTTTGTGGTAAGCTTACATTTCTTGTTTTTATATATATTTTTTTATTTATAAAATTAATGAGTACACGAATTATGTAGCACAGTGTTTTGTGTTAGCGCATACTCTCAAGGGTAGGCCTTGCATTTCTCTCCCCTAAACCTGCACCTAAACCTGCAAATAACATTCCTCCAGGACCCTGGTGCTACACATTAGATGACATCAGACAGGACACAAGACAAGGCACACAAGTGCAGACAACAGACAGTGCAGTACATTCATTCTTCAGAGAGCCGCAGTGTTACGGAACAAAGCAGCACAAGTTGTTGGCAGTGTGATAGAGCAGCAGTGTTGTGGTTAAAGTGCAGAGTGCAAAATGAATAAATAAATAAATACATACATACATACATTCTTTTTCTTTCAGCTGCTCCCATTTAGGGCTCGCCACAGCAAATCAACTGTCTCCATTTCTTCCGGTCCTCTGCATCTTCCTGCTTCAAACCGACCACCTACATGTCCTCTCTCACCACATCCATAAACCTCCTCTTTGGTCTTCCTCTTTCCTCCTTCCAATATAATCCTCATCTCTCCTCTGGACATGTCCAAATCAACGCAGCCTTGCTTCTCTAACTTTGTCTACAAAACGACTAACCCGAGCTGTCCCTCTAACATACTAATTTCTAACCCTGTCCATCCTCGTCACACCCAACTCTGGAACTCTGACACCTCCAGCTCTGCCTCCTGTTTTTTCTTCAGTGCCACTGTCTCCAACCAATACAACATAGCTGGTCTCACTACTGTCCTGTAAACCTTCCCTTTTACTCTAGCTGGTACGCGTCTGTCACAAATCACTCCAGCCACTCTTCTCCAGCCATTCCAACCTGCCTGCACTCTCTTCTTCACCTCTCTTCCACACTCACCATTACACTGAACTGTTGATCCCAAGTATTTAAACTCCTCCACCTTTGTCACCTCTACTCCCTGCATCCTAACAACTCCACTTTCCACCCTTTCATTCACGCTTATGTATTCTGTCTTTGACCTACTCACTTTCATTCCTTTCCTCTCTAGAGCATATCTAAACCTCTCCAGGTTCTCCTCAAGCTGCTCCCAACTCTCACTGCAAATCACAATATCATCAGCAAACATCATCGTTCAGGGAGTCTCCTGCCTAACCTCGTCCGTCAACCTGTCCATTACTATCGCAAACAAGAATGGGCTCAGTGCTGATCCTTGATGTAATCCAACCTCTACCTTAAATGCATCCATCACTCCCACTGCAGATCTCACCACTGTTACACTGCCATCATACATATCCTAAGCTACTCTCACATCTTCTCTTTTTGACCTCCAAGGTCACCCTACAGACCATCATCCTATGCTGTTTAGTTGCACTCTTCCCTGTCACTACTTTGCAGTCTCCAATCTCCTTCAGACTTACCCTCCTGCATAGGATATAATCCATCTATGAGTATCTTCCTCAACTCTTATACGTCACCCTGTAAAATAAGTATTAACTACAGCCATTTCCTTTCTTTTTGCAAAATCTACAACCATCTGACCTTCAGCATTCCTCTCCTTTATACTATATCTACCCATCACCTCATCACCTCCGTTCCCTTCACCAACATGACCATAAAAATCTGCACCAATCACCACTCTCTCTCCCCTGGGTACACTCTCTATCACTTCATCTAACTCACTCCAGAATTATTCTTTCTCTTCAATCTTACAACCAACTTGTGGGGCATAAGAACTAACAACATTCATTATCACACCTTCAACTTCCAGCTTCAAATTCATCAAACTGCCTGACACCCTCTTCACCTCCAAAACACTCTTTATATACTCTTCCTTCAGGATAACACCTACCCCATTCTTCCTTCTATCCACACCATGGTAAAACAATTGAAACCCTCCTCCAGTACACCTGGCTTTACTACCCTTCCATCTAGTCTCTTGCACACACAAAATGTCAACCTTCCTTCTCTCCATCATATCAGCTAATTCTCTATCTTTACCAGTCATGTTGCCAACATTCAAAGTCCCTACCCTCACTTCCACTCTCCTCCCCTTCTTTCTCTCCTCATCCCTCTGGACATGCTTTTCTGCACTTCTTCTTTTTCTCCTTTGGCCAACAGTAGTCCAATTTTCACCAGCAACCTGTAGGCTAACAGCACTGGTAGCCTTCATTGTTAACCCGGGCATTGACCGATCCGGTATGGAATTCTGTTTCATTGTCCGCATATTGATTTGGCAAAAGTTTGACACTGGATGCCCTTCCTGACGTAACCCTCCCCGTTTATCCGGGCTTGGGACCGGCACAAAGAAATACACTGGCTTGTGCATCCCTAGTGGCTGGGTTTGCATCCTTAGTGGCTGGGTTTGCATCCCTAGTGTTTCCCATATAAAATACCCAAATAGTTTAATTTGTCTCATCAGACCAACAAATATTTGTCCTCATGCTCACAGACTCCTCTAAATGCTGTCTGACAAATCCCAAACAGACTGACTTCCATCAAACTACCCTATCGTTTGATGGAAGGTTACTAAGATTGTCATTCTTCTGCTAGGTTCTGTTTTCTCTGCAGAGGTCTTGTGAAGCTCTGTTAGTGACTTGGTGACAAGCATTCGGGTTCACCCCTCTTCTTCTTGTCTGGTTACTCAGTTTGTGCAGATAGCCATTGCTAAGTAGAGTCTGGATGGTTCCAAATTTCTTCCATTTCACAATTAAAGAGGCTGCTGTGCTCCTGGAAATACTCGGTTTTAGACATGGGTTTAAAAATACAGTATGTTTTTACTCTGTCACTGTAAGTTATTGTGTGTAGCTTGATGGGCAATATTTAAATTAAATTCACATGTCAGTGATTTGTGAAGTGACCTTGATTTATTTGCCATACTTCTTTTTCTTCCTTTTCTTTTTGTTGTTTTTGTTTATTAAATGAAATCCTTTACTGTACCTTATTGCACTCTTAGAAATCCCACATAACTAGCAACAGTTTGCTAACTGTCTTGTCTATGTGAACACTTACATAATTTTAAAGTTATTATCTCTTCTACCATTATGTAGCTCACACAAGAACATAGTAATGTCCAAATCATTTATCTTGAACATTAGCATATCTACAGATACATTCATTAAGTTCATAAGTTCATTACTGAAGTAAATATAATCAAATAACAATTACGCATTTGCTCACTTAGTTAATACAGTTAACAAACTGTCAGCCTCATGGAAAAAAACATGAGAATGAGAAAATGAGACATGAGAAAATGATGATAATGTAATAATGATAACAATACTACTAGGTAATAATAGGTCTTTGATATATAGTAACTTCTGTAGAGCTACAGGCAAACAAATTGGAATTGTGGTCACAGCAACAGTTCTGCTGTCTGTTGTCTGCACTTGTTGTCTTGTCTCGGCTTGTTTTATGTTGTGTCTTATGTCTTATGTTGTGTCTGATGTTGTGGTGGTCTAGTGGTAGGGTGCTTGCCTATGGACGTTTGGCTCAAGAGGTCCCAGGTTCAAATCCCACAACCACCACCAGGTCCCTGAGCAAGACCCCTTAACCCTGCGTTGCTCCAGGGGAACTGTCCCTGTAGTTAGGAAATGGAAGTTGCTCTGGATAAGAGCATCTGCTAAATGCTGTAAATGTAAATGTCCTATGTGTAGCACCAGGGTCCTGGAGGAACATTATTTCGTTTCACTCTGTATATGGCTGAAATGGCAGTGCAGTAAGATATTGAGCAATTGTACAGTTCTGTTTATGATAATATGAAAATTCACTAATCCTTAAATTAAAATAAAAGGGTGTTAAATTGTTCATGTTTACATTCATTAATAAAAAACAAGTCCTCAGGAGATTCTCAGGAGAAAAGTCTTTTCCCTCTCTTTATATAGTCATCAGTGGATGACTGTGTTTCAACCTACGTGTGACATTGATGATCATTAGCACCTGTTTGGTAAAATTGGTTGATCATACACCTGACTATAATCCTACAAAATCCCTGACTTTGTGCAAGTGTACCTATAAGAATTGATGCTGGTTTGAAGGCAAAAGTTAGTAACACCAAATATTGATTTGATTTCGATTTTTCTTTTGTTCACTCACTTTGCATTTTGTAAATTGATAAAAATAAACAATCATTATTAATATTTCTGAAAGCATTCTTTGTTTACAGCATTTTTTCACACCTGCCTAAAACTTTTGCACAGTACTATATGTGGAGGAGTGATAGAAGCTTTATTCAGTACTTTGATCTTAATAAATTATTGAAAAGGCTCACTGTTACTGGATTTATTTAATCTTTTTATCTCTCACTTAGATTTTTCTCTGTGCACTGGGTTTTGTTTATCACATTACTGGGAAAAGCCAGACATTTGTAAGAAGGCAGTGTAGTTTAAATGAAATGTTCAGTCTGCCTGAAGCTGTTTCTGTATAACAATAATTGTAACTGAGGATAGAGAACTACTGGTAGGTAGTTTGAGTTTATATTTGAAACTATTTATAGGAGTAATAGAACAAGATTTTATGGTTTCAATTTACAATTAATATAATTTACAGAGAACTCAATTGCAGGATTTAGATGCTTTCACAGTAAGATTTATTTTAATACTCCAAAATACATTATAATATAAAGAACTTTTGAGCAAAATTTGCAGAAGAATGCACTTAAAAGACAGAATTATGAGGGCTTTACAGTTAAATAGTGTTTTTATTTTTTGTGAAATTGAATGAGATTCAATGCACAATAAGCAACGACTGCATGCAAATCTTACAGAAAACAAAAGTTTGATAGCAGCATTGTTTTGCTAATTTAAAATTAGCAAATAGAAAAGGACTGTTAGATTTTCCAGTTTAAAATGTATATATTTTAGTCAATTACAACAGTTTTAAAGTGTAAAATTTACAGTACATTTTTACTGTACCTTTTATAGCATTGTATTGGCAACCACAGCTGCCAGTATTTGTTTGTAAAAACGACTTTTCTTTTTTTTCCCAATGTACTGCAACACCTCATAAATAATAACAGCCCAGACCAAATGTCAGAGGGGTTCAAGGATTCATGGAAGTTAATGTTTTTCAGTATTTCATGTATTATTACCCAGCTTTGTAAAGACTTTTTGTCCAAAGATTTAAGCAAACTCTTCTCAAGGTACATTCTCTCATTGGCACCTCAATGCATACCTGTTGTACAGTAAGCCAACTCAAGTAACAACAGTGTCCCTTACCTGAGCATTTCACAGAATACATCTTTGCATTCAACATTAGTCTAACCCCAAAATCACCAGGTTTCAGTCCAAGAGATAAAGTCTTCACTCTCTGCATAATTTCAGTGTAATTAAAAAAATATTTACTTTTGTTAAAGAAGCACAGAAAAGTAAATGGAGTGGGATATATTTTGTATTGATCACCCAAATTTATCCCTTTAAAAATAAGACCCCACCATCCCCCCCATTCCCCCCCCCCGGTGCTTCCGTTTTCATAATGCTTTGACTTCATGAATGTCACATTAGTTTTCTGTGTCATAATGATCAGCTCTCATGCACAATAAAAAAGTTAACAAAAGTTAACCCATTAAAAAGTGCTTTGTCTTATCTAGTACACCTGATTTAACTCAAATAAGCAAGCTTCTTGCTGACATGTATAGATGTACAAAGTAAGGAAAACACAAAAATATACAGAGTATGGACTTTCCAGGACTTAATGACCATTTAGATCAAAAAGTAATACATCATTCAATATTTAATATTCAATGTGCTTTATTTATGTTGCACTCTGCACTTCAATAACAATAACACTGCTCCACCACACTGCTACACTGTAATCTACCTGGGCTGCTTTTGTTCTACAACACTGCAGCCCTCTACGGATGAATGTACTGTCTGTCGTGCCGTCTGTTGTTGTCTGTCTTGTCTGCACTTGTTGCACTGTTTTGTGTATTATGTTGTATCTTGTGTCTTGTGTGTAGCACCAGGGTCCTGGAGGAAGGTTATTTCGTTTCACTGTGTACTGTGTACTGTGTATATGGCTGAAATGACAATAAAATCCTACTTGACTTTATCACATATTCAGTTAAACAGATACAACCAATAGTGAAATGTTACCTGATACACTCTAGAAAATTACTCCAAAATAGTAAATATTACAAGCATAAAATATCCCAGGTAGGTATCCCAGATTTGAGCAGGTAGAAGAGTTCATTTTTGTGTTGTGAGAGGACTTAAATGATCTTGGCTGCTCTGGACCTGCATTGCTGGGTTTAAATATCTGCAGGATATGCAGCTCTGAACCATTGATATGCATAGCTGTGCAAGTCACACTGGCCAGAACTTTGGTTCTTTGGAACTATGGTTCTGTGCAAAGCTGTTTCTAAACCCAAGATGTCAAGTTCAGAATGCTTTCCACAGTGATGTGGAAAGATTCTCTGGACACTTGGAAGTTTCTTCAGTTGCCGGAGTTGAAACAGGCACTTTCTGGCTTTGGAGACCTGAGCATACAGTCATGTGAAAAAATTAGGACACACCCTTAAATATTCAGTTCTTTATTATGAAATGTTCATAATATCAACAGAAATACAAGATAAACAAAAATGTGTATTCTAACTGAGGAAAAAGTTAGGACACCCTTCCCCCTAACAGCTAGTGTTACCACCCTTTTGGCTGAAATAATCACAGTGAGACACTTCTAGCTACCAGTCTCTGAAATAGGTCTAAGGAAAATTTGCCCCACTCCTCAATGCAGAATTCTTTAAGCTGTGAGATGGTCTCACATGTTCCTCAAACACCCTCTGATACACGGTAGAATTCATGGTGGATTGTATGATGGAGAGCCAAAGCATGACACTTCCACATCAGTCACAGTTGGAATGATGTTCTTTTCCTGGAATGCTGTATTTGGTTTACGCCAGATATGTCCTCTGCTCTGGTGACCAAATGATTCAGTTTTACACTCTAGCAAACTTCAGTCAGGCTTTGATGTTTCTCGTACAGAGAAAAGGTTTCCTCCTTGCACAACTCCCATGCAGGTTAAAGTTGAGCAATCTCTTTCTGATCTTTCTGAATTGATTGTAGAGGCATGCACTTTCACATCAACAGTAGCAAGAGCCTGCTGTAGGTTTAAGGGTTTTACATTTAACTTATTTTATCATCTTGTGGTCTGCTCTCAGGGTGAACTTGCTTGGATCACTCTTTTAACCTTAACAGTCAGGAGCACACCAAACTAAATATCTGAGGTTTCAATGGGGCAAGCCTCTTTCAAAATGCTGAGTAGCCATGTTCTAATCATGTGCACATGATGTGCTACACCTGTGTGTGATTTGAGCCAATTTAATTGGGAATAAAGGTGGAGGTGTCCTAATTTATTCCTCACAAGAAATCGCATTTTTGTAGAATTAAATTTTACAGAAGATTTTGAAAAGTCTTTTCACTTCATGTAATGGTGGCGGGGTACCAGATGGATGCCAGAGTGGAGCCAGGAGTTCGGAGCACTGTTTTATTGTCCACAGATTACAAAAACAAGACACAAGGGCTGCAGTTCGAAGCAGAAGCAGGGAACAGGAGAACTGCAGCCTAAACCAAGTTACACAAATCCCAAAAACCTAAACCACCCTTTACATTTAGGCTTAGCCTAACCAATAAGCCGCGCTCTGCTCTGACTCATCGGGGCTTAAATAGTCAGCCCCAATGATGCACACCTGTGCCTGCTTAGGCTCCGGTGTGCTCAGTCAGAGCAGAGCGCCCTCTAGCATGCCCAAAACCACCCCACACGTGACAGAACCCCCCCCCAAAGGCGCGGCTCCCGAAGCGCCAAAACTTGGCCGAGCCCCGGTGGGGAGGCCAAGAACAACAAAACTACATGAAAAAAACAGAAGTCCCTTGTGGGGACACACAGTCAGGTCCACAACAAAAAAACACCAAAAGGACCTCCGATCAGTCATGTCAGGCACTTCACTTCCATACCTCTGACCTGTTTTTCTAGCTCGGTGAGCTTGCTGGCCTCATAACGGGCCTCTCTTAGGTCAGCCTGCAGAGCGATGTTGTGGACCTGCACCCGTCTCAGCTCTGCCCTGCTCTGATGCAACTGCTCCTCCATTGTGGCTATTTTAGCCTCCAATTTCTCCTGAGCAGTTGGAGTCTCAACTCTCCTTGTTATCTGGCATACGATCTGGTTTCTCTGTTCATGTGTTCTCCTCAGTCCCTCTCTTTGGAAAACACAACAGCTTGTATCTCTAATCTGGAGACCTTTCTGCCTTCTCTGAATTTGCTGCTCCTTCCATGACGCTCACCTTTGTCTTGAGCCAAAGTCTCCTCTTTTTCCATCTCCCCATCCTTCGAGACCGAGGCATTCACCTGTGGCATGGAGGCTCTTTCGGTCAGCTGCTGGTAGAGTCCTGTCAGCAACTCCTCCTGTTCTGCAAACCGAACATTTCTGCAGCTGATCTGCTCACCTCCGAGGTGGGACTGGATTGTCCTCGCCTCTCTGCGCCACACGACCCGATCCCTCACCGGCTCCTCTCTGAATGACTTCTGCAAGCACATCACAGCATGTTTACACATCTGACACCTCTGTCCTTGTTGAAGTCCCGGTCTCCACCTTCTGAACCTCCTCTGATGACCACCTGTTGCCCAGCGCGGCCTCTTGAAGACAGATCCCCGCTCATCCCCAGATCATCCTTATGGCCTGGTACTTTACTACCTCCCTGTGTCTTCTGAACGCAGCCTGAATCAGGGAAGCTGCCTGATGGTGCAGGATCACCGCCTTTCTGACCCTTTGACCTCTGAAGCAGGTTTGCAGGAACATTGCAGCGGAGCGCAATTTCAAAAATTCCTCTCTCTGTTTTCTGGCTTCACGTGTGGAACGATACCTCAGCTGAGTTGCAACAACAGTCTGTTTGATGTATAAGTATCGTGCTCGAGCACAGTGAGCCCTGTAAGCACTTTGTATCACAGTGGCAGCCTGGTGCTTCAGTTTCAGAGTCTGTCTGGTCTTCATCCCTCGGAATGCAGCTTGTAGAACAATGGCAGCCCTTTTTTTCTCCTTCAAAGACTTCATTTCTTGCCTCATACTCTTGTTAGCTCTATAATATCGCTGAACAGTCTTGGCTGCCCATCGTAGCCTCAGGTAGTACTTTCTGTTTATGTGTTTCCTTACCTGCGCCTGAAGGGTTACTGCAGCCTCATGTTCGATTTTCCTCTGTGCCCAAACTTTCCTCTTCTTCGGTGCAGCAGACTGGTTCGTGGTGCTGGGCTTGGGGGTCGAGCCGGGAGAATTCTTTATCATAACGTCTCTATTAACTGTGCAGAGAAAATTCTTTACCATAGCTTCCTTGTTTGGCACCGCCTTCGCTGATGGAGCGCTGTGATTGGAGCTGGGTGCTGTCTTCGCGAATGGGACGCTGTGATTGGTGAATGCAGCGGGTTCCACCGATTTCCAGCGTTGTGGTTGGTGGGGAGTAGGAGCCGGAAAAGAAAGAGGCGCGAACGAAGCCTCTTCCTCAAGGCATTGTCCCTTTTTTCTTTGTTTTCGCGGAGTTTTTCCCCCTCTGATGACTGTGTTTCATACAGGGCGGGGTCTCTGCGGACGGAACGCTGTGATTGGTGCACAGCGCTGTCTCCGCGGATGGATCGCTGTGATCGGTGAAGGAGGCGGGTATCCAGTGTTGCGGTTGGTGGAGAGCAGAGTCGGAAAGAGAGCGGGGGTCGGTTTAGAAAGGGGTAAAGAAAGGGGCGCAAACGAAGCCTCCTCCGCGAGGGGTCGCCCCAATAACATTACCTCTACCTGGGCCCTCTCCGCCCTCTCCGCTTGACAGCACTCCTTCAGCCGTTCGCTGAACTCCAGCGAGGGAGCGAGCTGGATTGAGCGATCCAGCAGGTCCAGGCGTCGCGAGATCTCAGTGGCGGTGACTCTCTGCCCTTCACCGCTCCGCTCGCAATGCCCCAGCTGCCACGATGGCTCGGAGGTCCTCAATCTGGGCTCCCAGTGCTCGCTCTAGCTCCTCCAGACACTCCTCACGGCTCCTGACGTCCCGGTTTTGGCGGCTCATTTCTGTAACGGTGGCGGGGTACCAGAAGGACACCAGAGTGGAGCCAGGAGTTCGGAGCACTGTTTTATTGTCCACAGGTTACAAAAACAAGACACAAGGGCTGCAGTTCGAAGCAGAACCTGGGAACAGGAGAACTGCAGCCTAAACCAAGTTACACAAATCCCAAAAACCTAAACCTAAACCACCCTTTGCATTTAGGCTTAGCCTAACCAATAAGCCGCGCTCTGCTCTGACTCATCGAGGCTTAAATAGTCAGCCCCAATGATGCACACCTGTGCATGCTTAGGCTCCGGTGTGCTCAGTCAGAGCAGAGCGCCCTCTAGCGTGCCCAAAACTACCCCACACGTGACACTTCAGTTTTAATTATTTAGATACATTATTTGTATCTCCCAGTATTGTTAAAATTAATATTAAATATCCATATGTCCAAGAATGTTATAAAAACATAAAGGCTTTCATTGAGTGTCCTAATTTTTTCATATGACTGTATACGTATTTAAATTCCCACACCCTTATCATATAGTAAAAAGTAATCCTCTAGTAAGCATCCCCATGTACAAAACTCAATGTCTTACATCACTGAATTCCCAGTGGAAGCTTTAGCTGAGATCTGAACCTAAAAGATAATGACCAGACATTTCATGAGCAGTTGCATTTGCAACCTAATTTTAAAAACTCATATAGAACCATGACTGAAATAATGGTGAAAATTAAAGGTAGGAAGTCAAAGAAAGGTATCAATCTTTCAATTGTTCAGTATTGGTGGAAAACCATCAATGGGCTAGAAAAATGTAAATGTCAAAGGAGGAGTCAAATGTATGACTTGTATTTAGTTCCAAGTTTGGGATGAGCAAACTGGAATTTCTCCCACTGGCCCACAACTGCTGAAATTCATCATTAAAGTGGTTTGCCGCATTTCTTTGACATCATTTGGTTGGACTTAGGCTCACACTCCAATTCTCAGCAACAGTCACCTCTACTACCTGCATCCTAATCACTCCACTTTCCCCCCATTTCATTTACACTCATGTATTCGGCCTTTGTCCAATTCACACAAATTTCTTTCCTTTCTAGAGCATATTTTCACCTCTCCAGGTTCCCCTCAAGCTGCCTCCTATTCTCATTGCAAATCACAATATCCTCAGCAAACATCATAGTCCATGGGGATTTTTATCTAACCTTGTCCCTCAATCTGTCCATTACAATGGCAAAGAAGAATGGGCTCAGTGCTGATCCTTGTTTTAATCCCACCACTACTTTAAATGCATCTATCACTCCTACTGCCAACCTCTCCAATGTTGCACTGCCCTCATATATATTCTGTTATACTCTCACATACTTCTCTGTAACACCTGACTTTCTCATACAAAACCACAACTCCTCTCTAGGCACCCTGTCATATGCTTTCTCCAAGTCCACAATGGCACAATGTAACTCCTTCTGACCTTTTCTGTACTTCTCCATTAACAGACATTACATCTGTTATGCTCTTTCCTGGCACAAAACCATACTGCTACTCTATTTCCATTACTCTTCCATAACTTCATGCTGTGGCTGAATATCCCTCTATAGTTACTATAGCTTTGTGCATCACCCTTATTCTTTAAAATCGGTACCAGTACACTTCGTCTCCACTCCTCAGCCATCCTCCCACTTTCCAAGATTGTGTTAAACAAAATGGATAGAAACTCCTCTGCAATCTCTCCTAAACACCTCCATGCTTCCACAAGTATATCATCTGGACCAACAGCTTTTCACTTCCTGGTTCACTATCTTTACATAATCTAATCTTCTCTCTTTCATGTTCTCTTCATTCATCAGCCCCTCAAAGTACTTTTTTCTATCTGCTCAACACGCTCTGCTCATTTGTATGCTTCCATTTTCATCCTTCATTGCCCTAACCTGCTGCACATCTTTCCAAGCTCTGTCTCTCTGTCTTGCTAATCGGGGTAGCTCCTTTTCTCCCTCCTTACTGTCCAACCTCTCATACAATTCACTCTACATCTTATTTTTAGCCTTCACCACTGCTTTCTTTGCCATCAGCTTAATTTCCTTCATGTGTATGCACTCCTGAACTTCTGTGTCCCACCACCAGGTTTCCTTATCCTCCTTTTTCCTTACAGATATCATACAAAGTACCTCTCTAGCTATTTCCCTTTCCATACTTGCACCTGCACCTGTAGAACCTGCAAAGAGCTGTCAAATTCGTTTTCATCCTCGTTCTACTTTCCTTCTCCTTCTGTCCACACCATGATACAATTATTTAAATCCACCTCCAATACACCTGGACTTACTACCCTTTCATCTAGTCTTGTGCACACACAATATATCAGCCTTTCTTCTCTCCTTCATATCAGCTAACTTTCTCCCTGCTGCCAACATTAAAAGTTCCTACCCCCACCTCCACTCTCCTTCACTTCCTTCTCTCAACCTGCCTCCCTCCTCTTTGTGCACTGACCCAGCAGTTACAGACAGTACTGCTGCTGGAGTTTTCAAATACTATCTACACTTGCTGTCCCCTATATAAAATAACTTTTTTTCGCTTGAATTTGTACATATTAAGTTACTGATTATGTCCAATGGTGTAATATGCTCTGGCCTAATACCAAAGCGGCACAGCCTTGAAGCTTACAGCAACCTTTGGGCATTACATTGCTGGATGTCCAAGTTGTGCAGGGAAAATAATGTGCCATTATTAAATAGCCATTATTCCCCAGTCAACAGTGATCTCAGATCACCATCTGATCACATTTGAGATCCACAATAGCTATTTGTACATCACCTCATGATCATGTTCGCCGTACAACAACATCCAAGGCTGTGGAGCCTTTATTTTATCAAAAACCTTCTAGCCTTGTCAAAACTTATTAGTTTGCCATCTGGTCCAGAAAAGCTGGATAATCAAGCTGAATGTTTCAACATGTTTCATTCCACATTAGATAATGTAGCACTTTGTGCTTCTTAATTCCACTTGACTCTTCATATCTGGTAAGTTAGTTTGATTTGTCTGTTTTTTTATCTTTACTGCTGCTTAGGTTCTTACTTGGTGTGCTTGTTACTGGTGTGTTTTTCGGTAGTCTTTGTTAGTTTGACTGGTTTCACTCTGTACACTGAAACCAGGAAGTAATTAAGGTGTGAATTGGTAGGAATGGCCTTGTTCCCACTCAGCACTTAAAGAGGGAACAGTCCACTGTAGTCCTGATGTAGTAATTTTCAAGGTTCTGATCACACCCTAATTTAAGTATATACTCTCTGTATTCTCTCTCCCTTTACCGTCTGCCACTATGTGCCTACATATACCTGTCCTTATATCTTGTCAACCATACCGGTATGCTTATAACCATAGAGGGAGAAACCTCAATAATCTTTCTCAGATTGATCTATCCCCACAGTCTTTCACCCAGGTCTGCGGGGGACTATGGAACTGTCAATCTTCAATACAGAAAGCCGACTCAATCTCTGGACTAGCATCTCTCCACTCGTTCGACTTCATGGCTCTCACAGAAACATGGATCACACCTGAGAACACCGCCACACCTGCAGCGCTGTCCTCTGCCTTCTCCTTCTCCCACACCCCACGCCCTGAGGGCAGGGGGGGGGGGGAGGTACAGGTTTGCTCCTATCACGTAAATGGCGCATTATGCCTCTCAGTCGATACCACCTCAATATTTCCTCATTTGAATTCCATTCTGTTACTATAACCTATAACCTGTTACTATAACCTACTATAAAATCTTATGAAGCTTCACATCATTGTCCTCTACCGTCCCCCAGGCTTACTTGGCAACCTCGTCGATGAGCTAGATGTCCTCCTAAGCTCGTTGCCATATGACAACTCTTCAATGATCCTTCTTGGAGACTTCAACCTACCAGGAGATAAGATCCATACCAGCGGGCTTACGCAGCTACTATCATCTTTTGACCTGTCCGTCAACAAATCTTCTACCCACAAAGCTGGCAATACTCTTGATCTAATATTCACCAGATCACTCTCTATGGGCAATATTCTGTCTACACCTCTACATGTATCTGATCACCATGTCTTATTTTTCACATTTCTCGCCGGTATGTCGCCCCGTCAACTCGAGACTCCAGAACATGCCCCTAGAAATCTCAGCACTCTCTCGCTATCCTCTTTTTCCCACTTATCTCCTCCTGCTACAACTACCCCAACTCCTTTTGCTGTTGAACTCAATACTAATGAACTCCTCTCCTCACTCAGCCATTCAACTGACCAGCTCTGTCCTTTAATTCACAGAACAAGACGTGTCTCTCCACCGGCCCCATGGTTTTCTGAAGTTCTGTGCAACAACCGTAGAGAACTACGATCAGCTGAAAGGAAGTTGAGGAAATCACGATGTTCTGAAGATCTTGTCTCATATCATTCTCTTCTCTCCAAATTTGCTTCAGATCTAACCTCTGCCAAGTCAACGTTCTTCAAAACCAAGTTTGAAGAATCTTCAAAACCAAGTTTGAAGAATCTTCAATTCACACAAATTTCTTTCCTTTCTAGAGCATATTTTCACCTCTAGCTGCCTCCTATTCTCATTGCAAATCACAATATCCTCAGCAAACATCATAGTCCATGGGGATTTTTATCTAACCTTGTCCCTCAATCTGTCCATTACAATGGCAAAGAAGAATGGGCTCAGTGCTGATCCTTGTTTTAATCCCACCACTACTTTAAATGCATCTATCACTCCTACTGCCAACCTCTCCAATGTTGCACTGCCCTCATATATATTCTATACTCTCACATACTTCTCTGTAACACCTGACTTTCTCATACAAAACCACAACTCCTCTCTAGGCACCCTGTCATATACTCCAAGTCCACAAAGGCACAATGCTCCTTCTGACCTTTTCTGTACTTCTCCATTAACACCCTCAGAGCAGACATTACATCTGTTATGCTCTTTCCTGGCACAAAACCATACTGCTACTCTATTTCCATTACTCTTCCATAACTTCATGCTGTGGCTGAATATCCCTCTATAGTTACTATAGCTTTGTGCATCACCCTTATTCTTTAAAATCGGTACCAGTACACTTCGTCTCCACTCCTCAGCCATCCTCCCACTTTCCAAGATTGTGTTAAACAAAATGGATAGAAACTCCTCTGCAATCTCTCCTAAACACCTCCATGCTTCCACAAGTATATCATCTGGACCAACAGCTTTTCCATTCTTCATCTTCTTCACTGCTGCCTCTTCCATCTTGTTTATTCACTGCACTTCCTGGTTCACTATCTTTACATAATCTAATCTTCTCTCTTTCATATTCTCTTCATTCATCAGCCCCTCAAAGTACTTTTTCTATCTGCTCAACACGCTCTGCTCATTTGTATGCTTCCATTTTCATCCTTCATTGCCCTAACTTGCTGCACATCTTTCCAAGCTCTGTCTCTCTGTCTTGCTAATCGGGGTAGCTCCTTTTCTCCCTCCTTACTGTCCAACCTCTCATACAATTCACTCTACATCTTATTTTTAGCCTTCACCACTGCTTTCTTTGCCATCAGCTTAATTTCCTTCATGTGTATGCACTCCTGAACTTCTGTGTCCCACCACCAGGTTTCCTTATCCTCCTTTTTCCTTACAGATATCATACAAAGTACCTCTCTAGCTATTTCCCCTTTCCCATACTTACCCGTGCCTGTAGAACCTGCAAAGAGCTGTCAAATTCGTTTTCATCCTCGTTCTACTTTCCTTCTCCTTCTGTCCACACCATGATACAATTATTTAAATCCACCTCCAATACACCTGGACTTACTACCCTTTCATCTAGTCTTGTGCTCACACAATATATCAGCCTTTCTTCTCTCCTTCATATCAGCTAACTTTCTCCCTGCTGCCAACATTAAAAGTTCCTACCCCCACCTCCACTCTCCTTCACTTCCTTCTCTCAACCTGCCTCCCTCCTCTTTGTGCACTGACCCAGCAGTTACAGACAGTACTGCTGCTGGGTTTTTCAAATACTATCTACACTTGCTGTCCCCTATATAAAATAACTTTTTTTCGCTTGAATTTGTACATATTAAGTTACTGATTATGTCCAATGGTGTAATATGCTCTGGCCTAATACCAAAGCGGCACAGCCTTGAAGCTTACAGCAACCTTTGGGCATTACATTGCTGGATGTCCAAGTTGTGCAGGGAAAATAATGTGCCATTATTAAATAGCCATTATTCCCCAGTCAACAGTGATCTCAGATCACCATCTGATCACATTTGAGATCCACAATAGCTATTTGTACATCACCTCATGATCATGTTCGCCGTACAACAACATCCAAGGCTGTGGAGCCTTTATTTTATCAAAAACCTTCTAGCCTTGTCAAAACTTATTAGTTTGCCATCTGGTCCAGAAAAGCTGGATAATCAAGCTGAATGTTTCAACATGTTTCATTCCACATTAGATAATGTAGCACTTTGTGCTTCTTAATTCCACTTGACTCTTCATATCTGGTAAGTTAGTTTGAGTTGTCTGTTTTTTTATCTTTACTGCTGCTTAGGTTCTTACTTGGTGTGCTTGTTACTGGTGTGTTTTTCGGTAGTCTTTGTTAGTTTGACTGGTTTCACTCTGTACACTGAAACCAGGAAGTAATTAAGGTGTGAATTGGTAGGAATGGCCTTGTTCCCACTCAGCACTTAAAGAGGGAACAGTCCACTGTAGTCCTGATGTAGTAATTTTCAAGGTTCTGATCACACCCTAATTTAAGTATATACTCTCTGTATTCTCTCTCCCTTTACCGTCTGCCACTATGTGCCTACATATACCTGTCCTTATATCTTGTCAACCATACCGGTATGCTTATAACCATAGAGGGAGAAACCTCAATAATCTTTCTCAGATTGATCTATCCCCACAGTCTTTCACCCAGGTCTGCGGGGGACTATGGAACTGTCAATCTTCAATACAACCGACTCAATCTCTGGACTAGCACATCTCTCCACTCGTTCGACTTCACCTTGGCTCTCACTGAAACATGGATCACTGCAGAACACCGCCACACCTGCAGCGTGTCCTCTGCCTTATATTCTCCTGCCCCGCCCTGAGGGCGGGAGAGAGGTACAGGTTTGCTCCTATCACGTAAATGGCGCAGTATGCCTCTCAGTCGATACCACCTCAATATTTCCTCATTTGAATTCCATTCTGTTACTATAACCTATAACCTGTTACTATAACCTACTATAAAATCTTATGAAGCTTCACATCATTGTCCTCTACCGTCCCCCAGGCTTACTTGGCAACCTCGTCGATGAGCTAGATGTCCTCTAGAAAGCTCGTTGCCATGAAGTGAAGTGAAAGTGACAACCCCTTGTCATTGCGAGTCACGGCACAGCACATGAACCACAGCGAGAATTGGACCTCTGCATTTACCCTTGCACACCAAACCGTGCAGCAGTGGGCAGCTATTAGCGCCCGAGGAGCAGTGATGGGGGCGGTGCCTTGCTCAAGGGTACCTCAGGGCAACCTATTGGGAAGGGGTTTGAACCCCCGATCCCCACTCGATCATGCGGCTAACGCCCTAACCGCTAGGCCACCGCTGCCCCCATGTAGCTCTTCAGTAGTCCTTGGAGACTTCAACCTACCAGGAGATAAGATTCGCCTGGCCCGGGCTTACGCAGCTACTATCATCTTTTGACCTGTCCGTCAACAAATCTTCTACCCACAAAGCTGGCAATACTCTTGATCTAATATTCACCAGATCACTCTCTATGGGCAATATTCTGTCTACACCTCTACATGTATCTGATCACCATGTCTTATTTTTCACATTTCTCGCCGGTATGTCGCCCCGTCAACTCGAGACTCCAGAACATGCCCCTAGAAATCTCAGCACTCTCTCGCTATCCTCTTTTTCCCACTTATCTCCTCCTGCTACAACTACCCCAACTCCTTTTGCTATTGAACTCAATACTAATGAACTCCCTCTCCTCACTCAGCCCATTCAACGGCTAACTCTGTCGCTAATTCCACAGAACAAGGCGTGTCTCTCCACCCCATTATGGTTTTCTGAAGTTCTGTGCAACAACCGTGGGAACTTCGATCCAGCTGAAAGAAGTTGAAATCCTGATATTCTGAAGATCTTGTCTCATATCATTTCTCTTACTCTCAGAATTTGCTTCAGATCTAACCTCTGCCAAGTCAACGTTCTTCAAAACCAAGTTTGAAGAATCTTCAAAACTAAGTTTGAAGAATCTTCAAAACCAAGTTTGAAGAATCTTCAAAACCAAGTTTGAAGAATCTTCAACTAATCCTCGTAAACTTTTTGCCACTTTCTCATCTCTTCTATGCCTCATCCTCCTGCCTCGTCCTCCTGTTGTCTCTACTCTCTCCCCCGATGACTTTGCTTCATTCTTTGACAAGAAAACTGAGGCAATCAGAAGATCCTTCCACTCAACAGCCAAGTCTCCTGTCCAGCCCCAAGCACCCTGTGACCACCAACTCCTTGCCCTCTCGCCACACTCCATGGAGGAGGTACTACTACTCTTGAAGTCCAGCAACCCCACCACCTCGCCCCTTGATCCGATTCCATCATCCCTACTCCTAGAGATGGCTTCAGATCTTCTTCTTTACATCTCTCAAATAATCAATGGATCTCTAGAGACCAGCCACGTTCCATCTGCCTTCAAGTCAGCCATAGTCACTCCAATCCTGAAGAAACCATTTCTGGACTGCACTGATTTGAACAACTACAGACCGGTATCCCTTCTCCCGTTTCTCTCCAAAATCTTAGAGCAAGCGGTATATAATCAACTCAATGTTTTCTTGTCTCAAAACGGTCTCCAGGATCCCTACCAGACTGGATTTAAAACAGCGCACTCAACTGAAACGGCTCTACTGGCTGTCACTAATGAACTCCATGCTGCAAGATCTAGCAACCTGTCCTTGGTCTTGATTGTCCTTGACCTCTCGGCGGCCTTTGACACAGTAAACCACCGGATCCTCCTGACCACTCTCTCCAACCTGGGGATTGCTGGTACAGCCTAGCAGTGGTTCTCCTCATACCTACAGGATCGACAGTACCAAGTGTCATGGCAGGGCCATCTGTCCACTCCACGAAATTTGACAACTGGCATTCCCCAAGGATCTGTCCTTGGTCCCCTTCTATTTTCTCTATATACCGGCTCTCTGGGGAAGGTCATACTCTCTCATGGCTTCTCCTATCATTCTTACGCAGATAACACCCAACTTATCCTCTCCTTTCACTCCTACGATCAACAGGTTTCTACCCAAATCTCTAACTGCCTGGCTGACATCTCTGCATGGATGACAGCTCACCACCTCAAGCTCAACCCTGACAAGACTGAGCTTCTCTACCTGGAAGGCCATCCGACACCGCGACAGGACCTCCACATTTCCTTTGGCGGTTCGCTTCTCGTCCCATCTAGGACTGCTAGAAATCTCGGTTTCACTTTCGACAATGAGCTCTCCTTCTCCTCTCATGTTCTTCATCTTTCTAGGTCCTGCCAACACCTTCTTTTCAACATCAGAAGAATCCGTCCTTTCCTCACCACCCGGCAACCCAGCTGCTGGTCCAGTCCCTGGTCATCTCGAAACTGGACTACTGCAACTCTCTTCTGGCAGGTCTTCCACTGAAGGCAACAAGACCGCTACAACTGATTCAAAACGCTGCTGCAAGACCCGTCTTCAACCATCCCAAGTTCTCCTCTTCCACTCCTCTGCTGCGGGACCTACACTGGCTCCCAGTAGCTGCTCGTATCAGGTTTAAAACTTTAACTCTTGCTTACAAGGCTACTAAAAAAAGTGTAGTGTATATATTTGTCACAAGGGCTCTTAGTTTGTTACTTAGGTGGTAATAGCTAATCAGCAGTTACTGATCTGAGCTGGTTACCAAGATGATGATCTAATGTGGAAATAAAGCACTGTTGTAAGTCGCTCTGGATAAGAGCGTCTGCTAAATGCCATAAATGTAAATGTAAATGTAGCACTGTTAAAAATTATTAGAGGGGAGAAAAAATCTTTTTCCATAGTCAATCAAACATGTACTCTAAAGCAAAAGTTGCAAAACTAGAACATAAATGTCCTAATTACAGGGACAGTCCTTCTGGAGCAATTCAGTATTAGGGTCTTGCGGAGACGGGGTTGTAGAGCTGGCGTGAAATATCAGGAGCGGAAGAGATGGTACAAACCATCTGTGCCCTCGATCATTACGGGGAATGTTAGCTCATCGATCTTATTACGGAGAGATCTAACGGCGCTCACCATGTTTCAGAGAGAGTACAGGGAGGTTAGCATGATGTGCTACACGGAGTCCTGGTTGGCACACCTCACTCCAGACTCTCATGCTGCCATACCGGGATTCCACCTGGTGAGAGCGGACCGGAATGTGAAGGAGACCGGTAAGAGGAAAGGTGGGGGGATTGTGATGTATGTGAACGAGAGATGGTGTAACCCAGGGCACATCACTCTTAAGGAGCAGTGCTGCACACGGGACGTGGAGCTATTAGCAGTTAGCATCCAACCTTACTATCTGCGTGAGTTCTCGCAAGTCATCGCGATAACTGTTTACATTTCACTGGCGGCAGACGCAGCAACAGCCTGTGAAATTACATCAACTTCTGTGTGGATAACACTGTACCGACCAGGAAAGTACTGTGCTACTCCAACAACAAACCATGGCTGACCCCAGATCTGAGAGCTCTGCTGAAGCAGAAGTGGAGAGCCTTCAGATCAGGTGACAAAGAGGCAATGAGGACAGCCCAGAAGGAGCTGGGAAGAGAGATAAGGAGGGGGAAGGACAGATATAAGAGGAAGCTGGAGGAGCAACTCCAGCAGAACAATGTCAGAGGTGCGTGGAGAGGATTGAACACCATTACTGGAAGGAGTACAGTTAGTGGAGGAGGCCCAGCGTCTGGAGATCAGGACTGGGCTAATAGTTTAAACCTGTTCTTTAACCGGCTTGACTCAGGAATCTGCCCCTCACCCATCCACCAAAGCTCATCACATGCCAGTGCTCCCCTTCGCACCTCTCTGCAACCCCCCACGGCACCTCCCCTTCACACCTCTCTGCAACCCCCAACAACACCAGGGATATCAGCTGCATATCCCCTTTTATCCTCTCTTTCTCTTCCCCCCTTTTCTCCTGAGGATTCTAATGCCCGCTCTTGCTATCCCACTCATCAGGAGGTACCCACTCTCTCACCACACAATAGAATCTCCATCACAGCTGACCAGGTGCGGAGTCAGCTGAGGAAGATGAAGCACAGGAAAGCCACAGGTCCAGATGGCATCAGCTCCAGCCTGTTGAGGGACTGTGCAGACCAACTCTGTGAGGTTATCACTTACATCTTTAACCTAAGCCTCAGCCTGGAGCGCATCCCTGTTCAGCCTGGAGCGCATCCCTATAAGACCTTGTGCCTAGTTCCAGTCCCTAAGACATCGCACCCCAAGGAGCCAAACCACTTCAGACCCGTTGCCCTCACTTCAAACCTGATGAAGGCTATGGAGAGTATCCTCCTCCATTACCTTCGCCCACTGGTCAAGAGGGACCTAGACCCGCTGCAGTTTGCTTACCAGACACACATTAGGGTGGATGACACCATCACCTACCTACTGCATCGGGCCCTCTCTCACCTGGACAGTGACAAGAGCATTGCGTTCATTCAAAATAGCAGCTATTAAGGCTTTACTGAAGACCTTTACTTACCTATCGGCCAATTTCTAACTTGCCATTTGTATAAAAGATTCTGGAGAAAGCTGTAGCCCAGCAGTTATGCTCATATCTGCATAAAAATAACATCTTTGAGAAATTTCAATCTGGTTTTCAGCCATACCATAGCACTGAAACAGCGCTAGTGAAAATAGTAAACAATCTCTTAATGGCATCTGACAAAGGGTCAGTATTGTTATTCCACCTAAGGACCTTAGTGCAGAATTTGACACCATAGACCACGATAACTTACTGCCGGACTAGAAAACCTGATTGGAATAATTTATTAAAAATCATGCTTGACCAACCATTATTAATTTGTACATGTAAATGCTAAAACGACAGTTTGTACACAAGTAAGTTCTGCATGGAATCAGCTTCCACTGTTATGCTGATGACACACAATTATATATTTCAGCCAAACCAGAAGCTAAAAAGATTAAGGATTGTATTAGAAAAATAAGAGTGGATGTCACTCAATTTTCTTATGTTAAATTCTGAAAAAACAGATTATTTTAAAAGGTCCTAAAAATGCCAGAGACAAATGATAAGGTTTAATGCTAAACTTAGCTAATTTTACAGTTTATCCTAAACCCTCTGTCGAAAGCCTGAGCTTCACAATTTACTCGGCTCTATCTTTAAACACATACATTGCAAATATTGCTAAAAAAGCTTTCCTTCACTTTAGAAACATTACTAAACTTAGAAGCACACTAGCACTACATGATGCAGAAATATTGATACATGCATTTATCACCACAAGATTAGATTATTGTAATGCCCTGCTGTCAAGATGTTTTAGTAAAATCATTCAGAAACTACAGTTTGTCCAGAACACAGCAGCTAGAGTCCTCACTAGATCTAGAAAATTAAATGACATGAAAGTGACTTCCCTTATCATTGTGAAACGCAGCACAGCACAAAACAACAAAATCCAATCTCTGCGTTTCACCCATATACACGTGCAGTAGGGGGCAGCTATTGAAAGCGCCCGGGGAGCAGTGATAAGGACGGTACCTTGCTCAAGGGTACCTCAGGGCAACTTAGTGGTGAGGGAATTGAACCCACAATCTTCCCTGCCAGAGACAACTCCCTAACCACTAGGCCACCGCTGCCCAATTAGTCTGATATTATCTAGAATTCACTGGCTTCCTGTAAAATTCTGCATTGACTATAAAATTTTACTACTGGCTCACAAAGCCCTAAACGGCCTCGCTCAAGAGTATCTCTTGGAGCTTATCATCTCCAGTTATGAACCCCCATGCTCACATAGACTGCAAAGTGCTGGCTTTCTAACAGTTCCCAGAATTTTAAAACAATTAACAACAATAGGGGGAAGAGCCTTTTCATTCATAGCCCGGCATCTCTGGAACAGTCTTCCAGCTTCTGTCCAAGACTCAGACACACTTTCAGTATAGCCTGATTCCATTTTAAGCCCAGGCTAAAAACCTACTTGTTTAGTGAGGCTCTTAGTAATAAATCTTCCTGTTAGTTAAAGGGTGCTGATCCAGGGCTTTACGGATACAAAGAATTACAATAAACTGGGATGTTGGTGCTGCTGTCCCACCACTCTCATGTGATCACTCAGGTTTATTGACCATGCTGTGGTGGGACACAAGTGTCTCAGGGTGCTCTTGTGTTTGTAAAACTCTTGGCTCGGTCCTCTTTAGTCAGGCTGTAATAACAGGTTTGCCAGAGTCACAGTATTGCACTCTATAAATTAATGGCATCCACAATGTGAGTTCAAAACAGAACTAATTTTTCTTTTTTGAGATGGACAGTTGTCCACCACCTGTATGGTGGACAGCTTAGGCATTTCTGAAAAGCAAAGGCCTCCCAGCCAAGTCCATCAAATACCGTAGGGGGTTTCCTGAACTCCATACCAGCTAGTCTACAGAGCTCACGAAACAACCATCATCAGATTTCTCTCCTTACCTGAACTTCAGATCAGCTACATCACACTGGATCATCTGCATGCGCTGCTGCCACTAGGATTAACCAACGCTTCACCCACTCAGGCAGAACCACCCCTATTAGCTCATCGAACTTCCAATTACAGACTCTAAAGGACTCTTTTATTGCAACTAATTGCTAAATAAGTTTACTTACACTTTCTCTTTCTTTTCCTCCTTTATTATCCAGCATAGACCAGAGGAGGATGGCTTTCCTTGGTTCCTCCCAAGATTTCTTCCTCCTTATTTGGGGAGTTTTTCCCTTGTCCGTCACCCTCGGCTTACTCACTTAGGGTTTGGACCTGGATTCTGTAAAGCTGCTTTGTGACAACAACAGTTGTAAAAGCACTATATAAATAAAACTGACTTGACGAGAGTTAATTCTAATGTTGCAAAGTTTGTGTAAGCAAATGGTCTAAAAACAGCCCCAAAAAAACAAGTACACAAAGTCTGTATTAAACAAAAAATTCACCATCATAATTTTAACCTTTTATAACACAGTCACATTGACAATAACTTAAAATTTTTAATGACCTTGAAATGGCACCTTTATCTTTACCCTGTCTTACAAAGGACTTTACAGTTTTGTTAGAGTACAACTGAAACAGAAATGTTCATTAATAATACCTCAAATAATGGTCATCAATAAGCTTTTATGGGACCAGTGACTTTCTCAAAGCCTAAAAAGTCTAACTCCATCAGTCTGTACTCAACCACCACAAAACACCAAAAGAAAAATGCCCTATTGAAATTGTAGTACAGGCTTATGATTTTAATTTCAAGTTTTCTTTTTACATTTTTTAAAACAATTTGGCAATTTACCATTTTTACTGAAGAAATGGTCCTAAGACTTCTGGCAATAATGAAAAACAGCTCACAGAATGGTCAATGAGGCCCATGTCAAAGACAGAATACAGGCAGAGCATACTTATATAAATAAAGTTAGCTCAGCCTCTGAAGATTATAGAAGAGTCTATAAGACTATATAGAAGAGTCTCTAACTATATAGCTACAATAAAGTTTTTACTGGTAGGCTGAGATCAAAACAAAACCACTTTAGTCTTCTTGGATGGCACATGCTTTACAGAAACATGAATGTCCTCTTGATCAGCACTCATCTGATTGGAGAGGCGCTTAAGGGTGACAGAATTTACTGCAAAGGAAAATTCAAAATACAAAATTACATATTTTTTTTTAAGCAGGGTGATGGAAATTGTGCTTGTCTAGTGCATTTATCCTGCGGTGAGGCAATTTTCTAACCCTTATTTAGTTTATTTAATCTAAATAACTTTATGTGAAGTTTGCATGTTCTTTCACTGTTTACTGTTTATGCATCTGCCAACAAGAATCAAGGAGTGCCTTCTCCACACTGCATTTTTCAGAAATGTCCAGTCAGCCATTCTTGGGTGCTTAATTTGTGAGTTTTGGATCACTATCATGCTGGAGAACCCATGACTGGTGACTGAGGCAGAGTTTCATGACACTGGGCAGTATGTTTCACCCCGGGATGCCTTGATAGTCTTGAGACTTTTTATAGCCCTGCAGATTAAAAAGGTATGATATGCAAAAAACAAAATAATGGGAAAGATATCTTTTAAAATAAGGACTGACTCACCTGAAGCCTGGTGCTCTGGGCAATCCTTCTGGAAGTGTTCTACTGAACCACACACACGACAAAAACCCCCTAAGCAAAAAAAGTTAGCTGCTAGATAGCACAACTCAAATACATAGGACAATATATCATGGCCTTAATTTTATCTTAGTTGCATATAACATGGCAATAAATAAGATCTTTAATTGTCTGCAATTTTTTAGCATTATCTGCATTTTATTAATTTCTGCAATTTTATAGTAATATACTTTTTAAAAATATTTGCTATTGTCTATAAGAACAAACCTTCAGCATACAGTCCTTTAGGGTTATCAGGGCAGGATTTGGATAGGTGACCAGTCATACCGCAAATGAAACATTTAGCATATGGATAAGCACCTGGAAAAATAAAAATGCAAATATTGACACTTTTTAAAAATCTAATACCCTGCCTTTCAGCCACCTCTCACATACTGCCTAGATGCATATATACACATACTGCCAATTATGAAACAAAGTATTTTACTTCCTTTTTTGTGAATTCTGGAAGTAAAAAAAAAAAAACTTTTCATGCTTTGTTAAGAATGTGTTTTTAAAATTCTGTCTATATGAAGATGAAAAGTGTGGGAAATATAAAATGAGAAAGAAAAATTAAGAAAGCTATCGATTTGCCTAAAGTGAATATGGGTGATAAAAAAGTTAAGTGTAAGTGATGTGTCATTGTGAAGAAACCACAGCACACCACATAGTGAATCAACACAAAATGCTTTTGTATATATGTATATTTTTATATATATGGCACCAAGGAAGCAGCGTTAGGGATATTGGGATATATTGTCTCAGGGCTACTGGTCCGAGACTAAATCCCACAACCCTCCGATCATGGTTACTAGTCCCTAACTACTAAGCCACTGCATAAGCAAGAACATTCATCGAGAAACCACAAGTGCTAATTGGCAAACTTGCTTACAACCAGGTGTGTAATAAAAGTCCTTTTCTAGTGTATGTAGATTTGTTAAATCTACAGTTGAGGGTAAAATTATTAGCCCCCCAGGAATTATGGAAAATTTTTCTAAACTTCTTCCCAATGTTTGCAGCATAGATAAAACTTGATATAAACAAACATTCACCAGTGCTATTTAGTAGATTTTGGTACATTCAATAATATAAAATACATTTTTAGGCTTGCTTTATATCAAATATAGTAAAAAATGGGGTGGTCTAAAATATCAGCCCCAAGTGAATGTTTGCTTTCAAAACACACCTACAGTAATTAACCAATCAGCTTTGAAACCACACCAGTCTGTTGGCTTCCTAACAACATTCAATCAGCATAAACAGACTCCAAGGAACAGGGCACTTGAACAAATGAGAGGGACTTCTGTTATTCACCATGCCAAAGACAAAGAAAATCAGTCTGGAGCTCAGAAAGAAGATAGTAGAGGCTCATGATAAGGAAAGCAGTGGGAAGGCTACACTGCCATTTCCAAGCGATTCACAGTGTCTAGAACAGCATCATTGCAAAGTACAAGGAGACAAATTCTGTAAGAAACAAACCTGGCCGTGGCCGTAAGCGTAAGATTTCAAGAACTCCATCCATCCATTATCTGCCGCTTGTCCCAAACGGGGTCGCGGGGGAGTGCTGGTGTCCAACCCAGCGCACACAGGGCGAGGACGGGGGACACACCCTGGACAGGTCGCCAGCCCATCGCAGGGAGGAGCGGGACGGGGACGGCACCTTGCTCAAGGGTACCTCAGGGCAACCTATTGGGAAGGGGTTCAAACCCCCGATCCTCCGATCATGTGGCCGACGCCCTAACCTCTAGGCCACCACTGCCCCTATTTCAAGAACTCTAGAGAAGAAAATAGTCAGAGATGTCAGCAAGGAGCCCCGGACATCTGCCAAGATGATTGTTGCTGACCTGGCCTCTTCTGGAGTTGATGTTTCAAGGAACACAGTTGTGAGGGCTCTTCATCGGGGTGGGCTTCAGGGCCATCGTCCCAGAAGAACCCCTTTACTCAAAGAGCGGCACATCACAGCCCGACTGAGGTTTGCCCGTAAAGATGAAGGTAAAGGTGAAGATGATTTTTGGAAGTCTGTGCTTTGGTCTGTTGAGACTAAACTGGAACTGTTTGGGCACATGGATGTTGCTTATGTTTGGCGAAGAAAGGGAGAGGCCTTCAACCTAAACATGGCGGTCGGAGCATCATGCTGTGGAGCTGTTTTGCAGCCTCAGGCAAAGAGAGCCTTGTTCGGGTGCATGGCATCATGAATAAAGAAAATTATGTTGACATTTTGAGGGAGAATATGCAGAAATCTGCTCGTAGTCTAGGCTTAAGTCTTTGCTGGGTCTTCCAACAAGATAATGACCCAAAGCATACATTGAAATTAGTCCAACAGTTCCTCAAGGATACCAAAACCAAGATCCTGGAGTGGCACACACAGAGCACAAACCTCACTCCTATTGAGAATCTGTGGCGGGTACTCAAAGTGAATGTCGGAAACCATGCAATTTGGACCAGCTAGAACAATTTGGAATGGAAGAATGGGCCAAAATCCCTCAGGAGACCTGTGCCAACCTAGTAAAAAACAACTCTAAGAGATTGTTGTCAGTTGTGGCTCAAAAAAAAAAAACTATTGACTATTAATGGCCAGGGGGCTAATAATTTTGGATGTCTCATTTTTGCCCTTTCTTGTTTCAACTCAAAATAAAATATTCAAATTAAACTTAGTGGACATTGTTTTTATAGTGTATTGGTTTCCAAAATAAACACTTGTGGTTAATGGTCATTTTCATGGAGAAATAAAGAGTGCTGTCTAATTTCATAAGGGGGGGCTAATAATTTTGGCCTCGACTGTGCTTCAAAAGGTAGATAGGTACATCTAACACTTACTACAAAAACATAAATTCTTTGTTCACAAGACACTCCTTTAAATAATTCTACATTTTTACCCAAAGCAGGGTCCACTTTAGCTCTACATTTCTGGATCTCATGTTCTGTAGAGCCACAACGATAGCAGATCCCTCTTCCCAACTCTTCATCATTATCAGCTTCTGGACAATCAGCTAGTCCATGTCCAGGCTTCCTGCAGTTAAAGCACACCTGAACAAAGTAAAAAGATTAAATACAACATGAGACCAAAATACTACTACTTCACAAAATGTGAGCCCAATTACAAATAACACCTCAAGCTACATACCATATTGTTTTTTTTTTTATTCTGTCTATTAACTCTACGAATTTCTCTTCGTTTGTATTTTTTAAAGGCAGTGGCTTCTGCTTTCCCCTTTTCTGGTTGCAAAGAGGCTCCTTTTATTGACTGTTCAGCCAGTGACTGCCTTTCCTTTTTTAAAAAATCCGTATACCCATTTACATCAAGTCCTTTTGTTTTTTTGGTTCTTTTCCCACCAGGGTGTTGCTGAATATGCTGTAAGCTAGGTGATGTATCTGAAGTGCTGCCTCTGCTTGAGCTTGTCCCAATTTCAGCAGCCCCTCCGGCTTCACCTGCCCTCAGTTGACTCCATGGTGTAGCCTCTTTTGGTTTTAGTTTATGAACATTGTTGGCCCTGGCCCAACGGGTCATTATTTCACTGTGTGAGATAAGAAAGTACATTTTTACTGAAAACACATTAATAAGGTGAAAACTGAGCAGTTACTTTCAATAAAATTATATATTTATTATATATATATAGTTATATATATATATATATATATATATATATATATATATATATATATAAATTATATATATATAAAATAAATATTTTCAAAAGACAGTGAAGCTACCGGTAAGACTACTAAAGCAATCAAATTAGATCACACCTGAGAAACCAATTGAAGAATGCAAAAGGACTTTAAAAATGTGGAAGGACAATTAACATTATGAGATGAACTGTGGACTGTTGTAACCTGCCTCCAAACCATGTTAAATGAATAGGATAGGAGATATGAGTGGGCTGCAATCCTGGCTCCCTTCCTCACTGGAAAAGCGCCACTCCCAACGAACACGCTACACACCAACCCTCCACCCAATCACAAGAGGACTTTTGAACAGCCATCAGGAACATAGCCGGTACTGACCCCCTCAACAAGCTTGCTACCAATGGATCCCAGGACATGATTGTGTGCAGCTGGCCGGTGGCATTATCACCGCAACCCTGAACACTGAAGCAACTGTCACTCGTCTGCCCCAACAAGGTACGTCACATATACAGTACTGTGCAAAAGCTTTAGGCATTTTTTTAGGTGTGAAAAAATGCTGTAAACAAAGAATGCTTTCAGAAATAAAAATAAACAATCATTATTTATATCAATTTACAAAATGCAAAGTGCAGTACTACCTTTTGCCTTCAAACCAGCATCAATTCTTATAGGTACATTTGCACAAAGTCAGGGATTTTGTAGGATTATAGTCAGGTGTATGATCAACCAGTTTTACCAAACAGGTGCTGATGATCATCAATGTCACACATAGGTTGAAACTCAGTCATATTTGGAACAACCTACCAGCCGAGTTCCTTCAAAAACTGTGTGCAAGTGTACCTAGAAGAACTGATGCTGTTTTGAAGGCAAAGGGTGGTCACACCAAATATTGATTTGATTTAGATTTCTCTTTTGTTCATTCACTGCATTTTGTTGATTGATGAAAATAAATGATTAACACTTCCATTTTTTAAAGCATTCTTTATTTACAGCATTTTTTCACACCTGCCTAAAACTTTTGCACAGTACTGTACCCATCACTAGACAGCTGCCCATCCAATCCATTGATGGTGATGTGAGGAAGGTGACTGGTGTGGGTTGTCGCAACAAAGAGTCAGGTTGGTACATGGGATCTTCAGGTTGGGGTGGAACCCGTGAACACATGGAGGAGAGTTCGAGAATGCAGCAACAGCTGTACAACCGGCCCAGCCCAGGTTTACCTAAAAGATAAGCTACAGAATGCAGTGCCAGGAAGTTAGTGAGCTCATGGACCAGTGGTGTTCTCTACTGTCCCGGGTGAGACACATATCACCCAGCATGACATTCACCTCCCAGCCAGTCTCTTGGTCCATTAGTGGCCCTATTGTGTGCCCAATGCCCACAGACCCATCATGGAGGAAGAGGTGCAGAAAACTCTTGCCATTATAGAAGAAATGTATGTTTCTGTATGTGGACTTTAGCTTGGTGTTAAACACCTTCATTCCAGAAATCCTCAGTAGACCAAACAGCTTTCTGACAGCTAGGAAACAGCAGGTGGGATGAGACTAAATAACTTCTGAAATGAGTGCACCATTTCTCAAGACTTAAAATGGGAGATCAACATCTAATTTTTCAGGCCAAGCAGAGAATATAAATTCTATGGCAACTGAAGAAATTTTGACTTTTTTGGAGCTGTTATGAGTACACTGTAGTCACTGAATCTGTCCCGTGAACATCCATCATAGTATGCTTTGGTTCAACCACAACCCAGGACAGGAACAGACTACAGTACACAGTGAGGCCATCAAACATAACTGATTCCACCCTATCAACCCTTCAAGAACAGTACTGTTCAAGATCCATGAAACAGACAGTGAAGGGAATTTGTTATGCTCAAATCTTTAGATTTTAGAATAGCTGTGTTCAGAAAAATTTATTTAGAATTGTTATTTTTCAATGTTTATTGGGTTATGTTTGTTTTTCATTGCTGCACTTTTAACATTAAAATTCTAGCAAGAAAAGGGTTTTGTTCCATATGTAAATGAGAGCATATGATTTTAAATAGCCGTTTTTTTTTACAATTCAGAAAATATAGTAAATTGAAAATACAATTAAACTCTTTTTAATCAATGAATTACTGTTCACTGTTTTACTGTGTTACATTATAATACATGTGTAACAACTCCTTTCAACTCCTAATTTCTCAGTTAGAAAAAGGAGTTGTATTTCAAATAAAGTTTGAATCTGAAATTGTGTAGTATGAATGGGGGGCTCAGTAATGTTCCTATCTAGAAATGGGCTGCCCTGCAGAGAAAGTTTCAGAACAACTGGACTAGTCGGTCATTCAGCCACACATAAAAAAAAAAAAGCCAACTGTCCACATGTAACAAACTCAACTGGAAAACTAAATACCTCTCTGTCAAGTATGCCCTCCTGAAGCACATCATCGGTACATATCTCAGTTAATTTGTGAGGTGGTCTAAACACAACTAGTTTCTAAAAGCATAGGGACACTCCGGGCATAAATAAAATCAATCTATTGTCTGAGGTGGTATGCAGCACGGGAGCTCCACAAGGAACAGTCCTTGCCCCCTTCCTCTTCACCCTGTAGACGGCAGACTTTAAATACAACACAAACAGTTGGCACCTGCAAAAGTTTTCAGACGACACCGCTATTGTTGGTCGTGTGTCGGTGGGGAATGAGCAGGAATACAGGGGGGGTCATCAGTGATTTCGTCAGATGGTGTGAACAAAACCATCTGCGTATTAATGCCAGCAAGACGAAGGAGCTGGTGATTGACTTCCGCAAGAAGTCACCCCCCATTACAGCAGTGAACATCCAGGGTTTGTGCATTGAGACAGTTGAGGAGTACAAATACGTGGATATCCATATCAACAATAAACTGGACTGGTCTACAAACACTAATGCTCTGTACAAAAAGGGCCTAAGTCGTCTTCACCTGCTAAGGCGGCTGAGGTCCTTTGGGGTGAAAAGAAATGCTGTGGTCTGCTGGTGCAGTAGAATCGTTGAGAGGGTCAGAGGGAGACTAAATAAACTGGTCAAGAGGGCCAGCTCTGTCCTAGACTTTCTGCTGAAATCTATTGAGCAGGTAGGGGAGGAGAGGATATAATCCAAACTAACATCCATCATGGACAACACCTCCCACCCCCTGCATGAGACTGTATGAGTACTGAGCAGCTCGTTCAGCAGAAGACGTTTAAGCCCGCATACCAGATAAGGAATGCTACCGCAGGTCATTCTTACCTGCAGCTATCAGACTCCACAATTCAATATAACATTACATATTTAATATTACCCATTTATTATTATTATTATTATTATTATTATTATTACACTTATTTATTTATAATTTATTTATTATTATTTACTGTTATTATTGTTATTCTCACTGTGTATATGGTTATTTTCCTATCTTTATATTCTTTATTTCTTTGTTAAATGCCATTTAAATATGTATATAGCTCTTGTATATGGATGTCCTTGTTCTTTATTTTTTTTCTTTTTTATATATTTTTATATTCTTTCTGTCCTTCTTGTTAAAGAGCCCTGTAACACCCGAATTTCTCATTCGTGGGATAATAAATGATTATTCTATTCTGTTCTATTATTTATTGTTGTTGTTATTATTTTATATATTGGTGAACTGAATTTTAAAGTCTAATACCTAATTAAATATGATGTTCGTAAAAGTAAGTAATACCCAAACTCTGTGCATATTATGGTCTTCCTATTAGCCATTCGGGCCGGCCAGGTATATAGACTGGAAGACTGGGTGCATTTTTATTAAACATATTAAAACTGTATTCTGAGCCATTGGTGTAATTTACCGGGATATCGTCTCTGTATCAGCATTTAACGTAACGAATATTCGGACAAAAAAATCGTCAGCATTTTTTTAAACGGCAAACTGTTATGGTTATCGTAAAACAGAGGCGTTAAGACCTATCGACCTATAAACTTAAAGATAATATATTTATGTATGTGAAATATAAATCAGTAAATGACCAGAAAACAACTACACAGAAAAAACTTACAATCATCTCCAGTGAACATATAAAACAATACACCTGCTTTATGATAACTCTAATACATATATAATTCCACTCCAGTATAAAGGGATAACAGTACAGTTTTCATATTATAGGAACTTCCTTACCAGTAGTAGGGATAACGTCCTATTACCCACTTCCTCTGTTTCGGTCATCCGACTTTTGAAAGGGTCCGTGTGTTTCTTTTCCTACTTTTTGTTCCGTCTACATTTGTTGGTTTCGAAGATATTTGTTCGTGAATAATCGTAGAAAAGGAAAAAAAACACATGGGCATGTAACCCTCAAAACAGTTAAAGCTTTATCAAAAAGCTGCGATTAAGTTTTAGAAACGTGTTTTACTTTACTATTCACCGTTTACACAGAGAGAAAAAGCTAAGCTTTTGCCAAAAACTACCATGGAATGAGGGTAGTTAACGTTTTAATTTTTGTAAAATAGTTTTAAATGATTCATGATTTTAAAATGGTTGGTTATTTATGTTTTTGCTTTAACTCATATTTCCGAAATCTAAATTTTTGGCGCAGTTTAATGTCAACTGTATTACTCTTTAGGTTTTCATTTTAAGTTCCACTCCAGGAGGTGGCGGGTTTGAACCCTAAGCTCGTTGTTCACCTAACCGTCGAAAGAGAAGACGAAGACGCGCGGAGGACAATAACAATAATAAATGTTTTTGGTAGGTTCTTTGATCTTAAGGGTTTAAAAAGGAAAAGTGTTCTGCTCATGTAAAACAAAACAGAACAACTAAAGCATTGTCACCAGCAAATGGCAAGTGGACACTGTTCAAAGCGATCGTTAAACGAAACGGAGCATTTCAATGCAAAGTTCTGATCAAACATGCGAACGTTGCTAAAATAGCTAAGTAATTTGTTAACTCGGAATAAGATACAGTTGTTATTCTTCTCGATAAAAATACTATACTCTGGACTGATCGTTAAACAAAGATAAATAAGACGGTTTTGTTCTTTTCTTTTACGCAGTTCAAACATGGCACAACAACGAGGAGTCAACAGCCTACAGTTCAACCAAGACCAGAGTGAGTTAATCTTCCTCAGCTTTGCGTTTTTTCTGTCCTTTAGGTGACTAAGTCATAGCTTTACAGTTCATATATCGCTTCAGACTAGTAGCGAAAATGAGTGGATGAAATCGTGCGTAGTCCGTCACATTTAAGAAATTAGATCTGATTATTAATTGACAGTAAATAACATTAGCAATTGCATATTTGTTCAGTGTATAGAACTATGGATGCGTTATTTTTATTTTCAGTTCTGACTGAAGTGTTTTCACAACCGAATTTGTAGATGGTATTTTTTTTAAGGTCTTGTTTGCATTGCTAATCAGGCTGCAGTTCGATAAATAGTTCCTACACAGTATGTCTCTACATTGAGAGCTAGTTCAGTGTTTCCTTCATGACCTTCGTGGCCTTTGAATGTTTTATGCCTCTTGGGAACATATTACCCAAAACATCATCATATTAATGTCGTTAAAAGGCTCTCTCACATTGGCCAATTTTCATGAGCCCACCATCAGCTGAAAACTGAATAGTGTGAATGGCAGGGTTGAAAATAAAAACTGCTTTCCAAAAAAAAGTAAAAAATCCTGTCCATCCACATCTTCCTAAAGATCACGTTAATAAATCCGAGGTTATTGGGAACTTTTTTCTTTGAATGTATGTGAAATGTTCTGGAAGGAGCTAAAGTTCATGTGAGCCACCAACACCAACCCACCAACATCCCCAAATTAAGGCTGCTCTGAATGGTGGATTAGGCTTAAATTCCTATAAGCTGATGTGCAGATTTTCAGTGACCTCCACAACTCACTCCCAGATGGAACGTTCATTGTTTCTAAGGATTTCAACATCTCTCTTTAAATGGTACTCTTTAAATTCCAGAAGAAAGCCCACTCTGCCCTATCTTCACCACATCAGGAGTTCGCTCATGAATTGGAATTGGACCTCACATGCAAACTCACCCTTGAACTCATACTGTGCCATTCCTTTTTATTTACACAAACAATTATTTTTTTTTTTTTACTGTTGTAGCTATTTTTTGGTAAGTATCACACAATAATATATTGCTTTTAATGATTTCATAAATACTTGCAATTTGCATGTTTTAATGATCATTTTGCTAAGTACAGTATCTGACAATTCTGGTCCATACCTGCTGCACTGTTTACTGTCTTACATTGTAATAACAATATGGATAGTTTGTGTCAGTAAATAAAGGGCCAGCATTATTTTTTGTTTTATTTATTTGTTTTATTTGCATTATTTATTTTTTGTCTTGTCTAACTGGGTAATTGTTTTTCAGAACTTGAGTGAAAATGTTTTAGATGTTTTAGGGCATAATTAGGTAGAAATATCAACAATTCAGAAAGGTTCATAGTCTTTCAAGCGCCACTAGAATTTTGTTTTCACCACCACTTATGCTTGCTCTCCTTGGATGTTGAGCTCTCCTCTGGAGCTCACCATTTGAGGCTATTAGCCCCTGCTGAGACAGTGCTAAGCTGCCTGTGCAGCCAGCTGTTTATAATAATAATAATAATAATAATATAATCCTTTATTTATAATCCCACAAATGGGAAATTCACTCGCTGCATTTCACCCATACACACGTGCAGCAGTGGGCTGCTATTGAAAGCGCCCGGGGAGCAGTGATGGGGACGGCACCTTGCTCAAGGGTACCTCAGTTGCAAGTGTCAGAGACTTGGGTGGGCTGCTGGAGGATGGTCTGAACTCAGGATTTTGTCTCCATGAGGAAGTAGGTATGTATGTGTATGCAGCCCCAAAGTCTCTGACACTTGCAGCAGCTAGCTGCACAGACAACTGTGTACTTATATATATGTGTGTGTATGTACACTATTGTTCTCTATTGTTTATCTACAGAACATGTCAGTATCTAGTGATTGATCTTCTCCCATTGATTGTCACCAGCATGTCAAGTTATGATTCTATTTTGCTGTCATCATTCTCTTTTTATAGGTTGTTTCTGTTGCGCTATGGAAACAGGTGTTCGAATTTACAATGTGGAACCTCTCATGGAAAAAGGACATCTTGGTAATTAAATGCAAATTTTCCTTTCAGCGGTTTTACACTTCTGCATCTGCATTAGCGGCAGTTGAAAAAGATCTGCTTGCTGGCTTCATATGACTTGAAGGCCATGTGCCAGGCTTCAATCTTTTAGTGCTGGTAGTGTCTTATTGAGTTATAGCAAATGTCAATGTCTCCAAGAATTTTTACAGAAATTAAGCATTTGCTGTGAAACATTTACAGCTGGAAAGACTATTGAAGTTATTTTCACAGATTACCCTTTCTCTCCCCTGGGTATACTCTTACTTCATTTAACTCACTCCAGAATTCCTCTTTCCCCTCCATCTCACAAGCAACTTTTGGGGCAAAAGCACTAACAACATTCATTATCACACCTTCAATTTCCAGCTTCAAACTCATTACCCTATCATTACTCTCATTACCATACTCTTCACCTCCAGATAACTCTTCACATACTCTTCCTTCAGGATAACACCTTCCTCATTCCTCCTTCCATCCACACCATGGTAAAACAATTTAAACCCTCTCTTGTACACACAAAATATCAACCATCCTTCTCTCTATCATATCAGCTAATTCTCTACCTTTTAAAAGTAATGCTACCAACATTCAAAGCTCCTGCCCTCACTTCCAATCTCTTCCACTTCCAGAGATGAGGTTAATAAGGGTTATTAAGCCTGTACCATACACAGACTAAGCAATGACACTCCCTACCCTGTGCTCCCTACCCTATGTATGATCTTGTATGTTTTGGATCATGAACATTTCTTTCTGCACACTTTGTCCTTCCAATCACTTTATCAGAAATTCATCTTTTTCTCTATAAAACATGTCTCATTTCTTTACTTGGCTATGCTCAATGACAGTAAATGTTTCTAATGGATTTTCCTTCTTTCATCATATATAATAAACCCACTTATTCGAACTGAGATCTGGGGAATTTGCATGCCAAGTCATCACTTGTCATGTTGCTGAAACCATTCATTAACAATTTTGGAAGTCTGAAAAAGGTTACGGACATAAAGGATATTTTGTTGGTAGGAAGGAATACACTTGGTTTGATGTTTGATGGGTGGTTCACCTCAAAGTAACAACCAATACATGCATGGATCTAAGATGCCCAAAGGATCATTGTTACAGTCTGTGTGTATGCCCCTCCCAAAATGAAATGAAAGTTGGTTTTTTTTGTTTGTTTGTTTTTTTATTTTTTATTTTTTTATTGTTTTGTTTTGTTTTTTTGCAGACCATGAACAGGTTGGCAGCATTGCTCACTGTTCTATGCTTCATCGTTCAAACCTCTTGGCCGTTGTGGGTGGAGGTGTCAACCCAAAGTTCTCAGAGATATCTGGTATGCTTAGTTGCCTTTTTACATATCTGAGTTGCCCTTATTGAAGAATTTTAGGTAATATTTGGGGAACAAAGATGCTTAAGATTTTAAATCTGTTGTCTGAGCAACAGTTAGATATATCATCCTATGACCTCATACAATTAACAGAATTCTTAATGATACAGCAAATTATGAAAAATCCATTATGCTGTTCACATATTATTTGGCCACAATCGGCTACTGTTTACAAACTACATTGAGGAGGGGCAAACTCTTTATTGGGATATTTGGAAAAGAAAAGTTTATTGAACATCACTGTATTTTATCAATTGTTTTTTATCACTTATTTATGTAAGTAGTAATCCACTGAATTAAGTATAATTATCATATGTGATTTTTATAATTTGTAACTATAGTGCTGTAGCCTAAAATTTTTTATATATTTCACTGCAGTTTTAATCTGGGATGATGCGCAAGATGTCCGAGAAACCAAGGATAAATTAGTGTTAGAGTTCACATTCACCAAACAAGTTCTGGCTGTACGCATGAGGCATGATAAGTATGGATAAGACTTTATTTATTTGTTTGTTTGTTTGTTTATTTATTGAATCTTTGGATGAAATGCTTTTGAATGAACAGCTAACATCCTTAATGTTGCTATTTATTCTTGTTTGCAAAGAATCATCATGGTTTTAAAGAACAAGATTTATGTATACAGTTTTCCTGACAACCCTGTAAAGCTGTTTGAATTTGATACCCGAGATAATATAAAAGGTATTTTTTGCTATTTGTTTATACTTGCTATGAATGTAATCTATGAATGTAATGGAAAGCTTTTGTAACTAAACGTCCCAATGTTAACATCTCTTAGGCTTGTGTGACATCTCTCCCAGTATGGAGAAGCAATTGCTGGTTTTCCCTGGACACAAATGTGGCAGTTTACAGTTGGTGGTAAGTTGTAACACTGGCACAAATAATATTAGCTGGATTTAATTAGCACCTTTTTATACATATAAATGCTACTTAAAGGATTCAGAATAGGGAAATTAAGAAATCCATCTGTTTAATGAAAAAGAGAAAAGGCATTTTAAATTACATTTAAAAAAAAAAAAAAAAAAAAAAAAAAAAAAAAGGTAGCCTTGAGCACAGTACAGTCCCCAGTGCTAAATATCTCTCTGTGTTTGTGTGTGTGTTAGTTAAATCCAGAGAATGCAATTCGTTCATGTTCATGTTCACTGTGTATGGTGCTGTGTTCACAATGACGGTCAATTTCACTTCAGTTAAATTAGACAGGAAAAAGAAAAAAAAAAATAGACACAAAATGGAATAAAAATAAATGTGAAAATAGAAATAATAAAATATGGTTATACAATCAAAAAATTATGACTTCAGTTAAAAAAAATTAACTGACTTCTGTTGCAAATTTTTATTTTTTAAGTAAACATTTTTTTAAATATCTAATAACATAATACACTGCATGTCCAAAAAAAAATCACCACCTGGATTTAACAAAGCAAATAGGTAAGAGCCTCCCATTGGATAATTACTTCATGGATGATTGCTTCAGCTGGCAAGTTATTTAACCCTAACTGATGCAGTGAATAGCTTCTCATTACTTAAACAACCATGTCAGAAGACACATTCTGTGGTCTTGGAAAAGATGTTAATCTGTTTCAGAAGGGTCAAATTATTGATATGCATCAAGCAAAGAAAACATTTAAGGAGATTGCTGAAACTACTAAAATTGGGTTAAGAGCTGCCTAATGCATTATTGAAAACTAGAAGCATAGTAGGGAACCATCATCTGTGCGGAAGAAATGTGGTCGAAAAAAATCTTGAATGACCGTGATTGCCGATTACTTAAACGTTTGGTGAAATCAAATCATAAAAAAACTGAATTCATGGCTATGTTCAGTAGAGAAAGTAAGAGCTTTTCCGCACACACAATGCCAAGGGAACTCAAGGGATTGGGACTAAACAGCTGTCTAGCCTTAAGAAAACCATTGATCAGTGACACTAATTGTAAAAAAAGGGCTTCAGTTTGCCAGGGAGCATAAAGATTGGACTCTGGAACAATGGAAGAAGGTCATGTGGTTTGATGAGTTCAAATTTATCCTGTTCCAGAGTGATGGGTGCATCAGGGTAAGAAGAGCGGCGCATGAAGTGATGCACCCATCATGCCTAGTGCCTACAGTACAAGCCTGTGGGGGTAGTGCTATGATCTGTGGTTGCTGCAGTTGGTCAGGTCTTGGTTTGGTAACGTTATGTGCTGAAAGAAGGAGGTCAATAATAATAATTAATAATTATTGGTAATTATTATTAATAATTTTGGCCTCAGCTGAAAATTGTTTGACCATGGTGATGATGGAAGGAGGAATGGGGTAGGTGTTATCTTGAAGGAAGAGTATGTGAAGCGTGTTTTGGAGGTGAAGAGGGTGTTCGGGAAGGTGATGAGTTGGAAGTTTAAGGTGTGATGATGAATGTTGTTAGTGCTTATGCCCCACAAGTTGGAGATGGAAGAGAAAGAAGAATTCTGGAACGAGTTAGATGAAGTGACAGAGAGTGTACCCAGATGAGAGAGAGTGGTGATTGGTGCAGATTTTAATGGCCATGTTGGTGAAGGGATCATAGGTGATGAGGAGGTGATGCGAAGATATGGTATAAAGGAGAGGAAAGTTCAAATGGTTGTAGATTTTGTGAAAAGGTTGAAAATGACTGTAATTAATACTTATTTTAAGAAGAGGGAGAAGCACAGGGCATTAAAGAGTGGAGGAAGATGCACACAGATATTATATCCTTTATATCCTTTGCAGGAGGGTCAGTCTGAAGGAGATTGCAAAGGAGTGACAAGGGAGAGTGTAGCTAAACAGCATAGGATGGTGGTCTGCAGGATGACCTTGGAGGTCAAGAAGGCAGTTTCCTGCCTTCTTGACCTCCAAGGTCATCCTGCTGACCACCATCCTGAAGGCAGAGTTGAGGATCAAGTGGTGGAAGCTGAAGAAAGAGGACTGCAAGGTGGAATTTGGTGAATTGTATGAGCGGTTGGACAGTAAGGAGGGAGGAAAAGATCTATGCCGATTGGCTAGACAGAGACAGAGCTGGGAACGATGTGCAGCAGGTCAAGGTGATAAAGGATGGACATGGAAACATACTCACAGGTGAACAGAGCGTGTTGCAGATAGAGGCAGTACTTTGAGGGGCTGATGAATGAAGAATTGAGAGAGCGAGAAGATTGGATGATGTGAGGATAGTGAACCAGGAAGTGCCGCAAATAAGCAAGATGGAAGTACGGGCAGCAATGAAGAGAATGAAGAATGGGAAGGCTTTTGGTCCGGATGACATGCCGGTGGAAGCATGGAGATGTTTAGGAGTAATGGCAGTTGAGTTTCTGGCCAGACTGTTCAACACAATCTTAGAAAGTGAGAAGATGCTGATTTTCAAGAAAAAGGGTGATGCACATAGCTGTAGTAACTGTAGAGGGATAAAGATGATCAGCCACAGCAAGTTATGGGAAACAGTAGTGGATGCTAGGTAGGTAAGAAAAGAGGTGAGGATTAGTGAACAGCAGTATGGTTTCATGCTGAGAAAGAGCACCACAGATGCAGTGTTTGCTCTGAGGGTGTTGATGGAGAAGTACAGAGAAGGTCAGAAGGAGTTGCATTGTGCCTTTGTGGACTTGGAGAAAGCATATGATAGGGTGCCCCTAGAGGAGTTGTGGTTTTTTATGAGTAAGTCAGGAGTGGCAGCGAGTGGCTATACTGCATGAAATGAGAGCAGCACCCTCTCGTGAGGGGTGGACACCATCCCAACCAAAAGACCAGGCTTGCCCTTAAAAGTAGATCAATTATCTGTATACCCCACAAGCACCACTTGGACATCCAGTGATGTTCTGTGGCCACCGATGTGCTGAAGTAATTCAAAGCAATGGGCTGTACACTTTCTATTAATTTTTAACTGTTGTAACCTTTAGAAAATTTAGTTGTGACCTTTCTTCATGCTACAGTCATTGCTGTTCTCTAATTGTTGAGCACTGTTTTCAGCAAAATAGTTTTTTTTTTGTTTTGTTTTGTTTTGTTTTTTTTTTCCTTGGTTATTTTGGATAACACTGTTCTAGTAGCATGGTACAGCCACAACAGTAATTTCTTCAAAGGTTGAGTAATGAAAGACTACCCTTTCATACCTACGTCTAGTTAACAGTCTAAGATTACCTATTCCGGGGCCCTGGCTACTCTAGCTGCTGCTGGTGCCCCTAAAGGAATAGCTATTTTCATATGCTTGTCCACAAAGACACAATTCAGCTCTTTCTGACCTCCTCTGTACTTTTCCATCAACATCCTCAGAACAAACATTGCTGAGCAGCTGTATGGTGTCATGCTGAGAAAGAGCACTATAGATGCAGTCACCTCTTCTCTTAACCTGGCTTCCATTATTCTTTCCCATAACTTCATGCTATGGCTGATCAACTTAATCCTTCTATCATTACTACAGCTCTTTGCATCCCCCTTATTCTCGTACACTTTGTTGTCACTCTCCAGGCATCCTCTCACTTTCTAAGATTGTGTTAAACAATCTTGTCGGAAACTCAACTACAGTCACTCCTAAACACCTCCATGCTTCCACTAGTATGTCATCTGAACCAACAGCCATCCAGTATTCTCTGTCTCATCAGCTGCTCAAAGTACTCTTTCGATCTGCTCAACAGGCTCAGTTTATTTGAGTACGTTTTCATTTCTATCTTTAATCGCCCTGACCTACTGCACATCTTTTCCAGCTCTGTCTCTGTCTAGCCAATTTTACATGTCCTTTTCTCCCTCCTTACTGTCCAACCTCTCATAAAATTCACCATCATCTCTCTGACTATCCCACTCCTGAATGCTTACCTCTTCTTCTGTATATACTCCTGGACTTCTGGGTTCCAAGACCAGGTTTCTTTATCCTCCTTCTTTCTTCCAGAAAGTACCTTTCTAGCTGTCTCCCTTACCACTTCTGCAGTAGTTTCCCAGCATTCCGTTAACTCTTTACTACCTCCCAGTGCACCTACCCCATTCCTCCTTCCATCCACACCATGGTAAAACAATTTAAACCCACTTCCAAAACACCTGGCCTTACTACCCTTCTATCTAGTCTCTTGCACACAAAATATCAATCTTCCTTCTCACCATCCTATCAGCTAATTCTCTACCAGCCATGCTTTCACACTGACTTATTCTCTCCTCCACCTCCTTCCCTCCTCCTCCCTCCGGACATGCCTTTCTCCCAATCTTCTTCCACTTTGGCCACAGCACACCATAGATTAACAGCACTGGCAGTCGTTGTTAACCTGGGCCTCAACCGATCCAGTATGGAAGTCTCTTTTGTTGTCTGCTTATTGATTTGGCAAAAGGTTTACACCGGATGCCCTTCCTGATGTAATGCTCCCCATATATCTGGGCTTGGGACTGATATGATACACTGGCTTGTGCATCCTTAGTGGCTGGGTTAGAAAACTCTCTGTATGCAGAAATATATTTGGTTCTCTGTTGTCAATTGTTTTGTTGTATTCTTTTTTTGAAATGACTTTAAATTTGGAACTTTGTTTGACAGGACATTTCTAACACAAAACCAGGTACATCATCTGCCCCCTTCACTATCAACGCTCATCAGAGTGAAATAGCTTGTTTGGCTCTGAACCAACCTGGCAGCGTGGTAGCCTCTGCCTCCCGGAAGGGTACCTTGATCCGCCTGTTTGACACTGCTACGCGCGACAAACTAGTGGAGCTAAGAAGAGGAACTGATCCAGCTACTTTATACTGGTGACTTGTATTTATGAAAAATCAGTTACATATTACAACATGCAAAGCTGTGCAAAGGTCAAGTCACCTGATTTATTTATTTATTTTTTTTAAACCTGATTTAATTTTTTTATTTTATATGGGCAATAAGAATTTGTCATCATCAATGCTTGTCTAACACCTTGTCCCAAATCTGTTTTCTAGCATCAACTTCAGCCATGACTCTTCCTTCCTATGTGCTTCTAGTGACAAAGGCACTGTTCACATTTTTGCTCTCAAAGACACAAAACTGAATCGACGATCTGCGTAAGGCCCATGCTTGCTCTGAAATAGATTTATATTACATAGTATCATTGCAGTAATATATTATGATACAAATAATACTATATTTACTTTGTTACTATATTTAATTTTTTTTTTATTATAATTGTTTCCTCTCTAGCTTGGCTCGGGTGGGAAAAGTGGGGCCAGTAATTGGACAGTATGTGGACAGTCAGTGGTCCCTAGCCAGTTTTACTGTGCCAGCTGAATGTGCCTGCATTTGTGCCTTTGGGAAGAACACATCAAAAAATGTCAACTCTGTCATTGGTGAGTAGGAACTGTGATAAGACCTCTCCTAAGCTTTCGCTTCTGTTATGCTAATTAATGCCTAATAGCTAATGCCTAAGGTTTCCCTTGTATTTTTTTCCAGCTATATGTGTTGATGGGACATTCCATAAATATGTCTTTACTCCTGATGGAAACTGTAATCGAGAAGCTTTTGATGTATATCTTGACATCTGTGATGATGATGATTTCTAAGGTGGACATCCAGTTAAGTGTGTTCAGACGATGTATATTTTGAACAACAATATATAATCAAATCTATATGAAAAAGGGAATAAAATGTATAAACAACTGAGATTATTATTATTAATACAATAATATCATCATCATCAGAATGTGTTTCAAAAACATTGATGGTTTAGTAAATGATTCCTCATATCTGGTAACTGCAGTTGTGGATTATGGACAAAAACAAATAAATAGTTAAAAGAAATACTGTAAATAGTAAACGTTGGTCTGTATGTATTTATGTATACTAGTAGTAAAGATGTTTAGTGTCCTTGATTTTCTGAAAATTCTAACCTGTTTATTTAACCTTGTGGTTTTTATTTAAGCTTGTGAAAAGTTTAAAGAACGTTTTACATTTTGCTTCAGAATAATATAAATAATAAAAATTAAACTCTTGTTTCCTCATGATCTGTACTCAGTACTGCAAACTGACAAAGCCAGAACAGTTTTTGGAATTAATTGATTAACAAAAGCCTGAAAAATCCCGTTACTCAGTCCCTCTATTATGACCCAATTGAGCGATTTTATATAATACAGATATAGAATAGCCTCAACTCACATGAACTGCTTACTGCAGGTCCTTCCACATAGTGGTGTGTGTGTAATATATATATATATATCTACAACTGTATGGCTCATGAAAAAGCCCTGACATGCGGCATGGGCTACCAAGTCATAACCTCTAAAGAAAGCATGCAAAAGGGTTTGCTGAAAGTCAAGCAGTGAACATGCATCACTTACAGCTACACAGCCAGAGGCTACATGACTAAAACAAACAAAAACTAAAGCTTTTGACAAAGGAATTGCATTTGATTGGGCAAGTAAGTACTGGAAAACATAACATAGTGACGTTTACCTGGATATGGATACTTTAATACCATGAAAAATGAAGGTTTAAACAACTGCTCATAAAAACGTATCAGAAATACACAGCTGTAAATATTTTTACATTTTGAGTGTTTCAATATGAATTGTGTAGTTCAACACAATTCAAAAAATTTTTTTGTGTTTTTGATTTGTGGTATAACCCGATTTCAGAACCCAGCTACAAAGGATGCACAAGCCAGTGTATTTTTTTGCACCGTCCCAAGCCCAGATAAATGTGGAGGGTTACATCAGGGCATCCGGTGTAAAACTTTTGCCAAATCTGCGGACAATATGCAGACAACGAAACAGAATGAGTTAGATGCGCGGTAGATGAAGTGAGTTAGATGAAGTGATACAGAGTGTACCCAGGGGAGAGAGAGTGGTGATTGGTGCAGACTTTAATGGACATGAAGGGAACAGAGGTGACAAGGTGGTGATGGGTAGGAATGGTGTCAAGGAAAGGAATTGCTGAAGGTCAGATGGTTGTAGATTTAGCGAAAAGGATGGAAATGGCTGTACTTAATACTCATTTTAAGAAGAAGGAGGAGCACAGGGTGACGTATAAGTACGGTATTTCACAAATACAGTATTTCAGTTAGGACACACACGCTGAGTAGTTCTGAAATGTCCTTCTGCTGGTAGCAGAATTAAATGACTAATGATGTATTTAATACTTTATTAATTCATGTCTTCTTCCTGTTGACATACTGCATTCCTCTAAAGATACTTTGGGCATTAGCACGTGGCCTAAGTCTTCTATAAACATTTTCCATTACTGTCACTGTGGAACAGGCTGTCCGAACGCATCCATAGTTTCCATTACCAGTACGAGATGATCTAAGAATGAGCCTACTGATACACGAAGAATGCGGGCCTCATCAGCAGTCCATTTTCTGAAAGCGTATTAGAGAAATTCAGATGAAACACACATATACACATCAAATTTAGAAATTACAATGCAATTAATCAGTGCATTTTTTGCATTCTTCTCTAAAAACAGGCAGTGATACAGAATTTGTTGCAAGACTATTTTTATCTGTAGAAATATCTAAGGGTTAACACAAAAACAGATTACTTTAACTGAGGTATGATGCATCAAAGCTCAATTGCAAGTGAAATAACAAAAGAGATAAATACTTATCTGAATGACATTTTAGTTTTATCTTTTAATGAACTGACAAAACAGACCAAAATGGTTTTTATTTTGTCAATGTGCAGTATTATGTTTACATTAATGAGAGGGGGGAGGAAGTAGATCTATTTTAAAATGACTCTTAAGCTTATATTATTGACAAGATAAATATTTAAGAGTTATGAGTTATATTTAAAGTGAAAGTGAAGTGAAGTGACAACCCTTGTCATTGCAACGAAATTGGACCTCCGCTTTTAACCCATGCACACTCAAACACCGTGCAGCAGTGGGCAGCTATTGAAAGCGCCCGGGGAGCAGTGACGGGGACGGCATCCTAAGCCAAAAATGGCCCCTCTGTTTGCAAAACTTAGCAGTCCAAAGTAGATCAATGGGCATCCATATCCAGTGCCAAGGGAGCAGGAATAGGGGCTGTAACTTGCTCAAGGGTACCTCAGCCCCCCCCCCCAAAAAAAGACAACTGTAAACAAGTCAATAGATTTAAAGTCAATAGATATTCTATGATTATTTTATTTTTTCTTTTTGCTAGGCTTAAGACATCTGGAATTCTGCAGTTACCATGTGAACAGAGCATTGATGACTGTTATGCACATGGTCATGGTTATGCACATGACTGTTATGCCCATGGAATGTCTAGCAAAAAAGAATTTCAGTTATCACAAAGGTGGCAATCTAAGAATTATGCTTCAATTCAGAGCTTAAAGACAACCTATTCTTTGCCTTCGGGAATAACTAAATCTAAAATCTATTACAATATATATTATTTACAATGTATTTAATAATTTCAATAACTGAGAGGAAGAGCATTTTCATACAAATCTCCAGTCTTCCAGCCAATGTTCATTACTCAGAGCATCTCAGTCTTTTTCTCAAGACTGAACTAATTCTCTATTTTCCAAGATGAACAAACACCCTGCATCTGTATCTTTTACAAAAGTAGCTTTTGTATTTCATGAAGGGATAGGCTGCCCACCCAGGTCAATCCAACCATAAGGGTTACCTGTACTCATGTCTGTTTGAGTCTACAGTCTTCTAGACCGAATCAGTTATTATCAGACTCTCTTCCAGTCTGCACTTTAGACCAGCTACACCATCATGAAACACCTGCATGTGCTGCTGCCCCTAACCATGACTTACCAAATCTTACACAAACAGGACTGCTACTACCAGCCTGCACTCTCTTCACCTCTCTTCCACACTCGCCGTTACACTAAACTGTTGATCCCAAGTATTTAAACTCCTCCACCTTTGTTACCTCCACTCCCTGCATCCTAACCACTCCACTTTCCTCCCTTTCATTCACACTCATGTATTCTGTCTTTGCCCTACTCACTTTCATTCCTCTCCAGAGCATATCTCCATCTCTCCAGGTTCTCCTCAAGCTGCTCCCTACTCTCACTACAGATCACAATATCATCAGCAAACATCATCGTCCACGGAGACTCCTGTCTAACCTCGTCCGTCAACCTGTCCATCACTACTGCAAACAAGAACGGGCTCAGTGCTGATCCTTGATGTAATCCAACCTCTACTTTAAATGCATCCGTCACTCCCACTGCAGATCTCACCACTGTTACACTGCCCTCATACATATCCTGAACTACTCTCACATACTTCTCTGTAACACCAGACTTCCTCATACAAAACCACAACTCCTCTCTAGGCACCCTGTCATATGCTTTCTCCAAATCCACAAAGGCACAATGCAGCTCCTTCTGACCTTCTCTGTACTTCTCCATCAACACCCTCAGAGCAAACATTGCATCTGTGGTACTCTTTCTCGGCATAAAACCATACTGCTGTTCACTGATCCTCACCTCTTTTCTTAACCGAGCTTCTACTACTCTCCCATAACTTCATGGTGTGGCTGATCAACTTTATCCCTCTATAGTTACTACAGCTCTGTGCATCACCCTTATTCTTGAAGATCGGTACCAGTACACTTTGTCTCCACTCCTCAGGCATCTTCTCACTTGCCAAGATTGTGTTAAACAATCTGGTCAGAAACTCAACTGCCATCTCCCCTAAATCTCCCCTCTCCATGCTTCCACTGGTATGTCATCCGGTCCAACAGCCTTTCCATTCTTCATCCTCTTCATCGCTGCCCTTACTTCCATCTTGTTTATTTGCTGCACTTCCTGGTTAACTCTTCTCACATCATCCAGTCTTCTCTCTCTCACATTTTCTTCATTCATCAGCTCCTCAAAGTATTCCTTCCATCTGCTCAACACGCTCTGTTCACCTGTGAGTACGTTACCATTTCTATCTTTAATCGTCCTGACCTGTAGCACATCTTTCCCAGATCTGTCTCTCTGTCTAGCCAATCGGTAAAGGTCCTTTTCTCCCTCTTTACTGTCCAACCTCTCATACAATTCAGCAAACACCTTATCTTTGGCCTTCACCACTGCTTTCTTTGCCCTGCGGTTCATCTCCTTGTACACCTGTCTACTTCCTTCATCTCTCTGTATGTCCCATGTCTTCTTTGCCTCCCTCTTCTTTTGAATACACTCCTGGACTTCTTGGTTCCACCACCAGGTCTCTTTATCCTCTTTCTTCCTTCCGGATGTCACACCAAGTACATTTCTAGCCGTCTGCCTGATCACTTCTGCAGTAGTTTCCCAGCAATCCGGAAGCTCTTCGACACCTCCCAGTGCCCGTGTTAACTCCTGCCTGAATTCCACCTTACAGTCCTCCTCCTTCAGCTTCCACCACTTGATCCTCGACTCTGCCCTCACTTTCCTCCTCTTCTTGACCTCCAAGGTCATCCTACAGACCACCATCCTATGCTGTTTAGCTACACTCTCCCCTGTCACTACTTTGCAGTCTCTGATCTCTTTCAAACTGACCCTCCTGCAAAGAATATAATCCACCTGTGAGCATCTTCCTCCACTTTTATATGTCACCCTGTGCTCCTCCCTCTTCTTAAAATAAGTATTAACTACAGCCATTTCCATCCTTTTTGCAAAATCAACAACCATCTGACCTTCAGCATTCCTCTCCTTGACACCATGCCTACCCATCACCTCCTCATCACCTCTGTTCCCTTCACCAACATGACCATTAAAATCTGCACCAATCACCACTCTCTCTCCCCTGGGTACACTCTCCATCACTTCATCTAACTCACTCCAGAATTTTTCCTTCTCTTTCCTCTTACAACCAACTTGTGGAGCATAAGCACTAACAACATTCATTATCACACCTTCAACTTCCAGCTTCAAACTCATCACCCTCCCTGACACCCTCTTCACTTCCAAAACACTCTCCACATACTCTTCCTTCAGGATAACACCTACTCCATTCCTCCTTCTATCCACACCATGGTAGAACAGTTTAAACCCCCCTCCAATACACCTGGCCTTACTACCCTTCCATCTAGTCTCTTGCACACACAAAATGTCAACCTTCCTTCTCTCCATCATATCAGCTAATTCTCTACCTTTACCAGTCATGCTGCCAACATTCAAAGTCCCTACCCTCACTTCCAATCTCCTCTCCTTCTTTCTCTCCTTCTCCCTCTGGACATGCCTTCCTCCTCTTCTTCTTCTTCTTTGGCCAACAGTAGTCCAATTTCCACCAGCACCCTGTAGGCTAACAGCACTGATGGCGGTCGTTGTTAACCCGGGCCTCGACCGATCCGGTATGGAATTCTGTATCGTTGTCCGCATATTGATTTGGCAAAGTTTTACACCGGATGCCCTTCCTGACGTAACCCTCCCCGGGCTTGGGACCGGCACGAAGAAATACACTGGCTTGTGCATCCCTAGTGGCTGGGTTTGTAAAAACATTTAATGAACTACCAAAAGAAAAAAAAAATCAATTCATTTTGAAATTAACCCCCTTATTTTGATTTTACAAAGAACTATTTTAACTCTGTGATACACAAATACAATTCTAAAAATAAATTTGCATTAATAAGGATAAGCAATAGTGAAAAAGTGAAAGTGCCTATTCTCATCACAGCACAGCGAGACACGACAAAATTCAACCTTTGCAATTTACCCATACAAACACAGTACCTTGCTCAAGGGTACCTCAGGGAAATCTATTGGTCTGGGATTCGAACCTATGACCTGCTGATCCTGAGGCCTAGTCCCTAACCAACGCCACCGCTGCTCCTAGTTAGGGTTGACAACTTGTAATTGGGAAACGCAGCACAGCACACAGTCAACCACAACAAAAGCAGGGGCAGCTATTTAGTTAAATTAGTAGATAATTATTAGATAATTAGTAAAGATAGCTAATTAAATCAACTTAAGGTACTAACGTCAGTGAGATGCAATAAATAAACAGGCAGTGTAGTTGTTTGTGGGTTCTGTCCTTGCACTATTAGTATTTTTGAAAAGAATGTATCAGTTCAGAATCTGTCTCTACAGTTGAGCGCTTCCCAGATGTAGGTCCTGACATTTACTAACAGATTGAAGAGGATAAAATGAAGGTAAAATATTCTTAGGTGGGATGCACAGCTCACACATATTCACACCAATATGTTCTTATCTAAGCATAAAAAACGGTTACAGAAATAAATAAATAAATAAAAACACTACACTGGCAAGCTGACCTAAACTGTTTCCTGAAATTCTGCATTCTCACTCACATTGTTTTGCCTGGTCCAAACAGAAATACACTAGTTAAATGACTAGTTAAATAGCAGTTTGCGTATAACTTTGTTGTGTGAATGTTATGGGGGTGTTCAAACAGCTGATCTGTATCTGTGCTGTATGTTTCCTAGTGATATCCATTTAATGCGTTTATAATTAAACTATCCCAACTTTCTATCAAAAATGTTTATTTTGTTATCAATGTTATTGTTTTATTGCCTAACCAAATTAAAATATATATCCAAATCTGCTTGAGCAAATTTCTATTGAAAACCTGTAAAACAAGAGAAGGTTTTTAAGGCAATGTATCAAGACATCTCAAATTTTAATTCAAGCTGATGATTTAATTCAAACAGATTTTCAAATCCCTTATTGCTCATATTTTTAAAGGGTGTGAATAACTGAGGGCACTCTTGATAATATTGAAAAATGAAATAAGTTCATGGTGTGTTAAGCACTTACGCATATAGTATGTTGGAGGAAACACTGAGCGTTTTTGTGATGCCTCCTTTCCTAGGTTCACGATCAGGAAACAAGGACTCAGCTGCAATTGATGCCTCCATTTGAGAAGGAAAAGGAACCTCTAAAGTGCTGACTTTGCAGTAAAGGCAAAACATTCTTTTAAATAAAGACTTTGATAAAAAAAAATTAAAAATACACCCAACTTGCCCTAAAAAGTGGCAAAAAAAAAATCAATGAATAAATAAAATCTCACTTATAGTGGCTCAAAATAAAAATAAAATCCAAAATAATGTACTGGTTACATAACTCTTTCTGAAAGTCTCTGAGAGTTTCCTAAATATCACAATTACTTTCATTTAAAAAATACACAACATTCTACAAAAACTTAAGAATGCATACCTCCTTCCATTCTCACCGCATTCTACAGAGGAGTCAGAGAATGTGCTGATAAACTTCACCACTATATGGTTTGAAAACTGTAGTGCTGCTGACCTCAAGTTGTCAGGTGGTTTTTCCCAGAATTTCTTCGTGGAGCAGGGAAAAACTACAACACTCCACCAAACAGTCCTTGGCAGAGTGACCAAAGAGAAAAATTCCTCTCTAAAAGGCTTGGAATACTTCATATCGTCTCAACATTAAAGCTGCTTGATGTGCTTGATGAAAACACTAACTACTGATGCCTGACAATTTGTGAGAGTGCTAAAGGAAAAACCCCAAAACAACTATCAGTGACATCAAAAAAGATTAGATGAGTAGAAAAAAGAGGAAATACCACCGGATGCAAAGCATGAAAAACTCTTCAACAGTAAGAAAAACAAAAAAATGTAATACAATAAAAAAATCTACTAAAGTGAGGGAAGATCAAAGTGTGCAAAAAGAAAGGATATGCTAATAATCCTAAACATGCAAACTCATCTCTCAAGACTTATAATTATTAATTGTGTAGCTCACAATGGTAGCAGCAAAATAAAAACAGAAGTCTAGAAATGAATATGCATAGAAACGCCTAAAAAGTACTGAAGAGCAACTTTATCTTGCAACAAGACAATGAACCAAAATATTAATTACTTTAATTTTCATTCAAATAAAGTTTGCAAAATTCTGAATGCCATAATTCCCATTCTCAGGGTTTGCTGTGAGTTGGGTCCAAGGTCCAAGACTGGAGCAGAAAGGCTGTTTGTCTATAACACTTGTCTGTTTAAACTGTCATTTTTCATTTACATCATATGTTTTTGATTGTTTAAAAAAATCTGTTAAGCATACTCGGTTGTTTGAAAATGCCTGTCAATCGTTTTTTTTTTTTTTGGCTAAAATGTTGGTTCTGATACATCAATTGCCCCCAAGTAATACATACCAGTTTGATTATTATTGTTCAGTTTTAACCAATAACTGTTAGAACAAACGTCAACATTCTATAATTGAATTTAACAAGATATGCAACGATAACACTATTTGTTTTTCTGGGATTAATACTCATATATACATTAATCCAATAAAAGAAAGTGTCATCCATAATTTGTAATATCAGCCATCGCAAAACAAGTAATTACTGACATTTATAGCCGTACAAACACTAATCTCGAGGTATTTCATCGAAAGCATTTTACAGGTTAAAAGTCTCAAGGAAATATGTTAAGAGTACAATATAGCCATAATAAACCAGCAAACAATGTCTTAACTATACAGTAAGGATACAATTGAAGCTGTCCCCCAGAACTGCTGCCTCCCATGCAGACCGCCATTTTAAGATATGTGTTGTTTCATTCGCCTGTCCTTTTCTGGTTATTCGAACTAGTTTTTGCTACATTACCGCCGCTTACTGGACTGGAGGGTCAAGCACCTAGTTCGGATGTCTTCTTTGATAAAAACATACAAACCTCTTGCTCCGCAACGAGGTGCCTAAGCCTGCCTGACAAAAACACCGGACATAATTTAATGGCAAACTAGCTCAGGTTTATTTATATTTTTTTTCAGAATCTCAATGTTAAAAGAGCTAATCTGAATGAGAATGAGTAGCTTCAAAGACTGTCTTATGTTAGTTTAAAAAAACGTAAAAATTCGCAAGTTTCTGAAAGTAACAAACTTACAAACTCTGAATTTATCAAAAGTAAAACTAAACAAATGAGCGTTTAGATTGCTTTGCACCACTACTGTGCCCAATTACCAATTATCTTAACCCCAGCACTAAACTAATAAAAGAACAGGCACAAAATGGACAATAGAAGCAGCAGGCACCGAGAAAGAATCTTATAATTGAGATTAAAAAATTGGATTTCTATCTACATTTTGTTTTTCAGAATGTCATAGTAAAGCTTCTGTTCCCATTTCTTCCATTTTATCTATCTAATATGGCAAAGACAAGACAGTTTGACAGGATGGTTATAAAAAAGTACTTTTACCCCAACAAGGTAATTCTCTAGAAATATAAAGATATAAAATTACATAGAAATAAATAAAAAAAGAAAGAAATGAGGAATGCTCAAGAATGCTCAAGATTTTTTAAAGCAGTTTTTTTGACAGTTCATTACCTCACAGATATCTGCATACACCATTGTGCATCCATCCATCCATCCATTTTCTGCCGCTTGTCCCAAACGGGGTCGCGGGGGAGTGCTGGTGTCCAACCCAGCGCACACAGGGCGAGGACAGGTCGCCAGCCCATCGCAGGGAGGAACGGGACGGGGACGGCACCTTGCTCAAGGGTACCTCAGGACAACCCATTGGGAAGGGGTTCAAACCCCCGATCCTCCGATCATGCTGCCGCTAGGCCACTAGGCCACCACCGCCCCTCACCATTGTGCAAGTATTACTAAATGTTAATAATTAATTAGTTAGTTTTTATTCCCAATGGATGCAATAGTTTTAAGCATTACTAACTATTAACTGTTAACTAATAAACTAATGATCTCTGCAGCACTTTAAGGCAATGAGAAAATCAGAATAATTATTAAATATAAATTAAAATTTTAAAACGTAACTGACTGTTGTGGAAAAATTTACCCAAGGAACAAGTCAGAGGCACTTTTAGTCTAATAAAGAGTTTAATAATCACTGCAGTGAGGATTCCTCTCGCACTCTACTGAGAGTACAAGAGGAAGCCCCGAATACAGAAAAACAGAGGTTCTTATACACATTTTGGGCCACAGGCCCACCTCCCCTCGACCTTCAAGTCCCAGTAAGCCTCAAAGTTGCTTTGTCTAAGTCCCTTCTTGGCTCTTTCCCCCTGTCTATTTACATCTTTTGCATACGCAAAACACCTGTCCGGGACATTTCCTCCTGTTTATCTGTTCTAACCTTTCTAAGCATATCATGTTCTGTAATGTGTTGTTCATTTTTCGATATAAGGCAGAGATCAGGAATGCCTCCACATTCCTCCCTTTTGATTATTTAATCAACTTTTAATCTAACCATGTAATAGCGAGGCAAAATATGGCAACACTAGATTTTCTTACATCATTAACAATACACAACTCAGTAATTAATCAATTATTAATTGTTTTCTTAATTCAATATTAAACATTAATCATGATTACTTATATTTAAGACTAAATCAAAACACTAAATCATGTTAAATCAACATCTCGATCACACACATTGAATCAAATCAAAATCAAAAACTTATGCAAAGCAAAGCATAAAAATTTAAAAACTCCTCATCATCTTCATTGCTTGTAACATCATCATGACTATTAATTAATCATTAATGATTTTTTTTTCATTGACAATTAGCACACAGAATCTGTTTCAGCTCGGTCATGATTAACTATAGCCAAAATCAAATCAAATCAATTAAATCATTTTAGATCAAAATCGGGCAGCGGTGGCCTAGTGGTTAGGGAGTTGGCCACATGATCGGAGGATCGGGGGTTCAAACCCCTTCCCAATGGGTTGCCCTGAGGTACCCTTGAGCAAGGTGCCGTCCCCGTCCCACTCCTCCCTGCGATGGGCTGGCGACCTGTCCAGGGTGCGTCCCCAGTCCTCGCCCTGTGTGTGCTGGGTTGGACACCGGCACTCCCCCGCGACCCCATTTGGGACAAGCGGCAGATAATGGATAATGGATGGATAGATCAAAATCATAATCACATCAAATCAAATCATAACTGAATCACAGAAATGCAAAGAGCAAAGTTAAACATAAAAAGAGATTCAAAATTCTTCTTTGTCGACTTCATCACTTGTAAAACTGGCACTTATTTGGTCTGGAACCCAGTCTGGTCTTGGGTTCAGATCTGGAGATGGCATCCCATCATCACATGCCTTTGCGTACATCTTTCTTCTGTGTGTAACATTTGAAACTGCGCTTGTGAGGATGTGATGAGCCGTTTGACCATCATCATGAAACACTGCAACAAACAGGGTGCACACAAACAAAGATACAAGAAAACAACAGCAATGGGCACCATCATCATAGCAGATGCCAATATGGTCCCATCCAAATGTAGATTGAACTGTACCAGCTGTAATCCAGCTGTATGGAATAACAATAACATTTCCCATGTGGTCTGATAGATCTGTTGTAATCTCATGGTGATCAGGAGTATAAAAACAGCATGAGCTGTTTAGCTTCTTTAGCTAAAATTAAGTCTAGGGTCATTCTATTTTGTTTGACGACTTGTCTAACATTTTCCATTCATCATTAATTAGTTAAGTAGATAAGGATGTGTCATTTGCCAGTACAGCTATATGCAAGCTATATGCAAGTCCATTGATCTTGTTTAGTGCTGCGGTTGTACTGTAGTGCTCGCCATTTTGACTCTGGTGATGATGTACAGGCTCTCATGCCACATGCCCAAATTACTACATAATTTGCCCCATTTGCCCATAGTGTTGTAAAAGGGCATTTAAACTGACGTTCCTGTCCCGAACTATCGTAAACCAAACAGTTGGACCGGGTGAGACCATCTCCCCCGTAGTATCTTTAAACCAATTGACAAACATTACACTTTTACAGACTGACCAACCTAATTCTGTTCCCCCCTCGGATTTATTACTGCATATACAATGTTCCCCCCATTCGCTCAGGCAGATAAGAGTCACGTTTCGGCCAGGCCCTCTGTATAGGGCTACAGTTAAACCCAACAACATTATTTTTCCAAGGAGCACACAAGAGTCAGATTAGCAGCAGGTGGAAACTGATCTGTGTTCCTGACTATCTCTAACACATTAATCATACTCAAAGTTGTCCAGTGTACCATACAAGTGCTGCAGTCTGCACTGGGACCAGTATCATTTATATTAGCTTCTGTTGCCAACTTGTTGGTTAATGGAATTACCGACCATAAGGTACACAAGGAAGACAAACCCAGCAGCCCCCAGTCACTGATTAGGTTCTCTTCAGAGACAGGGCACATGTCATGTTACCTTTGCATTGTCACAATGATTTGGTCCTTCCCTTGTTTGCCACTGGTGCACTTCCTGCCACCGTCATTAGTAAGATGATAACAATTACCATCAAAATAAAATTTTCTCTAGTCATATTTCAAACAGGTCAGGATTCTGGTAAGTGTTTGGGTGAGCCTTTGTCTTTCTTCACGGGTCTGTGCTCGGAGGGCAGGATATACCCATTACGCCCTCGTCCCACTTCACCGAGACTCCGTCACACCCTTTACCCTCACCCTGTCACCTGTTTCCACCCTCACGTGCTTACAGTGTAATATGTGGATCAACGTAGCTCTCTCTGCTTCACGGCGGTAGGTGTTGTCAGCAACACTTGAAACTTTCCCGTCCAGCGTCTGGACTTCCAGTGCTTCCATCTGAACTCCTTTACCAGGATCGGGTCACCAGGTCTCAGGTCATGTAGAGGACCCTCTGCTGTCCTCGGCAACAATTCTTTAACCTGCTAGTAGACAGAGTGGAGAATAGCAAACAAACAACAACAGTATTGCACCATTTCATCATCACAGTGTGTTGTTAAACTTGCTCCTGCTGCTTTACCTCCGGGCGGTCCCAGGCCAAAGTTCATAGGTTTACCAAACAAAATTTCAAATAGGCTCAAATTTATTCTGGCTCACCAGTTACTCTCTAGGCAAATTGAGCACGACTGGCAATATATTTATATTTTTTTTCCCACAGCTGAGAATCCTTTAGTAAACCACTAAATTTCATAATGTCCATCATCCCCCCTTTGACGCATAGTCTTTACTGTGCGTCAATTTACCAAAACGAGGAAAGAAATGACTTGGCAGGCATGGGAGGCCATTAGGCCCTCACCAGGTACCTTCGTCATAGCTGCTGCATTTGCAGACAGTAATCTGTTTATGCCATCCATTCTGTTTTGGCATCCAAGAATGCTGAAATCAAATTGGAATTGAGAATTGGGGAACTGTCAGATTTCAGAAATTTCCTGTGTCTCCACATAGCACCAAAATCATGCACCACTCCAAAAGCAGATCTGCAATCAGTTTAGATTAACAGTAACTTTAGCCAATTTACATGCTTCAGTCAAAGCTACAAATTCTGCTGCTTGAGCAGACAGAGAACGAGGAAGGGCGCCGCTGTGGAGAGTGCCGCTTTCAGAGTAAACTGCAAAGCCCACACGGTTTAGTCCTTTGTTGTCTCTTGAGGCAGAACCATCTGCAAAAAACACAAGATCAGAGTTAGAGGTGGGAACTTCTTAAAAATCTGTTCCACTGCTGCCACATAGTCATGAGGTTCACTGTCTTCTGGTAATGGAAGCAAAGTGGAAGGGTTAAGGTTAGTGCAATGTTTAATGGTGACACTTGGCATACATTATATTTCAAAACATCTTGCAGCTGACAGGTGGGCTGTGCTGTGGTCCTGTAAGAGAAGAGAAACTTTGTGGTACAAAAAGAGTTAAATCAGCATAGTCAACTAGATCTCTGCAGGCCTCTATGGTCTTCTCTGCTGCAGCTATTTTAAAAAATAAAAAGGCAGACTTGCTGCTGTCGTGGAAAATTGAATTGTAATCCCAAGTCCAAAACTTTTTCCAAGTCAGAAATCAAATGAGGTCAAAAAATCAAGCGAAGTCAGAGAGATGCAGCACAACCAATTTACTGAAGAGTATCAGCAGGCGTGGTCCAGTGGGAGCAGCTCCAAAAAAGCTCATCCCAACTTCGGACTTTTTATAACATTTCAATCACGTTCAAATTTACATAAACCATTAATAGTTTTCCACCAATAATATTCAATGCTGTCATGATTAAAACCTCAGTTCCCCCCACCTTTGCCACCTCACCAACAATAGACAAAGGTCCTTTTACTGATGGCTCCCTGTCTTATCCACCACCTGTATTTCAAGGTTTCTTCCCATCCAGGTTCCCAATTGTGAGTGCAGCAGCTTGATTAGAAATGTAACTATTCGCTCCTGGCCATCTATGAGCACTATTGTTCAGTTTAGAAACGTATCTGTTTGCTACTGGATGTTTTCTGGGAACTCCTTGAGTTTCTTGCTCAGCAGTTCCTCAGCATGCGCCATGTGTTTGTTAATGGTGGCCACATGTGTTGTTTTCCATCCGATGCGTTCCATGTTGGTTCTTGTTGTCGAAGATGTGCTGGTCTGGTAAGATGGGAGGATTTCTGCTTCCTGCTTTGATGGCACCTGGGTTCTTGTCCACGGTCGTTCCATAAGAGGATTGCAGCCGGAGCTCCCTCCGTGGCTTGTGTTGGTTCTTGTTGACAGGTAGGAGGGGGATCCAGGTCGATCTCAGTCAGGAACGGGAACTGACCTACTGGCGAATCAGGATACAGATGTTGGTGCTCGGAAGAAACAAAATAAAGGACTAATTTGGTTAGTTGGGCCGGCGGTGGTTTTGTGAAACATTGTAGTTGCGTCAAGTGATGTAGGTGTGGTCGCACTAGCACCACTTTTGTGTGTGTGTGTGTGTGTGTGTGTGTGTGTGTGTGTGTGTGTGTGTGTGTGTGTGTGTGTGTGTGTGTGTATGTGTGAGGTAGTACTGGTCGATTAGAGTCTGACTAACTCTGACTATTTTGCTGACATTCAGTTTTTAGTTTTTTCCTACAAATCTTTTAGAGCCTTGGAACTGAAAGACCCCTCTGCTAGAAACCCATATTTTACTACCCATCTACCCATCTACTCAATATCATTAAATCAGTTGCTTTCTCCCCATACTGCTCATGACAAGCATCTTTTCCAAATCCTCATTTACCCTTTTTCCCCTATCCCTTGATTGTGAGGTCCCCATAGTAACATAGTCCTGTTCCTGTCCCAGACAGGTGTAGCGCTACAACATCTACTGTCGATCGTCACCGACAGGGAAGGTAAACTTTTATCACTCTCAACCTTACCTTGAAAGAGTTGCACCGATCCCCAAATTCACTTCACTCCCTTATTTTAGGTCTAGGTCCCCACCCAAGGTTCCTCCTTAAGTCACCTAATGTTCCTCCTTAGGTCACTGCGTACCACCCCTATGGTACCCCACAGCCAGAGGATTCTAATTCTCAATCACTCCAAATATTTAAATTAGGATACTTGTTAAATCAACCAGAAGATAAGGGTAGAAAGCAGAAAAATTAAGGGGAAAAGAAAAGGTGCACACTGACCGTTCCGCTATTCTAGTTCGTGGAGTCCATCGGAGGAGGTCCCAGTTACTCCATGCCAAGCCCCTCTTCTCTGCAATTGGAGGTTAGGGGTCGGGTAAAATTTGAATCCCGAGATGATCAGTCCTTGACCATGGATGTCAGTTCTGGGTCGACCGCTCGTGTACTCCTGGCTGGCTCGCCAACTGTTGTGGAAAAATTTTACCCAAGGAACAAGTCAGAGGCACTGTTAGTCTAATAAAGAGTTTAATAATCACTGCAATGAGGATTCCTCTCGCACTCTACTGAGAGTACAAGAGGAAGCCCTGAATACAAAACATCAAGTTGCTTTGTCGAAGTCCCTGCCTGGCTTCTCTCACTTATCTCTTTTCGTCCTTCACACATGCATATACCATATCTAGGACATTTTGTCCTGCTTGTTTCTCTGCCTTACTCCAAAACTGCAACACATTACTGAACATAATATGCTTAAAAAGGTTTGAACAAATTTTGCCTCTACATAAACTAAATTATTAAAATTTGTAAACTATCATATTTACTCGTGTATAAGACGTACACGTGAATAAGTCGCACCCCTGATTTGGCTTTGAAATTTGGTCCCAAATTTTTTTTTGAGTGATTCCTTGACATTAGTTTTTGGATTACATGTAGGCAAAAATGCTAATATGTGTACATATGCGTATCACAAAACTCAGGAAAAACCTGAGTTTTTGAGTTGCTACATAAGCGGTCACCAGTTTAGGTATTCAGAATGGCAGCATGTGAATTTCCTGGATTTAAATTTGTGAAATGAAAGTGATTTTTTGTGGATTATGTTGAATGACACTTTCAGATTTTTACAGGTAAATGTAATACTATAATGTATTTTACTTGATAGAAAAGCACCAAAAACTTTGGTATTTGGTAATAATTTAAAGGATAATTGCCTGGAAATGTGAACATTCACTGGTCTCTATGTGGAAGTGTCAATCACTGACGAAATTCCTCATGTATAGTGTCGCACCTGTCATGGCCACCGCCGCACCCAGGCCAGGGGTGAGGGCCCGATCCCCGGAATACTGACCAGGCTTTCACACTCACCCTCATTAGCAATCACTGATCACCTGCACCTGGGTAGCTCAGTACTTGTAGCTTGCCAGCCCAACCCAGCCTTGATCTAGGTAGATTGTATGAATTAATTGTTGCAGCCGATTAAGTTACTGTTGCAATTACTAAGCACCACCTTAGCAACCAATGGCAATAATACATGAAATGTTTAGCAACAGCCCAAAACAGTGGTCTTTAACTCCAGTTTTGGAGAACTGGTGTCCAGCAAAGTTTGGTAGTGCACACTTCAAACAAACTCACTTAACAAGGAGTGTTTGAGGAGGAAATTCTTTGACACCACTGCTCTCAAACTACAATAACACAAACTAGTATGTTATAATAATAATCCTTTATTTATAATCCCACGAATGGGAAATTCACCCTCTGCATTTCACCCATACACATATGTGCAGCAGTGGGCAGCTATTGAAAGCGCCCAGGGAGCAGTGACTGGGACAGTACCTTGCTCAAGGGTACCTCAGGGCAACCTACTGGGGTGGGAATTGAACCCACAATCTTCTGATGCGGTGCCAACTCCCTAACCACTAGGCCACCGCTGCCACCGCTGTTGTCCCTCATAGTAGATATACAGTATAACCATGACCAAAAATTTAGAGAATGACCACAAGTATAGGTTTTCACAAAGTTTGCTGCTTCAGTGTTTTTAGGTGGGGGTGGTCTAGTGGTAGGGTACTTGCATGTATGGCTCAAGAGGTCCTAGGAATACCACCAGGAATCCTACCTCTGCCTCTACCACCAATGGGTCCCTGAGCAAGGCCCTTAACCCCAAGTTGCTCCAGGGGGATTGTCCCTGTAATTAGGACATGGAAGTCACTCTGGATAAGAGTGACTGCTAAATACCACAAATGTAATGTAATGTAGTTCTTTTTGATTTTTTGTTCTCAGATCTTCTATGGTATAATTACATTTGCATTAGTTTTAAAGACTTTTATTGACAAGAACATCAAGTTTCTGTAAAGAATCAGTATATGCAGAATTGGCCGTTCTTTTTCAAGACCTCTGCAATTCACCCTGGCATGCTGTCAGTCAAATTCTGGGTCAAATTCTGATTGATGGCAGCCCATTCTTGCATAATCATCGCTTGGAGTTTGTTAGAATTTGTGGGTTTTGATTTGAGCACCTACCTCTTGAGGATTGACCACAAACTCTCACAGTAGGGAAGTTCATTTTCATGGCAAAGAGGGATTTTGCAAACAATTGCAATTTATCTGATCATTCTTTGTAACATTCTGGAATATATGCAAATTGCCATTATAAAAACTGAGGCATCAAACTTTGTGAAAATTAATATTTGTGTCATTCTTAAAACTTTTGACCATGGCAGTACAACTTGTTATTGCTGCAAAAGTATGACCACAGGTAGCAGTTCTATATCTTAAATAGTTTTCCAGTTAATTAAACTGCCATTAATCTGCACAGATTTACGCTAAAATCAATGTTCAAAATATATTCTGCATACAGAATTGGTTCTTGGATTTGGACAGTTCTGCAGAATATCTGTTATATATCAATAATAAAAATATTATTGATTGTATTATTTTATTTTATTTTTTTGTAGTGGTGTGAAGAATTGAAGTCCAAAACAATTTCTAAGTCAGAAATCAAACAAAGTCAAAGAAGTGCGGCAAAACCACTTCAATGACGAGTTCCAGCTGTCGTGGTCCAGTGTGGGTAGCTCCAAATTGCTCATCCCACCCTACAGTTCATACAATTGACTCCTCCTTGGACATTTACATTATTCCAGCCCATTGATTATTTTCCACCAATATTTTCTCTCATAGCACAGGTTGATGCCATTTGATTCCCGGTGGCCTAGTGGTTAGGGAGTTGGCCACAGAATCGGATGGTTGTGGGTTCAAACCCCTTACTAGTAGGTTGCCCTTGAGCAAGGTACCGTCCCCGTCACTGCTCCCCGGGCGCCTTGATAGCTGCCCACTGCTACACGGTGTGTGTTTGTGCATGGGTAAAATGCAGAAGTTCAATTTCATTGTGGTTTACAATGTGCTATGCTGTGTTGTCAGAAAATTCCTGTACACAGAGACAGTAGAACAAAGGAAGACACAGGATCTGCAGTTTTTACTTGCAAGGGGAGCCAGGCACCAGCCAACACCAGTTACCTTCTCCGAAGTGCTTCCCCCTCTGCAAGCCTTTTATTTGCTTTCCTGATTTTACAGTGGTAATTAGCCCACATTGCTTGTTACAAAATTATAAATTATAAAGGAAAGAGGAATCCTGTGTCTGGCAAGGTTCAGGCACTAAATTCAACTGTCATACCAAACTATTTGCGGAAGTTGTAAATAAAGAAGGATACCAAAAAGGTCAACAGTTCATCATCAATGATAAAATATTTACGATTTTCTTAACATGTGTGTTTTCACAATCACAAGAATAGTCACTTTCACTTTATGGTAAAAAAGAAGATGATTGTGAGACAAGTTTTATGGGTTGGAGATGGTGGCCTGATAAAAATACAGATAGCACAGCTGGGTTAAAGATGCTTAGATTTGCAATATTGAGAACAGACAGGTTAAGGAATGAGTGTATTAGAGGGATGGCTCCGGTCGGATAGTTTTGAGACAAAGCCAAAGTAGCAAAGTGTATTTAGCAGTTCTCTCTTTACATGTCCAAAACAATGCAAATTGTTTTGGACATGTATAGAGAGAAATGCTAAATACACTGGGAGAAGAATGTTGAACTGCCAGGCAAAAGAAAAAGAGAAAGGCCAAAGATACGGTAAGAGAGCACATGCAGGCATTCAGTGTTTAAAGAAAAGCTGCAGTGTACAGCAAGAAATACAAATGATAACAACCCTTCCCAGGATCAGCCAAAAAAAGAAAAAGAAAAAAAAAAGGAAGAGCAATGGAAAAGCGTATAATGAAACATTGCATTTGTCTGGCAAAAAGAAGTACTTGCAAATAAAAAAAAAACTTTAAATATAGGGGTTGGGTTGGTTTGTATAATCTAGGAGTAGTTTTACTGACACCTTTCTCCGGTATGTTAAAGAATTAAAATCAAATTATCTTTAATCATTATCTTTAACACATAACCACAGTCTTTGAAGTGACTATAAGTAAGCTTCTGTTCCCACATGCAAACCGTGGCATTGATTTTGTGGCAACTATACAAGGTTTTGTGCATATAAATTGAAAAAAGTCACTATTACAGGAATTTTCTGCTCCACTTTCTATAGTGCTTACCCTTGTTTCTCTCATTTATCCCTTACAGTTGCTAATAATCCATTGCGAGATGTGTGCCCAGTAGCCCGACTGTGTTTGCTCTTAATCAGGGTCTGCCCATGCCTTCACTTCTTTTTCCACCTTTGCTTTTTTTAGTGTGCACTAATCAGCCTTCCATCAGCTTCTAGGAAACAGTGTAATCAAATGTAGTTACAGACCAGCAGCCTAATTCTCCCCCAAGTAGTGAACTCATTGATCATTATCAGTTTAATTGCACCTTCATGTTGGGAAAGGTCTTTAAGGTAATTGTATTCATCATGGAAAAAGGTTCACTTCCTCCTTATGCTGAGAAAATTGAAACATGTCAACATCACAAGCAAAAGCAATGAATAGTAATTGATGGAAACATTTTGGACAAATAGGAAAAAATATGCCATTATGTGTCACACAAATAACCATATCCAAGTTTCCAAGGCATCACATCAATACATCGCATCAATACATACATAATTTTACTAAGTGCCAGAGATTTGCCTCTGACTGTGGTGTTAACTTCAATGTTTCAATACTGAAGTTAACACCCCTGTGCCCTGCATCCAAACAAGCTGCTTCTTTAACCTACAGCCCATTTACACTACCCTGCTCAACACCCACTCTATTATTGGAAAGGCAACCCTCCTCATGGACAATATGCCTATGCTTAAATTTGGAAATTCATACTCACTATGCTGAGTTCACTATGTTCGCATGGGTTTCCTCAGAGTGCTCCGCTTTCCTCCAAAGACCTGTCAGAGCTGGGATAGGCCCCTAATCCCATGACCCTAATTAGAACAAGCTGCTATGAAAATGAGTGATAGTATGCTGAGCTTAATCTGTTGACCCAAAGGGATTATAGCTATTTGCCAATGCCTATATTTATGGGGATGGGTGTTGCCTACTGATATTGATTTAAAGTCATGGTTGTGGATCTTACTGATGTCAGATCTGAATACTTAGCTGTTAAAGTGACTGATTATTTCACTGGCTTTAGTGATAATAATAGTTTACTTAGTTAATAATGGTTTGCTTCTTTGCAGACATAAATGAGATGCTCACTTTAGCTTTTCCCTGTCATCTTCTATTGTACAGGTTGAAGATTTTATCAAACATGTTGATGTAGTATCTGCAGTATCCACTGAGCTCATGTGAACTGAAAGTGGCTATTTGTCACTGTGAAACACAGCAAAATGCATCCTCTGATACACACTGCAGCAGTGGGCAGCTATATCCAGCAATCTATTAGTCTGGGATTTAAACCCTCAACTTTCCAATCCAGGGGCCTAGTCTCTAATCACTAGATCACTGGTGCTCTGCCTGTCACATATGGGCAGTAACACTCTAGCTTTGTTATTCTCTTCTTTCCTTCCAACATTTAAGGGCTTGGTTAATAAAAAAAGAAAAATGAAAGTTGACCCAGCACTTTAACTTCTCTTGTAATTTAGAGTTCTGCTGTACTCATGAATTCTTCAGGAAAGTATTGTGAAGTATCTTGTAGCACTAAGTATTTTTAATATACCTAGATTTCCTATCATATATGAATTCTTAATGACCATACATCCTAGCTATTGGCTGTTTGTTTCAAATGGATATTAAATTATTAAATACAAATATTACTAATTACTACTACTTATGGATGTATTAATGTTTTAATTTTTTTTTAAACATGTCTACATCAATACTCATTGTTATCTTCATTACATTTTATGTTGCTACTTAATTACTATTTATGGATTTGATAGATTTTATTTTGATTTCATTTATTTATTCATATTATTTACTTGTATATCTGTATTCTCTATTTCTATGTCCTTTTTTCTTCTCCCTGCCACATAGCTAACCCCATAGCTGACTCCATGGCCCTATTCCTGTAGTTTTACCATTCCCTTATAAAGTGACTTCAACAGCTGCTTCTGAGGCCCATGCCCTTCCATCCCTGAATTCCTCTACCAGCCCAATGCCCTTTCAACCCTATCACCCTAAACCCCTTCGCTACTACCATTCCCTCATGTCCTTGTCACCCTAAGCTCACATATTACCAACTGCACCTCTATTTTCTCTGTTCTTTTCTGAGTAACACTTTCTTAGCAAGAAAAACACCAAAACAAGGTCATGGTCTTAGATTAAGTAGCTCCATCGGAGGGCTTGGTGCTCCCGGGTGGATAGATAAAAAGGCACACTCTGAACTGTGCAAGTGAGAGAGAGGATTTCAACACAGAGAGTAACACTGGGCCCTTAACCTGTAAGAACTTCGTTACTCTTCTGTTAATAAACTTTGCTATATCTTCAGACCTCTTTGCCTCATCACTGACTCTTCAAACCTTGGTTCTCAATCGGAGAATCCAGCACTATATTTAAATGTACTGGAGTGTTACTGTGCTGTTAATGTCATGAAAAGGATTATTGTAAAACATAATGGATCTCTCACAGGCAATTATGACAAAATGGCTTAAAAAGATTCTATCAACAACTATATGGAATTTACAAACAATGACAACATAAATTTAAACTGCAAGTTAGTATTTTTTTGTTTCATGCTACATATGATTGTTTTAAGTGCGATTAAATTAGTATGAATCATGAATATTTATAATGGCATGGAAAGTTTTGTCCCAGCAGAGATAGTTCTGAAGTACTGGCTTCTGATTGGACTAGCATCCAAATAGCCAAATTTATGACCTTGCAGTTGTATAAATAGACATTCCATCCACTCAACAAGATTCAGGAATCATAGGGTTACCATTACAGCATTTTCAAGTGGTGAAACAATTAAATAACAATATTTAAAATGCTCCTTATAAGTGGATTTCTAATGGTCCTTGTCCTGGTTGTGTCTACCTCTGAAGCAGTTGTGCATGAACCTGCAGTAAGACAAACTCGTTTTGCAGCCAGCAGTCCATGTAAGTTATTCAGCTACCAAAAAATTTTATTTCATGGGATTGTAAAGATATTTAAATGTATTTAAATATCTGTGTCTACTTTTCCTTTCATCTGATCACTGTTTTTTCTCATGTTTAATCCTTCCCTCAGCTGAAGTGGCCCGCTGTTTGAACAGCGCTCTACAAGTGGGCTGTAGCGCATTTGCTTGCCTTGAAAATTCTACCTGTGACACTGATGGTATGCATGATATTTGTACCGTCTTTCTTAATGCTGCAGCTGTTTTCAACACTGAGGTAATGAATTTCAAGAATACTCATTGTCACATATGTGCAAAATTTTTGTATACGAGAACCATCATATTATAACAGGTAAAAATCCATATAAAGATGTTTAAATGTCATACAGGGCAAGACCTTTGTTAAGGAAAGCATCAAGTGCATTGTCAGAGGCATCACCTCCAAAGTTTATCAGACCATCCGGCGCTGTGGCACCTTCCAAAAAATGATTACTGAGGTGCAAGAGGAATGTTACAGCAAGCTGGGAATTTGTGGAGTGACTCAGTCCAACCCTGATACTATTGGAGAAGTGGTTAAGGTGCCCACACATTTTCCAAACAGGTACATCAAGTCCAGTTCTATCAATATTTCCTGGTACTTGTCTTTGGGGATTTCTTAGGTTCCAGGTTTTACTTATTCTATGTACTGTAGAGTACATACATGTACATGTGCATGTAGAGTAAGTTAGGTGCTTTATAAACAGCATGTTTTTGTTTGAAAGCAATGTCTTACAATCACAAACAATGGGAACTGTGTCCGTCTGAAAGCCTGATATAATGGATGTCTTGTTTTTACAACTTTTGAATAATGAATTAGGCAATCTTTGTTTCCATCATTTGACAGAGCTAAGAAGTCAAGTCAAGTAGGTTTTTAAGTAGCAACAAAGTACATTTAAGGTCAAGACAAAAAAAGGTAACCAGTACCGAGTTGCAGATTTGATGGAACAAGTTTGTCAGGGTATAGCATAATACATATAAATATAAACAGTGAAAATGTAATACAATGATTTGAAAATAAAATGAAAACAAAATTTGTTTTAGCTGGAATGTATTGTGATTGCTCAAATTGATCTAAGAATGTGTTTTAACTATATATAATTTATTTGAATGTTGGAAATATTTGAAAGTGATGATAAGATTATCTTAATATGTATGTTACAAAACTTTTTTCTTTTGATGTGATCAAATATGCTTCAGGTGGCAAACTGTTTCTGACAAGCCAAGCCATTTGAAATGATGCTTTGTAGCAGACACACAATAATGTTATAACAAAGATTTTGGAAACAAAAAGTTTTTGTTTATTTATTTTAAAATTTTGCTTGTATAGGCATAAAGTTTTACTTTATTTTGAAAAAATAAAGTAAACATAATAGCATTATGATTTAATTCTAATGAAAATAGCTTACAGGCACAACTACAGGCACAACATAAAGGAATCAGGAAGGTTCCTTGAGTCTGCTTAGCATTTTTATTGTTGTTTATAATATTAATGTTAAATTAGTCATATTATTGGTTAATATTGGTTTTCTCCAGCTGTCGTGAATGGTTTGGTAGAGGAATTAATTATTTTAAGCTTAACGTTTCATGAGTTACCTCAACTTGAACACTAGAGTTTGCTTGTTCTTTTTTATTTCTTTGCCTTATTTTATTTTATTTCTATATGCCTCAACCCTGTAATTTATAATACAATATAAATAATTTTTATATTATTTTTGAGAGAGTATTTATCTACACTAATTTTGAATGGTGTGTAACTCCTCATCTATCTTTCACGATAGATACTACAGTACATTGCTACAGAGCTTGATGGAATGTGACAAGGACACCGTGGGGGTAGTTCGAACTGCACTGGTGGCTAGGCTAGGCCCTGACATGAACATCCTCTTCCAGCTGCTACAAAAGAACTCATGTCCCGTGGATTTAGGTACTGGACATGCTGGGACAGATGGCCAAGATAGTTTTCGCTGGCCGCTTGGACACCCCATGTTCAATATACAACCCAGCCTGCGCAATAGGGATCCAAATCATCTTTTTGCCAAAAAACGCTCAGTTGAAGATAGGATACTTAAACAATAAATTAATTAATGCGTTCATTTGAACAGATACTCGATCCATTTGGTGATATTAGAGCCTTAAACTTTTCATCTGTATTGTTAATTGTCCTTTCAAACTAAATGCTTATCTTTGAAAGATAATCTGCTAATACATAATAGTTCAAGGCTAATTTAGTAATCTCTTTTTCATGTTGACAAGACAGTGGTATTTATTAATATTTTTTTTTAAATATCACTGACATTTATTTTCAAAAAAATGTTATTTTATTGCAGTGGTGTCAGTTGTAGTTTATTCCTTATGCTGGACATAGGAAATATAATGTCATCAGAGGTTAGGGTAAACATCATCAATCATCAAACATGAATAAACAGAACATGCTAAATTTGTTATAAGTTCTTTATTGTTGTTGTTTATTTGCATTTAAAGGGCCTAAATTTATGGGAAAAATGTTGAAATACAAGAGATTAAAGCACTTATTACATTGTAAAAGCAGTATGAATCTAGCATTCATTTGTTGGTTCATACTGATCATAAATGAAAATTTATATGCCAAATATAATGTCCATAGTGCCTTTCACTAGTATGAAATAGATAAGTTGCTCAGATAATGGCTGGAAGAGGTGACCTTTTGCAGCTGAGCGTTTCTATTCAATTGAACGTTTATGACTGCACATATGAGACTTTTGTTTCCAGGTTTCAGTTTCAGTTTCAGTTTTCAGTGGAAAAGATTCATTATGTATCTTTGTATGTGCGTGCACAAAGACCCTCACAAAAACACAGAGGAAAGAATTTTGTGAATCCACATTACCACTTTTTCTCGTTATTTCTGCTTCCCCTTCATCAATATCCAAGATATTCAGCATCTCTCCACATCTCCATAAGTGCTCCCCATCCAGCTTTAAATAGCCGCGCACCCTGCAGGGGCTATATCCAGCAGTGAGGTCGGTACTTTGGACAAGGGTGCCTAAGGGCAACCTGTTGGTCTAACTCTAGGATCAGTAAAAGAGATAACAGAGTAAGAGAAGTAGAGTAGAAAAGAAAGGTTGATATTTTGTGTTTGCAAAAGACTATAGATGGAAGTTTAGTGAGACCAGGTGAAAGTGAAAGTGACAACTTTGTGAATACACAACAGCCTTATAAATAAATAAATAAATAAATGTAAAGCCCTTGTAAATGATTATAAATGTGAAATGATTTTTGTATATTTTTTCTATAACAATTAAGCAGAATTAGAGCAGGAAAAAGAAACAGATACAATGCCACAAATTTTTGAAGTAGCAGACAAGAAAACTGGCTGTCACGGTGTGGTGTTGAGGGCTGGACGCCAACGCAGAGCCGAGAGCTTCGTACTGGACTTTATTGACTGACAACGTGCACAGAACTCAAAGCTAAACATAACAAACGTAACAAGTGTAAAACATAACAAATAATCTCACACAGAATGACCAGTGCCTTGCTCTGAGTCACTGGGGCTTATAACGCCAGCCCCCAATGAGGCACACCTGGCACCCACTGCCCAGGTGTGCACAATCAGAGCAGGGCGCCCTCTACTGGCACCGGATCGGTACAATGGCCCAATGCCCAGTAATTCCTCCGATTGGTTGAGTGCCCAGAAACTTTTTAAACGCAGGAGTGCTGAATTTGGAAGGTAAAAGCAGCACTAATAAATGATTTAATAATTAACTAAAATGAGTAACCAAAAAAAATGTTGAACATCGAAGCAAAAAGATGACTAAATAAATCAGTGAAGTGAAAGTGAAGATTCTTGAGGGAGGGACAGAGGTAAGGTGAACTCACCTGTAGCGGAGATGTGTCAATAAATGAAAAATTATAAAATCCAGAAGATAAGTCAAAAGTGGACTAAAGGTTCCAAGGATCTAAAGGTACTAAATGGTCAAAAGAAGGCAATATGATGCAGCACTTCGTGAAGCACTGGAGCTTCTTATCCAAAACCACAAACCAAAGGACAAGTCCAATAAATGACAGACAAGGGGACAGGATGAATTAAACATTCATCCACAAAAAATCAAAAATCGTTTAAGAAAGAAAATGTAGCCTTTTTACGCCTAAGAAACGAATTCTGTAAGCATAATGAACCAAGGATTAAAAACACACGTTCAACAACGTTATAAATGATGAAAATGGAGTTGTTACTAAAAATTGCAGGCAAAAACATCTGAAACAAGTAGAAGTTGTAACGTTACTGCTTCACTTTTAAATGTACTGCTTGCAAAAGCTTTCTAAATGCTGGAAACACGTTTTTAATGTCTAAGAAATCTTGCCATGCACTCTGTAAGCTTTGTGAATCAAGCAGTTAAACACACTTTCCACAATATTTAAAAGGATGAGATCATTATAGAAATCTTGTTTATGACTCACAATAGTAAGTAACTCGGAAACAATAAGAAATGGAAATAAATTACTCCAGCACTTAAAACAAATGTAGTGCTTGCAAATGCATTTGAAGCACTGGAAGAGCATTTTTACACATAAGAAACCCAAGAAAATGCATTCGAAGCACTGGAAGCGCATTTTTACACATAAGAAACCCAAGAAAACCAAGGATTAAAAACATACTTTCAACAACATTATAAATGATGAAATTGGAGTTGTTGACTCAAGATTGCAAGCAAAAACATAGGAAAAGATTAGAAATTGTAACATTACTGCATCACTTTTAAATGTAGTGCTTGCAAATGCATTCTAAAAGCTGGAAACTCCTTTTTATGCCTATGAAACAAATTCTGTAAGCATAGTGAACCAAGGAATTAAACACACTTTCCACAACTTTTATAAGGATGAGACCATTATAGAAGTTTTGTTTTTGACTGAAATCAAGTTACTCCATCACACAAAACAAATGCAGTGCTGGCAAATGCATTCTTAGTGCTGGAAACGCCTTTTTACACATAAGAAACAAATTCTGTAGTGAATCAAGGATTATAAACACACTTTCCACACCATTTATAAGGATGAGACCATTATAGAAATGTTGTTTTTGACTCACAATAGTAAGTAACCACCTCACGAACAATAAGAAATGGAAAAAAGTTACTCCATCATTTAAAACGAATGCAATGCCTGCATTTGCATTCTTAGCGCTTGAAACGCCTTTTCACACATAAGGAACAAATTCTTTAAAAATACACTTTCCACAAAATATTTAAGGATGAGACCATTATTAAAATGTTGTTTTTGACTCACAATAGTAAGTAACCACCTCGGGAACAATAAGAAATGGAATCAAGTTACTCCATCACTTAAAATGAATGCAGTGCTTGCAAATGCATTCTAAGCACTGGAAATGCCTTTATACACATAAGAAACCAATTCTGTAGTGATCCAAGGATTAAACACACTTTCCACAACATTTATAAGGATGAGACCATTATACAAATGTTGTTTTTGACTCACAATAGTAAGTAACCACCTCGGGAACAATAAGAAATGGAATCAAGTTACTCCATCACTTAAAATGAATGCAATGCTTGCAAATGCATTCTTAGCGCTGGAAACACCTTTTTACACTTAAAAAACTAATTCTGTTAGCATAGTGAACCAAGGAGCTTAACACACTTTTCACACCATTTATAAGGATGAGACCATTATAGAAATGTTGCTGTTGACCCACAATAGTAAGGAACCACCTCGGGAACAATAAGAAATGGACTCAAGTTACTCCATCAAACAAAACAAATGCTTTGCTTGCAAATGCATTCTTAGGGCTGGAAATGCCTTTTTACACTTATGAAACAAATTCTGTAGTGAACCAAGGATTAAAAATACGCTTTCCACAATATTTTTAAGGATGAGACCATTATTGAAATGTTCTTTTTGACTCACAATAGTAAGTAACCACCTTGGGAACAATAAGAAATGGAAACAAGTTATTCCATTACTTAAAACAAATGCAATGCTTGCATTTGCATTCAAAGCACTGGAAACGACTTTTTACACCTAAGAAACGAATTCTGTAAGCATAGTGAACCAAGGTTCAAAAGCACACTTTCAACAGCATTATAAATGATAAAAACATTTGTAAGCAATTGTAAGCAAAAACATCAGAAAAGATTAGAAATTGTAACGTTACTGCTTCACTTTTAAATATAGTGCTTGCAAAAGCTTTTTAAATGCTGGAAACACATTTTTAACTTCTAAGAGAACTTGCCATGCACTCTGTAAGCATTGTGAACCAAGGAGTTAAACACACTTTCCACAACATTTAGACCATGAGACCATTATAGAAATGTTGTTTTTGACTCACAGTAGTAAGTAACAACCTCGGGAACCATAAGAAATGGAAACAAGTTACTCCATCACTTAAAACAAATGCAGTGCTTGCAAATGCCTTCTAAATGCTGGAAACGCCTTTTGACACCTAAGAAACGAATGCTGTAAGCATAGTGAACCAAAGAGTTAAACATACTTTCCACAACATTTATAAGGAACAATAAGAAATGGAAACAAGTTACTTCATCACATAAAACAAATGCAGTGCTTACAAATTTACAAACTAAACACATTTGCAGAGTAAGCGTTGGTTCACGTTCCACAACATTTATAAGGATGAAATGTTAGAGAAATGTTGTTTATGACTCAAAATAGTAAGTAACTACTATTAAGATAAGAAATGGAAATGCTACTCCATCACTTAAACAAAGGCAGTGCTTGCAAATGCATTCTAAGTACTGGAAACACATTTTTTACACCTAAGGAATTAATTCTGTAAGCATAGTGAACCAAGTATTAAAAACACACTTTCAACAACGTTATAAATGATGAAAACATTGTAGGTGGTAACTCAAAATTGTAAGCAAAAACATCGGAAACAATAATAAATTGTAACGTTACCATATCACTTTCAAATGTAGTCTTTGCAAAAGTCATTTAAATGCTGGAAACGCCTTTTGACACCTAAGAAACGAATGCTGTAAGCATAGTAAACCAAGGATTAAAAGCACATTTTCCACAACATTTATAAGGATGAAATGTTATAGAAAAGTTGCTCGTGACTCAAAATAGTAAGTAACCACCTCGGGAACAATAAGAAATAAAAACAAGTTACTCCATCACGAAACAAATGCAGTGCTTGCAAATGCATTCTAAGCATTTTACACCTAAGAAACAAAGTAAGCATAGTGTAAGCAAACTTCTGTAAGCATAGTGACCCAAGGAGTTAAACACACTTTCCACAACATTTATAATGATGAAATGTTATAGAAATGTTGTTTGTAACTAAAAATGGTAAGTAAAAACCTCGGGAACAATAAGAAATGGAAAGTTACTCCATGACTTTTTTGACTCAAAAATGTAAGCATAAACATCGGAAAAGGTTAGAAATTGTAACGTTACTGCATCACTTTTAAATGTAATGCTTGCAAAAGCTTTTTAAATGCTTGAAACGCATTTTTAACATCTAAGAAAAGTTGCCATGCATTGTGAAACAAGGAGTTAAACACACTTTCCACAACATTTATAAGGATGAGAGCATTATATAGTTTTAAGATTAGTTTTTGACTCAAAATAGTAAGTAACAACTTTGGGAACAATAAGAAATGGAAACAAGTTACTCCATCACTTAAAACAAATGCAGTGCAGTCTTGCTCAGGAACCCACTGGTGGTAGTGCTGGAGATAGGATTCAAACTTGCGACCTCTTGGTCCATAGGCAATTATGCAACCACTAAACCACACTAGACCATTGCGCCAAAAACAGTTATACTTAAATAAAAACAATATCCTAAAAGCTCTGGGATTATATAATCTTTGATGAGCCTTCATATTCCTTATTTTTGCCATTTTCCCAGGGTTGCCATTTTTGCCCCAGTGTCTTTCCAAGGCTGGGATCATGAACATTGAACCGTTTTCTTCTGGATTCTATGGAGTAACACTTTTCCTAACATAAAAAATTTATTGAATTCAGTACTGAGATTGGCAGTGATATTTTAAAAACTTAACAACATTGCCATGACTTGCCAGATAATATAGTTGGAATAGCGGCTATTTTGTATGTGTACATTCCATGCTTTTATTGTCAGGCCACCACAGGTTTGTAAGAGTTCCTTAATTTGCTTAAAAAATGTCCAGGCAGTGAAAATTCACATTTTTATTAACATGACGTTTAACTGAGGAGCATGCTGAAAATTCAATTGCTTTGCCTTTAGTCTTTCTTCATACATATACATGACCTAGAAAGGATCTTTTTTACATTAATGATAAACAGCAAGAAAGTTTAACAATCTCTTTGCAATTCATGTTGACGAACCACTATTTATGTAGTGGAGATTATTAATTCATTTAGAAAAAAACACAATGCACAAAATCTGAATTTTACAGTTTTGAAGTACACAGCATCAGAAGACTGCTCAAATAGATCTCTGATCATTAAAAACAAATGGTCATTAGCTTAAGACTTAAGGTAGCACTTTTGATACACTTTTCAACAAAGGTCCTTGTCCATACACAAACTTATTACTTCTTGCCTTGATGTCATGGTTCTGCTGTTTTCCCGACAAAGCTGTCACATTGTTTTAAAATAAAAAAGCTTATTAAAAAAGCTAATAATAAACCTTTATAGGAATAAACAAACAAATGGCATTAAATATGTGTTAACATGTACTGACAAGATTGTCACCATAGTGATACCTATTCCAAAAAGACAATGTATAAAAAATACTTTTTGTCATTTGGGTACAATTCCAACCCTGTGCCAGGAGGAACTTCAAGCTTTTGTGTTTTAATCAGGGATCATAAAAACAATCTTTGAACATTCTTTTGATGGAGTAGTGTTTGAATCTTTTGTGACTGTATTTGTCCTCGTTTCACACTGCCAAATGCAGCCTTTTGTAACGGTGGCGGGGAAGGATGTCAATGCAGAGCCAGGAGTCAGGAACATAACTTTATTCTTCAAAAAGAAAAACAAGATCCAAGGACTGCAGTTCTGACTAAAACAAGTTACCAAGAGTTATCAAAACCACCATTAACGTGAGGCTTCTCCTGATGAATGAACCGCACTCTGTTCTCACTCATCGGGGCTTAAATAACAGCCCCAGTGAAGCACACCTGTGCTTTCATGAGCTCAGGTGTGCTCAGTCAGAACAGAGCACCCTCTACCGTGCCCAAAATGAACCTCACCCAAGACACCTTTTATATTGTAGTTTTTAAAGCGAGACTGATATTAATTAAATTAACTCTATATCTTGCATCAAAATATATCTTTTTGGAATAGCCATCATTTGTGGTGGTTTTCCACCTTTAAGTAATAAACACATCAAAATGTTGTTACATAATATCAGTTTACATGTGAAAAATTATTGTTGAAGACCTCTGTATATGATAATACCACTTGGAATGGAAGTTGGTTGGATGAGAGAGTGTCTTATGGACACTCTCTCTGTAGACTGTTTGGACTATGATTAAGTGATTGAAAGAATAAATCATTCTTTAAGCCTTATTGTAATATGTATAGAGATGGTTGCCAGGCTTTGGCGATATGACAATTTCGAAACAAAAGCAGACATTGCATTGAGGCCTTGCTCACTTTGTGCTGCACATGCAAACTCCCAAAAACTAACACTACAAAGTCTGTGAGTGGTATAGTAAAAATCCCTTTACTTTTGTCCCTTTACTTTTGCCCCTGTCCTACAGTGTCCAACACCATCAAGTTCCAATTGAAAAGCAAGCAGTAAAAGAGCTACATTTATAATTGAACAATAGTGGCATCTGCAAAAAGTTACATTTTGTCCGGTGTCTTATGCTATCTCATGAGTTCCCAGAAAACATCCAGCAGTAAAGAGTTACATTTCTAAACTGAGCAATAGTGCTCACAGACAGCTGGTAGCGAACAGTTACATTTTTAATGATGCAGCTGCACTCACAATTGAGAAACTGAATAAGAAGAAACCTTGAAATGTTGGTGGTGGATAGGACAGGGAGTCATCAGTGAAAAGACCTTTAACTATTGTTGGTGAAGTGGCAAAGGTGGGAACTGAGGTTTTAATCATGACAGCATTGAATATTATTGGTGGAAAACTATTAATGAGATGGATTTATCCATCCATCCATTTTCTGCCGCTTGTCCCAAACGGGGTCGCAGGGGAGTGCTGGTGTCCAACCCAGCGCACACAGGGCGAGGACGAGGGACACACCCTGGACAGGTCACCAGCCCATCGCAGGGAGGAGCGGGACAGGGACAGCACCTTGCTCAAGGGTACCTCAGGGCAACCCATCGGGAAGGGGTTCAAACCCCGATCCGCCGATCATGTGGTCAACGCCCTAACCACTAGGCCACCACTGCCCCGAGGTGGATTTATGTAAATTTTAAAGGTGATTGAAATGTATTTAAAGTCCGAAGTTGGGATGAGCATTTAGAGCTGCTCCCACTGGACCACGCCTGCTGAAACTCTTCAGTAAATTGGTTGTGCTGCATCTCTCTGACTTCGTTTGATTTTTGACTTCGTTTGATTTCTGACTTAGGAAAAGTTTCAGAATCAGGTTCACACTTCAATTTTCCATGACATATTTTGGCATTGTCAGCAGGATTGAAAAGAGGCCGCACAGACTCCTGGTTTGGCGTTGCTTCTCGGGGCCACTGCTGATCTGGCACAGAACATTAAAGGTAGGCATTATTTCAGATTTTGCTGCCTTTTAGTTTAGGTTCTGTGTTACAGACCAGCAGAGGGGGGCTTGGGCCACTAGGAGACCTGTGCACCTCTCCAACAAAGATCTGTATTTAACGATTGTGTTTATTACAAAAGGATAGTAAATGAATATTTCATAGATACATATACGTTGGAACTGTGGAGTGAGAGGGTGAAATCCACTCTTAAATAAATTTTTGCTGAAGTCAAAGAGGGGCTGTGGTCCAGCTGTACATAGTGGAAGCTGATCGTGCACGCCAGTGTTGGCGTGACCCTGTTAGGGCAGTCAGCTTTTAAAGCATGATTGTCCATAGAGAACTGAAAGAAGTAAGATTTGTGTGTATACATGTATTGCAGCTGCCAAAAAAGTATGAATGTAGTAATGTGAGAGAGAGAGCGATCACTTTGAGAAGAAACTACTTTGTGTATGTGTGTGTGAGGCGTTAAGGGGAGTATGTGAAGAAGTGTGTGAAGAAGTGTATTTGTGTGTGTGTGCACGCATATGGGTGGTGTGTGAATTTTAACTAAAGGCCTTATAAGAGTGTGAAGTGATTTTTGCTTATTTTTTCTAAAACAATTAAGCAGAATTAGAGCAAGAAAAACAAGAGCAACATTGTCATAAACACATTAGAAGGGTATGGGTCTATGAAGCAGTGAACAAGAAAATTTGGCCAACACCAAGAAGGCTGACTGAGTGCCCAGAAAATTTTGGTACTGAGGAGTAATAAATAAATAAATGTATTTATTTTAAAAATAAATAAATAAATACATACATACATAAATAATAATAATAATAACATTAATAATAATAGAGGGGTCAAAGAGAATCAAAGAATAAAGATGACTAAAAAAACTAAAGTGAAGACACTTGTGGGACAGTGTAAGGTGAAATCACCTGTAGAGAAGATGTTTGAAAAGAACCCCTTGATAAAGGATAAAATTCTGAAGATAAGTCAAAAGTGGGCTAAACATACCAAGGGCTTAAACACTAAATGGCCAGCAGAAGGTACATATGATGTAGCACTTTGTGAGGCCCTGGAGATTCTGATCCTGAACCACAAACCAAAGAACAAATCCAGTAAACAACATGCAAAGCGACAAGATGAAATAGAACTCCTAAAATTGTTTAGGAAAAAAGGAGAAGGGGATTTTCAAAAAGCCAAAAAAGAAGACAGGAGATTAAAGAGAGTAAAGAAGAAACAGAGAAGAAGTTGAAGATGTATGATACTCCTCCATTATGTAGGACAGTATCCTGTCATTGAAGGGAAGTTTGATATTTCTGGACAAGTGACTGTTACAGATGACAAGAAGGATCCAGAACAAGATGATGATTTAACAGCCTTGGAAGATGAGCAGAGAATCTCAGAGGATGCTGAGAAAACACCCATAATCTTACTGACCCTCCACAAAAGGGAGGAGCCCTACTGCACAGGGAGAGAGAGAGAGAGAGTAGGCAGCAGAGCAGTGAGACGATATATCCAGATCTTAATAAATTACAGCAGGAGTGGAGAAGTGCAGTAATAGAGAGTGAAGAGGAAGCAAGGGGAGAAAGGGAGTCAGTGAAAAGGAAGGAACTGAGCAGACAGAACAGGAAGACAGTGATGATGAAGGTGTATTGGATTGTTACAGGAAGTACAGAAAACAGATGAGAAAAGAGAGAGAATTAAGGAGAGAGTTAAAGGATATGGAAAGGATGTTACAGGAAGAGGGAAGGAAAGTGAGGACTGAGATGAGTAAGGGAAGTAGAAATGAGAGAAGAGTAGTGCACCAAGGGGGAGGCCCAAAAGCTGGATGACACAGTTTTGGTGATTCTAGCCAAACAATAAGCAAATCAATTACTAATCTGGATGAAATTGTACGTGTTGCAATGGAGAGAAAAGGTACAAGGAGACAGAGTAGAAGGGATAATGGTGAAATATCAGAAAGTGAAGAGGACCCTGAGATTCAGATAGAACCAAGTATGAGATTAAGATCTGGAAGAAAATATGGGATGGTACAGGCACCTATATTGATTAAGGGAAGACATGCTCATTACATACCATGGCAGACCCAGGATCTGGAGGGGCTGGTCAATGGTTTGCCCGATCTGCATGAAGGGGCCCAGAAGTGGATACTGGACTTTGAAGAAAAGACACTTGGGCATCTCCTAGCCATAGGAGATGTAAAAGCCTTATTGGCCAGAATAATTGGACAAAAGGCAATGGAAGACATCATGACAAAAGCTGGCATGGAGCATCATGCTGTGGATACAACCAGTGATGGTGTGGAATTCAATCCATACCGTAATAGACTGTGGAACGCAATGAGGGAAGTTTATCCAAGAAAATTAGGCCTGAAGACTCTGAAAGGAGAACCAATACGAGAGACTGAAAATCCCTCTGCCTATGTTCATCGTATGAAAAAGATGTGGAGAGCAGAGGCAGGAAGTGACCCAGATCAAGACAACCTCATGAAAGTGGTCTTTCGGACATTGGTCCTGGATGGCCTTCCAGAAAAAGTCAAAAGCAAACTGGAAGATGTGGTGGGTCTGACTGAAAAGACATTTGATGAGTTTGATGAGCCTCAAGGTCCACCTGCAGTATGTTGGAGTGTGGACAAGCAGGACACACCCGAAGAAGATGTTCAGTAAATCCATGGAAGGGACCAGAGTGCAGGGAAATGCAGCCTGGCAGGCTCCTAAAATTACGGGTCAAGAACAATCACAGCAGAACCCAAGTTTAGGACACCCATCAACAGGAGGGAATCAGAACCCTGCCTGGACTGGATTAAATCAAAACTCCAGCCCAGTAAATTACTGGGGTGGACAAAATGGATGCTAGGGAGGCCCAGAGGGTCCTACAGGGAAGGGTCAGCACTTATTGACAAGCAAGGGAGCTGATGAGGAACCAGTGCTGCAGGTTCAGGTGAATGGCAAAACTATACCCCTGATGATAGATAATGGAGCTTGTTATACATGCCTAAATTCAAATTATGCCATGAACCTCCCCAGGTCTGGAAAGTTAGTTAAGACCGTAGGATTCTCGGGACAAGTGCAGCTAATACAGGGAAAAACAATCAATTTACCTATCTTAGTTTCAGAGCAAACTCCAGTAAATTTATTAGGGAGAAATGCTTTGTACCAGTTGGGATTCCAGATTTGGTAAACACCTGATGGAGTTAATGTGGATGAAATGGCAGTCAGTGCTCAGATGAATGTGACATTAGGAAAGGAAGCTAATGTATACTGGTTAGGAGAGATAACAAAGCCAGTTCAGGAAATAATGTGGTATGATGTTGAAGGAGCAAGACCACACGTGACACTACTAATAAATTAGGATTTGAGTGAAAGGAGTTGGGAACCATGGTTTAAAGAGCAGAAGAACTGAAGTGGAAGAAGACACAAAATCCATTGATACTGTGTGCTGAAGATAATTCAATTATCAAAGTGCTGTGTGAACTGGAAATGACAGCAACACCACAGGCAGTAGCAATCCTAAGACGTGAAGATGATGATGTCTGGAAGAGAATGAGTGCACAGCTGAAGGAAGAAGATTCTCTGAAGAAACAAATGATTAAGCAAGTTCCAGAAAAACTGGTCGCAACATGAGACAGATGTGGGACTGGTAAAATCAGGTTCACCAGTTCAGATCAGATTGAAACCAATTTTTAAAAACACAATTACTTAGGAGAGCTCAGTTTCCATTAAAACCAGAAGCTGAGCAGGGAATAGAAACTATAATGGGGCTGGTAGAAGCAGGAGTACTTACAGAAATGAGAAGCCCATGTAACATTCCTATACTCCCAGTGCAAAAGGCAGATTAAACTAAGTGGCAATTACTGCATGATCTAAGAGCACTAAATGAAGCAGTAGAAGATTGGCAAGTGGAAGTGCCCAGTCCACACACATTACTTATGAACATTCCACCAAATGCCAAGTACTTTACGGTAACAGACTTGTGTTCTGCATTTTTAGCATCCCAGTAGCAGAAGAGGCCAGGTATCTATTTGCATTTACATACAGGGGGAAGCAATACAGTTATACAAGGTTACCACAGGGATTCAAACATTCCCCACATATATTTAATCAAGTCCTGAGAGAGGATTTAGAAGAACTGGATTTAAACAGCACAATGTTACAGTATGTTGATGATTTAATCTTGTGTTCCTCGACAGTAGAAAAATGTCATGAAGACTCTGTTAAAGTTCTCAGAAAATTAGCTGAGGCATAAGATGTTACATGCAAAGTTACAATATTGCCAACCACAGGTAGAATACCTGGGATGACTGGTGGCACATGGAACAAAAGCAATAGCTCCTTCACAGCTGGAAGGAATCAGTAAAGCACCACAACCAATGACAGTGGGACAGATGATGTCATTCCTAGGAATGACAGGGTTTAGTGCAGAATGGATTGAAGATTATGTGATAAAGACTGCACCATTGAGGGGACTGATAGCAGAAGCAGAAACAAAGACTTTAAATGCTCCATTAAAATGGACATCAGCGTTTGAAACTTTGAAACAGGAAATGCAGACAGCACCAGTGTTAGCTACACCAGATTATGATATTATTACGATTATTATCGCTGTGATGGACTAGCATCAGCAGTGTTGATGCAAGAGACATGTAGTGGAAGGAAGAAACAGCCAATAGCTTATCTTTTTTTTTTTTGACAGCCCTTTTCATTTTGAGGTCAAAGCACAGCAGACAATGAACCACAACGAAATTGGACCTCTGCATTTAACCCATGCACACTCAAACATCGTGCAGCAGTGGGGACAGCAGTGGGGACAGCACCTTGCTCAAGGGTACCTCAGGGCAACCTATTGGGAAGGGGTTCGAACCCCCAATCCTCCGATCAGGTGGCCAACGCCCTAACCACTAGGCCACCGCTGCCCTTATAGCACTAAACTGGAGTGGCTCAGGGATGGCCACCATGTTATCAGGGTTTAGCAGCAGTACATTATGCCTACGAGAAGGCTTCAGTTCAGATGATGGAGTTTCCAGTAGTTATTTACTCCCATCATAAAATCATAGAGCTGATTTGAGAACAGCAGATTTGTGCTAACACAAGCAAGTTTACAGTATTCATTCTTGCTTACATTTCCAGATGTGACCCTTAGGAGATGTAATACAGTTAATCCAGCAGAATTATTGCCTTTCCAGTTTGAAGGAAAACTGCATGATTGCATAGCTAGTTCGTTGACGAAAGTTAATTCATGATTTGGAGTCTACACCAATTCTGGAAGCAGAGTTGACTTATTTTGTTGATGGATCCTGTTTTAGGGATCACTTGGGGAACCATGCGGGATATGCGCTGATGAGGAAAGAAAATGGAGATGTTTTTGAGGTAGTAAAGGCTGAACACTGTCCTCTACCATGTTCTGCCCAACTAGCAGAGCTGAAGGCAGTAACTGAGGCTTGCAAATTGGCAAAAGGAAAGTGTGTTAATGTTTTTACTGATTCAGAGTATGCCCATGGAATTACACATTTGTTTGGGGCGGAATGGAAAAAGCAAGGATTTAAGAAGACTGATGGTACCCCAATACAACATTTGCAGCAAATACTGGAGTTGATGAGTGCTATGATGCTGCCAAGAAGACTGGCAATAGTTAAATGTCAGGCACACAAAAAAGGAAATAGACTATGTAACAAAGGGGAACAACAAATTTGGAATTCCATCGCAAATAATTTCAGACAATGAACTTTTATCCAACAGACTGTTAAAAAGGTATTACAACAATTGAGAATCAAACGATTGATTTTGATTAGGCTAAACGATTAGGATGTGTTTACCACCCCCAGTCTCAGGGGATGGTGGAAAGGGTTAATGGAACTCTAAAAACAAAGATAAATGAAATTTGTGCAAAAACTGGATTCCACTGGATGAATGTTCTACCCTTAGCTCTGATGCATTACCGAATGCAAGCTAATAGAACCACTCATCTGACGCCACATCAGATGCTTACTGGCAGACACATGCCTGTACCCCATCTGAGGGAACCCTATCAGGGAACTCCCTTGGAACAATTGGAAGCAGATTTGAGGGCTTATATGAGACAACTAACTGCTGTACATATAGCTATTTATCAAAGGGTTTGTGGGCTCCTCTTCTGGTCCTGAGACATGCTCCAGAATCAGAGGAGGAGCCCACAAACCCTTTGAGACCAGGGGACCAAGTTTACGTAAGATTTTTTAGGAGAAAGTTGAATGAACCTAGATGAACTGGTCCTCACAAGGTGGTAAGCGTAACACCCACAGCAATACAAGTGGAAAATAGTACAACTTGGTATCACCTTAACCACTGTACTCGAGTCCCCAGAAATCTGTTGCCAAGAACAGAGCCAGACGACGCTAGTGACGATGATGAGCCGTCAACAGGAGGAGAAAAACACAGTGGAAGCAATCAGGAGAGCCCTGGATTGAGGCAGGAGGGTGGTACCCATCCCAGTCCGGTGTGTCATCTGCTAGCCAGGACAGCCATGTCGAAGAATCAAGAGAGGATATCTCGCCTAGAGGCTCACAGGCCATAACAGCGCATGCTGGAGGCTTAGAGGAACAGGAGGAGCCCGATGAGACTGAGGACGCAGAGGATTCGGATGACTCAGAGGAGACAGAGAAGCAGGAGGAGAGAACAAGATTGGAGAACCCACTAAGAGCAAAGACTATCCCTGTCCATCTCAGCGCCAGCAGATCCCACCAGTTCCTTTCTCCCAGCTCTAACTGACAACAGCATTCAGTCAGCAGATAATGCCCTGCACGTCCACGTAGAGTGGGAATTTTTCCTCTAAAAATGGACTCGGCACAGAGGTTTTCGCCCACACTTGGGGAATGGGTCTCTCTTCTTAATAACCTGATCACTTAAAAACCAGTTCAGCTAAAATTTTGATATGCTCTCTTTATGATTATCATTTGTATTTCATATATGAACTACGTTATGCAGTTTTTTAATCATGTTATGTATTACAACATTATCTTTCTTTAGACCAGTATCTGATTGTACAGTTGTTGACCGCATTTATTGATGTATCCGACTTGTAAGTCAGAGAGGGGGGATATATATAGTAAAAATCCCTTTACTTTTGTCCCTTTACTTTTGCCCCTGTCCTACAGTGTCCCACACCATCGAGTTCCAATGGAAAAGCAAGCAGTAAAAGAGCTACATTTATAATTGAACTATAGTGCTCCTAGACAGCCAGTAGTGAACAGTTACATTTCTAAACTGAACAATAGTGGTCATAGATGGCCGGTAGCGAACAGTTACATTTTTAATCAAGCAGCTGCGCTCACAATTGAGAAACTGAATAAGAAGAAACCTTGAAATGTTGGTGGTGGATAGGACAGGGAGTCATCGGTGAAAAGACCTTTGTCTATTGTTGGCAAAGGCGGGGGAACTGAGGTTTTAATCATGACAGCATTGAATATTATTGGTGGAAAACTATAAATGGGATGGATTTATGTACATTTTAAAGGTGATTGAAATGTATTTAAAGTCCGAAGTTGGGATGAGCATTTGGAGCTGCTCCCACGTGACCATGCCTGCTGAAACTCTTCAGTAAATTGGTTGTGCTGCATCTCTCTGACTTCGTTTGATTTTTGACTTCATTTGATTTCTGACTTAGAAAAAGTTTCAGACTCAGGTTCACACGTTCACACACAATTTTCCACGACAGTGGTTGGTGCAAAAGAAGGAGCTCAACAGCACATGTAAAATAATTGAACTCAGAAAACTGCACACAGCATTCTTTAGCACACATTGAGGGAGTAAGTGAGCTCAAATCTATCTGTGCTCTTATCTCTGTACAAGTGCTGTCCAATTATACATACCATTCAAACTATGGATTTTTCTTGGTTCCATAAAAAAAAAAGGGTCACATGCCCACACAAAGACCGTTCTTTCTGATGAAATGCCAATGTGCACAACGGGAGCAAGGGAGTCATGGCATGGGTTGCATAGTTGAAAGATTAAAAGGACAATCTCTAGGAAAATGTGAACCATGGCAAAACAGTCTGATGGAAGAATTGCGCTAAACCAGTCTGCATTAAAAAATAATTTTGTCCATTTATGAGCTGTCAAAGTAAAGCTTTCATGACAATCATTTGCATATTTGTATTCTGATTTTACCCTAAATCAGTTTGAACATTCACTGCACACTTATCGTCCAACATGTACATTCTACTAATAACTGGGTGTTTGTATATCCTAATTTGTATAACTAATTATTTAAAATGAAACTTTTCAAAATGGAGTATAGTAATGAAACAGTCAGTCAGTCAGTCAGTCAGTCATTTTCTGCCGCTTGTCCCAGGCAGGGTCCATCCCAGCGCACACAGGGCGAAAGTAATGAAACAGGAGCCAGTAATTCAAAAGAACATGTACACACAACTTTTGCTTAAACTTTTTCTTTTGTTGTTGTTTTTAGACAAAAACTAATTCAGTAAGTCATATTCCATACATACAATAGAAAACTCTTCTTTAAACAATACCAAGTGTTCACGTCAGTGCATTAGGCACAACCCATATGATGCTGTTATGTTTTCACCGTGCCTCAATGTCTTTGGGTGTATGTGATGTTTCTAATCTCAGAACCTAGAGGTGTAGTCCGTTGAGAGCCTGACTTTCTGCCCCTTTTTCCCCCTAATTGGAATAAGGGTGGGTGGGGTCCATTGATGCTGTGGGTTGAGTTTTGTTCAGAAGTGCATTTTGATGAGCCACAGCTGCAGCAGCTACAACTGTGGAAGGGCTGACACGGGGGTAGTGCATGCTAGGTAGCCCTGGGGTCATTAGGCTAGGATGGGAAAGGGGACTATCAACTGCAGGATGGTGCATGGAGTGCAATCGTCCATGTTCATAGTCTTCTCTTAGTATATGCAATCGCTCACGTTCTTCCAAATGGGCCCTCTCCTGCTCACGGCACTGCTCCAGGCTCAACCCATGAAGGCTGTCACGGTTAAAATCATGAGGTTCGTGGTCACGATATGACCATTCAGTTTCATAGGGCCATGGCACTGCCAACCTATGCAGTGGGTCATTTCTTAGATGCATGTCCCGTGCCAGCAGATTCCTCCTATGGATATCTAGCCCTCTGTAGGGATCCTTCACTGGGTCCCAGTGAAAGGCAGGATAAGGAAACCTCTCTGTACCGCACTGGCTGATACCCATAAACGGGATCACCAGTCAGTCAGTCAGTCAGTCATTTTCTGCCGCTAGTCCCAAGTGGGGTCACGGGGGAGTGCTGGAGTCCATCCCAGCTCACACAGGGCGAAGGACGGGGAAAACACCCTGGACAGGTACGGGGTCACCATTCGAGTCCTATCCAGGTTGCTAATGTTGCTCATTGGATTGATGGATGCCATGCCCAGAGGCACAGCCATGGAGGAGGGTGGGTGGAGTGAAGAACCCTGAGGGGTAGATCTCTGTTCTGGGGACTGGTTTAGAGCTGCATCCTGCTCCTCCTTTCTTTCCTCTTTGACTTTGACCTCACTATTCTTCTTCTGCACAGCTTCCCGATTCAGCCCATCATTTATTCTATCCAGGCTTGCTGGTTGTATATATGAAGATGTTGTCAAATGATTGCTGGAGTTGTCCTCAGCCATCCGTCCATCGTGGATGATGGGTAAGTCTTTCCCACAAAGGTGGTTCTCATTGAGCTTATGCTCATCTGTGTTCGAGTCTCTCCTCTCAGAGTACTCTTTCTCTCACTCTTTTAGTTTCTCTTTTTCTTGTGGCTCACTGGTGGCAACTTGGTCTTTTGAGGGGTTGGCTGACTGGGCATTAATGGGGATTGGAGATGGCTGTCTTGGCTGTCATTTTTCCATAGTTTCTCTGTCAGGAAGAGAAAGAAAATCATATAAACATATCAAATTATACAGATTAAACAGATCAAAAGGAAAAGTTGGAAAAAATCAATGACACAAAATCTATAACTGGTTGTTTGTGTGTGTGGAAGCATATTTGTTGCTATGCAAGTAACTCGAATTCAGCAGGCAAATAAACAGCACAAGTACTTTTCTGATACACAACTGTAGCACGTAGAAACACTACATATTTGAAAACTACACACCTGTAGTATTTGTGGTACTTCTGTTCTTCACTTGTACATATGCATCTTAGTGGGATGCGTTGGTCTAGTGGTAGGATACTTGCCTATGGACCTATGGCTCAAGAAGTCCCAGGTTTAAACCCCTCTAGCACTCCCACCACTGAGTCCCTGAGAAAGATCCAGGGGGTCTGTCCCTGCAATAAGGGTATGGAAGTCAGTAAATGTAAGTGGTGATTAATTTTATTTTATCACTGCACAAAATGACTTCAAACATAAGCAGATTTTAAACAGTGAATGGGGCTGAGTCCAAAACAAAATAAATGGAAGAAACTCAAAATCAGCCGAAGAGTTCATAGTTCATAGGAGTATGACCCTGAAACCTTCAAGATTTGAAGACATTTTGTGCTGAAGCAAGGCCAAAATCACAGCTGAGCAATAGACTAGTTTCTCCATACTGGAGCTGTCTTGAAGCTTTCATTCCAAAGGCTTAATTAAATAAATTTTATGAAGCATGTTCAATACTTTTTCCCTGCATCATTCCACTTTAACACACGCACAACTTAAATTATAAAGTTAAAGTAAGACTTATTTGTTTTGATTTATTTGTATGTTTGGATTACTTGGGTTATAACTGACATCTGGACAAATTTTGTGTCAATTGCCCCATTAGATATTTCTAAAATGTACTGAGAGAAACATTGATGTGTTCAGTACTTATTTCTCTGCTGCATTACTGCCACCGACCGTTCTTTGTCATCCTTTCTGATGGAAGACTCCCTCTTGTCTGAGTCCCTGTCTCTATCCCGATCTCTGTCTTGTTCTCTCTCATGAAGTACTGACTGAAGTGCTGCGCTCTGAGTCCCCAGGTTTGAGCCAGGGTGGGGGCATTGGGAAAGAGGTGTGCGGTGCAATCTGTTTCAAGGCTCATGAAGTGTTGCTGTACATTAGCTGTGTCTTTATGCCCATATGCAGAGCTTGGTGCTGGAGGAGGCAAAAAGTACCACAATATATATAAGGAGAAGTATACAACAATGGACCTCAACTGCAGATATTTCTGAACCACCCTTACCCTTCTGATAGATTTATTTATTTTCAAATAAATTCTGTCTGCACATATTCTGTACATGTGCTGTTTTAATGCTATCAGGGAAGTTTTTTCTTTTTTTTTTACAATGACAGAAATCTTTAAAATGCATGGCTGCCAACACAAATATTTCACTTAGCAGAAATTGTTGTTATTATTTATCACAAATGCAAAAATATATTTTTTTATTTGACATAATAACTATACTAAATTTTGCTTTAATGTATATTATTATCATGAAAAGAAATTATACTTCGATTTACACTCACTAAGTGCTGGGTTTCCCAGGCCACCAAATGATGCTTGAAAGGCTTTGTTGAGATGAAGAATAAAAAGATAAGCAAACAATTTTAAACAAAGTTTATCATTAGATTACACAAATTCAGATAATATTCATTATATAGATTTCTATTTTAATGTAATGTTAGAGGTAAATACAATAAAAGGAATTTAGTATATTTGGTCTGAAGATGAGTTATGAGAATGTTATGAGAAGTTTTTGTAACGGTGGTGGGGTGTGGGAAGGACGTCAACGCTGAGCCAGTATTCCAGAACGTAACTTTTATTAAACATAAACCAAAACATAGAACCAAAAATGCCACCATTAACTATAAGGCTTTGCCTCGTTAATGAACCGTGCTCTGTCTCTCTGTCTGCTTAAATAGCAGCCCCAATGAAGCACACCTGTGTCTCCATGACCCCAGGTGTGCTCAGTCAGAACAGAGCGCCATCTGTCGTGCCCATCCAGAACCACAGGCATGACAGACTGTAACAGTTGTTGAAACCTGCTCATTCAAAAAGAAAAATTGCCATTCAGTCTAGTTGGCCCCAGGATCAGAAGGTTGTGGGTTCGAATCCAAGGCCAGCAGACTGCCCTTTGCCAATACCATCCCTACAGTGAAGCCAGATGGTGGCGACATGATAATATGGGTATGGCTTTCAGCAGCAGGAACTGCTGTCAGGGTTGAGGTATGTGTTGTATGTAGATGAATGCAGCAATGCAGAGATATCCTTGATAATAAGCACCAGAGCACTCTGGACCTCGGACTGGGGCAAAATTTAATCTTCCAACAGGACAAAAACCCTAAGCACAGCCAAGATAACAAGCAGTCGTTTCGGGACAACTCTGTAAATGTCCTTGAGCCCAGCCAGAGCCCAGCCAGAGCCCAGAACTGAACCCGATTGAACATCTCAGGAGAGTTCTGAAAGTGGGTGTGCACTGACGCTCTCAATCCAGCCTGATGGAGGTTTCTGAGGTTCTGCAAAGAAGAATGGGAGAAACTGCCCAAAAATAGGTGAGCATCATACTTAGAAAGACTTCAGGCTGTAAAAGCTGCCAAATGTGCTTCAACAAAGCACTGAGCAAAGCCTGTGAATGCTTGATTTCAAGCAAAAAATTTTCACTTTGTCATTATGGAGTATTGTATGTAGAATTCTGAGGTAAAAATGAATTGAATCCATTATGCATTATCCATTACAGGGTGTAACATAGCAAAATGTGGAAAAGTGGAACTCAAAATACTACCTGAAAATAACTTTTTTTTTTATTATTATTTTTGTCAGAATTGACTTCCTTATATAGAACATTATTGAGGTCAGGTTGATTGTTTTTTTTTTTGCCTCCATTACTCCATAACACTTTCAGTGCAGTACAGTCTGTGTACTATCTATTGCGGGTTTTAATCCCAGACCAGGAAGTTGCCCTGAGGTATCCTTGAGCCCATTACTGCTCCCCGCTGCATCACTGCTCAAAATTATTTTGAAAAAATGAAGCAAACATAATAGCTTTATGATTTAACTCTAATGGAAATGGCTTACAGGCACAATTACAGGCACAATTTTAAGGACTCAGGAAGGTTACTTGAGTCTGCTTAACATAATTTTAAAAAATAGTGTTCAAGAACAACATTTCTAGAAATGTTGTTCTTGACTCAAAATAGAAAGTAACCACCTCGGGAGAATGAGGAAATGGAATCAGGTTAATCCATCCCTTAAAACAAATGCAGTGCTTGCAAATGCATTCTGAGCGCTGGAAAAGCCTTTTTACACATAAGGAACGAATTCTGGAAACAGAGTGAACCAAGGATTAAAAAAACACTCAACAACGTTATAAATGATGAAAACAGTTGTTGACTCATAATAGCAAGTAACCACCTCAGGAAGAACAAGAAAGGGAAACAAGTTACTCCATCGCTTAAAACAAATGCAGTGCTTACAAATGCATTCTAATCGACGGAAACGCCTGTTTACACATAAGAAACTAATTCTGTAAGCATAGTGAACCAAAGATTAAAGACACACTTTCCACAATATTGATAAGGGTGAGACCATTATAGAAATGTTGTTTTTTTTTCCTCAAAATTGTGAGTAACCATGTCGGGAACAAAAAGAAATGGAAACTGGTTACTCACAAAACAAATGAAGTGCTTGCAAATGCATTCTGAGTGCTTGAAATGACTTTTTAAAAATAAGAAACGACTTCTGTAAGCATTGTGACACAAGGAGTTAAACAACCTTTCCACAACATTTATAAGGAGGAGCCCATTTTAGAAATGTTGTTTTTGACTCACATTTGTAAGTAACCACCTCGGGAACAGAAAGAAATGGAAACACGTGAGTCCTTCACTTAAAACAAATGCAATGCTTGCAAATGCATTCCAAGCGACGGAAACCCTCTTTTACACATAAGAAACGAATTCTGTAAGCATAGTAAACCAAGGATTAAAAACACGCTTTCCACAATATTTATAAGGGTGAGACCATTATAGAAATGTTGTTTATTCCTCAAAATTGTAAGTAACCACGTCGGGAACAATAAGAAACAGAAACAGGTTACTCCATTAAAAAACAAATGAAGTGCTTGCAAATGTATTCTTAGCGCTTGAAACGACTTTTTACAAATAAGAAATGACTTCTGTAAGCATTGTGAACCCAGGAGTTAAACAACCTTTCCACAATATTTACAAGGAGGAGCCCATTTTAGAAATGTTTTTTGACTCACATTTGTAAGTAACTACCTTGGGAGCAATAAGAAATGGAAACAAGTTACTCCATCACTTACAACAAATGCAGTGCTTGCAAATGCATTCTGAGCAATGGAAATGCCCTTTTACACATAAGAAACGAATTCTGCAAGCATAGTTAACCAAGGATTTAAAACACCTTTCCACGACATTTATAAGGATGAGACCATTATGTAAATGTTGTTTTTGACTCAAAATTGTAAGTAACCATGTCGGGAACAATAAGAAATGTAAACAGGTTATTCCATCACAAAACAAATGCTTGCAAATGCATTCTGAGTGCCTGAAATGCCTTTTTATATGTAAGAAACAATTTCTTTAAGCATTGTGACCCAAGGATTAAAAATAACATTTCCACAACCTTTTTAAGGATGAAATAATTATAGAAATGTTGTTTATGATTCACAATGGTAAGTAACCACCTCAGGAACAAAAAAGAAGTGGAATCAAGTTACTCCATCACTTACAACAAATGCAGTGCTTGCAAATGCATTCTGAGTGCTGGAAACGCCTTTTTACACATAGGAAACGACTTCTGTAAGCAACGTGAACCAAGGATTAAAAACAATTTTGCCACAACTTTTATAAGGATGAGCCCATTATAGCAATGTTGTTCTTGACTCAAAATAGTAAGTAACCCCCACAATAAGTAATGGAATCAAGTTACTCCATCACAAAACAAATGCAGTGCTCGCATTCTGAGCACTGGAAACACCTTTTTTCACATAAGAAACGACTTCTGCAAGTATAGTGAATCAAGGATAAAAAACACTCCACAACTGTTATAAGAATGAGACCATTCTAGAAATGTTGTTTTTGAATCATTGTGGTAAGTAAAGACCTCGGACACAATAGAAATGGAATCTAGTCCATCACTTAGTGCAAATGCAGTGCTTGCAAATGCATTCTTAGCACTGGAAACGCCTTTTTACACATAAGGAATGAATTCTGTAAGCATCGTGACCCAAGGATAAAAAAAAAAAACTCCACAACATTATAAATGATGAAAACTGACTCATAATAGTAGGTAACCACTTTGGGAAGAATAAGAAATGGAAACAAGTTACTCCATCTCTTAAAACAATAGCAGTGCTAGCAAATGTAGTCTAAGCGCCAGACACGACTTTTTACACATAAGAAACTAATATACTATACTATAATAACTATACATAATATACTTTTACATAATAACTATAAGCAGGAAAACGAAGAGGACCAGAAGAACTGGAGACTGTTCTGCCGCTGTGACAACCCCTAAAAGGGAGCAGCCGAAAGAAAAAGAAGAAAAGAAGACTTTTACATAAAAACTATACAAAATTTTGTTTTAATGTAGATTGTAAATATGAAAAGAAATTATACTTAGATTTCCACTCACTAAATTTTTGAAATGCAATTCATTTGTTGGTTCATAGTGATCATAAATGAAAATTTATATGCCAAATATAAAGTCCATGTTTTTTTTTGACTCACAATAAGAAAAGGAAACAAGCTACTCCATCACACAACAAATGCAGTGCTTGCAAATGCATTCAAAGCGCAAGAAACGCCTTTTTAAACCTAAAAAATTAATTATGTATGTATAGTCAGTCAGTCAGTCAGTCATTTTCTGCCGCTTGTCCCAAGCGGGGTCGCGGGGGAGTGCTGGAGCCCATCCCAGCTCACGCAGGACGAAGGACGGGGGACACACCCTGGACAGGTCGCCAGCCCATCACAGGGAGGAGTGTGACGGGGACGGCACCTTTATGTAAGTATATCCATCCATCCATCCATCCATTTTCTGCCGCTTGTCCCAAACGGGGTCGCGGGGGAGTGCTGGAGTCCAACCCAGCGCACACAGGGAGAAGGACGGGGGATGCACCCTGGACAGGTCGCCAGCCAATCGCAGGGAGTATGTAAGTATAGTGAACCAAAAAGTTAAACACAATTTCCACAAAATTTTTAAGGATGAGACCATTATAGAAATGTTGTTTTTGACTCACAATAGTACATACTTTGGAAACAATAAGACATGGAATCAAGTTACTCCATCACTTAAAACAATATAGTAATATAGTGAAGATTGTCACCTCAGTGATTCCAAAAAGACAACGTAAAAAAAAGACAGCTTTTTGTCATTTGGGTACAATTCCAACCCTGTGCCAGGAGGAACTTCAAGCCTTTGTGATTTTATCAGGGATCATAAAAACAATCTTTGAACATTCTTTTGACTGAGTGGTGTTTGAATCTTTTGTGACTGTATTTGTCCTCTTTTCACATTGCCAAATGAAGCCTTTTATATTATTTTTAAAGCGAGACTGAAATTAATTAAATGAACTCTTGCATTAAAATATATCTTTTTGGAATAGCCATCATTTGTGGTGGTTTTCCACCTTTAAGTAACAAACACATCAATAATGTTGTTGCATAATATCAGTTTACATGTGAAAAAGTATTGAAGATATCTGTATATGATAATACCACTTGGAATGGATGTTGGTTGGAGGAGAAAGTGTCTTATGGACACTCTCTCTTTAGACTGCTTGGGCAATGATTACGTGATTGAGAGAATAAAGTCTTCATTCTTTAGGCCTTATAGTAATATGTATAGAGATGGTTGCCAGGCTTTGGCGATATGACAATTTCAAAACAAAAGCAGACATTGCATTGCATAGCATTGAACTCAGAAAACTGCACACAACATTCTTTAGCATACACATTGAGGAAGTAAGTGAGCTCAAATCTATCTGTGCTCTTTTCTCTGCACAGGTGCTGTCCACATATTCCATTCAAACTATGTTTTTTGTTTGTTTCCATTAAATCAGTTTTTATACCTGTTATTTATTTTTTGTGTAAAAATGTACTTTTTGTGCAAAAAAAAGGGAGCATGGGAGTCATGGCATGGGTTCCATAGCTGAAAGATTGAAAGGACAGTCTCTAGGAAAATGTGAACCATGGCAAAACAGTCTGAATGGAAAAATTGCACTAAACCAGTCTGCATTAAAAAATAATTTTGTCCATGTATGAGCTGTCAAAGTAAAGTTTTTTATTCTGATTTTACCCTTAATCAGTTTGAACATTCACTGTACACTTATCATCTAAGATTTACATTCTACTAATAATTGGCTGTTGGCGGTGGGGTAGTGGTAGTATACTTGTCTATGGACCTATGGCTCAAGAAGTCCTAGGTTGAATCCCACCTCTGGCACTATCACCACTGGGTCCCTGAGCAAGACCCTTAACCTTAACCCTGAGCTGCTCTGGATAAGAGTGTCTGCTAAATACTGTAAATGTAATTATTTAAAATGAAAGCTTTCAAAATGGAGTATAGTAATGAAACAGGAGCCAGTAACACAAAAGAACATGTGCACACAACTTTTGCTTAACTTTTTCGCGTAATTTTTTTTGTTGTTTTTGTTGCCTAGCATTGGAATATGGGGGGGGGGGGGCACTCATTGATGCTTTGGGTTGAGTTTTGTTAAGAAGTCAATTTTGATGAGCCACAGTTGCAGCAGCTACAACTGTGGAAGGGCTGACACGGGGGTAGTGCATGTAGCCCTGGGGTCATTAGGCTAGGATGGGGAAGGGGACTATCAACTGCAGGATGGTGCATGGAGTGCAATCATTCATAGTCTTCTCTTAATATATGCAATCACTCACGTTCTTCCAAATGGGCCCTCTCCTGCTCACGGCACTGCTCCAGGCTCAACCCATGAAGGCTGTCACAGTTAAAATCATGAGGTTCGACTATGACTATGTTATGACTACGTTATTCTCTGCATTTTATACTGTATATTTGCACTTTTACTTGTGTAATGTGTGTTGACTCCTACTGTGAGTCACTCCTACTGCAGATCTCATGATTGTCACACTCATCACTGTCACTACTGTCCTGTCCTTATCTTTTACTCTTGCTGGTACCCGTCTGTCACAAATCACTCCAGCCACTCTTCTCCACCTATTACTGCATTCTCCTCTTCACCTCTCTTCCACACTCACCTTTACTCTGAACTGTTGATCCCAAGAAGTCCACTTTCCTCCATTTAGTTCACACACATATATTCTTTAGACCTACTCACTTTCATTCCTTAAGTGAGCATATCTAAATCTCTCCAGGTTCTCTTCAAGCTGCTCCCTATTCTCACTACAGATCACATTATTAGCAGGAAACATCTTCATCCACAGATTCCTGTCCAACCTCATCCGTCAACCTGTCCATTACTATTGCAAACAAGAATGGGCTCAGCGCTGATCCTTGATGTAATTCAACCTCTATCTTAAATGCATCCACTGCATCCAAATGCATCACTCCCACTGCAGATCTCACAAGTGTCACACTGCCTTCATACATGGGTCCTGAACTACTCTCTCTGTAACACCTGACTTACAGAAGCACAACTCCTCTCTAGGCACCCTGTCATGAGCATGCCATGTCATGCTCACCTCGCTTCTTAACCTATTTCCACTACTCTTTGCCATAACTTCGTTTTCAGATAAAAACACAACAAAAAATGTTGGATGACTTCTCATCAAGGGTTGGGTTCTCACCCTGCTTCACCCTACTGTTTTCATTGTGTGTACCAACAACAATTTTGCAGACAAACTCCTTTCATTCAAGGTTGAAGGCTGAATATATCCAGTTTTTGCCACAGCATATATCCTCTTTTTTATGTTATTAAGATGTCAAGATATGATGTCAAGTTATGAACTGAGTGAAACTGCAGAACAATTCAATAAAAAAAAACATGTGAAGTTAAATTTCTGAATTTTACAAAATTGTATTAAGTAACAAACTGTTCAAGTACAAATAGTTCTTGGTATTGGCCAGGTGATGGGCAATGCCTGATGCCTAGAAGAATCCAGACATAACACTTGGCATTCAGGCCAAAGAATGTAATCTTTAAAACCACAGAATTTTAGGCTTCTGTCTGGCCACTCTACACTCATACAGGCATGACTGTTGAAGTTCTGCAGAAATGGTTGTCCTTCTGGAAGGTATTCCTCTCTCCACAGAGTGATGCTGGAGTGATTGGGGCAGGTGACCAAGAACCTGATAATCACTCTAATTGGCCAGCTCTAGGAAGAGTCCTGGTGGTTCAAAACATCTTCCATTTACAGATGACTTCATGGCTTGGTTTGTGCTCTGACATGCACTGTTAACCTTATAACCAGATCATGTCAAGCTGTAGGAACTTCTGAAGGAAGATCAGTTTATCTTAAGAGCAAAGGGGGAATTGTGTGTCTGGTATTTTAAAATTTATTAGAAATACAGTACTGTGCAAAAGTTTTAGGCAGGTGTGAAAAAAGCTGCAAACAAAGAATGCTTTCAGAAATTGTCACGGTGGCGGGGAGTGGGAAGGACGTCATTGCCGAGCCAGAGATTCCTGAAGTACTTTTATTTAACCAAAACATGAAACCAGACACAAAACTGGAATACATCAGAAACAAAACCACCCGTAACCCAGGGCTTTGCCTATTAAATGAATCGTGCTCTTTTCTGACTCATTGAGGCTTAAGTAGTCAGCCTCAATGTAGCACACCTGTGCCTCATGAGCTCAGGTGTGTTCAGTCAAAACAGAGCGCCCTCTACCATGAACAAAAGCAACAAAACCCTCCAAACCCTGACAGAAATATAAATAATGATTGTTTATTTTTATCAATCAAAGTGAGCGAACAAAAAGAAAAATCTAAATCAAATTAATACTTTAAATACCTTTTGCCTTCAAACCAGCATCGATTCTTATAGGTACACTTGCACAGATTTAGGGATTTTGTAGGATTATAGTCAGGTGTATGATTAACCAGTTTTTCCAAACAGGTGCTAATGATCATCAATGTCACATGCAGGTTGAAACACAGTCATGTTTGGAACAACCTACCAGCCTTCAAAAACCGTGTGCAAGTGTACCTAGAAGAATTGATGCTGTTTTGAAGGCAAAGGGTGGTCACACCAAATTTTGATTTGATTTAGAGTTCTCTTTTGTTCATTCACTGCACTTTGTTGAATGATGAAAATAAATGATTAACACTTCGATTTTTGAAAGCATTCTTTGTTTACAGCATTTTTTCACACCTGCCTAAAACTTTTGCACAGTAATGTATTAGAAAATTGCAGCCAAATAGTAGAAAAACCTGGGTATTGGGTCCAGGTCTCATATCCTGGAGGACTGCAGATATTTCTGAACCACCCTTACCCTTCTGATAGATTTATTTATTTTCAAATAAATTCTGTCTGCACATATTCTGTACATGTGCTGTTTTAATGCCATCAGGGAAGTTGACAGAAATCTTTAAAATGTATGGCTGCCAACACAAATATTTCACTTAGCAGAAAGTGGTGGTGTTATTATTATCACAAATGCAAAAATATATGTATTTTTTACTTGACATAATAACAAAATACAGGGATTTTACTTTAAACAAGTTTCTCCATCACGCAAAACAAATGCAGTGCTGGTGTAACCTGGTTATAATCACACGAAATCTGTTAAGTCCTAAACAGTTGTTGCTGTTTAGGTCTACCACAGTCTACCTGACTGTGAGGACCTCCAAACCTGTAGTAGTGCTTATTATTAATTACAGCCACTCCTGATCCCTTTTCTTCTTCTGTGGTATGCCCCTATAAACTTGGGATCTCTCCTTGGCCCCTCGCTCTTTCTACAATTCCCCTGAGGGAGAGGAGCTGGAGTGGAGGTGTTTGTCTTTGTTGTGTACTGTCAGGTAGGTCAAAATGTGTTTAAATGTATATTTTGTTTTAAATGTATATTTTTTTCCATATATATAAGTGCATACGTGCCACTTTGCCTCCCTCTTTCTTCAGTTCCCCTGAGGGAGAGGAGCTGGAGTGGGCGCCATACTTATTTGGAGGTGTTTGTCTTCGTTGTGTACTTTGTTGTGTCTCTGTTCTGCTGATCCCAGCGTACAGACCCATCGTCAGGCATGTATAGCCCACCCTAAAGCAGGGCAAATGATGTAGTAATGTGGGCATGTGGCATGAGAGCCTGTACATCATTACCAGAGTCAAAATGGCGAGGTTGTTGTTAACCTGCAATTGTATTTACAGGGCTGTCTATTTACAACCATAACCCATTTAAAGGCGAGCTAGCACATTCACATTACAAAAGAAAGAGACATGAGAGACAGTATAATGGATAAACTCTGGCTGACCCATGGACAGCTCCGGGGACTACTGTGGGGTGGTCACATTTCCTGGGGGGGGTGGTACAACCACTAAACAAGATAAATGGACTTGCATATTGCTTGCATATAGCTGTACTAGCGAATGACACATTCTTAGCTACTGAACTAATTAATGATGCAATGGAAAATGTTAGACAAGCAGTCATACAAAATAGAATCACCCTAGACTTAATTTTAGCTAAAGAAGGCAACGTTTGCAAGCTTCTTAACACCTCATGCTGTTTTTATACTCCTGATCACCATGAGAATATTACAGATCTAAGAGACCACATTGGAAGTGTTATTGTCATTCCATACAGCTGGATTACAGTTGGTACAGTTCGATCTACATTTTGATGGGACCATATTGGCATCTGCTACGGTGATGGTGCCCATTGCTGTTGTTTTCTTGTGTCTTTGTTTGTGTGCACCTTGTCTGTTGTAGTGTTTCACGATGATGGTCCAATGGCTCATCACATCTTCACAAGCGCAGTTCCAAATGTTACACATGGAAGAAAAATGTAATGATGGGATGCCATCTCCAGATCTGAACCCAAGACCGGACTGGGTTCCAGACCAAATACATGAATACATATACAATCTCTTTTTATGTTTAGCTTTGCTCTTTGCATTTTTGTTCTGTGATTCAATTATGATATGATTTGATGTGATTATGATTTTTATCTAAAATGATTTAATTGATCTGATTTGATTTTGGTTATAGGTCATTATGATCGAGCTGAAATAGATTCTGTGTGTTTATTGTCAATGAAAAAATCATTAATGATTAATTAATAATCATGCTGAGTTTGTATTGTTAATGATGTAAGAAAAAAGTTTTTGCCACATTTTGCCTCACTTATTACATTTTGCATGTTGTTGTGCTGAGGTTGATTTAAATTATCAAAAGGGGGGAATGTAGAGGCAAAATTTGTTCAAACCTTTTTAACCATATTATGTTCAGTAATGTGTTGCAGTTTTGGAGTAAGGCAGAGAAACAAGCAAATCTAAATGTCCTAGATATGGTATAAGTGTGTGTGAAGGACAAAAAAAGATAAGTGAGAGAAGCCAGGCAGGGACTTAGACAAAGCAACTTGAAGGTTTACGGGAACTTTAAGATGGAGAAGAGGGGGGCCTGCAGCCCAAAATGTGTATAAAAACCTCTGATCTTTTGTATTCGGGGCTTTCTCTTGTACTCTCAGCAGAGTGCGAGAGGAATCCTCACTGCAGTGATTAATAAAACTAGACTAACAGTGCCTCTGAATTGTTCCTTGGGTAAAATTTTTCCACAACACTTCAGTGACTGGCTACATCAGCAAGTGCATTGAGGATGTTACTGTCTCCAAGTTCATCATTACACAACCCAACCAGAAGCCATGGATGACTGTGGAAGTGCACAGACTCCTGCGGACCCAGGACAAGGCCTTCAAGTCTGGGGACAAGGCCACCCTAAGAACAGCGAGGGCAAACCTGTCTCGGGCCATCAGAGCAGCAAAGCGAGCTCTCGCACAGAGAATCCATGGCCACTTCAAAAAGACCGGTGACACATAACGCATGTGGCAGGGCATTCAGGCCCTCACCAACTACAGGACATCCCCACCTTTCTGTGACGGTTACTCCTCCCTTCCAGGTGCGCTGAACCGCTTCTACGCACAGTTTGGTGTGGTGAACAACACGATAATGAGGAAGACCATCCCTCCTCCAGATGACCAGGTTCTCTGTCTGACCATGGCTGAGGTGAGAACACCCAACGGAAAGCTGCTGGTCCAGACAACATTCAAGGTCCTGTGTTCAGAGGATGTGCAGAGCAGCTGGCAGATGTTCTCACTTCAACACTTGAACATCTCTCTGAGCACCACTGTTGTTCCCAGGTGCTTCCAGACCACCAGCATCATCCCAGTGCCAAAGAAATCATCTGTCTCCTGCCTCAATGAATATCGTCCCGTTGCACTCACACCTATCATCATGAAGTGCTTTAAGAGTCTGGTCATGAAGCACATCAAGTCTCAAATCCCTTCCTCACTGGACCCCCTGCAGTTTGCGTATTGTCCCAACTGCTCAACGGACGATGCAATCTCCACCACCCTCCATCTGACCCTTTCTCCTCTGGACAGAAAGGACAGTTATGTCAGAATGCTGTTCATTGACTACAGTTCAGCATTCAACACCATCATCCCTCATCCCTCAAAGTGAGAAGCTGAGGCTTCTGGGCCTGAATACCTCCCTCTGTAACTGGATCCTGGACTTCCTCACTGGAAGACCCCAGTCAGTCAGGATCAGTAGCAGCACCTCCAACACCATCACGCTGAGCACAGGAGCCCCTCAGGGCTGTGTGCTCAGCCCACTGCTGCTCACACTGATGACCCACGGCTGTGCAGCCAAGCACAGCACAAACTACAACATCAAATCACTGATGATACAACCATGGTGGGTCTGATCAGCGGTAGTGACGAGGCGGCTTACAGAACCAACAACCTGTCTCTGAACGTCGACAAGACTAAAGAGATGGTTGTTGACTTCAGGAGACCACGTAGGGACCACGCTCCACTGAATATCAACACCTCACCTGTGGAGATGGTCCAGAGCACCAAGTTTCTCACGTGGACCTTCAACAAAGAAAGCCCAGCTGCATCTCTACCTCCTACGCAGACAGAGGAAAGCCCATCTCCCACCTTCCATTCTCACCATCTTTTACAAAGGAACTATCGAGAGCATCCTGAGCATTGCAGTTCTCTACGTTGCAGTTGCCATTACTACCTGGTATGGGAAGTGCAACATCTCAGAACGCAAGAAACGGATAGTGAGAACAACTGAGAAGATCATCGGTGTCTCTCTCTCCCCTCTGTACAGGACATCTTCACCACTCGCTGCAAAGCAACCAGCATTGTGGGTGATCCTACTCACCCGTCCCACACTCTCTTCTCCCTCCTGCCATCCGGGAAAAGGTTCCACAGCATACAGGCGTCCACTACCAGGATGGGAAATAGCTTCTTCCCCCTGGCCATTAGACTATTAAACTGATAATATCAGTATAATATTTTGATTGCACATCCTCACTTTACTCATAATGCTACTCTGTTACTCTTTGTTACTCCATTACACTTGTTACACTGCCCAACAACCTTGGCTGCTTTGTTCCATAACACTGCAGCCCTCTGATGGATGAGTGTATTGTCTGTTGTGCTGTCTGTGTAACGCGCCGGTGCCAGCGAGGTCGCTGGGCACCTGTGTGCGAGCCCCGCCCCCCGCCACGTGACAGAATGACTTCCGTGAATTGGAGCAGGACGCGGGTCCTTGCGGTTTTGCTACGGAGTCATTCTGGATCATGACAACGCCGGTTCCCCCGGAAGGGGACTTCTCGGGCCGTGAGTTCCTTTGGTTCGGAGGGGCACGGGAGCTGGCTCCCACGTAGGCGCTGCCGGATGCGGGCCTGCGATTCCGGCTCCCGTGTCTGCTCTGGGAGGTGCTCACGCGGTTCCGGCTTCACCGCGGAGGCGGCGGAGTTTTCTCGAGTTTCTAGTTCTCCCGGGTTTTTTGTGTTTTGTGTTTTTTTTCTCTCGAGTCTCTTGGGTTTCTTTGGGTTTTGTGTTTTGTGTTTTTTTTGTCTCTCTCTCTCTCGAGTCTCTTGGGTTACTTTGGGGTGCCGGGGGGATCCTGCCTTGCGGATGAGGCAGGATCGGGCGCCCCGGAGTAGGCGCCTTTGGGGAGGGGCATCTGTAACGCGCCGGTGCCAGCGAGGTCGCTGGGCACCTGTGTGCGAGCCCCGCCCCCCGCCACGTGACAGTCTGTTGTCTGCACTTGTTGTTTTGTCTTGTCTTATGTTGTGTCTTGTGTCTTATGTTGTCTTATGTCTAATGTGTCTGATGTTGTCCTATGTGTAGTACCAGGGTCCTGGAGGAATGTTATTTCATTTCACTATGTACTGTGTACATGACTGAAGTGACAATAAGTAAGCAAATTTACAGAGTAAGCATTGGTTCACTTTCGACAACATTTATAAGGATGAAATGTTTTAAAAGTGTTGTTTGTAACTCAAAATAGTAAGTAACTGTCACGGTTCGTGACATGCTTCGATCCCGGTCACGGGAATTCTGACCATGTTTTCCAGCACACCCAATTATCATCACCACCCAATCCCTCACACCTGGCCGGATTAGTATTAGACTCGCCTGTTCATTGTTGTGGCTCACCTTTGTTTCTTGTATCACTACGGAGTTTGATTATCCAATAAACCTCAGAGATCGCCACCATGCGCTTGCGCCTCCTTTTTCCCCCGCAACTTGACAGATGAACAGGTAGGTCGCTTGCGAGGCGCAGTAGGTGGTTCTGGTGTCGAAGAGTACATGGACGAACTACGCTGTATGGTGGAGGAGAACAGCCAGAGTATTCGGCAGCTGATTACGGCCATAACAGAGCTCATGCGCCGGCCAGGGAACCCACCGCCGGCCGGGCCAACTCCACCGCCCACTCAACCCGCTCAGCCCGCTCAACTGCTCGTTTTTCAGGCAGGAAAAACACAAAGAACTACAAAAAGAACTGGCATGCAGGATTGTCACTAGAGGAGTTAATGGATCTGGCTGTTCGCCTAGACCAGCAGACCACGTGGCTGCCACTACTACGTGGCGAGCTCCTCCAGCAGCGGAGACGGATCTCGCGGAGCCGATGGAGCTGGGGATCATGCGCTTGACCGTTGCGGAGAAGGAACGCCGTGCTCAGAATAAGCTCTGCTTTTACTGCGGGAAATCCGGGCACTGGAAAGTGGACTGTCCTCATCTAACAAAGAGAAGAACTGTAACTGCCCCCCATCTCCCTGTCTCTGCTAATCAATTTATTATGAAAGCGCGTTTACAATGCGGTAATGTTTCTGTTTCTGTTCTAGCCTTAATAGACTCTGGGTCAGCTGGAAATTTCATTTCATCCTCCTTGGTGGCCAGGCTCCTCACTCCTCTACATCCCCTATCCCACCCTGTGTCAGTGCGGGCCGTTCACACAGAGACCATTCCCTTTTTTGTGTTATCGCATTCGTGTCACCAGTTAGTGCTCGGCATCCCCTGGTTGAGGTCTCACAATCCTGTAGTGGATTGGAGAAGAGGGGTGATAAAGTCCTGGTCCCCTGAATGTTCTGCTCACTGTCCCACACCGATGGTTTCCCTTCACTCCACTTCAGTGGAGAGTCCCTTTGCTCATCAGTCTCCCTCCATTCCAGCCGAGTACACTGACCTACTGACTGATTGCCCTGAGGAGCGGAGCTGGATCCCCAACTCTAGCAGGATTTCCATCAAAATCATCCTGATTGCTCCGCTCTAAGGCCCAGGGGCAGACCACGTTGTCATTCCCAGCCAAACTCACTCTCTTCCCGGCGGGGATGCCGGAATGCACGCCAAGCTGAGTGTACGGAGTCCACTCCTGAGGGGGGGTACTGTCACGGTTCGTGACATGCCTCGGTCCCGATCACCGGAATTCTGACCATGTTTTCCAGCACACCCAATTATCATCACCACCCATTCCCTCACACCTGGCCGGATTAGTATTTAAGGATTTCCAGACAGACCCAGACTTGCCTGTTCATTGTTGTGGCTCACCTGTGTTTCTTGTATCACTACGGAGTTTGATTATCCAATAAACCTCCGAGATCGCCACCGTGCACTTGCGCCTCCTTTTTCCCCCACAACATGACAGAAACTACTATTAAGATAAGAAACTGAAACATTACTCCATCACTTAAACAAATGCAGTGCTTGCAAATGCATTCTAAGCGCTGGAAACGCCTTTTTACACTTAAGAAACTAATTCTGTAAGCATAGTTAAGGATTAAAAACACACAACAGCGTTATAAATGATGAAAACATTGTAGTTGTAGTTGAGGGTTTCTCCATCGCTTAAAACAATAGCTGTGCTTGCAAATGCATTCTGAGCGCTGGAAACGCCTTTGTACACATAAGCAACTACTTCTGCAAGCAACGTGAACCAAGAATTACAAAGAAGCTTGCCACAACTTTTATAAGGATGAGACCATCATAGAAACATTGTTTATGACTCAAAATGGTAAGTAACCACGTCGGGAACAATAAGAAATGGAATCAAGTTAATCCATCACTTAAAACAAATACAGTGCTTGCAAATGCATTCTAAGCGGAATGCATTTGCATTTGCAACGGAAACACGTGTTTACACATAAGAAACAAATTCTGTAAGCATAGTGAACCAAGGATTAAACACACACTTTCCATAATATTTATAAGGATATTATTTTGCCACAACTTTTATAAGGATGAGACCATTATAGAAACATTGTTTTTTCCTCAAAATTGTAAGTAACCACGCCGGGAACAAAAAGAAGTGGAAACTGGTTACTCCATCACAAAACAAATGCAGTGCTTGCAGATGCAGTCGTAGCGCTTGAAATTACTTTTTACAAATAAGAAACAACTTCTGTAAGCATTGTGACACGAGGAGTTAAACAACCTTTCCACAACATTTATAAGGAGGAGCATTTTGTTTTTGAAAAATGTTGTTTTTGACATTTGTAAGTAACCACCTCGGGAACAGAAAGAAATGGAAACAAGTTACTCCATCACTTACAAGAAACACAGTGCTTGCGAATGCATTCTGAGCGCTGGAAACGCCTTTTTACACATAAGGAACGAATTCTGCAAGCATAGTGAACCAAGAATTAAAAACACCTTTTCCCAACATTTATATGGATGAGCAATATAGAAATGTTTATGATTCAAAATGGTACTACCACTCAGGGCAAAAGCTGTAGCAGAGTCTGTGGTGATGTAAATGATGATCTGTAACATTTATTACAAAGGATTTTAGCCAGAAAACTAAAATGGCATTGATTTTATTGGGGCAGTCATGAACAAAACCTGCAACATTCAACAATTTAATAATGTAAAAGACAGCAAGTGGAGACAGGGTTTGAATCTTGACCATCCTTGCACCAGTCTGAAGGTCCTTCCACCATCACCTACAAGCTTACTCATCATTGTTGTGGATGAGACCCATTAATCCAGTATCTTTAGCTAACTTGATGTGATATTTCCTTTGAGGCACAGCCCTGAGTCAGAACTGAATCTCTACCTTAAATGCATCTATCACTCCTACTGCAGATCACACCATTGTCACACTCACCACTGTCACTACCGTCCTGTAAACCTTCTCCTTTTACTCTTGTACCCGTCTGTCAAAAAATCACTCCAGCCACTCTTCTCCACCTATTCCAACCTGCCTGCACTCTCCTCTTCACCTCTCTTCCAAACTCGCCTTTACTCTGAACTGTTGATCCCAAGAAGTCCACTTTCTTCCCTTTAGTTCGCACACATATATTCTTTAGACCTACTCACTTTCATTCCTTAAGTGAGCATATCTAAATCTCTCCAGGTTCTCTTCAAGCTGCTCCCTATTCTCACTACAGATCACATTATTAGCAGGAAACATCTTCATCCACAGATTCCTGTCCACCACCTCATCCGTCAACCTGTCCATTACTATTGCAAACAAGAATGGGCTCAGCGCTGATCATTGATGTAATTCAACCTCTAACTTAAATGCATCACCAAGCCAAATACCATCACTCCTACTGCAAATCTCACCATTGTCACACTGCCCAGCCTTCATACATGGGTCTGAACTACTTTCACATACTTCTCTGCAACACCTGACTTCCTCAACTCCTCTCTAGGCACCCTGTCATATGCTCACCTCGTTTCTTAACCTAGCTTCCACTACTCTTTACAAGTTTCTCCATCGCTTAAACCAAATGCAGTGCTTGCAAATGCATTCTGAACAACGGAAATGCCCTTTTACACATAAGAAACGAATTCTGCAAGCATAGTTAACTGAAGAGTTAAAAACACACTTTCCAACATTTATAAATGTTCTTTATTTATAGAGTCATGTTCTTTGACTTTTTCTAGTGCTTTCAACACAATCCAGCCTTCAGTTCTGAGGGGAAAGCTGGAGGGAGCAGGTGTGAACCATCATGACTGCATGGATTACTGGCTACCTCACCAATAGGCCCCAGTATGCGAGACTCCAGGATATGTGTCTGAGGTGGTGGTTTACCCAGCGCGTTACAAGGAACAGTCCTCGCCCCCTTCCTCTTCAGCCTGTGCACGGCGGACTTTAAATATAACACAGACAGCTGGCATCTGCAGAAGTTCTCGGACGGCTTGCATGTGTTGGTTGCGTGTGTCGGAGGAATGAGCAGGAATACAGAGGTCATCAGTGGCTTTGTCAGATGGTGTAGACAAAACCATGTGTGTGTACCAACAAGACAGAAGGCTGGTGATTGAGTTTCCATGAAGTCAACCCCCATTACGTCAGTAGACATCAGGGTTTGTGTATTACATGAGACAGTGGAGGAGTACGGCCACCTGGGTGTCCACATCAGCAATAAACTGGGCTGGTCCACAGGGTGCAATGCTCTGTACAGGAGGCTAAGTCGTCTTGCACCATGAGGCTGAGGTCCTTTGGGGTGCTTTCAAAAATCTCATGAGGTCCTTTGCGTGCTGCGTGGCATCTGTTTTTTTGGCCTTGTGGTCTGCTGTGGTGTGAAGAATCGCAGAGAGAGGGATGAGGGAAACTAAATAAACTGGTCAAGAGGGCCAGCTCTGTCCTGGACTGCCCACTCAAATCCATCGAGCAGGTAGGGGAGGAGAGGATGTTATCCAAGCTAACATCCATCATGGACAACACCCTCCCCTGCAGACTGTGCGAGCGCTGAGCAGCTCGTTTCGGCATCAGACTTTACACCACTTGGTGTGAAGAGCGCTACCGCGAGTCTGTTCTCTTACCTACCAACAATAAGACTCACAATTCAACATAGCATTACATATTTAATATTACTTGTTTATTATTATTTATATATTGTATTATTATATATTATTATTATTACAACACATTTATTTACTTGTTTATTTATAATTTATAATTTATAATTTATTTATAACTTATTTAATACTTATCTTTCCTTATCTTTCCTATCTTTATATTACTTTATTTCTACATATTTCTCTTGTCTTGTAAATATGTATATATATATATATATATATATATATATATATATATATATATATATATATATATATATATATAGAGAGAGAGAGAGAGAGAGATAGATAGATAGATAGATAGATAGATAGATAGATAGATAGATAGATCATGTATAGCTCTTGTATATGGATGTTCCTCATTCTTTATATTTTTCTTATTTTTCTTTATATATCTTTCTATGTTCTTTCTGTCTCCTTGATAAGAGCCCTGTAACACCCAAATTTCCCATTCGTGGGATAATAAAAGATACTCTATTCTCTATTCTCTCTATAAGGATGAGACCATTATATTAATGTTGTTTTTGATTAAAAATGGTAAGTAACAATGTTGGGAACAAAAAAAAATGGAAACTGGTTACTCCATCACAAAACAAATGAAGTGCTTGCAAATGCATTATTAGCGCTTATTCTTTTACCAAACAAACAACTTCTGTAACGCATTGTGACACAAGGAGTTTAAACAACATATCCACAACATTTACAAGGAGGAGCCCATTATAGAAATGTTGTTTTTAACTTATTTGTAAGTAACCACCTTGGGTTATAACAACAACGTTATAAATGATGAAAACTGTTGTTGACTCATAATAGTAGGTAACCACCTCAGAAAGAATAATCAGTGAAAAAAAGTTACTCAATCGCTTAAAAGAAATGCAGTGCTTGCAAATACATTCTAAGCACTGGAAATGCCTTTTACATATAAGAAACAAATTCTGCATAGTTAACCATGGATTAAAAACACCTTACCGCAACATTTTTAAGGATGAGACAATTATATTAATGTTGTTTTTGACTCAAAATTGTGACCACATTGGGAACAATAAGCAATGGAAACAGGTTACTCCATTACAAAACAAATGAAGTGCATGCAAATGGATTCTTAGTGCTTTAAACCCCTTTTAACAAATAAGAAATGACTTCTGTAAGCATTGTGACCCAAGGACTAAAAATAAAATTTCCACAACTTTTTTAAGGATGAACCATTACTAAATGTTGTTTATGACTCAGACAACCTTGGGAACAATAAAGAAATGGAATCAAGTTACTCCATCACTTACAGCAAATGCATGGAAATACTTGCAAATGCATTCTGAGCACTGGAAACATACACACACATAAGGATGAATATTGTAAACAGAAGACAGAATGAAAAACACAGAGCAATGTTATAACAGATGAAAACTGAGTCTTTTGACTCATGATAATGAAAGTAACACCTCAGGAAGAACAAGAAATGGAAACAAGTTTCTCCATCGCATAAAACAATAGCTGTGCTTGCAAATGCATTCTGAGCACTGGAAGGCAGCCTTTTATGCCACAACTTAACTCTTCTTAAAGCAGCAATGAACCAAGGATTAAAAACAAACTTGCCACAACTTTTATGAGGATGGGACCGCGAAATTTTTGTTAATGACTCAAAATGGTATATACGTTGAACAACCAGAGAAATGGAATCAGTTACTCCATTTGCTTAAACCAAATGCAGTGCTTGCAAATGCATTCTAAGCGACAGAAATGCCTTTTTACACATAAGAAACGAATTCTGTAAGCATATTGAACCAAGGATTAAAAACACACTTTCCATAATATTTAAAAGGGTGAAACCATTGTAGAAATGTGTTTTTTTCCTCAAAATTGTGAGTAACCATGTCAGGAACAAAACAAAATGGAAACTGGTTACTCCATCACAAAACAAATGAAGTGCTTACAAATGCATTCGTATGCCGTAAAAATTGTTGCTTGCAACCTATTTGCAACAAAAGAGCGTTTCCAGCTCTTAGAGCATACACAGAAATACAATAAACCTAGTTTACGTTGTTTTTACTTTCTGGTGCTTCCTACATGATAAAATGTTAAACTGAGTCTGCAATTGCATTGCTAGTATATTTTCATCATTAATAATAACAAATAAAGCTTGTTTTTCAGCATTCTCTTTCTATGGCGGAAACTTTTTGCTTGGAACCTTTTTGCTATAAAAGAGCTTTCAGAGCTAAGGAGCGCATAGATGCTTTTAAACTAAGTATACGTGTTTTTCAATTGTTTTCACTTTCTGGTGCTCCCGATCTGATAAACTGAGTCTGCAATTGCATTTCTAATATGTTTTTATCATTCTAAACAATAAATAAAGCTTGTTTTTCAACATTCTCTTTCTATCTATGCATTTGCTAAGAATCAGTATGCTACAAAACAGCGTTTCCAGCGTTTAGAGCATGCAAAGATGCTTTTAAACTAAGTATATGTGTTTGTCAATTGTAATCATTTTCTGGCACTCCCAATGTGATAAATTGTTAAACTGAGCCTGCAATTGCCCTTCTAACGTTTTCATTATTATAAACAATAAATAAACCTAATTTTTCAACATTCTCTTTCTATATGGAGCAAATGTGTTACAAGTAAGCGTTTCCAGCGCTTAGAGCATGCACAGAGGCTTTTAAACCAAGTATATACGTATTTGTCAATTGTTTTCACTTTATGGTGCTCGCGAAGTGATAACCTGTTAAACTGAGTCTGCAACTGCATTTCTGGCATGTTTTCATCATTATAAACTATAAATTAAACTAATTTTTCAACATTCTCTTTCTATGTTGAAAACTTGCTGCTCGAAGCCTATTTGCAACAAAAGAGTGTTTCTAAGCGCTTGACACACTTTAGCAGAAGCTATTAAACCAAGTCTATGTTTTTCAATTGTTTTCACTTTCTGGTGCTCCCGAAGTGATAACCTGTTAAACAGATTCTGCAATTGCATTTCTAGCATGTTTTCATCATTCTAAACAATAAATAAAGCTTCTTTTTCAACATTCTCTTTCTATGCTGTAGAATTTGCTGTAAGTCATTATGCTACAAAACAGCCTTTCCAGCATAGAAACACCTTTGCAGAAGTTGTAAAACCAAGTATGCCTTTTTGTCAATTGTTTTCACTTTCTGGTGTGCCCGAAGTGATAACCTGTTAAACTGAGTCTGCAATTGCATTTCTAGCGTTTTCATCATTGTAAACAATGATAAAAGCTTGTTTTTCAACATTCTCTTTCTATGCATTACATTACATTTACATTTACGGCATTTAGCAGACGCTCTTATCCAGAGCGACTTCCGCTATCACCGTGCGAGGACAGCGTTACCTGGAGCAACTCAGGGTTGAGTCTTCATCAAGGTTAGTGTTGAAATACTGGTGGGATTCCAAACCTGGGACCTCTTGGAGCCTGGGCAAAGTACCCTACCACTGAGCCACCCGCCACTATTCTCGCTGCTGGCAATATGCTTTTAAAGGCGGATTAAGTGCTTGAAACACGCTGAGGCTTTTTGTTGGTTTACATTGTTTTCACTTTCTGGCACACCCGACATGATAAAAAGTTAAACTGAGTTTGCAATTGCATTTCCAGCATATTTTCATCATATAACAACCAAATAAAGCTTGTTTCAACATTCTCTATACCGTAAACTTATTGTGGAACCTTGTTGCAATAAAAGAGCGTTTCCAGCGCTTAGAACAAGCACAGATGCTTTTAAACCAAGTATACATGTTTTTCAATAGTTTTCACTTTTTGTTGTTAATAATGATGAAAACAAACTAAAAATACAAATGCACACTCAGTTTAACGGTGCAAAACATTGGGAAGGCCAGAAATTGAAAACAACTAACAAACTCTCATAACTCACTTTAGAAGCGTCAGAGCGCGGTCTAAGCGCTGGAATGGCTGTTTCAGCGCCTTCTGGCTGGTTTTGGCATGTCTTCTGGCTCGTTTTGGCATGTTTACATTAAAGTGAGAGAATGTTTATGAACAAGCTTATTTGTTGTTAATAATGATGAAAACAAATAACCAATACAAATGCACACTCAGTTTAACGGGGCAAAACATTGGGAAGGTCAGAAATTGAAAACAACTAACAAACTCTCATAACTCGCGAAAGAAGCGTCAGAGAGCGCTCTAAGCGCTGGAATCGCTGTTTCAGCGCCTTCTGGCTCGTTTTGGCCTGTTTACAATAATGTGAGAGAATGTTTATAAACAAACTTATTTGTTGTTAATAATGATGAAAACAAAGTAAAAATACAAATACAAACTCAGTTTAAAGGGGCAAAACATTGGGACGGCCATAAACTGAAAACAACTAACAAACTCTTATAACTCGCTTTAGAAGCGTCAGAGCGAGCTCTAAGCGCTGGAATCGCTTTTTCAGCGCCTTCTGGCTCGTTTTGGCATATTTACATTAAAGAGAGAGAATGTTTATTAACAAGCTTTATGTGTTGTTAGTAATGATGAAAACAAACTAAAAATACAATTGCAGACTCAAAGTGAGAGAGTGTTTATAAACAAACTTATTTGTTGTAAATAATGATGAAAACAATCGAAAAATACAAATGCACACTCAGTTTAAAGGGGGCAAAACATTGGGAACGCCAGAAATTGAAAACAACTAACAAACTCTTATGAATCGCTTTCGAAGCGTCTGGGCTTAAAGATCTAAGCACTGGAATAGCGTTATTATGGCCTTTTGGCTCGTTTTGGCATGTTTACATTAAAGAGAGAGAATGTTTATAAACAAGCTTTATTTGTTGTTAATAATGATGAAAACATACTACAATTGCAGACTCAGTTTAATGGGGCAAAACATTTGGAACGCCAGAAATTGAAAACCATTAAGAAACTCTTGTAACTCGCTGTAGAAGCGTCAGAGCGAGCTCTAAGTGCTGGAATCGCTTTATTAGCGCCTTTTGGTTCGTTTTGGTATGTTTACATTAAAGAGAGAAAATGTGTATAAACAAGCTTTATTTGTTGTTAATAATGATCAAAACAAACTAAAAATACAATTACAGTTTAACGGGGCAAAACATTGGGAACGCCAGATAAATGAAAACAACTAAGAACCTCTTAAAACTCCCTGTAGAAGCGCCTGACCACGCTTTAAGGGCGTGATCCGCTTTATTTGCGCCTTTTGGCTCGTTTTGGCATGTTTACTTTAAAGAGAGAGAATGTTTTTAAACAAGCTTTATTTGTTGTTCATAATGATGAAAACATACTAAAAATGCAATTGCAGACTCAGTTTAAGAAGTTATCACGTCGAGAGCGCCAATAAGTGAAAACAATTGTAAAACTCTTTTAACTTGGTTTAAAAAGCCTATGTGGGAGCTGTAAGCGCCAGAAAACCTCTGTGCTGAGTCAATTTCTAGAGGGAAAATTCCCACTCTACCCAGATCAGCTATCAGCGCTTGGGTTCCCAACCGACGGCCTGATCCAGCTCTCGGGATTACAAAAATTAATCAATAGAATAGTACCTCATATAAGGATACATATTAGAGTATACCATGTGCTGATTCAGGATAATATGACTGTGCTCAAAACAATAATAAGGACATGCAATTTCGGTCAGAGTATATATAACAGATTATTCAGCAATTGTTAAATTTAAAGGTTATATAGTGGATACATGATCAATAAAAATTAAATAAATACATTACAAGTAAATACATGTTACAGTAAAATTCCCGACTAAGTCTTTCAACCGGTTAAGAAGCAACTACATCATCTTCGCCCATTTTGCACTTTACGTGCATTAGCACGGTACCGTTGGTGTGCACCAGGAGAGGTCACTAGTACTTCTCTGGCCACACTGGACAAAGCGTTGTCCTTAATCTGGGTAATAAAAGAAATCAATAACAGCATGCATCAGGCGGTTAGCGTCATGATCTAAAGTGAACCGGACAGCAATCTCAGGAACAGAAAAATCCTCAGTTGCTCCAGCAACTATGTTAGGAAGGTGATTATATAAGGTGCAAATAAGACCGTAATCAGGGTTGTCAGTGAATACCTTCTTAATGTTATCAAGGCACCATAGGACAAGTGATGCTGGCAGATAATCTAGGGTCCTATACGGGGACATCTGAATCTTCATCTCTGGCGCCAAACAGCTGTCTTACCTATTAGAGAAAAATTCATTTGACCTTTTGTCCAAATTTAATGATTTATACATTAGTTTCTTTTTCTTACTATTACTAGTGGGTTGGTTCTCTGAATTTGGTCTTTTCCTTTGGAGCCTGTTCCTGTGGTCTGGGGTGTAAGGTCCAGGTTGCCATTTGCAATCTAATAAAAGCATAAAAGCATGTGAAAGTGCACATTGACGATTATGGACTCATATACACATAGTCATCATCACTTCTCTCAGGGAGAGTAAGAGTTGAGTTGAGGCGAGTGACACATCCTGTCCTTCCATCACAAACATTTGGGTAGTTACTGCATTAGTGATAATTTCTAGTAAATACAGATCTTATGATAGGAATCACTCAACAAGTTATTAATGCCAGTATCATTAAGCAAGCGACTAGCACAATACATATTTTGGTGAGCGTTAACCCCCATGGCCCAAGCCACTTAGCAAACCATTCTCCAATGTAAGCATCTTTTCCTGCGTTCATCTTTACTTCTGACTTTAAATTTTGTATTTTTGTCATTGCTTCTGAAAATGATCCTCCTGGTGCTGTATTGTTTGGTATGTAAGTGCAGCAGTGGTCTTCAAACATTACACATACACTGCCTTTTTCTGCTAATAGCCAGTCTAATGCCTGCCTATTTTGCCATGTCATTTTGCTTGTTGCACTCAGCTGTTCACCTAATGCCTGGAATGCATCATCCGTGTAGTTAATAAATCTCTGCTGATTATAGTATATGTAGTTGATCCACTCTACATTTTTATTCATTGTAATCCAAATGAAAATAGATTAGGCCTCGGATTCCTATTAATTTGTGTGGAGGCAAAATTTGTTCTAACCTTGATTTAGTATCATGTTTTCCAACGTGCTGTTGTTTTCGACATAAAGCTGAAAGATAAATTGGACAGGTCTCATGCTACTGCAAAAGACGTAAACAGATAAGGGAAAAGAGCTAAGAAGGGACTTAGACAAAGCAACTTTCAGGCTTACTGGGACTTGAAGGTCAAGGGGAGGTGGGCCTGCGGCCCAAAATGTGTATAAAAACCTCTGTTTTAATGTACTCGGGGCTTCCTCTTGTATTCTCGGTAGAGTGCGAGAGGAATCCTCACTGCAGTGATTATTAAACTCTTTGGTAGACTAAAGGTGCCTCTGACTTGTTCCTTGGGTATATATATTTTTTTCCACAACAGTTGGCGAGCCAGCCAGGAGTCCGCGAGCGGTCGGCCCAGGACAGACACCCACGGCCAAGGACTGATCATCTCGGGGTTCAAAATATACCCGACCCCTAACCTCCAATTGCAGAGAAGAGGGGCTTGGCGTGGAGTCGCTGGGGCCTCCGCCGATGGACTCTACGAGCTAGAATAGTGGAACGGTCAGTGAGCACATTCTTCTTTCCCTTGATTTCTGTGGTTGCCTTTTGGCCTTATCTCTGGTTGATTTAACAAGCATCTTAATCTAAGAATTTGGGGTAATTGAGACTTAGAAATTCTCCGGCTGTGGGGTACCATAGGGGCAGTACGCAGTGGACCTAAGGTGGGACCTTAGGTGGCCTGAGGGAGAACCTTAGGCGGGGACCTAAACCTAAAACAGGGAGTGAAGTGAAATTGGGGATCGGTCCAACTCTTTCAAGGTAAGGTTGAGAGTGATAAAAGTTTACCTTCCCTGTCGGTGACGATCGACAGTAGATGTTGTAGCGCTACACCTGTCTGGGACAGAAATGGGACTGCGTTTGACTATGGGGACCTCACAATCAAAAGATCTGGGAAAAAAGGGTAAATGAGAATTGCGAAAGAATGCTTGTTATGAGACAGAGATGTGGGGAGGAAGCAACTGATTTAAGGATATTGAGTAGATGGGTTGTGAAATATGGATTTCCAGGAGAGGGGACCTTTAATACTAAAATTTTGAAAGAACTACAGGAGAAACATAAAAGCCGAATGGCAAGAAAATTGGAAGGGCAAAAAAAAAAAATAAAAATAAATAAAAAAAATAGAACGTAAAAATCTGCAAAGGCAGGAACTGGAAGAAAAAGTGTCAAAAGCCTGGTTGAAAGAAGCAGAGAACAGGGATAGGAAGAAAATACGCAGGCCTTGTGGCTTATGCCGCACCCGTACTAAATAATATGTTATCTGCTGGTATTAACCCTTTTCTTTCTTCTGAGCATTCTAACCCACCAGTTGGCCAGTTCCCGTTCCTGACTGAGACAGACCTGGATCCCCCTCCTCCTAGACGACAAGAAGCAACACAAGTCAGAGGGACTGCTTCGACTGTGAACCTTAGCGCTTCTCTTACGGAATGACCATGGACAAGATCTCAGCCATCGCAGCAGGCAGAGGCGATCCAGGTGCCAGCACAGCAAGAGGAATTTCCTCCTCCTCCTGCACCTCCACCACCACCACCCCCTACACCCGTGGAGAACACTTTCACCATGCCGATGATCGAGGTGGCAGGGCAGGTCTGGTCGATGCTGGTGTATAGACCGTGGTCCTATGAGGAAATGAAGGCGGTCCTACTAGGCCAAGGGAAGCCTATGGACATCGATGGGTACATCGAGCAACTGATGACTTTTTGCAGAGAGTTCAGGCCAACCATCACTGAACTACGCCGCCTTCTGATCCTACATCTGGGACCAGCAGGGTGGATGAAAGTGGAAGACGGGTTTCCAAAGGAATATATGAATGAAAGGAGTGTACAGCCCAGGTGGGATCACAAAGAGAACAGTTGTTATCTCCATGCACTAGATCTTCTGTGCAAGGCGCTAATGGATGCATTCCCGCAGACTGCAAACACTTCAAAATTGGAGAGCTGCAAGCAGGGACCGGATGAGACAGTGACTGACTTTTATGCAAGATTGTATCAGGTGTTTGAAACTTGCAGCCGGCCTGCAGAAACCTGGGACCCTGGGTGATGTACCAGGGCCATGGGAATGTTATCTGAGGAGCAGTGCTTTGTTTTATCACAAGTGGCGGCTCACGGATGCAGATATTGCCTGCACTCTTATCTCTGCTGCTAGGGATAGGGTGAGACCAGGGGGCAGTGACTTTATGTGTTCGGATGGATTGTATTGCAATGCTCGTACTACTGCTGTTTGTGATTGGGCTTTAATGGAACAATGGGAGAATGCACTTACAACAGATACGCTGCAGTTAGATAAACTGTTTTGGAATGAACATACTGTGGGGGTGTCAGTGCAGTTGACAGAACAGCAGTTGTATTCTTTTTCTGATTCTGATTCATTTCCTCATGTCCCACTTGCAAAAGGTGTGTCAGAAAGTTGGGGGGATGTGGGGTTATTTGTTAAGATATGTGTACAGGCAGATGATTGGGTACTTATCTGTGATGGTGTTGAATATAGTAATAAAGCTAAAGCCTTCACCGGGCCTTGGGAGATGATTATCTCTTGGGAGCGGGTTACAGAGATTTCTGAATCATTGTATGCAATGGCTAGCTTGAATGTTGACCCGGATTCATTAAATCTTCCTGATCACTTATGGGAGGAAGATGAGAATGAGAATGAGAAAGATGAGAAAGATGAGAATGATGTTGGCTTGATAAAGAATTGTCCTCCAGTTATCCATTAAAGCAGGAGGCAATTGACGGTATGAGACCAGTGTTTATGGCTTTGAGGGAAGCAGGGGTGATCATTCCATGTCCAAATTCTCCCGTTCGTACACCATTGTTTCCCGTAAAAAAAGGGTCAGGGACAAAGGCCAGCCCACAGAATGGAGATTTGTACACCCTGACTGTCAATTTTGGGTTGCTTTTAATTTCACAAAGGTGCACTGCGCGATTCATTAGCTTCCTTAGCTTTGTCCCCGGGGACCACAGTTTTGCAGTATGTTGATGATTTTCTGATTGCAGCACCCAGCCAAGCACAGTGTAGAAAAGACATCTGGCTGAGAATGGCCACAAGGTCAGTCTGTCTAAGGTTCAGTTTGTTAAACAACAAGTGACATTTTTGGGCCATATTATCTCACCAAAAAGTAAATCACTCTCAAATAAGCGCGCCGAGGCATTCGTGATATAACCGGACATGTGACTAAGAAGCAGTTAGCATCTTTTCTGGGAATGTGTTCCTACTGCAGAGGTTTCATTCCTAACTATTCAGAGATGGAGGCACTGCTGCGGGCGATGACCTCTCAGAAATTGTCTAATAACTGTCAACTCACGTGAAATGACACAACTTGAGGCCTTTAACAATTTGAAACAAGCCCTATTGTCTCCTCCAACACTGGGAATCCCAGATCCACCGAATCATTTGTGCAAACAGTCTCTGAGAAGGAGGGACACATGATTTTAGATTTGTTACAAAAACATGGAGATAAGCTTAGGCCGGTGGCCTATTTCTCTTTAGAGCTGGATCCAGTGGCAGTATAGTAAAAATCCCTTTACTTTTGTCCCTTTGCTTTTGCCCCGTCTTACAGTGTTCCACACCATCGAATTCCAATGAGCAAGTAGTAAAAGAGCTACATTTTTAACTGATCAATAGTGGTTCCTGAAAAAGGTCACCGGGGTGGTGGTGGTCTAGTGGTAGGGTACGTGCCTATGGATCTTTGGATCAAGAGGTCCCCGGTTCGAATCCCACCTCTAGCACCACTGGGTCCCTGAGCAAGACCCTTAACCCTGAGTTGCTCCAGGGTGACTGTCCCTGTAATTAGGACATGTAAGTCGCTCTGGATAAGAGCGTCTGCTAAATGCTGTAAATGTAAATGTAAATGTTACACGTTGTCTGGTGTCTTATGCAGTCTCATGAGTTCCCAGAGATAATCCAGCAGCAAACAGATATGTTTCTAAACTGAACAATAGTGCTCATAGACGGCCAGGAGCGAACAGTTGCATTTCTAATCGAGCTGCTGCACTCACAATTGGGAACCTGGATGGGAAGGAACCTTGAAATGTTGGTGGTGGATAAGACAGGGAGCTATCAGTAAAAGGACCTTTGTCTAATGTTGGTGAGGTGGCAAAGGTGGGGGAACTGAGGTTTTAATCATGACAGCATTGAATATTATTGGTGGAAAACTATTAATGGGATGGATTTATGTAAATTTGAACGTGATTGAAATGTATTTAAAGTCCGAAGTTGGGATGAGCTTTTTTTGGAGCTGCTCCCATTGGACCACGCCTGCTGATACTCTTCAGTAAATTGGTTGTGCTGCATCTCTCTGAGTTCGCTTGATTTTTTAAATTTGATTTCTGACTTGGAAAAAGTTTCGGACTTGGGATTACACTTCAATTTTCCACGACAGCAGCAAGTCTGCCTGTTTGTTTGAAAAACATAGCTGCAGCAGAGAAGACCATAGAGGCCTCCAGAGATCGAGTTGGTTATGCTGATTTAACTCTTTTTGTACCACATGCAGTCTCTCTTCTCTTACAGGACCACAGCACAGCCCACCTGTTAGCTGCAAGATGTTTGAAATATAATGTATGCCAAGTGTCACCATTAAACATTGCACTAACCTTAACCCTGCCACTTTTCTTCCATTACCAGAAGATAGTGAACTTCATGACTATGTGGCAGCAGTGGAGCAGATTTACAGGAAGTTCCCATCTCTAACTCTAATCTTGTGTTTTTGCAGATGGCTCTGCCTCGAGAGATAACAAAGGACTAAACTGTGTGAGCCTTGCAGTTTGCTCCGAAAGCGGCTCTCTCCACAGCGGCACCCTTCCTCGTTCTGTCTGCTCAAGTAGCAGAATTTGTATCTTTGACTTAAGTATAAATTGACGCACAGTAAAGACTATGCATCAAAGGGGGGATGATGGATATGAAATTTAGTGGTTTACTAAAAGATTCTCAGCTGTGGGAAGGAAAAATAATAATAATAATATTGCCAGTCATGCTCAATTTGCCTAGAGAGTAACTCAGGCGAGCCAAAATGAATTTGAGCCCATTTGCAATTTTGTTTGGTAAACCTATGAACCTTGGCATGGGACCGCCCGGAGGTAAAGCAGCAGGAGCAAGTTTAACAACACTGTGATGATGAAATGTTGCAATACTGTTGTTCTTTGTTTGCTATTCTCCACTCTGTCCATTAGTAGGTTAAAGAATTGTTGCCGAGGACAGCAGAGGGTCCTCTACATGACCTGAGACCTAGTGACCCGATCCTGGTAAAGGAGTTCAGATGGAAGCACTGGAAGTCCAGGTGCTGGACGGGAACGTTTCAAGTGTTGCTGACAACACCTACCGCCGTGAAGCAGAGAGAGCTACGTTGATCTACGTATTACAATGTAAGCGTGTGAGGGTGGAAACAGGTGACAGGGTGAGGGTAAAGGGTGTGACGGAGTCTCGGAGAAGTGGGACAAGGGACGTAACGGGTATATCCTGCCCTCCGAGCACAGACCCGTGAAGAAAGACAAAGGCTCACCCAAACACTCACCAGAACCCTGGCCTGTTTGAAATATTTTGATGGTAACTGTTATCATCTTACTAAAGATGGTGGCAGGAAGTGCATCAGTGGCAAACAAGGGAAGGGCTGAATCACTGCGACAATGCAAAGGTAAATAATGCAAAGGATACTGGTCCCAGTGCAGAGTGCAGCACTTGTACGGTACACTGGACAACTTTGAGTATGATTACTGTGTTAGAGATAGTCAGGAACAAAGATCAGCTTCCACCTGCTGTTAATCTGACTCGTGTGTGCTCTTTGGAAAAATAATGTTGTTGGGTTTAACTGTAGCCCTCTATCGTGGAGGGCCTGGCTGAAACATGACTCTTATCTGCCTGAGCGAATGGGGGACCAGAATTAGGTTAGTCAGACTGTAAAAGTGTAATGTCAATTGGTTTAAAGACAATACGGGGGTAGATGATCTAACCCAGTCCAGCTGTTCGGTTTATGATAGTTCGGGACAGGAACGTCAGTTTAAATGACCTTTTACAACACTATGGGCAAATGATGTAGTAATGTGGGCGTGTGGCCTGAGAGCCTGTACATAATCACCAGAGTCAAAATGGTGAGGTTGTTGTTACCCTGCAATTGTATTTCCAGGGCAGTTTAACCATGATCCATTTCAAGGCAAGCTAGTACATTCACTGTTCCTGGGGGGTGGTACAACCACAGCACTCAATAAGATAACTGGACTTGCATATCGCTTGTATATCACTACACTGGTGAATGAATGAACTAAGTAATGATCAAATGGAAAATGTGAGACAAGGCGTCATAGAAATTAGAATGACCATAGCATTAATTTTAGCTAAAGAAGGCGGCGTTTGCAAACTTCTAAACACCTCATGCTGTTTTTATATTAATGATCACCATGAGAATATTACAGATCTAACAGACCACATGGGAAATGTTATTGCTATTCCATAAAGCTGGATTACAGCTGGTACAGTTCAATCTACACTTCGATGGGACCATTTTGGCATCTGCTACGATGATGGTGACCATTGCTGCTGTTTTCTTGTATCTTTTTGTGTGCACCTTGTTTGTTGCAGTGTTGCATGATGATGGTCCAATGGCTCATCACATCCTCACAAGCACAGTTTCGAATGTTACACACGGAAGAAAAATGTACGCAAAGACAGGTGAAGATGGGATGCCATCTCCAGATCTAACCCAAGACCAGACTGGGTTCAAGACCAAATAAATGACAGTTTCACAAGTGATGAAGTCGATAAAGAAGAATTTTGAATCTCTTTTTATGTTTAACATTGCTCCTTGCATTTCTGTGATTCAGTTATGGTTTGATTTGATGGGATTATGATTTTGATCTAAAATGATTTAATTGATTGGATTTGATTTTGGTTATAGTCAATCATGATCGAGCTGAAACAGATTCTGTGCTAATTGTCAATGAAGAGAAAAAATTATTAATGATTGATTAATAATCCTGAGGATGTTACAAGCAATGAAGATGATGAGGAGTTTTGAAATGTTTATGCTTTGATTTGCATAGTTTTTGATTTTGATTTGATTCAATGTGTGTGATCGAGATGTTGTCATAACATGATTTAGTGCTTTTGATTTGATCTTAAAAGTGAGTAATAATTATTAATGTTTAAATGTCGAATGAAGAAAACAATCAATAATTGAATAAGTTACTGAGTTGTGTATTGGTAAGGAATAAAGAAATCTAGTGTTGCCATGTTTTGCCTCGCTATAGTTAGATTAAAAGTTGATTAAATAATCAAAAGGGGGGAATGTGGAGGCAAAATTTGTTCTAACCTTGATTTAGTATCATGTTTTCCAACGTGCTGTTGTTTTCGACATAAAGCTGAAAGATAAATTGGACAGGTCTCATGCTACTGCAAAAGACGTAAACAGATAAGGGAAAAGAGCTAAGAAGGGACTTAGACAAAGCAACTTTCAGGCTTACTGGGACTTGAGGGTCAAGGGGAGGTGGGCCTGCGACCCAAAATGTGTATAAGAACCTCTGTTTTAATGTACTCGGGGCTTCCTCTTGTATTCTCGGTAGAGTGCGAGAGGAATGCTCACTGCAGTGATTATTAAACTCTTTGGTAGACTAAAGGTGCCTCTGACTTGTTCCTTGGGTATATATATTTTTTTCCACAACAATTTGCCGATATTCAGAATGACTAAAATGACTTCAACATACGGCTGGGCAGAATGGCCTCTCACTCTTGGTCAGATTACAGAAATGCCTATTGAAGATTGCACAGTGCTCATATGAGTAGGGATTTGGAACTATGACTACTTGGGGAACGTGCACACAAAACACACTTAGTTTTATTCTACTCTCTCACAGTGTATCGTGCCCATTGGTACCAAGTAAAGATGGCGCCACGCGAGAGACCGCGAAGGAGACCGGTAAGAGGAAAGAACGGGGGATTGTGATGTATGTGAACGAGAGATGATGTAACCAAGGGCACATCACCGTTAAGGAGCAGTGCTGCACACGGGACGTGGAGCTGCTAGCGGTTAGCATCCGACCGTACTATCTGCTGCGCGAGTTCTCGCAAGTCATGGCGATAACTGTTTACATCCCACCGGCAGCAGATGCGACAGCAGCCTGCGAGACCATACACACAGTTGTGTCTCAACTGCAGAAAGCATATCCCCAAGCCTTCCTCCTGATATCTGGTGATTTTAATCATGTCTCCTTGTCCTCTACTCTGCCTACTCTCACCCAGTATGTGGACTGCTGCACCCAGGAAAACAGGACATTGGACTTACTGTATGCAAACGCTAAGGATGCATACAGAGCATCACCCCTCCCTCCATTGGGACACTCAGACCATAACCTAGTCCATCTGGTTCCCTCATACATACCTCTAGTATGCAATCAACCCCCTACTACAATGTATGTGAGAGGATGGTCTGATGAGTCTAGCATGGCACTCAGGGACTGCTTCAAAACCACAGAGTGGGAGGCGCTCTGCAGCCCACATTGGAGAGGACATCGACAGTTTAACAGTCTGCATAACCGACTACATCACCTTCTGTGTGAATAACATTGTACCGACCAGGAGAGTACGGTGTTACTCCAGTAATAAACCATGGCTGACCCCTGATCTGAGAGCTCTGCTGAAGCAGAAGTCAAGAGCCTTCAGATCAGGAGAGGAGAGGATTGAACACCATTACTGGAAGGAGCACAGTGAGTAGGGGAGGCCCAGAGTCTGGAGATCGGGACTGGGCTAATAGTTTAAACCTGTTCTTTAACAGGTTTGACTCAGGAATCTGCCCCTCACGCAACCACCAAAGCCCAATACATGCCAGTGCCCCCCTTCACATCTCTTTGCAAACCCCAACGGCACCTCCCCTTCACACCTCTCTGCAAACCCCACCAGGGATATCAGTTGCATATCCCCTTTTATCTTCTCCTTCTCTCCCCCCCCCCCCCTTTGACCTGAAGACTCTACTGCCCCCTCCTGCTATACCCACTCATCAGGCGGCACCCACTCTCTCGCCACACAATAGCCTCTCCATCACAGCTGACCAGGTGCGGTGTCAGTTGAGGAAGATGAAGCACAGGAAAGCCACAGGTCTGGATGGCATCTGCTCCAGCCTGTTGACGGACTGTGCAGATCAACTCTGTGAGGTTATCACTTACATTTTTAACCTCAGCCTCAGCCTGGAGCGTGTACCCATTCTGTGGAAGACCTCGTGCCTAGTTCCAGTCCCCAAGACCCCAAGGAGCCAAACCATTTCAGACCAGTTGCCCTCACTTCTAACCTGATGAAGGCTATGGAGAGGATCATCCTCCATCACCTTTGTCCACTGGTCAGGAGGGACCTAGACCCGCTGCAGTTTGCTTACCAGCCGCACATTGGGGTGGGTGACGCCGTCGTCTACCTGCTGCATCAGGCCCTTACTCACCTGGAGAGTGACAAGAGCACTGTGAGAGTCATGTTCTTTGACTTTTCTAGTGCTTTCAACACAATCCAGCCTTCAGTTCTGAGGGGGAAGCTGGAGGGAGTGGGTGTGGACCATCACATGACTGAGTGGATTATCGACTACCTCACCAATAGACCCCAGTATGTGAGACTCCAGGACTGTGTGTCTGAGGTGGTGGTCTGCAGCACTGGAGCCCCACAAGGAACAGTCCTCGCCCCCTTCCTCTTCACACTGTATACAGCGGACTTTAAATATAACACAGACACCTGACACCTGCAGAAGTTCTCGGACAATACCGCTATTGTTTGCAGGAATACAGAGGGGTCATCAGTGACTTCGTCAGATGGTGCAATCAAAATCATCTGCGTATCAATGCCAGCAAGATGAAGGAGCTAGTGATTGACTTTCGCAGGAACCCCATTACACCGGTGGACATCCAGGGTTTGTGCATTGAAACGGTGGAGGAGTACAAATACCTGGGTGTCCACATCAACAATAAACTGGACTGGTCCACAAACACAAATGCTCTGTACAAAAAGGGCCTGAGTCGTCTACACCTGCTAAAGCGGCTGAGGTCCTTTGGAGTAAACAGAAATCTCATGAGGTCATTTTATGACTCTGTGGTAGCGTCGGCTGTTTTTTATGCTGTGTTCTGCTGGTGTGGAAGAGTCGCAGAGAGGGACAGAGGGAAACTAGACAAACTGGTCAAGAGGGCCAGCTCTGTCCTGGACTGCCCGCTCAAATCCATCGAGCAGGTAGGGGAGGAGAGGATGTTATCCAAACTAACATCCATCATGGACAACACCTCCCACCCCCTACATGAGACTGTACGAGCATACTATAGATTATTTATTATTTATAGCTCCTGCTCCTGTACTTGCTCCTGTACTTGTTCCTCATTCGTTATATTTTTATATATTTTTCTTTTCTTTTTTTCTGTACATCTACCTTTCTATATTCTCACCTTTATAAGAGCCCTGTAACGCCCAAATTTCCCATTCGTGGGATAATAAAAGATTACTCTACTCTACTAAGTATTAGACAGAGCTTCTTGTAAATCCTTGTCCTCAGTATGCTGTAGGGCTGCAACCTCCAGTGTTCCTTTAGCTCTTTTTCCCTTAGGTCTTTTTAAACAATTTTTTAATCTGTCTGGACTTACAGTAAGTAATTTAGCTGCTTGCTCTATAGTCATTATTCTGTCTGAAACTAAAGAAACACAATGATCAATTAAACACTTGATTTTGATTTCAACTTGTCCTGTCAGATTACATATATCAGTCAGTGGCCACACCTCAAAACCGCCTTTTCTATTCTGGTAGGGAATAATACTTGGTTCATTACTCATACTACGGATGTATGAAATTACAAAACAGTGTCCTAGTGGGGCAAGTCCACTTCCTGCTGCTAACGTGACTGTTGCCAGAGCACAAGCGCTAATAAATTTTTTCCGTCCCTGTGGTTGTTCGGTGGCCATGGTACCAATGGCAGGTTTGCTGCAACCAGTTATTTTGTGATGAATGGCATGGTTAGTCTGAATTGAAGAGAGTAGATAGGTCGATGATGGAGAGCTCTGACAGTAAAGGTTGCTCCATGACTGGTTTACCAGGATGCACATCAGCACGAAACTCAGTCCTATTAGGACCACCAGGGTCAGACACACGTTCCACCTCATCCCCTGAGGAGTGCCGGGCAGAATTTGTTAATTGGCTTCTACTGTTGGCTGGAGAGGGGATGGCTGAACTAATGGGCTCAGCTGGCTTTGTGATGAACTGAGGTTGCCTTGCGTTGAGGGGGCTCTCTGATCTTGTCCTCTCCTCCTGACTCTCTGTCTCCTCCCATTCCTCCGTCTCCTCTGAGCTGTCTGAGTCTTCTGAGTCTTCGGCATGCATTGCTACGGTCTGTGGGCCGTTAAGTGAGATGTCCTCCCTTGATTCTCTGACGAGGCTGTTCTAGCTGGCTGATGACACACTATGACTGGGATGGGCACCACTCTTCTGCCCCGATCCAGGGTTCTCCTGATTGCTTCCACTGCGTTCTTCTTCTCCTGTTGCTGGCTCATCATTTTTGCTAACGTCGTCAGGCTTTGTTATTGGCAACAGGTTCCTGGGAACTCGAGTACAGTGGTTAAGGTGATAACAAGTAGTACTATTTTCCACTTGTATTGCTGTGGGTGTCATGCTTACCACCTTGTGAGGACCATTTCACCTTGGTTCATTCCACTTCCTCCTGAAAACTCTTATGTATACCTGGTCCCCTGGCCTCGAAGGGTTTGCTGGTTCTATAGTAAAAATCCCTTTACTTTTGTCCCTTTGCTTTTACCCCTGTCTTACAGTGCTCCACACCATCGAATTCCAATGAAAAAGCAAACAGATACATCTCTAAACTGAACAATAGGGCTCATAGATGGCCAGGAGCGAACAGTTACATTTTTAATCAGGCAGCTGCACTCACAGTTGGGAACCTGGATGGGAAGAAACCTTGAAATGTTGGTGGTGGATAAGACAGGGAGCCATCAGTAAAAGGACCTTTGTCCATTGTTAGTGAAGTGGCAAAGGTGGGGGAACTGAGGTCTAATCATGACTGCATTGAATATTATTGGTGGAGAACTATTAATGGGATGGATTTATGTAAATTTGAACGTGATTGAAATGTATTAAAAGTCCGATGTTGGGATGAGCGATTGGAGCTGCTCCCACTGGACCACACCTGCTGATACTCTTCAGTAAATTGGTTGTACTGCATCTCTCTGACTCCGCCTGATTTTCTGACCACATTGGATTACATACTTGGAAAAAGTTTCGGATTTAGGATTACACGTTGATTTTCCACGACATAATTTGACGTAGTCGGCAGGATTGAAAAGAGGGCTCCTAGTTCGGCGCTGCTCTTCGGGCCCACTGCTGGTCTGGCACAGAGCATCAAAGCATCAAAGCAGAGCATGCATTATTTCAGATTTCGCTGCCTTTTGGTTTGGGTTCTGTGTTGCAGACCAGCAGAGGGGGGCTTGGGCCGCTGGGAGACCTGTGCACCTCTCCAATAAAGAACTGCATTAAATGCTTGTGTTTATTACATATATGTAAATCGGAACAGTGGAGTGAGAGGGTGAAATCCACCCTGGAATTGATTCTTTGCTGGAGTCAGAGAGGTGGGGCTGTGGTTCAACTGTAAAATAGTGGAATCTTAGTGTGCACGCCAGTGTTGGCGTGACCCTGTTGGGGCAGTCAGCTTTAAAGCCTGTAATGTATTACAGGTCACGTGGAGCGCTGGTAAAAGCCTGAGAGATCTCGGACAGGTATTGTGCGGCCCATGGCTGGTAGCTCTCGGTGAATACGCAGACTCTGAGTAAAGTGGGTTGACGAATCTGACTTTCTTCTGAAATTCCTGAGGGGGCATTGACGGTGGGACCGATAGGCCGCTAGGATATATGGCAGTCGCTTTGAGAACAAGGAGTTGAAAGATTGTATTGACCTTTGCTGTTTGTTTGAGGATGAAGCAGGAACGGTATTCCTACGCGAAGTTGATGTGTGTCTCTGTCTGAAGATAAACCTGTGGCAGTCGCATTGTGGGGTTAGCGGTACATGTTCCTCACAATAGGCCGGACGGCAAGGTTTACGTCCAAACTTGTGGTTTGCGTTGTACAGTTTTATTGAATACTGAGTGATTACTTGCTGTTTTTAAAAGATTGATCATAAAGAGCTGAAAGTAGTAAGAGTTGTGTGTACACGTGTATTGCAGCTGCTAAAAAGTATGAATGTGGTGATGTGAGAGAGAGAGCGATCGCTTTGAGAAGAAGCTACTTGTGTATGTGTGTGTGTGTGTAACTGCAGTTCTGGTGAGTGTGTGTGGTTGTCAGTGTGAGAGGCATTAAGGGGAGTGTGTGAAGTACATTTGTGTGTGTGCGTGCATATGGGTGATGTGTGAATTTTGACTGAAGGCCTTATAAGAGTGTGAAGTGATTTTTGTGTATTTTTTATATAACAGTTAAGCAGAATTAGAGCAGTAAAAGTGAGAGAAACATTGTCATAAGCACATTAGAAGGGTGGGGGTTCATGAAGCAGCAAACAAGAAAATTGGCCCAACGCCCAGAAATTCCTCTGATAAGGAGGACTGACTGAATGCCCAGAAAATTTTGATACTGAGGTACTGATCTTAGAAGAATCAATTGTGAAGTAAAAAGCATCCCTAATAAATTATTAAATAGTTAATAGGACAAGTGTTTTAAGGATAAATAAATAAATAAAATATAATTATAGCAGTAGTAGTAAAAATAATAACATAATAATAATAAGTGAGACAAAGAGAATCAAATAATAATAAAGATGATTAAAACAACCAAAGTGAAGACCCTCGAGGGGCAGTGTAAGGTGAAATCACCCGTTGAGAAGATTTGTGAAAAGAATCCCCTGATAAAGGATAAAATCCTTTCAAAAGTGGGCTAAACGTACCAAGGGTTTAAACACTAGATGGCCAGCAGAAGGCACATATGATGTAACACTTTGTGAGGCCCTGGAAATTCTCACCCTAAACCACAAACCAAAGGACAAATCAAGTAAACGACAAGTAAAGTGACAGGATGAATTAGAAATCCTAAAAATGTAAAAAAAAGAAAAAAGGAGAAGAGGACTTTCAAAAAGTTATTAAAGGAAGACAGGGGATTAAAGAGAGAAAAGAAGAAACAGAGAAGAAGCTGAAGATGTATGATACCCCTCCACCTTATGTAGGACAGTATCCTGTCATTGAAGGGAAGTTTGATATTTCTGGACAAGTGACTGTGACAGATGACAAAAAGGATCCAGAACCAAAAGATGAACAAGAAGCAGCTTTGGAAGATGAGGAGGGAATCCCAGAGGATGCTGAGACAACACCCAAAAACCCACCGACCCTCCACAAAAGGGGGGAGCCCTACTGCAAAAGGAGAGAGAGAGAGAGTAGACAGCAGAGCAGTGAGACAGTATATCCAGATCTTAATAAATTACAGCAGGAGTGGAGAAGTGCAGAACTAGAGAGTGAAGAGGCAGCAAGGAGAGAAAGGGAGTCAGAGGCACGGTCAGTAAAAGGTGATAAGGGAAAAACTGAGCAGACAGAATGGGAAGAATGTGATGATGATGGTGTGCTGGATTGTTACAGGAAATACAGAAAACAGGTGAGAAAAGAAAGAGAATTAAGGAGAGAGTTGAAGGTTATGGAAAGGATGTTACAGGAAGAGGAAAGGAGAGTGAGGACTGAGTTGAGCAAGGGGGGTAGAAAAGAGAGAAGAGTAGGATGGAGTGCACCAAGGGGGAGGCCCAAAAGCTGGATGACACAAAGTTTTGATGATTCTATCCAAAAAATTAGCAAATCAATTACTAATCAGGATGAAATTGTGCGTATTGCAATGGAGAGAAAAAGTCCAAGGGCGACAGAGTAGAAGGGATAATGGTGAAATATCAGAAAGTGAGGAGGACACTGAGATTCAGGTAGAACCGAGTATGAGATTAAGATCTGGGAGAAAATGTGGGATGGTACAAGCACCTATTTTGATTAAGGGAAGACATGCTAATAACATACCATGGCAGACCCACGATTTGGAGGGGTTGGTCAATAGCTTGCCCGATCTGCATGAACGGGCTCAGAAGTGGATACTGGACTTTGAAGAAAAGACACTTGGGCGTCTCCTTGGTATAGGAGATGTAAAAGCCTTGTTGGCCAGAATAATTGGACAAAAGGCAATGGAGGAACTCATGACAAAAGCAGGCATGGAGCATCACGCTGTGGATGCAACCAGTGATGGTGTGGAATTCAATCCATACCGTAACAGACTGTGGAACGTAATGAGGGAAGTTTATCCACGAAAATTAGACCTGAAAACTCTGAAGGGAGAACCAATAGGAGAGACTGAAAATCCGTCCACTTATGTTCATCGCATGAAAAAGATGTGGAGAGCAGAAGCAGGGAGTGACCCAGATCAAGACAGTCTCATGAAAGTGGTCTTTCGGACATCGGTCCTGGATGGCCTTCCAGAAAAGGTCAAAAGCAAACTGGAAGATGTAGTGGGACTGACTGAAAAGACTTTTGATGAATTTGTAGCCCATGTGACACACACTGTGGATAAACACAGACAAAATGAAAAGCAAGCCAAAGAACAAGAGAAAGAAGTGCTGAGAAAGGTGGCACAGCTCCAACTGGGAGAACTGACAGGAAAAGCTAAGAAAAAGGGTGAAAAGACTCAAGCTGCAGTTGTGGAAGAAAAGACTTTGCAGGCATCACAAATGCCAGAGACTCCAAATCCTGCATCACCAGTGAGTCAGCAACTGGATGGAGTCCAACAACCACAGCAGCCCACAACTCCCTCAGTTCCAGTCATCAATGTGTACACACAGCCTGGCGGAAGCGGACCAAGCAAGCCGAAATTCGGCAGACAACAGCAGCGGCAGCCTCAAGGTCCACCTGGAGTGTGTTGGTTGTGTGGACAACCAGGACACACCTGAAGGAGATGTTCCATGGAAGGGACCTGGAGTGCGGGGAGGTGCGGGTTGGTGGGCTCCCCAAATTGTGGGTCAAGAACAATCACAGCAAATCCCAAATTCAGGGCATCCGTGGGCAGGGGGGAATCAGAACCCTGCCTGGACTGGATTAAACCAAAATTCCGGCCCAGTAAATTACTGGGGTGGACAGAATGGGTGCTAGGGATGCCCAGAGGGTCCTACAGGGGAGGGTCAGCTCTTATTGACTAGCAAGGGAGCTGATGGGGAACCAATGCTGCAGGTTCAGGTAAATGGCAAAACAATACCCATGATGATAGATACAAGAGCTTGTTATACATGTCTAAATTCAAATTATGCCATTAACCTCCCCAGGTCTGGAAAGTTCGTTAAGACCGTAGGATTCTCGGGACAAGTGCAGCTAATACCAGTGACTGCTCCAGTTAAAGTAACAGTACAGGGAAAAACAATCAATTTGCCTATCTTAGTTTCAGAACAAACTCCAGTAAATTTATTAGGGAGAAATGCTTTGTGCCAGTTGGGATTCCAGATTTGGTGTACGCCTGATGGAGTTTATGTGGATGAAATGGCAGTCAGTGCTCAGATGAACGTGACATCAGGAAAGGAAGCTAGTGTGTACTGGTTGGGAGAGATAGAAGAGCCAGTTCAGAAAATAATGAGTCTATGGGGAAAGTTTATTTCAGCGCAGATACCAAAAGCAAGAGACCCCAGATTAGAATATCACTGTACTATGGTTTTTGATAAGAGCCAGGATGAGCTGCTGGAGGAAGAATGGCTTCGAAAGACTAAAGGAACAAAAGTTAATCTTAAAGTTAGAAGTGTGGTGATTGGAACAGAAGGAGCTGCGCTTCAAGTGGAGGATAATGAGTTCATCAATGAGTGGTATGATGTTGAAGGTGCAAGACCACACGTGACACTGAGGGATTTGAGTCTAAGGAGTTGGGAACCATGGTTAAAAGAGCAGAAGAACTAAGGTGGGAGAAAACACAAAATCCATTGATACTGTGTGCTGAAGATAATTCAATGATCAAAGTGTTGTGTGAATTGGAAATGACAGCAACAGCAGATGCAACACCACAGGCAGTAACGATACCAATATTTGAAAATGATGATGTTTGGAAGCAAATGAATGCGCAACTGAAAGAAGAGGATTCCTTGAAGGAACAAATGATTAAGCACGTCCCTGAAAAACTGTGGTCGCGACATGAGGCCAAAGATCAAGGGGCTGCCACTGTTATCAAGTTTTTGACAAGAGAGGTCATCCCAAGGTTTGGAATTCCGTCGCAAATAAGTTCAGACAATGGGTCAGCTTTTATCAAACAGACTGTTAAAAAGGTATTGCAGCAATTGAGAATCAAACAACGACTGGGATGTGTTTACCACCCCCAATCTCAGGGGATGGTGGAAAGAGTCAATGGAACTCAAAAGGCAAAGATAAATCAAATTTGTGCAGAAACTGGATTCAATTGGACGGATGTTCTACCCTTAGCTTTGAAGCATTACAGAATGCAAGCTAGCAGAACTACTCATCTGACTCCACATCAGATGCTCACTGGTAGACACATGCCTGTGCCCCATCTGAGGGAACCCTATAAGGGACCTCCTTTGGACCAATTGGAAGCTGCTATACATAAAGTTATTTATCAACAGGAGCTGACCCGTGCACCGGAACCGGAGGAGGAGGCCATAAACCCTTTAAGGCCAGGGGACCAGGTGTACGTAAGAGTTTTTAGGAGGAAGTGGAATGAACCAAGGCGGACTGGTCCTCACAAGGTGGTAAGCGTGACACCCACAGCAGTAAAAGTGGAGAATAGTACTACTTGGTATCATCTTAATCACTGTACTCGAGTTCCCAGGAACCTGTTGCCAAGAACAGAGTCTGACGACGTTAGCGAGAATGATGAACCAGCAACAGGAGAGGAAGAACGCAGTGGAAGCAATCAGGAGAGCCCTGGATCGAGGCAGGACAGTGGTACCCATCCCGGTCCTGGTATGTCATCCGCAAACCAGAACAGCTGTGTCGGATGATCAAGGGAGGACATCTCGCCTGACGTCCCGCAGGCCGCAGCAACGCATGCCAAGGACCCAGAGGACTCAGGCGGCTCGAAGGAGACGGAGGAACGGGAGGAGACAGAGAGTCAGGAGGAGAGGACAAGTTCAGAGAGCCTACCCTGCGCACGACAATCTCAGTTCATCACAGAGCCAGCTGAGCCCAGCGGCTCAGACATACCCTCTCCAGCCAACGGTAGCAGCCGACCAACAAATTCTACCCAGCACCCCTCAGGAGGCGAGGGGGAACCAGAAAGTGATGATCAGTGGGTGTCTGACCCTAGTGGTCATAATAGGACTGAGTTTCGGGCTGACGTGCTTCCTGATAAACCAGTCATGGAGCAATCTTTATCGTCAGAGCCCTCCATCATTGACCTATCTATTCTCTTCAGTTCAGACTAACCATGTCATTCGTCACAGAATAACTGATTGCAGTAGACCTGCCCAATGGCAGGTCTACTGCAATCAGTTATTCTGTGACGAATGACATGGTTAGTCTGAACTGAAGAGAATACCATGATCGCCGAACAGGGGAAGGGAAAAAGCGGATTAGCGTTTGTGCTCTGGCAGCAGTCATGTTAGCAGCAGGCAGCGGACTTGCCCCGTTAGAATGCTGTTTTGTAATTTTTTATAACCGAAATATGAGTAATGAACCAGGTATTATTTCATACCAAAATAGAAAAGGTGGTTTTGAGGTGTGGCCACTGACAGACAAATGTAATTTGACAGGACAGGCTGAGATCAAAATCAAGTGTTTAATTGATCATTGTGTTTCATTAGATCTAGATAGAATAATGACAGTAGACCAAGCTGCTAAATTACTCACTGTAAGTCCAGACAAACTAAAAAATCATATATTAATAAGACCCAAGGAAAAAAGAGCTAAAAGAACATTGGAAGTTGCAGCCTTACAGTACACTGAGGACATGGTTTTACAAGAAGCTCTGTCTAATACTTGGTACCAATGGGCACGGTATACGGTGAGGGAGTTGAATAAAACTGAGTGTGTTTTGCCCGTTCCCCGTTAGCCCAGGTAATTATAGTTCCAAACCCCTACTCATATGAGCACTGTACAGTTTTCAATAGGCATTTTTGTAATCTGCCCAAGAGTAAGAGGCCATTTTGTCCAGCAGTATGTTTAAGTCATCTTAGCAATTCTGAATATCAGCAAATTAATAGGAACCCAAGGGCTAACCACTGTAAGGACTTTGATGTAAGCTTGAAACCAGCAGACACAGAAATCCCCAGTAATTACATTATTGATTGGACTGAAACATATGAGTGCTATAATAGAACTGACGGAGGAACAAGATTAGGATATTTCCAAGGTAAGTGTGGGGTGACTTTTCATTATGACACCACATGGGATGGGCATACTCCAACGAGACTGGCTTATAAAGCAGCCGGCACCACCTCAGACAACAGAACAATGCTGACGCCACAACAGAGTTGCGAAGCACAAACTTGGGTTTTACCTTCTATGAGTGCCATCACCAATCAGATAGAGGTAGTAGCAGATTTCTATTGGATCTGTGGAGGCACACAACTCAGACCTGTGTTACCTTTGGTTTGGACAGGGATTTGTGCAAGAGTAAAAGCAATTCAAAAGGTGTCAATCGTTGGGCTAGACGAAAGCCCAGTCGGACAAAAAACTGCAGGGCCCCTCAGACAGAGGAGGTCCTATGAATCGGATCCTGAGGTTACTTTAGATGCAATTGGGCAACCACGGGGTATTCCAGACCAGTATAAAGCAAGATTGGGGAATGGTTTGCTAAGTGGCTTGGGCCATGGGGGGCAATGCTCACCAAATTAGGTATTGTGCTAGTCGCTTGCTTGATGATATTGGCATTAATAACATGTAGTGTGATTCCTATCATTCATTCATTCATTTTCTTCCGCTTATCCGAGGTCGGGTCGCGGGGGCAGCAGCTCCAGCAGGGATGCCCAGACTTCCCTCTCTCCGGCCACTTCTTCCAGCTCCTCCGGGTGGATCCCAAGGCGTTCCCAGGCCAGCCGAGAGACATAGTCTCTCCAGCGTGTCCTGGGTCTTCCCCGGGGTCTCTTTCCGGTGGGACATGCCCGGAACACCTCACCAGGGAGGCATCCTAATCAGATGCCCGAGCCACCTCATCTGACTCCTCTTGATGCGGAGGAGCAGCGGTTCTACTTTGAGCCCCTCCCGGATGACTGAGCTTCTCACCTTATCTCTAAGGGAGAGTCCAGACAACCTGCGGAGGAAACTCATTTCAGCCGCTTGTATTCGCGATCTTGTTCTTTCGGTCACTACCCACAGCTCGTGACCATAGGTGAGGGTGGGGACGTAGATCGACCGGTAAATTGAGAGCTTTGCCTTCTGGCTCAGCTCCTTCTTCACCATGATGGACCGATGCAGAGCCCGCATCACTGCAGAAGCTGCCCCGATCCGCCTGTCAATCGCCTGCTCCATTTTACCCTCACTCGTGAACAAGATTCCAAGATACTTAAACTCCTCCACTTGGGGCAAGGTCTCACTCCCAATCCTGAGAGGGCATTCCACCCTTTTCCGACTGAGGACCATGGCCTCAGATTTAGAGGTGCTGATTCTCATCCCAGCCGCTTCACACTCAGCTGCGAACTGATCTAGTGAGAGCTGAAGGTCACGGCCTGATGAGGCCAACAGGACAACGTCATCTGCAAAAAGCAGTGACCCAATCCTGAGCCCACCAAACCGGACCCCCTCAACGCCCTGGCTGCGCCTAGAAATCCTGTCCATAAAAATTATGAACAGGATCGGTGACAAAGGGCAGCCCTGGCGGAGTCCAACCCTCACCGGGAAAAGGTCCGACTTACTGCCGGCAATGCGGACCAAGCTCTGACACCGGTTATACAGGGACCGGACAGCCCTTAGCAGGGAATACGATACCCCATACTCCCGGAGTACCCCCCACAGGAGCCCCCGAGGGACACGGTCGAATGCCTTCTCCAAGTCCACAAAGCACATGTAAACTGGTTGGGCAAACTCCCATGCACCCTCCAGGACCCTGCTAAGGGTGTAGAGCTGGTCCACTGTTCCACGACCTGGACGAAAACCACACTGCTCCTCCTGAATCCGAGGTTCGACTATCCGACGGACCCTCCTTTCCAGGACCCCTGAATAGACTTTCCCCAGGAGGCTGAGAAGTGTGATCCCTCGATAGTTGGAACACACCCTCCGGTCCCCTTTCTTAAAGAGGGGGACCACCACCCCGGATTGCCAATCCAGAGGCACCGTCCCCGATGTCCATGTGATGTTGCAGAGGCGTGTCAGCCATGACAGTCCTACAACATCCAGAGCCTTGAGGAACTCTGGGCGGATCTCATCCACTCCCGAAGCCCTGCCACCAAGGAGCTTTTTGACCACCTTGGCAACCTTGGCCCCCGAGATGGAAGAGTCCACCTCTATTTACCCAGGCTCTGCTTCCTCCTCAGAAGGCATGTTGGTGGAATTAAGGAGGTCTTCGAAGTACTCCCCACACCGACCCACAACGTCCCGAGTCGAGGTCAGCAGCGCACCATCCCCACTATACATTGTGTTGACTGTGCACTGCTTTCCCCTCCTGAGACGCTGGATGGTGGACCAGAATTTCCTCGAAGCCGTCTGGAGGTCCTTCTCTATGGCCTCTCCAAACTCCTCCCATGCTCGAGTTTTTGCCTCAGCAACCACCAGAGCCGCATTTCGCTTGGCCTGTCGGTACCTATCAGCTGCCTCTGGAGCCCCACTGGCCAAAAAGGCCCGGTAGGACTCCTTCTTCAGCTTGATGGCATCCCTCACTGCTGGTGTCCACCAACGGGTTCTAGGGTTGCCACCGCGACAGGCACCGACCACCTCCCGGCCACAGCTCTGGTCAGCTGCCTTGACAATGGAGGCGCGGAACATAGTCCATTCAGACTCAATGTCCCCCACCTCCCCCGGGACGTGGTTAAAGCTTTGACGGAGGTGGGAGTTGAAGCTTGTCCTGACAGGGGATTCTGCCAGACGTTCCCAGCAGACCCTCACGATGCGTTTGGGCCTACCAGGCCTGACCGGCATCCTCCCCCACCAACGAAGCCAACTCACCACCAGGTGATGGTCAGTTGACAGCTCCGCCCCTCTCTTCACCCGAGTGTCCAAGACATGAGGCCACAAGTCCGACGACATGACCACAAAGTCGATCATCGAACTGCGGCCTAGGGTGTCCTGGTGCTAGGTGCACATGTGGACGTCCTTATGCCTGAACATGGTGTTCATTATGGACAATCCGTGACTAGCACAAAAGTCCAATAACAAAACACCGCTCTGGTTGGGGGGGCCCTCTGATTGGGGGGGCCATTCCTCCCAATTACGCCCTTCCAGGTGTCACTGTCATTACCCATGTGAGCATTGAAGTCCCCCAGCAGAACGATGGAGTCCCCAGCAGGGACGCTTTCTAGCGCCCCCTCCAGAGACCCCAGAAAGGCTGGGTAGTCCAGAATGCTGTTTGGCGTATAAGCGCAGACAACACTAAGGACCCGTCCCCCGACCCGAAGGCGGAGCGCCGCCACCCTCTCATCTACCGGGGTAAACCCCAATGTACTGGCCCCAAGCCGTGGGGCAATGAGTATGCCCACACCTGCTCGGCGCCTCTCACCGGTGGCAACTCCAGAGTGGAAAAGAGTCCAGCCCCTCTCAAGGAGACTGGTTCCAGAGTCCAAGCTGTGCGTCGAGGTGAGTCCAACTATATCTAGCCGGAACTTCTCAACCTCGCGCACTAGCTCAGGCTCCTTCCCCACCAGAGAGGTGACATTCCACGTCCCTAGAGCCAGCTTCTGCAGCCGAGGGTCGGACTGCCAAGGCCCCCGTTTTCGGCCACCGTCAGCTCACAATGCACCCGACCTCTTTGGCCCCTCCCACAGGTGGTGAACCCATGTGAAGGGGGACCCACGTTGCCTCTTCGGGCTGAGCCCGGCCGGGCCCCATGGGTAAAGGCCCGACCACCAGGCCCTTGCCATCGGGCCCCACCTCCAGGCCTGGCTCCAGAGGGAGGCCCCGGTGACCCACGTCCGGGCGAGGGAAAACGTTTTCCATAATTGTTGTGCATCAGAAGAGGTCTGAACCGCTCTTTGTCTCTTCCCTCACCTAGGACCTGTTTGCCTTGGGTGCCCCTACCAGGGGCATAAAGTACCCGACAACATAGCTCCCAGGATCATTGGGACACGCAAACCCCTCCACCACGATAAGGTGGAGGTTCAAGGAGGAGTATTCTGACTCATTGAGGCTTAAGTAGTCAGCCTCAATGTAGCACACCTGTGCCTCATGAGCTCAGGTGTCTTCAGCCAAAACAGAGCGCCCTCTACCGTGAACAAAAGCAACAAAAGCCTCCAAACCCTGACAGAAATATAAATAATGATTGTTTATTTTTATCAATTTACAAAATGCAAAGTGGAATGCAAAAAGAAAAATCTAAATCAAATTAATATTTTAAATACCTTTTGCCTTCAAACCAGCATCGATTCTTATAGGTACACTTGCACAAGTTAGGGATTTTGTAGGATTATAGTCAGGTGTATGATTAACCAGTTTTTCCAAACAGGTGCTAATGATCATCAATGTCACATGCAGGTTGAAACACAGTCATGTTTGGAACAACCTACCAGCCTTCAAAAACCGTGTGCAAGTGTACCTAGAAGAATTGATGCTGTTTTGAAGGCAAAGGGTGGTCACGCCAAATTTTGATTTGATTTAGAGTTCTCTTTTGTTCATTCACTGCACTTTGTTGAATGATGAAAATAAATGATTAATTTTTGAAAGCATTCTTTGTTTACAGCATTTTTTCACATCTGCCTAAAACTTTTGCACATTAATGTATTAGAAAATTGCAGCCAAATAATAGAAAAACCTGGGTATTGGGTCCAGGTCTCGTATCCTTGAGGACTGCAGATATTTCTGAACCACCCTTACCCTTCTGATAGATTTATTTATTTTCAAATAAATTCTGTCTGCACATATTCTGTACATGTGCTGTTTTAATGCCATCAGGGAAGTTTTTTATTTTTACAATGACAGAAATCTTTAAAATGTATGGCTGCCAACACAAATATTTCACTTAGCAGAAAGTGTTGTTGTTATTATTATCACAAATGCAACAATATATGTATTTTGTACTTGACATAATAACAAAATACAGGGATTTTACTTTAAACAAGTTTCTCCATCACGCAAAACAAACGCAGTGCTTTTGTAACCTGGTTATAATCACACGAAATCTGTTAAGTCCTAAACAGTTGTTGCTCTACCTGACTGTGAGGCCCTCCAAACCTGTAGTAGTGCTTATTATTAATTACAGCCACTCCTGATCCCTTTTCTTCTTCTGTGGTATGCCCCTATAAACTTGGGATCTCTCCTTGGCCCCTCGATTTGATGTGATTATGATTTTGATCTAAAATGATTTAATTGAGCTGATTTGATTTTGGTTATAGGTAATTATGATCGAGCTGAAACAGATTCTGTGTGTTTATTGTCAATGAAAAAATGATTAATGATTAATTAATAATCATGCTGAGTTTGTATTGTTAATGATGTAAGAAAAAGGTTTTTGCCATTTTTTGCCTCACTTATTACATTTTGCATGTTGTTGTGCTGAGGTTGATTTAAATTATCAAAAGGGGGGAATGTAGAGGCAAAATTTGTTCAAACCTTTTTAAGCATATTATGTTCAGTAATGTGTTGCAGTGTTGGAGTAAGGTAGAGAAACAAGAAAATCTAAATGTCCTAGATATGGTATAAGTGTGTGTGAAGGACGAAAAGAGATAAGTGAGAGAAGCCAGGCAGGGACTTAGACAAAGCAACTTGAAGATTTACGGGAACTTTAAGATGGAGGCCTGCAGCCCAAAATGTGTATAAAAACCTCTGATCTTTTGTATTCGGGGCTTTCTCTTGTACTCTCAGCAGAGTGCGAGAGGAATCCTCACTGCAGTGATTAATAAAACTCTTTATTAGACTAACGGTGCCTCTGACTTGTTCCTTGGGTAAAATTTTACCACAACACTTCAGTGACTGGCTACATCAGCAAGTGCATTGAGGATGTTACTGTCTCCAAGTTCATCATTACACAACCCAACCAGAAGCCATGGATGACTGTGGAAGTGCACAGACTCCTGCAGACCCAGGACAAGGCCTTCAATTCTGGGGACGAGGCCACCCTAAGAACAGCGAGGGCAAACCTGTCTCGGGCCATCAGAGCAGCAAAGCGAACTCTCGCACAGAGAATCCATGGCCGCTTCAAAAAGACCGGTGACAACGCATGTGGCAGGGCATTCAGGCCCTCACCAACTACAGGACATCCCCACCTGTCTGTGACAGTGACTCCTCTCTCCCAGGTGCGCTGAACCGTTTCTACGCACGGTTTGATGCGGTGAACAACACGATAATGAGGAAGACCAGCCCTCCTCCACACGACCAGGTTCTTTGTCTGACCACGGCCAAGGTGAGAACACCCAACGGAAAGCTGCTGGTCCAGACAACATTCAAGGTCGTGTGCTCAGAGGATGTGCAGAGCAGCTGGCAGATGTTCTCACTTCAACACTCTCTGAGCACCACTGTTGTTCCCAGGTGCTTCCAGACCACCAGCATCATCCCAGTGCCAAAGAACTCCTGCCTCAATGAATATCGTCCCGTTGCACTCACACCTATCATCATGAAGTGCTTCAAGAGGCTGGTCATGAAGCACATCAAGTCTCAAATCCCTTCCTCACTGGACCCCCTGCAGTTTGCGTATTGTCCCAACCGCTCACCGGATGATGCAATCTCCACCACCCTCCATCTGACCCTTTCTCCTCTGGACAGAAAGGACAGTTATGTCAGAATGCTATTCATTGACTACAGTTCAGCATTCAACACCATCATCCCTCATCCCTCAAAGTGAGAAGCTGAGGCTTCTGGGCCTGAATACCTCCCTCTGTAACTGGATCCTGGACTTCCTGACTGGAGGACCGCAGTCAGTCAGGATCAGTAGCAGCACCTCCAACACCATCATCCTGAGCACAGGAGCCCCTCAGGGCTGTGTGCTCAGCCCACTGCTGTTCACACTGATGACCCACAGCTGTGCAGCCAAGCACAGCACAAACAACAACATCAAATCGCTTATGATACAACCGTGGTGGGTCTGATCAGCGGTAGTGACGAGAGAGGCTTACAGAGAGGAACAGCTTATGGACTGGTGCAGAACCAACAACCTGTCTCTGAACGTTGACAAGACTCCATGATGGACTCCAGATGGTTGTTGACTTCAGGAGACCACGTAGGGACCACGCTCCACTGAATATCATCACCTCACCTGTGGAGATGGTCCAGAGCACCAAGTTTCTTGGTGTTCACATAACCGACAACCTCACGTGGACCCTCAACAAAGAAAGCCCAGCAGCATTTCTACCTCCTACGCAGACTGAGGAAAGCCCATCTTCCACCTTCCATTCTCACCATCTTTTACAAAGGAACTATCGAGAGTATCCTGAGCATTGCAGTTTCCTACATTGCAGTTCCCATTACTACCTGGTATGGGAAGTACAACATCTCAGAATGCAAGTCCCTACAATGGATAGTGAGAACAGCTGAGAAGATCATCGGTGTCTCTCTGCCCTCTGTACAGGACATCTTCACCACTCACTGCATCCGCAAAGCAACCAGCATTGTGGATGATCCCACTCACCCGTCCCACACTCTCTTCTCCCTCCTGCCATCCAGGAAAAGGTTCCACAGCATACGGGCCTCCGCTACCAGGATGGGAAATAGCTTCTTCCCCCTGGCCATCAGACTTTTAAACTGATAATATTAGTATAATATTTTGACTGCACATCCGCACTTTACTCATAATGCTGCTCTGTTACTCTTTGTTACTCCATTACACTTGTTACACTGCCCAAAAACCTGGGCTGCTTTGTTCCATAACATGGATTGGATTAGTGGATTGGATTAGAAAAGAGACCCAGACTGAACGAGCAGCAAACTTCGCGGCCTCGGACACAACGCTTTCTTGATAAAAAAAAAAACTTCCACATTAAACGTAAGTATTACTATGGCGTCCTCTTTTGTGCTGTGTTTGTCGTGCGGCATGTACAGCATAGACTGTCCGCCCAACTATGTAGACTCTTATACCTGTAGGAAATGTGTAACTGTAACGCAGTTGGAGGACAGGATTCGTGTTCTGGAGGGGCACATTAGCACTTTATCTCAATGTAGTCAGACCGAGGGACGCGTAGTTCCTGCATGTTCAAGGGAGCGCTGGGTGACCGCCAAACGGGGGTCCAGGAGCTCAAAGAATGGACCTCCTGCACACCAGTCTTCAATCCGGTTGACGAACAGGTACTCTGCTCTCGGCAGTGTGCCTGCTGAAGCGGAGAAGGTGCTCATAATTGGCGACTCGATTGTTAGGAATGTTAGCGTTCCTAGCCGTCCTAAACCAGCGGTTTCTGTGAAATGCCTCCCCGGGGCCAGAGTCTCTGACATCGAGGCACGATTGGACTCTTATTCCAGCAATTAAGTTCCTACCTTGGTTGTTCATGCTGGAACTAACGATATAAATTCCCAACAATCCGAGGTATTAAAGAGGAACTTCATCTCTATGTGTTCAAAAGCTGAAACTAAATGTCAGAACTTAATTGTGTCTGGTCCCTTGCCAATTCTCTTTAGAGGAGATGTAACCTACAGTAGGCCGCTGGCTAGAGACTTGGTGTGCATCTAAAAGCATAGCCTTCATAAATAATTGGGACCTCTTTTGGGAACGGCCTGGCCTTTATAAAAGGGACGGTCTTCATCCTAACTGGAGAGGATCATATATGCTTTCCCAAAATATGGCAGCAAAATTGCCACTGTGACTCTTTAGAGCACCACCCAGGTTGCAGTCCTGTGATCTTAAATCACACGCTGGCTATTATCCCACTACCAGTACACTCTTGGCAGAAACCCAGGTTCCTTATAACACGGCATCCCCTATGTCACACATTAGCTTAGAACCAGACTTCTCTCATCATTGCCAGAGAATATCTATTCTTAGTACAATAAGGAAGCAGTATAGATGCCAATCTAGAGGCTCCTGCGCTGGTAACCTGCTCACAGTACCCATCATAAAAACAAATAAAACACAGCGTCCAACTAAAATCAAATGTTCACTGCTAAATGTTCGCTCCTTAGGAAACAAGGCAGTGCTTATTAATGAAATGGTACTCGACACAAAGTCAGATATCCGTCTACTGACTGAAACTTGGCTTAGACCCACTGACACCATCCCCTTAGTAGAAGCCTCCCCCTATGGGTTCTCGTACCTACACAAATCACGCTCAGTAGGATGTGGTGGTGGCCTGGCTGCAATTTTTGATGAATCATTTAAGGTTGATTCAAAAACCACTGAGAGCTTCCATACATTCGAAGTGATGCTGCTAAGCATTAGGTCTGATTTAGCGCTCCATATTCTATTCATTTATAGACCTCCAGGACCATATGCTGCCTTTATTAATGAATTTGGCAATCTGCTCTCTGACTTGGTTGTTAGGTTTACGAGATTCGTGATGCTAGGCGACTTTAACATACATGTTGATACAGAGACGGATGCAGGTGCCAAAAGCTTCTTAACGCTCCTCGATTCTGTCGGTTGCACTCAGCATGTATCAGAACCTACTCATGTACAAGGACACACGCTAGACCTAATTATCTCATATGGACTTGACATTGATACTGTATTGGTCCACTCCTTAAATAAACTTTTTTCCGACCATTCTTTAATCACGTTTCAGATTAAAGTGTCTCAACCGTACCTCAGTGAACGGACTAGTACAACCCGACACCTAAACTGGGCTAAATGTGTTCAGTTTATGGAGGCCGTAACGGAGATAGACTTCACCAGTAACAAAACTGTTAATGACATCACTGACATGTACAATACAGTAGTTGGGCAGATCCCTGATCAGGTAGCCCCAATTAAGATAAAGAAGGTCAGAACTATCAGGCACTCTCCCTGGTTCAATGATCACACACGGGTAGAACGCAGATGGAAGACAACAGGTCGCCAAACTACGGCGTTTTCTGTCAATGGAAGACACGGCAAAAGTAGTACATGCATTTGTATACAGTAGATTAGATTACTGTAATGCCCTACTTTCTGGAAGCTCTCAGGGAACATTAAGCACCCTACAGCGCATTCAGAACACAGCCACTAGGATTGTTAGCAGGAGCAGGAAGTACGACCACATAACTACCATACTCTCCTCGCTTCACTGGCTTCCTGTTAGGTACAGGGCTGACTTCAAGGTCCTCCTCTTAACAAGGCACTTAAAGGTCTTGGCCCAATATACCTAACCGAACTGCTAAATGCCTATACACCTAATCGCCCACTTAGATCCCAGAATAAAGATCTCCTAATTGTCCCCCACATGAATAAATGTATTGGAGCACGAGCTTTCAGTTACAGGGCCCCTAGATTGTGGAACAGCTTGCCTGCTTCTGTACGGGATGCTGATTCAGTCTCAGTCTTTAAATCACGGCTGAAGACTTACTTGTTTAGTTTAGCTTACCCGCACCAATCACCATAGTGCACCATTACTAATGTCGCTGGTGCTGCTGTACATGCCATCGCACTGTATTGTTTCATTTCTGTGTCTGTCACTACTGGATCCTACTCATTACTGACCCCCTCATTCCATTTCTCTCCCCACATGTCCGGGGGGGCCCGCTGTGGTCATCACCTGAGTCCAATGCCGAGCTACCATCTGGTCTGTGTGATGCATCTGATGCGCCAAGGGACCCTGGCAGCTCATTGGTACCTGGAAGCAACTTGGGACTCCTCACTGATCCTGGTATTTAAAACCAAACTAACTTTGTACTGTTAGTATACCCAAGGGGGTTGGGTAGCCGGTTGACCTTGGACCCTCAGAGGTTTTTTTTCTCCACACAGTGGAGTTTTTAGGTTCCTCTCCTTCGTAGTCGTCCGGCTTTAACATCTATCACTGTAACCTGTTCCACCATCCATCACCATTGTAAAGTGCCTTGGGGCAACTGTGTTGTAAAAAGGCGCTATATAAGAATAAATTGAATTGAATTGAATTGAATTGAATTGAATTAGTGTATTGTCTGTTGTGCTGTCTGTTGTCTGCACTTGTTGTCTTGTCTTATGTTTCTGAAGTTGTCATATGTGTAGCATCAGGGTCCTGGAGGAACGTTATTTTGTTTCACTATGTACCGTGTATATGATTGACTTGACTTGACTACTTGACTTAAGTTACTCCATCACACAAAACAAATGCAGTGCTTGCAAATTTACAGAGTAAGCAAATTTACAGAGTAAGCATTGGTTTACTTTTGACAACATTTATAAGGATGAAATGTTTTAAAAATGTTGTTTGTGACTCAAAATAGTAAGTAACTACTATTAAGATAAGAAATTGAAACGTTACTCCATCACTTGCAAATGCATTCTAAGCGCTGGAAACGCCTTTTTACACCTAAGAAACTGTGGAGGCAAAATTTGTTCTAACCTTGATTTAGTATCATGTTTTCCAATGTGCTGTTGTTTTCGACATAAAGCTGAAAGATAAATTGGACAGAATGTCCCGGACAGGTCTCATGCTAATGCAAAAGACGTAAACAGATAAGGGAAAAGAGCTAAGAAGGGACTTAGACAAAGCAACTTTCAGGCTTACTGGGACTTGAAGGTCAAGGGGAGGTGGGCCTGGGGCCCAAAATGTGTATAAGAACCTCTGTTTTAATGTACTCGGGGCTTCCTCTTGTATTCTCGGTAGAGTGCGAGAGGAATCCTCACTGCAGTGATTATTAAACTCTTTGGTAGACTAAAGGTGCCTCTGACTTGTTCCTTGGGTATATATATTTTTTCCACAACAGAAATGAATTCTGAAAGCATAGTTAAAACACATTTTCAACAATGTTAGAAATGATGAAAACATTGTAGTTGTTGACTCAAAATAGTAAGTAACTACCTCGGGAACAATAAGAATTGGAAACAAGTTTCTCCATCACAAAACAAATGCAGTGCTTGCAAATGCATTCTGAGTATTGCAAACGCCTTTTTACACCTAAGAAACAAATTCTGTAAGCATAGAGAACCAAAGATTAAAAACACACTTTCAACAATGTTATAAATGATGAAAACATTATAATTGTTGACTCAAATTTGTAAGCAAAAACATCGGAAACGATTAGAAATTGTAACGTTACCGGATCACTTTTAAATGTAGTGCTTGCAAAAGCTATTTAAATGCTGGAAACACCTTTTTATGCCTAAGAAATGAATTCTGTAAGCATAGTGAACCAAGGATTAAAATGTTTTCAACAACATTATAAATGATGAAAACATTTTAGTTGTTGACTCAAAATTGTAAGCATAAACATCGGAAACGATTAGAAATTGCAACGTTATTGCATCACTTTTAAATGTAGTGCTTGCTGAAGCTTTTTAAATGCTTGAAACGCCTTTTTACGCCTTTGAAACTAATTCTGTAAGCACTGTGAACCAAGCAGTTAAACACACTTTCCAGAACATTTATAAGGATGAAATGTTATAGAAATGTTGTTTGTGACTCAAAATAGTAAGTAACTACCTTGGGAACAATAAGAAATGGAAACAAGTTACTCCATCACTTAAAATGCATTTGCAAGCACTGCATTTGTTTTAAGTGCTGGAAATGCCTTTTTACACCTAAGAAACGAATTCTGTAAGCAGAGTGAGCCAAGGATTAAAAACACACGTTAAAAATACACATTATAAATGATGAAAACATTGCAGTTGTTGACTCATAATTGTAATGATTATGATCATAACATTGCCATGACTTGCCAGATTATAAATTTGGCACAATAGTTGGAATAGCTACCATTTTGCATGTGCACATTCCATGCTTTATTGTCAGGCCACCACAGGTTTGTAAGAGTTCCTTAATTTGCTTAAAAATGTCCAGGCGTGAAAATTCACATTTTTATTAACATGACACAATTTACACAAGTTTAACTGAGGAGCATGCTGAAAATTCAGTTGCTTTGCCTTTAGTCTTTCTTCATATACATGACCTAGAAAGGATCTTTTTTACATTAATGATGAATTGCAAAGAGATTGTTAAACTTTTTTGATGTTTATGTTGACTAACCACTATTTATTTAGTGGAGATTTTTAATTCATTTAGAAAAAACACAAATGCACAACATCTGAATTTTACAGTTTTGAAATACACAGCTAAACCATCAGAAGACTACTAAAATAGATCTCTGCTCATTAAAAACAAATGGTCATTAGCTTAAGACTTAAGGTAGCACTTTTGATACACTTTTCAACAAAGGTCCTTGTCCATACACAGACTTTACACTTCTTGCCTTGGTGTCATGGTTCTGCTGTATTCCCTACAAAGCGGTCACACTGTTTTAAAATAAAAAAGCTTATTAAAAAAGCTAATAATAAATGTTTATTGGAATAAACAAACAAATACATGTTTACATGTACTGAAAAGATTGGAATGGGTATCACTGCGGTGACAAAAAGACAATGTAAAAAAAAAGACAGCTTTTTGTCATTTGGGTACAATTCCAACCCTGTGCCAGGAGGAACTTCAAGCCTTTGTGTTTTTATCAGGGATCATAAAAACAATCTTTGAACATTCTTTTGATGGAGTAGTGTTTGAATCTTTTGTGACTTTATTTGTCCTCATTTCATATTGCCAAATGCAGCCTTTTATATTATGGTTTTTAAAGCGAGACTGAAACTGAAATGAACTGAAATGAACTCTTACATTAAAATATATCTTTTTGGAATAGCCATCATTTGTGGTGGTTTTCCACCTTTAAGTAACAAACACATCAATAATGTTGTTGCATAATATCAGTTTACATGTGAAAAAGGATTGAAGATATCTGTATATGATAATACCACTTGGAATGGATGTTGGTTGGATGAGAGAGTGTCTTGATGTTTGGGCTGTAGTAAAGTGAGGAAGAATAAGGATTCTTTAGGCCTTATTGTATGTATGTATAGAGATGGTTGCCAGGCTTTGGCGAAATGACAATTTCAAAACAAAAGCAGACATTGCACTGAGGCCTTGCTCACTTTGTGCTGCACATGCAAACTCCCAAAAACTAACACTACAAAGTCTGTGAGTGGTTGGTACAAAAGAAGGAGCTAAACAGCACATGTATAATTTAGTTGTTAACTAAACTCAGAAAACTGCACACAACATTCTTTAGCATACACATTGAGGGAGTAAGTGAGCTCAAATCTATCTGTGCTCTTTCCGCTGTACAAGTGCTGTCCAATTACATATACCATTCAAACTATGGTTTTTGTTTGTTTCCATTAAATCAGTTTTTCATACCTGTTATTTATTTTTTGTGTAAAAATTTACTTTTTGTGCAAAAAAAAAAAAAAAAAGAATCACATGCCCACACAAAGGCCGTTCTTTTTGATGACATGCCAATGCGCACAAAGGTAGCATGGGAGTCATGGCATGGGTTGCATAGTTGAAAGATTAAAAGGACAGTCTCTAGGAAAATGTGAACCATGGCAAAACAGTCTGATGGAAGAACTGCGCTAAACCAGTCTGCAATAAAAAATAATTTGTCCATTTATGAGCTGTCAAAGTAAAGCTTTCATGACAATCATTTGCATATTTTTATTCTGATTTTACCCTAAATCAGTTTGAACATTCCCTGTACACTTATCGTCCAACATTCTACTAATTGGCTGTTTTTATATCCTAATTTGGATAACTAATTATTTTAAATGAAACCTTTCAAAATGGAGTATAGTAATGAAACAGGAGCCAGTAATACAAAAGAACATGTACACACAACTTTTTCTTAACCATTTTTTTTGTTGTTGTTTTTAGACAAAAACAAATTCAGTAAGTCATATTCTATACATACTATAGAACACTCTTCTTTAAACAATACCAGGTGTTTGCGTTAGTGCATTAGGCACAACCCATAGGATGCTGTTATGTTTTCACCGTGCCTCAATGTCTTTGGGTGTATGTGAGGGAGGTATGTCTCTAATATCAGAACCTAGAGGTGTAGTCCGTTGAGAGCCTGACCTTGTGCCTAGCGTTGGAATAAGGGGAGGTGGGGCACTCATTGATGCTGTGGGTTGAGTTTTGTTAAGAAGTCCATTTTGATGAGCCACAGCTGCAGCAGCTACAACTGTGGAAGGGCTGACACGGGGATAGTGCATGCTAGGTAGCCCTGGGGTCATAAGACTAGGATGGGGAAGGGGACTATCAACTGCAGGATGGTGCATGGAGAGCAATCGTCCATGTTCATAGTCTTCTCTTAGTATATGCAATCGCTCACGTTCTTCCAAATGGACCCTCTCCTGCTCACGGCGCTGCTCCAGGCTCAACCCATGAAGGCTGTCACGGTTAAAATCATGAGGTTCCCGGTCACGATATGACCGTTCAGTTTCATAGGGCCTTGGCACTGCCAACCTATGCAGTGGGTCATTTCTTAGATGCATGTCCCGTGCCAGCAAATCTCTCCTGTGGATATCTAGCCCTCTGCAGGGATCCCTCACTGGGTCCCAGTGAAAGGCAGGATAAGGAAACCTCTCTGTGCCACACTGGCTGATACCCATAAATGGGGTCACCATTCGAGTCCTATCCAGGTTGCTAATGTTGCTCATTGGATGGATGGATGCCATGCCCAGAGGCACAGTCATGGAGGAGGGTGGGTGGAGTGAAGAACCCTGAGGGGTAGATCTCTGTTCTGGGGACCGGTCTAGAGCTACATCCTGCTCCTCCTTTCTTTCCTCTTTGACCTTGACCTCGCTATTCTTCTTCTGAACAGCTTCCCGATTCAGCCCTTCATTTATTCTATCCAGGCTTGCTGGTTGTATATATGAAGATGTTATCAAAGGATTGCTGGAGTTGTCCTCAGCCATCCGTCCATCATGGATGATGGGGAAGTCTTTCCCACAAAGGTGGTTCTCATTGAGCTTATCCTCATCTGTGTTCGAGTTTCTCCTCTCAGAGTACTCTTTCTCTCGCTCTTTTTGTTTCTCTTTCTCTTGTGGCTCACTGGTGGCAACTTGGTCTTTGGAGGGGTTGGTTGACCGGGCATGGCTCATCAGAGTAAGGGGATTAATGGGGATTGGAGATGGCTGGTTTGGTTGTCGTTTTTCCATAGTTTCTCTGTAAGGAAAAGAAAGAGAAGCATATAAGCACATCAAATTATAGTTTAAAGAGATCAAAAGGAAAAGTTGGAAAAAATCAATGACAAAATCTATAACTGGTTGTTTGTGTGTGTGGTAGCATATTTGTTGCTATGCAAGTAACTAGAATTCAACAGGCAAATAAATAGCACAAAAGTACCTTTCTGGTACACAAATGTAGCACGTAGAAACACTTCATATTTGAAAACTACACATCTGTAGTATTTGTGGTACTTCTGTTCTTCAAATACTACACATCTAAGTGTACACCTACTACACCACTAAGTGGTGATTAATTTTATTTTATTACTACGTAAAATGACTTCAAACATAAGCAGATTTTAAACAGCGAAAGGGTCCAAGAGTCCAAAACAAAATTCATGGAAAGAACTCAAGATCAGCTGAAGAGTTCATAGGAGTTTGACCCTGTAACCTTCAAGATTTGAAGACATTTTGTGCTGAAGAAAGGCCAAAATCACAGCTGAGCAATAGACTAGTTTCTCCATACAGGAGCTGTCTTGAAGCTTTCATTCAAAAGGCTTAATTAAATAAATTTGATGAAGCATGTTCAATACTTTTTCCCTGCATCATTCCACTTTAACACACACAACTTAAATTATAAAGTTAAAGTAAGACTTGGGTTGTAACTGACATCTGGACAAATTTTGTGTCAATTGCCCCATTAGATTTTTCTAAAATGTACTGAGAGAAACATTGATGTGTTCAAAACTCATTTCTCTGCTGCATTACTGCCACCGACCGTTCTTTGTCATCCTTTCTGATGGAAAACTCCCTCTTGTCTGAGTCCCTGTCTCTATCCCGATCTCTGTCTTGTTCTCTCTCATGCGAACTGACTGAAGTGCTGCGCTCTGAGTCCCCAGGTTTGAGCCAGGGTGGGGGCGTTGGGAAAGAGGGTGGTGTGCGGTGCAATCTGTTCCAAGGCTCATGACCACTATTGAAGTGTTGCTGTACATTAGCTGTGTCTTTATGCCCATATGCAGAGCTGGGTGCTGGAGGAGACAAAAAGTACCAAAATATAAGGAGAAGTATACAACAATTTTCCACCATTCCAGGTCTTTTGCCTGGTCTAATGCACCATGTAAAGACAAACATGAAAACATGATAACTGGCCAACCAAATTGATTTTATGAAACTTAAAATATAAACCACTGTTTGATTGAAGTAATGTGAAAAATGCAGCTTTAATGTAGCAACACACATTACACCTAAAAGTGCAAACTTAGTCATTATTCTCTGCATTTTATATTGTATATTTGCACTTTTATGTAGTCCTATGTAATGTGTGTTGCATTAAAGCTACATTTTGAGTTAATCTTACTTCAATCATATATATTTTAAGTTTGATAACATCAACGTGGTTGGCCAGTTATCATCATGTTTGTCTTTACATGGTGCCTTCCCTTTTACTCTTGCTGGTACCCGTCTGTCACAAATCACTCCAGCCGCTCTTCTCCACCTATTCAAACCTGCCTGCACTCTCCTCTTCACCTCACTTCCACACTTGCATTTACTCTGAACTATTGATCCCAAGAAGTCCACTTTCCTCTTTGGTCTATGACCTACTCACTTTCATTAGTTAAGTGAGCATATCTAAATCTTAAATGCATTGACTGCATCCAAATGCATCACTCCTACTGCACCATTGTCACACTGCCTTCATACATGGGTCCTGAACTACTCTCACATACTTCTCTCTAACACCTGACTTCCTCATACAGAACCACAACTCCTCTCTATGCTCACCTCTTTTCTTAACCAAGCTTCCACTACTCTTCCCATAACTTCTTTTTCAGAAAGGAAACACAACAAAAAATGTTTGATGACTTCTCATCAAGGGTTGGGTCTTCACCCTGCTGACCCATAAGTGTGTACTGTTTTCATTGTGTGTACCAACAACAATTTTGCAGACAAACTTCTTTCATTCAAGGCTGAAGGCTGAATATATCCAATTTTTGCCACAGGATTTATCCTATTTTTTATGTTATTAAGATGTCAAGATATGATGTCAAGTTATGAACTGAGCAAAACTGCAGAACAATTCAATAAAGAAACCATGTGAAGTTAAATTCTGAATATTACAAAATTGTAAAAAGGCAATAAAGTAAACTGTTCAAGTGCAAATAGTTCTTGGTATTGGCCAGGTGATGAGTGATGCCTAATGCCTAGAAGAATCTAGACATAACACTTGACATTCAGGCCAAAGAGTTTAATCTTTGAAACCACAGAATTTTGTTTCTCATTGGAAGTCCTTCAGGTGACTTTTGGGAAACCGTTTAAGTGAGGAGTGGCTTCTGTCTGGCCACTCTACACTCATACAGGCCTGACTGTTGAAGTGCTGCAGAAATGGTTGTCCTTCTGGAAGGTATTACTCTCTCCACAGAGTGATGCTGAAGTCAGAGTGATTTTCAGGTTCTTGGTCACCTACCCCAATCTCTCAAACTGGCCAGCTCTAGGAAGAATCCTGATGGTTCCAAACATCTTCCATTTACAGATGACTTCATGGCTTGGTTTGTGCTCTAACATGCACTGTTAACCTTATAACCAGATCATGTCAAGCTGTAGGAACTTCTGAAGGAAGATCAGTTCATCTTAAGAGCAAAGGGGGAATTGTGTATCTGGTGTTTTAATTTACTTACCTTAGAAAATTGTGGCCAAATAGTAGAAGAACCTGGGTATTTGGGTCCAGATCTTGGAGGATATGGACCTCAACTGCAGATACTTCTGAACCACCCTTACCCTTCTGATAGACTTAGAGCAAGCATATTTTCAAATAAATTCTGTCTGCACATATTCTGTACATGTGCTGTTTTAATGCCATCAGGGAAGTTTTTTGTTTTTACAATGACAGAAATCTTTAAAAGTTATGGCTGCCAACACAACTATTTCACGTAGCAGAAAGTGTTATTATTATTATCACAAATGCAAATAGTTTTTTTTTTACTTGACTATACTAAATTTTGTTTTAATGTAGATTGTTATTATGAAAAATTATACTTCGATTTACACTTACTAAGTGCTGGGTTTCCCAGGCCACCAAAGGCTGTCGTGCTTAATGCTCCCAGACCTCCAAATGATGCTGATCGGTTGAAAGGCTCTGGTGAGATGAAGAATAAAAAGATAAACTTTGTTTAACATTTTTTGTGTATCATTAGATACACAAATTCAGATAATATTTATTATACAGATTTCTATTTTAATGTAATGTTAAGAGGTAAACACAATAAAAGGAATTCAGTATATTTGGTCTATCTGACTAATAAGAAGTTAATGGCTGATCAGAAGGTTGTGGGTTCGAATCCTAGGCCAGTAGGCTGCCCTGAGGTACCCTTGAACAATGTACCTTCCCCATCACCACTTCTCGTGTGCTTTAAATAGCTGCTCCTTGCTGCACAGTGTGTATAGGTAAGCAGTGGTTGTATTTTGTTGATTCTCTGTGTGCTGTGCTTCACAATAACAAAACTTTCACTTTAAATTTTCCCTCTTTCTCTGCTTCAAAATGGTTTGCAAAATGGTTTGTTTTCAAGCAAAATCTTTTCACTTTGTCATTATGGAGTATTGTATGCAGAATTCTGAGGAAAAAAAATAATTGAATCCATTATGCAATAAGGCTGTAACATAGCAAAATGTGGAAAAGTGGAGCTCTGTGAATACTTTCTGGATACACTTTATGTAGCCAAGGTGTAAAATGTTATTGTTATTGAGGTCAGGTACTTAAGTTGATTTTTAAATTTTTTTTAAAATTTTTTTTTAGCTCCATTACTCTAACACTTCCAGTGCAGTATAGTCTGTGGACTATCTATTGCCTAAAATGGGCTCGGCTTATGTTCTGCTGCTCCAGTGCATCTTGTTCCATTGAAACTGCTTTTCAAAGGAGATTATACAAGCACTGTATGTGCAAAGAAATGCCTACGCCAATGTCTGCACTGTTAAAGAGTTTATGAGTAAAATGTATATATGTTTCAGACTGACCTGCAATGCCTTTATGATTGGTACTTGGTTTAAACCGAGTTACTTAATATTTACAGCAAGTGCAGAGGGATGCTTTACCTAAGTGAGCTGCAGGATTTAGGAAGTTGCTGGGGTGATGGGAGGGGTGTCCAAATGCCGCCCCAGAGGCATGCGCAGAACCTTAGAAATTGGAGGGGGAAAAAAAAAAAAAAAAAAATTTAAATATGTTTCCTCTCTGAACTTTCCTAAAATAACAATAGTAATTTGATTTTACAAAACCAAAACACACTCAACACTTGCCTGCGACTGAAAAAAGTGTTGCTGGTCTGGCCAAGTCACGGGGATGGATTGTACCAAAAAGACTGGGACCTGGTGGCCGACTCAGAAATTCTGGTTTGAGTCCAAAATCCAGTTTATGTGGATCAATCTGCATCTGCTGCTGGGCAGAGCAGAAAGAACTTTTTTCTGTGCTTTAATTATGCTCTTTCCAATCAAAATAATTTTTGGAGAGAAAATATCTTATTTTAAGTGACACACATTTATTGCTTATGGTTAGTACCAGAAATGTTTTCTTTAGTGTATACAGTGTTCATGCACTCCAAAATGTGTGGACATAGTAATAAGAAAAAAATAGCAAAAAGCCACATTAAATCACATTAATTGATGTGCTTTTATTTTTAGGAACAACTTAAAGCAGCGGTGGTCTAGTGGTTAGGGAGTTGGCCCCAGGATCAGAAGTTTGTGGGTTTTAATCCCAAACGTATCCTTGAGCAAGGTACCGTCCCCATCACTACTTCACAGGGCGCTTTCAATAGCTGGCCCTTGCTGCATATGTGTGTGTGAGTATGGGTAAAATGCAAAGGTTGAATTTTGTTGTTTCTCGCTGTATGCTGTGCTGTGGTTCACAATGATAAGAATGGTCACTTTTGAAAAATAATTTGGAAAAACTAATTATCTATAATTTCTTCAGGTATTCTTAAATTGTTGCTACTGAAAGTTACATGCATTCAATATTATGTTTTTGAGAGAAAATAAAAGAACAAAAATGTAGACTTTGAAAAAAACTACACATTTACAAAAAAAGTATGGCAAATCAATTGAGCTAGGACACATTTCTTCGTTGTCTTCTTCTTTGTCTTTCGGCTGCTCCCAATTTGGGGTCCCATTTAGGGCTAGTCAGATCAACTGTCTCCATTTCTTCTGGTCCTCTGCATCTTCTAAACCACCTCCTTCAAACTGACCACCTTCATGTCCTCTCTCACCATGTCCAAAAACCTCTTTGGCAGCTCCATCTCCAACATCCTCCTCCCAATATAATCCTCATCTGTCCTCTGGACAAATCCAATCTAATGAAACCTTGCTTCTCTAACTTTGTCTTCAAAACGTCTACCCTGAACTGTCCCTCTCATCCTCAGTCCTGTCCATCCGAGTCACACCCAATGAAAATCTCAGCATCTTTAACTCAGACACCTCCAGCTCCACCTCCTGTCTTTTCATCAGTGCCACCGCCTCCAACCCGTACAACATAGCTGGTCTCACTACTGTCCTGTAAACCTTCCCTTTTACTCTTGCTGGTAACCGTCTGTCACAAATCACTCCAGCTACTCCTCTCCAGCCATTTCAACCTGCCAGCACTCTCCTCTTCACCTCTCACCATTACTATGAACTGTTGATCCCAAGTATTTAAATTCCTCCAACTTTGTCACCTCCACTTTCTTCCCTTTCATTCTGTCCTTGTCCTACTCACTTTCATTCCTCTCCTCTCTAGAGCAGATCTCCATCTCTCTAGGTTCTCCTCAAGCTGCTCCCTACTCTCACTACAGATCACAATATCATTAGGAAACATCATCATCCACTGGGATTCCTGTCTAACCTCATCCGTCAACATGTCCATTACTATTGCAAACAAGAATGGGCTCAGCACTGATGCTTGATGTAATTCAACCTCTACCTTGGATGCATCTGTCACTCCATCTGCAGATCTCTCCACTGTCACACTGCCTTCATACATATCCTGAACTACTCTCACATACTTCTCAACACCTGACTTCCTTATATACAAAACCACAACTCCTCTCTAGGCACCCTATCATATGCTTGGAGTCCAAGGAACAATGCAACTCCTTCTGACCTTCTCTGCACTTCTCCATCAGTATTCTCAGAGCAAACATTGCATCTCTAGTGCTCTTAACCTAGCTTCCACTACTCTATCCCATAACTTCATGCTATGGCTGATCAACTTTATCCCTCTATAGTTACTACAGCTCTGTGAATCACCTTTATTCTTGAAAATCTGTGCAGTACTCTTTGTCTCCGCTTCTCAGGCATCCTCTGACTTTGCAAGATTTTGTTAAAATTCTGGTCAGAAATTCCACTGCCATGTCTCCTAAACACCTCCATGCTTCTGCTGGTATGCCATTCAGACCAAAAGCCTTTGCATTCTTCATCCTCTTTATTGCTGCCCTTACTTCAATCTTGCTTATTCGCCTGAACTTCATAGTCTATTCTCATGTCATCCAATCTTCTCTCACTCTCATTCTCTTCATTCATCAGCTGCTCAAAGTACTTCACTTATGGGTATGTTTCCATTTCTATCCTTTATAGCTCTGACCTGCTGCACATCTTTCCCATCTCAGTCTCTCTGTCTAGCCAATATAGTGGTATAGTTCCTTTTCTCCCTCCTTTCTGTCCAACCTTTAATTCACCAAACACCTTATATTTGGCCTTCTCCACTGCTTTCTTTCCCCTGCGTTTTATCTCCTTGTACACCTGTATACTTTCTTTATCTCTCAGACACTTCTTCCCTTGACTCTCCTTCTGTATACACTCCTGGACTTCTGGGTTCCACCACCAGACTTCGTTATCCTCCTTCTTCCTTCCAGATGTCACACCAAGTACATTTCTAGCTGCTTTCCAGCAGCAGTTTCACAGCAATCTGGTAGCACTTCAACACCTTCCAGTGCCCGTATTAACTCCTGCCTGAATTCCACCTTGCAGCCCTTTTCTGCCCTCACTTACCTCCTCTTCTTGACCTCTAAGGTCATCCTACAGACCACCATCCTATGCTGTTAAGCTACACTCTCCACTGTCACTATTTTACAGTCTTCATTCTCCTTCAGACTGACCCTCCTGCAAAGGATATAATAGACCTATGTCACCCTGTACTCCTTCCTCTTCTTAAAATAAGTATTAACTACAGCCATTTCCATCCTTTTTGCAAAATCTACAACCATCTAACCTTCAGTATTCCTCTTCTTGACACCATACCTACCCATCACCTCCTCATCACCTCTTCTCTTAAGCAACATGTCCATTAAAGTCACCACTCTCTCTCTCCTGGGTCTCTCTCACTTCATCTAACTCAGTCCAGAATTCTTCTTTCTCCTCCATCTCACAATCACCATGTGGAGCATAAGCACTAACAAAATAATTCATTATCACACCTTCTGCTTTCAGCTTCAAACTCATCACCCTATTTGACCTTCTGTCCCCATTTATCTGGGCTTGGGACTGGCATGAAGGAATCCCTAGTGGCTGGGTTGAGCTCCAGTACTTTTAAGTTTACCATTTAGTTTCAGTTTACACCAATGTAAAATAAAACTGTGCAAAACTATAGTAACAAGATAAATAGATGCTTTATTGAAAACAGGGGAAAATGTAAGAATACCACTAAAAATGTAAGAATACCACTAAAAGTGACTCAGTTTTATTTGTCAAAATGTTTATTTTTCACTTTCATATATTTCAATGTAGAAATGTAGTTTTTTTCTATTTTTTGTTTTAGATTATATATATTAAATATGCTTCATTGTAGATGCATTTATATGCTTTTTTACATACTCACCTTTCCTTTCTGTTGGTGGTGATAAATTTGCCAGGCAATATGAACATGCATAGCACACCATTTTCCTGGTTTCTGAAATGAATATAATTTAATAAGAATGATCAATTTATAATACCTTTAAATCTCAAATTAAAAAAGAGGACTGGTGGAGTTGAAACCCAATGTCCTATAGTTATTTTTCAAATTGTAAAGTGTTTGATATGCTTTGCCACAGTGTTAAAATCTTAGAATAATCGAATAGATGGTTTGGAAATATTCTTTCCTAGGATGGGCCATCTGGAACCTTAAAGTAAAACAGAATAATGGCAATCTCTAATTAAAACGGATTAAAAACACAATTCTGATTGCTCAAATTTCTTCAAATTAGCTTTATAGAAAAACTGCATAAACTGCATAAAACCGACTACGATACAGGTCCTGTATTGAGAAGTGGAATCAAGTTATTTTATTTTAAGTAATATAAAAACAAGGCACATTGAAAGAACGATCACTGTTATTCTGGCAAATGTACAGTACTGTGCAAAAGTTTTAGGCAGGTGTGAAAAAATGGAAGTGTTAATCCTTTATTTTCATCATTCAACAAAATGCAGTGAATGAACAAAAGAGAAATCTAAATCAAATCAATATTTCGTGTGACCACCCTTTGCCTTCAAAACAGCATCAATTCTTCTAGGTACACTTGCACACAGTTTTGGAAGGAACTTGGCTGGTAGGTTGTTCCAACTATGACTGTGTTTCAACCTATGTGTGACATTGATGATCATTAGCACCTGTTTGGTAAAATTGGCTGATCATACACCTGACTATGTGCAAGTCCCTGACTTTGTGCAAGTGTACCTATAAGAATTGATGCTGGTTTGAAGACAAAAGGTAGTAACACCAAATATTGATTTGATTTAGATTTTTCCTTTGTTCGCCCACTTTGCATTTTGTAAATGGATAAAAATAAACAATCATTATTTATATTTCTGAAAGCATTCTTTGTTTACGGCATTTTTTCACACGTGCCTTAAACTTTTGCACAGTACTGTATATTTTAGTAAATATATAAAATATAAGAATATTCAACCTGCTACATTTTACAAATGATGTAGATCATTATTTAAAAGTTTATTGTTTTAATAATCTGGGGATTAATTTCATAATGTTTTTACTTTAATAGACATCACTAATTGATAAACTACTCACACAATAATACAAGTAATTGCATTCTGCATTCTTTAGCACAGATATTAAACTGACGCCAAGTGCTCACAAGGACTTTGCATGTCTTCACATGGGCAAAAAACAAATAACTCACAAAGCACACTTACCCTGAGAATGGGATGACATGGGTCTGTCAGCTAAAAACAAAAAGAAAGAGACACAAAATATGGGTATAAGCAATTTATATTTTAATTGCTTTTCTGAAGTAGATATGAAAGCTTTCTAATGTTTTTATACATTTAGCATGTATGTAAAAATGTGTAGTATAGCAGAAAAAGGCTACCCTTGGGTCTTTCTGAAGAATTGTGTGGGGGACTGCTCCAGGTCTGGCTGTCACATCTAGAGGATTTGTGGTCTGGAAAACATACACACATGCAAGTATAGTAAATAGGATGAGAATTATATGCTATTACTGTCATTATTCAAGTTATTTACTGTCTTAGCAAAAACAAAGTAAGTATTTTTTTTTTAACATCAATATGCACACACCTTGGGCTGAAATGCTCCCTGTAGGGATCCAAAGGGCCCTGTGGGTTGGATGACAGGTGGAATCCCAGGCACAGCTGGGGGATAGGAATGGAAGAGCTGAGAAAAGAAAGAAATGACACAGGAAATTTGCTAGTTTTACTAATAACTGCATGTTTTATTTAACGACTTTAACAAGCGTTGGTTACTTAATTTTTTCTTGTTATTAGCTATGTCATTATATTAGCTATACATCATAGTCACTCACGCTGTGCCTGTAGAAGGGGTCAACTTTTGTGGGGTACTTGTCAAACTGTAGAAGAAAGCAGAGATTTAGACTGTTACATGAATTTAGATAAGGAGTTTTATAACTCATACAATGCAGACACAATAAGTAAATTTGGAAAAATCCAGCAAATAAAACAATTGCAGCTTGATATAATTAATGTTACCTAATGTATATTATGTGCAAATTGACTGTAGTGAGGTACAGTCAATTTGCCAGGCTAATTAAATTGAATTACTGAGTGTCGTTAAGGAGGGATACATAGCAAAACCACAAGCTGCTGGTTTAAAATGAAATGAGTAGCAAAATCATAAACCATGTTTACTGGTCTGATTTTAAAACAAAATTTCTCTGGAACATGTGACTGGGATGTACAGATATTAATTAGACTGTGTGGAGAGCCACAGATAAAACTTCTGGGATTGCCTCCACCACTCTAGTGGGTCCTTAATCTCAAGCTGATTATTTTATTCTAATAAAAGATGGCAATAAAAGTCAATAAAATGTGATTAGCTGGAGCATAAAATATTACTAATATTACCTAAATATGAGAACTGAAAACACAACACAATAACAGACAGAAATGGATAGAATGTTTTTCCAGTAATGAAAAGGCTCATAATAGAAGGCTACAAGTTAACAATCCACAGGAATAAATTTAAAAATGATACTGATATCAATGATAAATAATACTATAAGTGAATTCAAACTACTTGAATGTTTATTAAAAAAGTAGCCCTGCAAGAAAATCCTTTTGCATTTAAAAAAAAGTTTTTTTAATAAACATTCAAGTAGTTTGAATTTCAACTAAAATAGACCCTAATAAACAAGTTTAAAGTGAGCAAAAGTATTGGAACAGAAGGATTTAAGTTACATTTGCTTTACACTAATATTAGGTATATTTCTTACTTGCAAAAACCTTATCAAACTTGCAACCCACTGATTTCATCAAATTGTAACTTGCTTTTATGGTTATGGCTATGTTTATGATTATGATCATGGTATGATATTTATGGTAGTAAGGCCTCTATATGTCTGTTCTAAGACTTCTTTCAACAGTGGTTTGTGACATCTGGTTTTGAGATTGTTCGTTGACTTTTTCTTTTAAACCACAATCATAATTTATCTGTCAAACTTGTTTTTACTAGATTTAAATTTTCCTCTTTTCTCAGCTTCAAAATGAGATGCTTGTCTCTCATTGACAGCTCTCTGGCCCCAATCCTGGTTTTTCCATTTTACCATCAAATGCAGTTTTCACAGGTAAAATCCAAAGCTTCAGCTGGTAATATATATTAAGAGCTATTTATAGTTTAAACAATTGATCAAACAGCGCACACATGTAACAACAAACATGTCATCCTCTCATATTTAAGTACTAATTTTGTGGTTTGCATCTTTTTCACTTAAGATAGAAGGATAGTACATATGTTTGGAATTATGTTTATGAAATGCTTCTAATGATTTTTCCTACTTTCCTAGGGTTAGCTCCAAAATGGCATGTTCCCCCCCCCGGAGACAGCTCTCTGACCTTCATATCGATTTACCTTGCAGTCTTCACATGTGAAATCCAAAGCTTCATCTGAAAGTGGATATCAAGAGCTATTTGTAGGCTAACAGGACACACATGTGTAACAACAAACACCTGTGAGCCTTTCAGGTTCCAATATTCTTTAAAAATAAACTACATGGTCAGATTAAAAAAAAAAAAAAAAAAAAAAATTCTAAAAAAAGAGTTCTATGCTCTTAGTGATATAACATACATAGCCTGTCCAAACAAAATGTCACCACCTGGATTTAACAAAGCAAATAGGTAAGAGCATTGCATTGAATAATTACTGCATGGATGATTATGTTTCAGCTGGTAACAATTTATTTAACCCTAATTGATGCAGTGAGTCAACGTGGTTAAACAACCACATTGGAAGACACATCCTGTGGTAATGGAAAAGATGCTAATCTGTTTCAGATTAAAAAGGGTCAAATGGTGGTGGTGGTCTATGGCTCAAGAGGTCCCAGGTTCGAATCCCACCTCTGGCACTACTACCACTGGGTCCCTGAGCAAGACCCTTAAACCTGAGTTGCTCCAGCTGGACTGTCCCTGTAATTAGGACATGGAAGCCGCTCTGGATAAGAGTGTCTGTTAAATGCTGCAAATGTAAATGTCAAATTGTTGCCATGCATCAAGCAAAGAAAACCTCTAAGGGGATTGCTGAAACTACTAAAATTGGGTTAAGAATTGTCTAACACATTATTGAAAACTGGAAGGATTGTGGGGAACCATCATCTTTGCTGAAGAAATATGGTTTGGGGGGGGGAAACAAAAAAAACAAAAAAAACTTGAATGAATGTGATTAGCGATCACTTAAATGTTTGGTGAAATCAAAAATCATTAAAAAAAACAGCAGCAGAACTCATGGCTATGTTCAATAGAGAAAGTAAGAGAATTTCCATATGCACAATGTGAAGGGAACTCAAGGGATTTGGACTAAACAGCTGTGTTGCCTTAAAAAAACCAGTTCAGTGATCAGTGAGGCTAGCCAGAAAAAAAAAGGCTTCAATTTGCTAGGGAGCAAGCTCTGTAGCAATGGAAGAAGGTCATGTGGTCTGATACAGGTAAGAAGAGAGGTGCATCATGCATAGTGCCTCTACTGTACAAGCTTGTGGGGGCAGTGCTATGATCTGGGGTTGCTGCAGTTGGTCAGGTTGAGCTATGTTATGTGCCCAAAGATTGAGGTCAGCTGAATATACTGAATGACCAGGTTATTCCACCAGTGAATTTGACAATGCCAGGATTCATCAGACTTAAATTGTGAAAGAGTGGGTCAGGGAGCATGTGACAACATTTTCACACATGGATTGGCCACAGAGTCCAGACCTTAATCCAATTGAGAATCTTTGGGATGTGCTGGAGAAGAATTTGCGCACAGTCCAACTCTCCTATCATCTCTGCAAGATCTTGACAATAAATTAATGCAACTCTGGACGGAAAAAAATGTTGTGACATTGCAGAAGCTTATTGAAACAAAGCTCAAGGCAGTCCAATTAAGTATTATATATTTTTTGGACAAGCAATATTTAGATGCAAATACCAGGAAATAAAAAATGAAAATCTTCCATCTCATATTCATCTTCTGATTTTGAACCCAAATATGTTCAATGCAGACCAAGAAACAAAATTAATTAGGCTTGCTGTTCCAATACTTTTGGACAGGACTGTATATGTATAATGCATATATCTTTTCTACAGTTGTGTTCTACTTATCCTCACATTTTGAGCTGGGCTACGCACCATGGGTGGTGCAGGCGTGGGCATGATGGCATGTGGGAAAGGTGTGAAAGTGTGTTGGTGTGTGTGTTGATGTGTGTGCTGATGCTGATGCTGGTGCTGGTGTTGGTGGAATTCTGTCCGTAAATAGGGTGGTGGGCCTAACGATGCCCCACGGTCTGCACTCTGTGAGGCCAGGAAACGTGTGTTCAGTTCCTGCCGGAGGAGGTCTTGCTCTGTAAGAATAGAGAAGAAGAAAATTTAATAAAAAAGTAGAGGTGTGTTGCTGTAAGGTACCATTAATGAGCATTTTCTTCTGAATGTATGTTTTTTTTTTTTTTTAGAAGTTATACCAGAGTAGGAACTCCCAGCTGGGTGTCCGGGAACTGGCAGAGTGTTTGAAGTCAGTGGAGGAGGCAAAGCAGCAGGTGGAACAAACATATTGGGGTGATGAGAAAGTGTTGAGGGCTGCAGGGAAGGGGGGAAGGTGCGGGATGCACTGGGGTTGACAGAGAGGGGCAAAGGGAAGGATGGTGATGGTCCAGAGGGGACAGCTTGGTGCTGTGAGAGCTGAGGGGTAGGAAGGTGACCGTTTGGCTTTCCTGGAGTGCTGATCTGGCTACTACTGAAAAATAGAAAGAAAAAACACCCAAAATGTACTAGCACTTGCTGCCTTAACAAATAGATTTTTGAACATTGTGGTTCTAAAAAGGTTACAAGTTTAATATATATAATAATTCCTAATAGTTTGTTGACTAAACTGGCACAGCTTTTCTCCTCATGTTTAACAACAACAATTAAAAACTTTAATTGGTAGAGGCAAAGCCTGGGTATCTTATCTCTGTACTAAGGAATCAATGAAACACCTGAGAAATCACAAACACTTGTGAAGCATGGTGAAACATAATTTAAAATTAAAGTCTGGAATGTGAACTTAAATAAATAAACAAAATTAAGATGTGATTAAAGATTTTACAGCAGAGTAGAAAATCAAGAATTGTGTGTTATGGAGGGGACTCTAAAACTTTAAACGTGTGTTTACATTTCCCCAATATTTCCCATTCTTTATTTTCATTAGCTTTGCACACTGAGTGATCCTTGGGCTTTTAAGTTTTATCCTGGCAGATTTGCCCCATGTTATTCAGATTTGTGAATGATGCTTGTGAACCAGTTTTCAGTGTACAGCTGCAGATCTGGACTTTGACTAGGCCATTCTAAGAAGTTCATGTGGTTAAAAAGATTGAGAGACAATTTGGTAATGTATTTTTTCTAAAAAATAATTTGGGCTTTTTGGTTCTAGTGTTCATTAGCAATGTTAAGATTTCCAGCTGTAGATCAAACTAAAGGAACACTTGCATACTAAAAAAAGATTTGACTAATTGACTACATCTGGGGCATCTGTTTAGTTGCATTTCCATTTTACAAACTCACCTCAGACCAGTCAAGGTAACGCTACTGCTGTAGGCAGAAAGTTGACGTGGGTGATACCGTAAGGGTGGCCGGTGATGCACTGGTTGTGTGTAGTTTTGTTGTGAGGGTAACACAGGTGAGGCTGGATGGTGGTATAATCCTGGAGTTGGAGGAAGTTGGTGTGTGGAAGTCTCAGAAAGATGTTGGGACTGGGTAAGAGCAACCTGTGAGGGCTGATGACTTTGTGCAAGAGGTAGTGTAGCACCAGATGGAGAGGGCCGCCTAAGTGGGTGGTCTGGTTGTGAGAGGGGAGTTTGGGAAGGGCTATGGGATGCGTGTACGGGCAAGAGGTGGGTCTGGTGGGCTGTGGATGGTTGGAGGTAATGTTGCTTGAGCTGGGAAGAAAGCCCCACAGAAGAGGGGGTGGCCAGGGAGCTTTCCTGCCTCTTCTCCTGGCTACGCTCTAAGCCTGACACCTCGGGCACAACTAGGCCTTGAAGCCCCTGGCTTGCATTTGTGGAGAGCTGATTAATGGCCAAATCTGAAAGTAAAGAGAAAGACAGAGAGAAATTTGCAAATTTTATATATATATATATATATATATATATATATATATATATATATATATATATATATATAGCTTTATTTCCACAATTTACACTCCAGAAAGTGTTGGGGTTCTCCACTCTAGCTACACAAAAGCTGTTTTCTTTTTGTCTTTGTGTTTCTGTTTACACATTCAGTGGAGGTGAAGTGCTTAGAGCTTACAACAACGAAAACAGGTTAACCAACTAAACTAACTGCACACTTATGGAAAATTCATTAAAGAAGTTATAGAAACACATCTAAGGAGTTGCCATTTTTCTCAGAGTCAACTCAATTTTAATCACAAAAAGAAAAGTATCCATGGGAGAGTGAAAAAGCAAAAACCAGTTCTAAGCAGGAGGAACATAAAGGCTAACATTTGTTAAAAATGAGCTAATTCTCACAAAAACATTTGGGATAATGTTCTGTGGACTGTTGAGTCACAAATAGATTTTTTGGAAGACATAACATAGCTTTCCACAATGAGAACACCATGCCCATAGTCAAACATGGTTGTAGCATAATGAGGGAGGGATGCTTTGCTGCTCCGGGGCCTGAAAGGCATGCTGTAACAGAAGGAATGCCACAAAAGGTTATGAAACAGGAAAAAATATATATAGTGTTATTGTTGTAATAGTAGTATACCCTCTTCAGGTTCTATGTACTGCATTTCATTTTAGTATAATACAGAAAACAGTCAAACTGTTTATCGATCCAAAACAATTTAGTGTTATAGAGGGGGGGGGGAATAAATAAAAACAGAAAAAATCTGAAAGGGGCAAGGTGATACATTTCTAAACTAGATGCACGTTGCCAAAGTTCCACTCAAATTTAAAAAGCAACTTGAAGTGCTGTGAGTGTGGGGAAAAAATTTAGACAGCAGAATCAGCGTTAAAAAGGTAAAGAAATCTCTTAATCATTTAGCAAGATGCTGAGCCACTAATGTGAATGAAACCTTGTGACAGCAGGTTGTCACTAGAAATAAGGAAAAGTGAAAGTGACAACTTGTTATTGTGAATACACAGTACGACACAAAGTGAACCACAATGAAATGCAGCCTCTGCATTTAACCCAAACACACACATGCAGCAGTGAGCAGTGATGGGGACAGTACCTTGCTCAAGGGTACCTCAGGGCATCCTACTGGTCAGGGACTCATGACCTTCCGATCCTGGGGCGTAGTCCCTTCTGACTAGAACACTACTGCACTGAAATAAGATGACCCTTTCAGGCATTGCAAAGTTTAAAGTTTAATTAAGTGATGATGCAAGTTTAATTCATATCAAATGATGGCAATTAATATTAAATTATGCTAAACTTAACATTTCCCTAATGTGAAACATATTTGGCATCAAATTGTGTAAAGACTGAACACAATGTGTGCTAAGACACACATTTAGAAGAGGAAGCATCATGGATTGGAAAATGTTGCCTGCAGCAAGAGTTGGGCCTCTTACACAGCTACATGGCAGGGTGAAGGCAAATGTTTATCTACTTCAGCAACATGATGTTCCATAAATGTAAAAACATTATATAAAGCAGGTGATATAGACTTAGTCTTGAAAGCGTCCCAAATAAACATATAATTACCCCTTGTTTTATCAGTATTCCATGGCATGGGATTATAAATCAACAACAACTTAGTAGAGCCAATTTTCCCTCTAAAGCCTTGGCAACATAATTGTCTTTTATGAAAGTAATGCCATTCCTAACTTATTATTCCCCAGTTGGAGTGCTTTTCTACATATTTTTATCTAGGCATAAATACCTTGAAATTATTTATGAGACACAGGACCTGACACAGGTGGGACAGGGACCTGGATGGTGACATGGAGAGTGAATGGCACACACAATAATTGGGACATCCATCAGCTACATCCTGGGCTACAGCTGTTGAGGGGAAGCCCATCATAGTCCTTGAAGCCTGCCTGGGAGAGTCAGCACCACACAAACAGGCAAAGGCACTGGTAATACTGCCAGCTGATGGGGAACAGGAGAACTGCTCTGATCCACAGCAGGGACCGTGGATTAACTGTTCTGAGTAGCTGGGGGTGGTGTACGCACAGAAGTCTCCAGGGCGAAATCAATGCGGCCCAGCAGTGAAGTGCACAGTGCCAAAGAGTCTGAGTGGCTAACTGGATCCAAGCCAATCGGTGCAAATGTTGGAGACTCAGATATTGGAGGATATCTTGACAACCACAGCTTCTATTCATACTACACTGATGGTTAGATAATTGAAGCGGTAGTCTGAGCTGGTTGAGAACCTCCCGGCCCTCCTGCAAGTTTACATTGTCTCCTGACAAAGCACCAGGTATGCCCAGTCAGGGCAGAGCAACACAAATCATGACAATGACTTCATTGTCATGGAGTTCTTAAACAGGACGGTGACAAGGAGTCACCTTCCTGTTTACGTTTTATGCAAGTTTTTAAATTGTTTTATTTCTAGCATCATAATATTTCTGTTTCAGAACCATAGGCTGTTTTTGTATTTGTAGGGTGTGTAAATTATGCAATTCATTTTTGCTTAAGTTCGTTTCATATTTCACGGTCCCTAGCAAAGCACTTGATTTTCATTTTAGTTGACTTTGCCCTTAATGTGATGTCTGGGCAAAAAGTAATCTTTTATATTTAAGTTTTATATTTACACCCACAAAGTGGAATTGAAAGTATCTTGGTATTTCAACTGGCAGACATGCTTCTATTCATTAGCTTTTCCGAGTGTCCAGTGTAAATGTGAGGTGAAACAGGAACAAACTGTGTTCATAGTGCACAGGAGAAGCAAACCAAACAGTGAGCTGCTCCAGAGGAGGACTCAGTTTGGTTCATTCCAGAGGATCTGAGTTTGACAAAAGTGTTCACATCTACACAAAACATGCTGACCAGTTTATATGATTGAGTATGTTTAGGATGTTGGAAATAGGCCCTGGGGAATATCAGAAGGTCAAGGGTTCAAATCCCAGACCAGTAGGTTACTATGAGGTATCCTTTTTGTTGTTTTTAGTTGGCTAAGACAGCAGACTAGTCTGAAGTTCTGGAAACCATCATGGTAATTGATGGGCTTGCATAAGATGTCCACCTTAAAGGTGGTGGACAGTCATCCATCTCAAACAGAGAGAGAGTGAAATTACTCTTGTTTTGAACTCACAGCAAATCCTGCTATTACAGCCTAACTAGAAAGGACAGAGCTGAGGGTTTTACAAACATGAGAGTACCCTGAGACACTGGTGTCCCCCAACATCAATGTCAACAAACCTGAATGATTACATGACAGTGGCAGCACCAACACCCGTGAAACCCTAGATCTGCACCAATTAAGATTAATTACTTTAATTAAGATTAATTACTAAAACACGGACTAAACATATAGGTTTTTAGCCTGAAATGAACCCAGAGGTAGAATGTATAATATGAAAAGTAGAGACCTATGGGACTCCATATTTGACTTTTCTTTGAACTGATGTGTGTATGAGACATGGACCACCAATTATTTTACTTGGATCTTTGCAAAAATCAACATATACCCGAGTGTAATTTTGATGCTTAATGTCTGCCTTGGCAACAGGTCCTACCTAAAGCAGTACAAAATTCAGCATTGTTACTTTCTGCCATGAGGGCAGTGGTGGCCTACTGATATGGGGCAAGGCAACATGATCGCAGGGTTGTAGATTTGGGTCTCGGACCAATGGATTACTAAGTTATCCTTGAGCAACGTACCATCCCCAGGACTGCTCACCAGACACTGAGTATGACTGCCAACTTCACTGGATGTGTGGGTTAAATGCACTGGGTGTTGGTCTTTTCACAATAACAGTCACTTTCACTTATGGAAATTAGAAATTCTAATACGAAAGGAATTTTCAAAACTAAGCTAAAATCTACTTGCTTAATCAAGCCTTTTTTCCAAATCAATTTCATTTTAGTTAGACAGTGCCAGTTAATGGAATTCAGAGTATTATCGTTATACTTAAGCAGAGGAGGATGCTACGTGTGAGTTCTACTTTAGAGTCTTGGTTCTTCGAGATTTGCTCATGGGGCTATGACCTGCATTCCTATTAAGTTTAATGTCTAAATAAATTATTTGCAATTGTATGAATGTTCTATGATGCATTTATTTAATGTGTGAAAGCATGTATTTCATTATTAAGTTATACATCATTATTTCTAATCTGCAATGTCACTGAGGTAGACAAGGACATTTAAACACTTAGAAAGTTTGATTTTGTTTATATTAACTAAAATAACTAGGACTGTTTTGAAAGTTTCTATTGTAAACATGTAAACAAATTCTTATTCAGATTTCACACACACAAGCATATTGTAATTTACTCATGATTAATATGGATACAGCCTCGTAAGCAGTAAAAATGTTTGACTAACTGAAATCATAAAAATCTTTCTCTAGCAGTAAAGTATTAATGACATTTTTATTATTGGTTTGTAAAAAAAAGTACTACAATTCAGAATTCATCTTACATGGGCATCAAGTAAAAATTTCCTGACCTTTGATTCTTCAGTGTGGAACAGTTAAACTGTACATTTTTAACAATTATCTTTCACATATTTCCAGCCAGAAGTGATAGGCATTTAAGACTGGGTTTCGTGGCGGCCTTGTGGTAGGGTACTTGCCTACGGACCTAAGGCTCAAGAGGTCCCAGGTTCACATCCCACCTCTGGCACTACCACCAGTGGGTCCCTGAGCAAGATCCTTAACCCAGAGTTGCTCCAGGGGGATTGTCCCTGTAATCAGGACATGGAAGTCACTCTGGATAAGAGCGTCTGCTAAATGCCACAAGTGTAAATATGTAAAGCCAAACTTTTGGACTCACTTGAATATCAGCTGCTTTGTTCTTGGATTCACTGGGCCAGCCATGGCTCAATGGTAGTAAGAAGGCTTGGCAGTTCAATCTCCTGGGCCAGCAGGTAAAAAGTAAAAAGTGCTTTCTGACCTATTTTTTACTGCTATAAACTACTCTCCTGGGATCCAGGGGTTAAAAAGATTAGTCCTGTATGATCCACTAGTTCACAGTTCACAGAGTTGGCCACAGTATCAGAAGATTGTGGGTTCAAACCCATTACCCATAGTAGGTTGCCCTGAGGTACCCTTGAGCAAGGTACCATCCCCGTCACAGCCCCCAGGGTACTTTCATAGCTACAATGGTCCAATTTCGTTGTGGTTCACGCTGTGCTGTGTGTTCTCACAATGACACGAATGGTCACTTTCAAATACAAATGCAGCAATAATAATAGTGGTTAACAGGCAGCAAGAGCAAACAATAACTTATAATTTGTTGCCTGTATTTACACAGTGACTTTTGTGGTCAGTACAGTAGTAACGGTTTGTGAGAAAGGAGTTGAAATGGTTCAACTCCTATCTCACAAACCGTTACTACTTCATCCAAATGGATGATTATGGCACCCCCTCACCTATGTCACTAGTTAACTATGGAGTCCCACAAGGGTTGGTGTTAGGCCCAGTGCTCTTCTCCCTCTACATGCTCCCACTAAGCACTATTATACAGAAGCATAATGTTAAGTTACCACTCCTACGCTGATGACACTCAGCTATACCTATCTGTTAAATCATGTGATAAAGCATCAACTGGCACTTTAATTAGCTGCCTCAGTGATATAAGGGATTGGATGAATAACAACTTCCTCTCACTAAACCCCGAAAAAACTGAGCTGCTCTTGTTTTGTTGTAGTGATGTAGAAAGGGCCAACTTCATTTCGCATATCCAGGATGCAGGGTTGAAGTTTTCAGTTAGTACTCTGGCACGTAACCTTGGTGTTATTTTTGATTCAAATCATTCATTTAATCCCCATGTTAATGCAGTTGCAAAGACATGCTTCCTGCACTTTAGGAACACTGCCAAACTACGGTGTTTTCTGTCAATGGAAGACACGGCAAAAGTAGTACATGCATTCGTATACAGTAGATTAGATTACTGTAATGCCCTACTTTCTGGAAGCTCTCAGGGCATATTAAGCACCCTACAGCGCATTCAGAACACAGCCGCTAGGATTGTTAGCAGGAGCAGGAAGTACGACCACATAACTCCCATACTCTCCTCGCTTCACTGGCTTCCTGTTAGGTACAGGGCTGACTTCAAGGTCCTCCTCTTAACTTACAAGGCACGTAAAGGTCTTGCCCCAATATACCTAACCGAACTGCTTAATGCCTATAAACCTAATCGCCCACTTAGATCCCAGAATAAAGATCTCCTAATTGTCCCTCGCATAAATAAATGTATAGGAGCACGAGCTTTCAGTTACAGGGCCCCTAGATTGTGGAACAGCTTGCCTGCTTCTGTACGGGATGCCGATTCAGTCTCAGTCTTTAAATCACGGCTGAAGACTTACTTTTTTAGTTTAGCTTACCCGCACCAATCGCCATAGTGCACTTTTACTAATGTCGCTGGTGCTGCTGTACATGTCATCGCACTGTATTGTTTTGTTTCTGTGTCTGTCACTACTGGATCCTGCTCATTACTGACCATCCCCATTCCATTTCTCTCCTCACATGTCCGGGTGGGCCCGCTGTGGTCATCACCTGAGTCCAATGCCGAGCTACCATTTGGTCTGTGTGATGCATCTGATGCGCCAAGGGACCCTGGCAGCTCATTGGTACCTGGAAGCAAGTTGGGACTCCTCATTGATCCTGGAGTTTAAAACCAAACTAACTTTGTACTGTTAGTATACCCAAGGGGGTTGGGTAGCCGGTTGACCTTGGACCCTCAGAGGTTTTTTTTCTCCACATAGTGGAGTTTTTGGTTCCTCTCCTTCGTAGTTGTCCGGCTTTAACATCTATTACTGTAACCTGTTCACCATCCACCACCATTGTAAAGTGCCTTGGGGCAACTGTGTTGTAAAAGGCGCTATACAAGAATAAATTGAATTGAATACAGTGAACCTATTGAACCTTTCAGAGGGAGAGTCAGTAAATGTGCCAAATTAGTATCAAGCTCATAGATTAAAGATTATCCAAATAACTGGATATGGGCATTAAGAAAATCTTTAACAGCTCTTAAATTTGCCTTTCATGTATGCATTTCAATGTGAAATTCACTGTAATTTCAATGTAATAATAATAATTTTTATTTATATAGTGCCTTTCTCGAACCCAAGGTCACTTTACAGAGCAGAGCAAGTAAAAAAAAACCCAAAAAAACAAAAATAAAAACAGTTAATACAAACACAGACAGAAAACAAACAGCAGAATAAGGAAATTAAGAACTGGGAGAAGTGGAATAGCACAAGCTGAATAGATATGTTTTTAACTGTGTTTTAAAGAGGGACAGCGAGGACATTAAGCGCAGGTTTTGAGGGAGGGAATTCCAGAGTTTAGGGGCAGCAACACTAAATGATCTACCCCCCATGGAAGCTAACCTGAATTTAGGAACTGAGAGTAACCCTGTGCCGGAGGAGCGAAGTGAGCGGGTGGGAGTGTAATGAATGGAGCAAATCAGTGAGGTATGAAGGAGCAGATCCATGAAGGGCTTTAAATGCGATGAGAAGCAGCTTGTATTGAATACGATACGATATGGTCAGCCAGTGAAGTTTGTGGAGAATGGGGGTGATCTGTTCAGATTTTCTGGAACACGTGAGAACACGAGCTGCAGAGTTTTGCACGTACTGGAGCCCAGCTAATGTTCTACTTGGGAGACCAAAGAGTAGAGCATTGCAGTAATCGAGACGGGACGTTATAAAAGCATGAACAAGTATTTCTGCATCCTTCAACGAAAGAGATGAGCAGAGACGTGAGATGTTTCTGAGGTGAAAGAAAGCATTTTTCACAACTGTATTAATGTGAGATTCAAATGACAGAGAGGGATCGAATATAACACCTAAATTCCGGACAGTGGGTGAGGGCATAACAAGAGCATTTTCAACAGATACACTGAAATTTTGTAGTTTTAGTAGTTGGCTCCAAATTTCTCATCACTAAAGTTCTGTTTTGTCAGTGTTGAGCTTGAGAAAGTTAGAGGTGAGCCATAGTTTTACGTCATGAATACACGCTGTGAGGGAAGGGGGCGGAGCGGCTGAAATGGAGGTGGTAATGTAGATTTGGGTATCGTCAGCATATCAGTGAAAACTGAGGCCATGGTTTCTAATAATATGACCGAGAGGGAGAATATAAATAACATAGGTCCAAGAACAGATTACTGAGGGACACCCTGTTTAACTGGAGCAGGAGATGATCTGCTGTTATGGAGGTGGATGAATTGCTGTCTATCAGTGAGATAAGATGTGAACCAAGAAAGAACGGCACCAGAGAGCCCAATGGCTGAAAGGCGGGAAAGAAGGATTAACAGTGTCAAAGGCAGAGCTTAGATCCAAGAGAAGGAGGATACTGAGGGAACCAGAGTCAGCACTGAGTAAAAGGTCGTTGGTGACCCTTAGCAGGGCAGTCTCGGTGCTGTGGAATGGACGGAAACCTGACTGAAACGGCTCATATAAATTGTTAAATGTTCCTGCAGCTGAGCAGCTACAACCCTTTCAAGGAGCTTTGAAATTATTATTGTTTTGGTCAATAATCTGAGGTTAGACAGTTTAAACATGTATTACTATTTGTGGTTCATTTTTATTCTAGAATTACATTATAAATTATATTTAACATATATACAGTATACAATATTTACTCATTTAGCATTTAGAATTGAATGGTGTGATATTTAGTTAGTAATCAATATATGTTTTACTGTATATACAGATGTAACAAATGTAGGCTGATAAGTGCAGGCTATATGTATTTAAAATATTAAAGTAGTACTAATATGAAGAAGGGTGGCGGTGGTCTAGTGGTAGGATACTTACCTATGGACCTATGGCTCAAGAGGTCCCAGGTTTGAATCCCACCTCTGGGTCCCTTAGCAAGACCCTTTACCCTGAATTGCTCCAGGGGGACTGTCCCTGTAATTAGGACATGTTATCCCCCTGGATAAGGGCGTCTGCTAAATGCCGTAAATGTAAGAACATTACATAGATGTATGAATTACAATATAATTTAGTTAAAGGCTAAATGATAAAATAGAAACAGAATCTGAAATGAAATGTCTGACTGTCTGCCAATTAGGGTTAGACAATAGTTTTTCTAGTCTAGTAGGTTCATATCTAGCAACAGAAGCTGAATCTTCAATTTGAGTGGTCCTCTTTGCTTTGTGAGCTTTAGTTCTTGCTGTCCCACTTAGGGCTCAAATTGCTATTTTAAGTGGTGTGCAAAAATACTGTCAACAGATACAAATATCACCTCCAGCCTTGAGCCATATATTTACTGAATTCTTCTACATACAATCTAGCAGCTATTCTATCCTTGTGAATCTCTTCTCTTTACCCACAGTTAAGAATCAGGACAGGTAATCCTCTTTAATGACAAAAAAACAAAACAAAACCACTTTCCCCTTTCATCTCTCTGAGCAACATCAGTAAAAAAAAAAAACAACCAAGAAGGACTTAGATCTTATGCATGTGCAATAAAAAAAGACCACCACTTTCATGCTTTTTAAATCCCCAGTGGGCATTAGCATATGGGGAGGGTAGAGGAAGTTCTAGAATACAAGAAAAAAAAAAGGTTCACATTTAGATGGAAATTAACCCCAAGGCACAATATGTGGCCAGGCAGCCCCTGAGAAAACTATTTGTGTACAGTTTTCCAAGTTGCAGCTTTTCATGGGCTGAAAAGGAGAACATGTTGATTTAAGCAACACAAAGGAAGGTTTAATCCTTTCAAATGGGGTATAATTGCCACTGTGACGTGTTCGTCTTCATGAGGAAAAGCCATCTCTGTCAAGGCCTGCCATTCAGCTGCCTGCCCAAGCCTACAATTCAAAACCTGAGGGCCATCAAAGGACAGAATGTGGGAAATGGGCTCAGGGCCCAGAGAGAGCAGAGTTTTTTAAAAAAAGAGGAAGGCAGAATAAAAAGCTTATCATTCAGCTCCTCTTTTGAAGACCTTCCCTATGTTCAGATTCCTTCAGCCACCTCTCCAACCAACAACACCCTAAGCCCCCAAAACACCATGCACAATGCTGTTAAATATGGGTACTTCCATAGGCTTCAAACGACAAAATACCAAAATAAGTACCATTAAAAAAACAATTACATTATATAAATGTATTTTTCATCACAACCTTTTAAAGATATGACATTTACTATGTATTATTTACATTTTCACCACTAATAATCTACACAAGAATGTCCTTTTAGGCAGCTCTGAGGCAGGGTTTTAAGATTTCATTAGAATTTCCCCATCCATAACAAGGAACCATGCTACAATCTATATAATAAACCACAAGGGAAAATTATTCCATACCTATTCTGAGTAAACACAATGATTTTTCAAGCTTTCTAGAGCAGTACAAATGTTCCTTTGCATGCAACTGAAAAGAAAAATGCGATGTTACTTTCAAACCCAAAAGCAATAACTTGACTTGTTCAGTACTATACACCATGTGTCAACAAACCTAATGCAATACCAATAATCATAAGGGAGACTCATCACAATGGTGGCAAAACCATATGCAGTGAAGATAAAATTAAAAAAAGCAAACATACCTTTAGATGCAGTTGCTCTGAAGAGTTTCTCAGAGTTGCCATCCGAACCCTGAGAGAAAGCAAGTGAGAGCGAGAGACAAAAAGAAAGATTGTCAGTGGTCACCAAGTGGCCTTCGCCTTTGAATGAATGGCACTCCAATGATAAATGCCCAAATTCGCCACTTGATGGCACTGTAGGCCAATGTAAATAAATAGCACTCCACTGGAAAATTGGTAGGGCGCATTGACATTGTTGTGTTCTTGTGCGAACACCCACTGTCGGTATTTACAAAGTGCTTAGGTAATTAACGTTTATTTATGCAAGAAAGAGGTATCAGAGACGCACTAGATAACTATAAACAATCGAATTTGGGAGAGATTGACCTGTTTCAATCCATATGCAAGCTGCAGCTGTGGACTCCTGAATCCAGCTTTGTATTTGACTCAAAAGGGTACAAATGCTATTTGTGCTATTATGGTTTTCTTTAGACATTTTAAATGCAATTCGTGTCTGTTAAGTGATTAATTAGGGACTTAACGTCCAAAACGCTAGACAAATAATTATGCATAAATCTGCCTATGCTATATCGCAATCTGTTTCACATCTTACTGAATTGGACAAAATTATTTACATTATTCCACATGTAAAATACAATGATCTTAGAATTTACAAGACAAGTAACATTATTACTACCACTGATATGTTGCCATTACAGATATTAAAATGATCAACAACAGCAAATATAATAAAGAGAAGGAATACGACTCTTATACAGCAAGTCTTCCTTCGTCTTTTGTATTGCAATACAATACAAAAAAAAAACCTTTTTTTTTTTTTTTAAATCAAATAGCCTGCCTCAAAATAATCTTTTTGTTTCTTTGAACGTGACATTTCCCAGAAAATCGTTAATATCATGATCCTCAACTGAAGGTTTCAATTAAATCAAACCAGAACCCCGAACATCTGGGAACATTCAATGCTAAGTCTCTGGCTACAGTTTACCACGACCAGAAACATCCTTTCAGTCCTCGGCGTGATTAGACAAAACAACATGAGGAAATGGAATTAATAAAAGTAAAAATCACGGCGCTAATAAGAACGCATGCAGCAGACAGGTCCGACAACAAACAAAACACGACTTTTGTTATCTACCTTTTAATGCAGCAATAAATCACTTTCGCGGTCTAATAATTATGTCCTCATTTTACATTCTGTTTGGAACATAATAATCCACAAATCAGCGGAATTTTCACTCCAAATAAACAGAAGGCAGCCATGTGAATTAAGAAACTGTTCCAAGATTAAAAAAGTCCCAAAAAAGATGAAAAGAAATCAAAGGACTACTTTGCCTCTCGGACAAAGGCAGCCATGTGTCTCGCCTTTGAGAGCACAAGAACGCCCACAAGTCAAGAAATCCTAGCGTCTCCGCTCCTTCCCACGCGAAGAAAATGACTGGGACGATCTGGCCCAATGAAGATCATTGAAATCGCTGTTAATTTGATATCCTTGTTGCGTGCTTTTGGGCCTCACATATAATGCGAGGTTTCGCATAGTATATTCCAACAAAGTGATCTTAAGCACCGTTTCCCGTGCGATATTCTCCAATACCCCAAAAAGAGCAGAAAATCCAAATCGTAACGTGTTTCTTCTCCAAGAAAAAAAATTCGTGTTTAAATAACCAGTAGCCGATGCTGGGTTGTATTTTTCCTCTGTTTTCCAGTTAAACGTCTTGCGGCTGCAGATTCCAGTCGACCCGGGCGCTGCTGAACAGTTTCTGGTTACGCTGCGCACACAAAATCTCAGTTAATCCAGCGGTGTGTCTCCCCCCCTCGACACCAGATCCTCCCACTTCTCTAAACCGTGTGCCTCTTTGTACACTTAAGCGAGTGCGTGAGGGCGTGTTAAATGCAAACCTGTGTGTAGGAGAGCTCAGTAAGAAAGAAATAAAGTGAGAAGTAAAAAGCGGACGAAGGAAGAAATGAGGGGTGGAGAAGGTAAGTGGAACACTGGGCTAAATACTTTCATCCATTAATGACGTTAACAAAGGTATTAACCCTCTTTAAGCATTCAGAGAAAATATGCCTGACACTGAATGTTCTCTTTTACTCGTCTCTAAGCATTCAGATGAACCCAAAACAAACACAAATAAGCTAGCTGCTGTTGGCAATTGTTAACAACCTTTAACCACAATCAGAAATAAGCCAATAAACGTACACTAGTCCATTTATGCTTTTAATGTAACAATTTATGTACGTTCTAATTATCCATCTTAATAGCCACCATCTAGCTTGCAGAACTGATTTGCTTGTAATAGCCTTACCTTACCACTAGATTGCAAACTCGGGAGGCAGACTGAAATAAAATTATTCATTGACTACAGTTAAAGACTTTGCATTCAATTTTCTTTTTCTTTTGGCTGCTCCTGTTTAGGGGTCACCACAGCGGATCAACTGTCTCCATTTCTTCCGGTCTTCAGCATCTTCAAACCAACCACCTGCATGTACTCTCTCACCACGTCTATAAACCTCCTCTTTGGTCATCCTCTTTTCCTCTTTCCTTGCAGCTCCATCTCCACTCAATATAATCCTCATCTCTTCTCTGGACATGTCCAAACCACTTTCCTCCTCTTCTTGACCTCCAAGGTCATCCTACAGACCACCATCCTATGCTGCTTGCTACACTCTACCCTACACTCACATTGCAGTCTCCAATCTCCTTTAGACTGACCCTCCTGCAAAGCATATAATGTACCTGTGTACATCTTCCACTCTTATGTCATCCTGTGCTCCTCCCGCTTCTTAAAATAAGTATTTACTACAGCCATTTCCATCCTTTTCACAAAATCTACAATCATTTGACCTTTAGTATTACTCTCCTTGACACCATACCTACCCATCACCTCCTTGTCACCTCTGTTTCCTTCGCCATGTCCATTAAAATCTCCACCATTCACCACTCTCTCTCCCCTGGGTACAGTCTATCACTTCATCTAACTTGCTCCAGAATTCTTCTTTCTCTTCCATCTCACAATCAATTTGTGGGGCATAATCACTAACGACATTCATCGTCACACCTTCAACTTCCAACTTCAAACTCATTACCCTATCTGACACCCTCTTCACCTCCAAAACACTCTTCACATACTCTTCCTTCAGGATAACATTCCTCCCATTCCTCCTTCCATCCACACCATAGTAAAACAATGTAATACCTCCTCCAATATGCCTACACTCTTTTCATATCCAAGCTTCCACTGCTCTTTCCCATAACTTCATGCTGGGGTTTATTGACTTGATCCCTCTATAGTTATACCATCACTCTTCTCCACTTCTCAGGTGGCCTCTCACTTTCCAAGACTGTATTAATCTGGTTTCAGACTCCACTGCCATCTCTCTTAAACACCTTCATACTTCTACATTTATGTCATCTGGTTCAACAGCCTTTCCATTCTTCATCCTTTTCATAGCTGCCCTTACTTCCATCTTGCTAATACCTTGCACTTCATGGTTCACTATCCAACATTCTCTCGCTCTCATTTTGTTCATTTTTCAGCCCTCAAAGCATTCAGCATGCTCTGATTGCTTGTGTGTAAGTCTCCATGTCTATCATTTATTGGTATTGCCTGCTCCACAGCTTTCCTAGCTCAGTCCCTGTTCCTAGTTAAGTATTAAAAGGTCATTTTCTCCCTTCTTATGGTTCAGCCACGCACACAACTAACCCTTATGGCTTTTAGCTATCCTTCAACACCTCTCTCTTTGCCATGTGTCTTATCTCCTGGTACTTCTGTCATATTATTCTCGAGCCCTTTCCACTGTTGAACACACCGCCAGGTTTCCTTATCCTACTTCTTCACTCCAGAGGTCACCTTTTAAGCGGTCTCCTTTACTTCTGCAGTAGCCGCTAAGCAATCTTGTAACTCCTCACTAGTCCCCAATGCCTTTACCCCTGCCTGAATTCCAACTTACAGTCTTCCTTTATCAGCTTCTAACATTTGATCTTTGAACCTGCTCTCATCTTCCTCCTCTTCTTCTCCAAGGTCACCCTTGGTCATCCTACAGAGTACCAACCTATGCTGCTTAATTATGCTTAGCTCCCTTGTCACAACTTTGAAATCTCCAGGCTCCTTCAGTTTGACCCTCCTATCATCCTCTCTCTCTTTAAAATATGTATTCATTACAGCAATTTCCATTCTTTTCACAAAATCCACCACCACCATTCCAGTATAACTCACCTTACTTCACATCCATCATATCAGCTAACTCTGTACCTTTACCAGTTATTCTGCCAACATTCAAAGTTCCTACCCTCATTTCCAAGACTCTAATCCTCCTTCTCCCCTACTACATCCAGACATCCTCCTCTTGAACAACTTCTCCTTTGGTCAACAGTAGCCCAATTTCCCCCTGCACCTTTTTGGCTAACAATACTGGTGGCTGTTGTTAACCCATGCCTCAGATTAAGCACTTATAATAATAGACTTGCCTTTCCTCTTTCTGCAGTCTAGTCATTCTAGGTTTCACTGGGCTGAAATGCTTGGGTAAGATGATGGGCTCTGTAAAGGATGTGAAATATCCTCCAAATTCAAAAGTAGAGCAGACTGACAGGCAAGAGGGTCCCAGCCCCCTTATGTCAACTTTAAAGGAATCAATGCCTCAACTCAATGAACCCCACTGCACAATGACTGATATATAGGCACTTTTGACATGTCAAACATTTCTGTCACACAAAGGGAAGCTACCCACACTCACTCTCCTCTATCTGGGTCTTTCCTACCATTTTGTCGTCCCGTCCCGTCACCCCCCCAGGGAGCTACATTCTACCTCATGCCTGACTGGCCCCAGAGGGATGTCTAATTGCATTTTATAGGGAATGCAGCTCTAAATAAGGGCCTTGTTCTCACTGTACTAGTGACACTGTGGGATGGGGGGGGGGGGGTGGGGTTGACGGGTTGACGGGTTGACGGGACGGTACAACAAAATGGTAGGAAAGACCCAGATAGAGGAGAGTGAGTGTGGGTAGCTTCCCTTTGTATGACAGAAATGTTTGACATGTATTTTTGAGTGAGATCTTGACATTTGAGGTTTTGGATTACATGTAGGCAAAAATGCTAATATATGTACAATAACACTACACCTTTTTCTGACATTTTTGCAACACTGCCATTGGACATTGACTGTCTATATCACATAACTCAAATACCGGGATTTACGGTAAAATGTATTGAGTTGCTACGTACGCGGTCACCGGTTTTCAAAATGGTGGCATGTGAATTTCCTGGATTGAAATTTGTGAAATGAAAGTGATGTTGAAAGACACTTTCAGATTTTTACAGGTACATGTAGTAATATGTATTTTACTTGATAGGAAAGCACCAAAAACATGTATTCAGTAATAATTTGGAGGATAATTGCCTGGAAATGTATGCTTTCACTGGTCTCTATGCGGAAGTGTCAGTCACTGAAGAAATGTCCCATGTATAAGTCGCACCCCATTTTTATAGTGGATATTGGTACAAATTTGTGCGACTTATACACGAGGAATTTTTATGTTGATTGGATTTCAGAGCCTATCATTTTTATTTTAATTTAAGTAAATGAGTTGAATTAGGACTTCTACTTTTATCAGTCTTTTTATACATCTGAAAATTTGGATACTGAATAACAATACAATCATCACAGTCTAACGCAGGTCAGACACAAGCAGAAATGGGGCTAAGGCACAGGAACAATCTTTGGTCCATGGAACCTCTGCATTTAACCCATGCAGCAGTGGGTAGCTATTGAAAGCGCCTGGGGAGCAGTGACGGGGACGGTACCTTGCTCAAGGGTACCTCAGGGCAACCTACTGGTGGGAAATCAAACCCACAATCTTCTGATTCAGGGGCAACTCCCTAACCACTAGGCCACCGCTGCCCCACTTTCATGGAAGTAAGACAGAACTCACAAGAAATGTGCAGGGACCTGGTTAGAATTCCCCAGAAGGTGGAAACTTGTCAACATGAAAATGACCTAGCTATCAAATAGCATTTTTATTGTGTGCTGCAACCATCCTGATCAATCTCAAACATTTCAGATCAGTATTTTGAAATGTGGAAAAAAAAGAACTTTCCCCAGCATAAGCCTCTATAGAGCATCATAGGTAACTTCACCCACTAGGTAAGTTAATGTTTTTTCAGTTTTCTGTGTCATTGCTTTTCTGTTGCTGCTATAAAGGAATCTCCTCAGACTTTCCAAGATGCATTTTTCATGAGGAACACAGCAAACATGGTGTTCTCCATCGTTAGAAAGCTATTTTGCCCTCCTAGGATTAAAATAGGTTAAATTGAAGGTTCCATTTGGTTTGATCATAAATAATGAAAGGGGATTGTATATTAACCAGGCAAAGCATTTTAAAGTCAACATGAATTCTTTTAGCATTTCTGATTTATTCAGAAACCCAGCTGAAGAGAGAAACGTGTATACACACATCTACTGAAAAAAATAAGATGATCATGCATTTACTAGTCACTAACCAGCAGATTCTAGTATTTCTGTACATTTAGAAACATATGAGATGATCAGAATTTTAATTCAGAGAATTTGTTGGATTTGTTAAATCAAACAGAACATAGTGCCTTTTATACTGGACCATCCTTTTTTTTTTTTAAATGAGCAATCATATTGCACATGAAAGATTGATAATTATTTGTTATTAAACAGATGTGGCCTGTTAGAAGGATTGTTTAAACTATAAACAGCTCTTCACTGTGTGCACAATTATTAGGCAAGTGAGTATTTTGAGGATTAACTTTATTATGGAAGATACAGTGCTATTAGTCAATTCAAAATGTTAATAAACTGAACTGTGAAATGTGTGCACAATTAGGTAACTATTAGTGTGCACAATTATGCAACTTAATTCTCTAAATTCCCATCACACTTGATTATTTTAATCTGTTGAATAAACAGTAATAAACTACTCAAAATTTACAAATAAACATTTGACATAAGAAAAAAAATCTGTGACAAATATAGTCTCAGTTCTTTTCTAAATCAGTCATAAGCTTTCTATTCATGGAGTTGACAATCAACTTTTTTTATTTTGTTTTAAGCTGATTTTGTGTCCATATTCAACCCAAAAAGGTCCAACTAGCTCATCTTTAATAATACCAGCCCATGCCAGTACCCCACCTCCACCTGGCTGGTGTCAGAGTCACTGGAACTCTGTGCCCTTTACTGATCCACCCACAGCCCATCTGTCTGGTCTTTTTTCTTTTTTTGGCCCTTTTTGCCTAGGGAAAAGAAGCTGCCCAATAATCATGCACATCTTGATTTAGCGTGTTCATCTACTTAGGCCACATCCTCCCTCATTACACAAATACACATCACCTCATATGCTTAAGTCCTATTAGCATTCATGTTTATATAGCACAGAGTTGGAATATATACATATATATACATAAAGATAATTATATGGTCGAAATACTCACTTGCAAAATAATTGTGTACATAGTGTTTAGTCATTTGAAGGTTTGGATTTGACCTGTGAAGACTACTTTTTAAAAAAATATTTATTTATTTATTTTATTGTTAAAAAAGGAAAAACAAACAAGCTAGAGAACTAGATGTGGGTTAAAACCATGCCATTTTTAAGCTGAGAAGAGAGGGAAAATTCATTAGAAGCATTTCATAAACATCGTGCATAGCCAGTTCAACTATTTGGAATGTTCTGAACAAGAAGTAAACCACTGGTGGTGGAGACCCACAGGGCAGAGGTTGAGTTATCACAATGCACTCTTCACTCCTCACTCCTCAAGTCATGAAGACAGAAATACAGAGGCCATCTCACCAGATGTAAAACACTTATCAACAGTAAGAATTCAAATACCCCCCCCCCCCCCCCCCTCCAAAGTTGATCTAGAGTGATCAAAATACTAAAGTTCGTAGAAGAAAGGACATGCTCAAAATTAAAAATTGACAAGCCAGAACAGGTTTAAAAATCCTTATTAAAGATATAACTTACAATCAAGATGTTGGATTACATCAATGATCAGCACTCTGCCCTATTTTGTTTGCAATGGTAATGGACAGGTTGACAGACAAGATTAGACAGGAGTGTCCATTGACTATGATACTTGCAGATGACATTGTTGTAGCGAGTAGTGAGCAGCTTCAGGAGACCCTGGAGATGTTGAGATATACTTTAGAGAGGACAGGAATAGAAGTCAGTAGGACTAATACAGAACACATGAGTATGAATGAAAGTGAAGACAGCAGAATGGTCTGCAAAGAGGTGGTAAAAGTGGGTGAGTAAATACTTAGCACCAACATTAAAGAGTAACAGGGAATGTGGAAGAGAGATGAAAGACTGCAGGCAGGTTGGAATAGAAATGAGAAGAGTGACAGGAGTAATCTGTGACAGGACAGTATTTTATACAGACAAGCTTTTTCAAACCATTTGGAGATAACGGGGCTTTCAAAAAGAGCAACGGAGCTGGAGGTGGCAGAGATATAGATGCTAAGATTTGCATTAGCAGTGACGAATGGACAGGATTAGGAATCAGTATATTAGAGGGACATCTTAGGTGGATAATTAGGAGCCAGAGAGCATGTAACGGTGGCGGGGTGTGGCTAGGACATCAACGTGGAGCCAGGGATCAGGAACAAGACTTTATTACTCATGGTAACGAAAACAAACCACAAGAAACTACAGAACCACCATTAGCTTTAAAGCTGAGCCTTCGTGAATGAGCCACGCTCTGTTCTGACTCATTGGGGCTTAAATAGCCAGCCCCAATAAAGCACACCCGTGCCTTCATGAGCTCAGGTGTGCTCCATCAGAACGGAACGCCCTCTACTGTACCAAAACCGTGACAGTGCCACAGCGAGACTACATCGGTGTGGTGAATAGCAATATTTAGCATAGTCTAAATCTCATTCACACTGTATTTGTGTGTCATTGTTTTAATGCAACTAATGCAACTGCACTGTTAAACACCAAATAAGCAGTGCCAACCATGTTTATGTCACATACAAATTGTTCCTGCCACCTGTAAAATTATTTTGTGAATTACACATTTGACAACATGGATAAAATCATTTTTTCATTCAAATTTTGTAAATTATAGGTTTATATGAAACCTTTATAGGTTTATACAAAAGTTTGTAACCGCAGTAAAAGCACCTAGAGAGTCGATGATTTGTGATATCTTCTGCTGTGCCATGCAAAAACTTTAATAACTGTTAATTAACTGTAGCAGAAATACAGAAAGGTAAGCATATTCAGTCTAGCTAGCATGCAAGGATATAAAAAGGCTTTCAGAACTGCAGTTTAGGTCAGAAAGCTGCTTTGGAAATTCCAGTTAAAACAATAACTACTAAAATAGAATAAAACATTTCTTTGTTATAGGAACATTTGTTAGAGATATGCCAATACAGCATTCTATGCACTATGCATCCTACCATGGAAAAGTAAATAATGTTATACTTTATAAATTAAATTTTTTAAATAATCATATTTGCAGCGGTGGCCTAGTGGTTAGGGAGTTGGCCACATGATCGGAAGATTGTGGGTTCAAACCCCTTCCCAGTAGGTTGCCCTGAGGTACCCTTGAGCAAGGTACCATCCCTGTCTCCAGGCACTTTCATAGCTGCCCACTGCTGCACGGTGTTTGTGTGCATTGGTTAAATGCAGAGGTCCAATTTCATTGTGGTTCACTGTGTGCCGTGCTGTGACCTCGCAATGACAAGAATAGTCACTTTCACTTCATAAACTCAAACTGAGTTTATTAAAATTCCTTAGAATGGCCTAAATGTTTTTATTTACCTCTCCTCGAACCGCCACCTTATCGTGGTGGAGGGGTTTGCGTGTCCCAATGATCCTGGGAGCTATGTTGTCGGGGGCTTATGCCCCTGGTAGGGGCACCCAAGGCAAACAGGTCCTAGGTGAGGGAAGAGACAAAGAGCGGTTCAGACCTCTTGTGATGAGAGAGATCATTGGACGACGCATTCCCTCGCCCGGACGTGGGTCACCGGGGACTCCCTCTGGAGCCAGGCCTGGAGGTGGGGCCCGATGGCGAACGCCTGGTGATCGGGCCTTCACCCATGGGGCCCGGCCAGGCACAGCCCAAAGAGGCAACGTGGGTCTCCCTGCCCATGGGCTCACCACCTCTGGGAGGGGCCAAAGAGGTTGGGTGCAATGTGAGCTGGGCGATGGCCGAAGACGGGGGCCTTGGCGGTCTGATCCTCGGCTGCAGAAGCTGGCTCTAGGGACATGGAATGTCACCTCTCTGGTGGGGAAGGAGCCTGAGCTAGTGCGTGAGGTTGAGAAGTTCCGGCTAGATATAGTTCTCACCTCGACGCATAGCTTGGACTCTGGAACCAGCCTCCTTGAGAGGGGCTGGACTCTCTTCTACTCTGGAGTTGCCACCGGTGAGAGGCGCCGAGCAGGTGTGGGCATACTTATTGCTCCCCGGCTCAGGGCCAGTACATTGGGGTTTACCCCGGTGGACGAGAGGGTGGCCGCCTTCGGGTTGGGGGATGGGATCTTAGTGTTGTCTGCGCATATGCGCCAAACAGCAGTCTGGACTACCCACCCTTTCTGGGGTCCCTGGAGGGGGTGCTAGAGAGCGTCCCTCCCGGGGACTCCATAGTTCTGCTGGGGGACTTCAATGCTCACGTGGGTAATGACAGTGACACCTGGAAGGGCGTGATTGGGAGGAACGGCCCCCCCGATCTGAACCAGAGCGGTGTTTTGTTATTGGACTTTTGTGCTCGTCACGGATTGTCCATAACGAACACCATGTTCAGGCATAAGGATGTCCACATGTGCACCTGGCACCAGGACACCCTAGGCCGCAGTTCAATGATCGACTTTGTGGTCGTGTCGTTGGACTTGCGGGCCCATGTCTTGGACACTTGGGTGAAAAGAGGGGCGGAGCTGTCAACCGACCATCACCTGGTGGTGAGTTGGCTTCGTTGGTGGGGGAGGATGCCGGTCAGGCCTGGTAGGCCCAAACGTATTGTGAGGGTCTGCTGGGAACGTCTGGCAGAGTGAGGACAAGCTTCAACTCCCACCTCGGGCAAAGCTTTAACCAAGTCCCGGGGGAGGTGGGGGACATTGAGTCCGAATGGACTATGTTCCGCGCCTCCGTTGTCGAGGCGGCTGACCGGAGCTGTGGCCGTAAGGTGGTCAGTGCCTGTCGCGGTGGCAACCTGAGAACCCGTTGGTGGACACCAGCAGTGAGGGATGCCATCAAGCTGAAGAAGGAGTCTTACAGGGCCTTTTTGGCCAGTGGGGCTCCGGAGGCAGCTGATAGGTGCCGGCAGGCCAAGCGGAATGCGGCTTTGGTGGTTGCTGAAGCAAAAACTCGGGCATGGGAGGAGTTTGGAGAGGCCATGGAGAAGGACTTCCAGATGGCTTAGAGGAGGTTCTGGTCCACCATCCGGCGTCTCAGGAGGGGAAAGCAGTGCACAGTCAACACTGTGTATAGTGGAGATGGTGCGCTGCTGACCTCGACTCGGGACGTTGTGGGTCGGTGGGAGGAATACTTCGAAGACCTCCTTAATTCCACCAACATGCCTTCCGAGGAGGAAGCAGAGCCTGGGGATACAGAGGTGGACACTTCCATCTCTGGGGCCGAGGTTGCCGAGGTGGTCAAAAAGCTCCTTGGTAGCAGGGCTCTGGGGGTGGATGAGATCCGCCCGGAGTTCCTCAAAGCTCTGGATGTTGTAGGACTGTCATGGCTGACACGCCTCTGCAACATCGCATGGACATCGGGGACGGTGCCTCTGGATTGGCAGACCGGGGTGGTGGTCCCCCTCTTTAAGAAAGGGGACCGGAGGGTGTGTTCGAACTATAGAGGGATCCCACTTCTCAGCCTCCCGGGGAAAGTCTATTCAGGGGTCCTGGAAAGGAGTATCCGTTGGATAGTCGAACATCGGATTCAGGAGGAGCAGTGTGGTTTTCGTCCAGGTCATGGAACAGTGGACCACCTCTACACCCTTAACAGGGTCCTGGAGGGTGCATGGGAGTTTGCCCAACCAGTCTACATGTGCTTTGTGGACTTGGAGAAGGCATTCGACCGTGTCCCTCGGGGAGTCCTGTGGGGGGTACTCCGAGAGTATGGGGTATCGGATTCCCTGTTAAGGGCTGTCCGGTCCCTGTACAACTGGTGTCAGAGTTTGGTCCGCATTGCCGGCAGTAAGTCGGACCTTTTCCCGGTGAGAGTTGGGCTCCGCCAGGGCTGCCCTTTGTCACCGATCCTGTTCATAACTTTTATGGACAGGATTTCTAGGCGCAGCCAGGGCGTTGAGGGGGTCCGGTTTGGTGGGCTCAAGATTGGGTCACTGCTTTTTGCAGATGACGTTGTCCTGTTGGCTTCATCAGGCCGTGACCTTCAGCTCTCACTAGATCGGTTCGCAGCCGAGTGTGAAGCGGCTGGGATGAGAATCAGCACCTCTAAATCTGAGGCCATGGTCCTCAGTCGGAAAAGGGTTGAGTGCCCTCTCAGGGTTGGGAGTGAGATCCTGCCCCAAGTAGAGGAGTTTAAGTATCTCGGGATCTTGTTCACAAGTTAGGGTAGAATGGAGCGGGAGGTCGACAGGCGGATCGGAGCAGCGTCCGCAGCGATGCGGGCTCTGCATCGGTCCGTCATGGTGAAGAAGGAGCTGAGCCAAAAGGCAAAGCTCTCAATTTACCGGTCGATCTACGTCCCCACCCTCACCTATGGTCACGAGCTGTGGGTAGTGACCGAAAGAACGAGATCACGAATACAAGCGGCCGAAATGAGTTTCCTCCGCAGGGTGTCTGGGCTCTCCCTTAGGGATAGGGTGAGAAGCTCAGTCATCCGGGAGGGGCTCAGAGTAGAACCGCTGCTCCTCCGCATCAAGAGGAGCCAGATGAGGTGGCTCGGGCATCTGATTAGGATGCCCCCTGGACGCCTCCCTGGTGAGGTGTTCTGGGCACGTCCCACCGGAAAGAGACCCCTGGGAAGACCCAGGACACGCTGGAGAGACTATGTCTCTCGGCTGGCCTGGGAACGCCTTGGGATCCGCCCGGAGGAGCTCGAAGAAGTGGCCAGAGAGAGGGAAGTCTGGGCATCCCTGCTGGAGCTGCTGCCCCCGCGACCCGACCTCGGATAAGCGGGAGAGAATGGATGGATGGATGGATGTTTTTATTGTGAGATGAAGTCAATTTAATCAGTTAAAACATGAAAATGATATGACAAGCAGTAAATGAAAATCTAACTTTTAGTTGATTAAAATGTATGAGATTGATTTTTACCCTTACTATTTACCTATTACCTATTTTGAGAAATGTAATAATTTTGAAGAGAAAAGTTTTTTTTCCATCATGTCACCTCAGAGCAATGGTTTCCTTCCTTTCCTGGTTGTTAGATGAAAGTTATATATGCACTAAATCTGTTAATATTTGTGCAGTAAGATTGTCGTTTTGTCTGCTAGCTAAGTTACACATGTCTAATGAAAACAGGACAGATGAAAATCAATGGCTGAACAATTAAATATGTTATCTATTTTATTTTTTTCTAATGAACTGAGGTTTGAAGAAAATGGGCAAATACTTAAAGATGGCAAAGTACTATTTTTAGTAAATCTGCAAATGATACTGAATGATATTGAAAAAATCAGTTACTAACTAGAACAAGTAGTTCTGTTACAGTTTGTTAATTCTTTGAAGACATGGGACAGTCAGAGAGAGGAAGAAAGTAGACAGGTATACAAGAAGATGAATCGCAGGATGAAGAAAGCAGTGGTGAAGGCCAAAGATAAGGTGTTTGGTGAATTGTATGAGAGGTTGGACAGTAAAGAGGAAGAAAAGGACCTTTACCGATTGGCTAGACAGAGAGACAGATCTGGGAAAGATGTGCAGCAGGTCAGGGCGATTAAAGACAGAAATGGAAACGTACTCACAGGTGAACAAAGCGTGTTGAGCAGATGGAAGGAATACTTTGAGGGGCTGATGAATGAAGAAAATGAGAGAGAGAGAAGACTGGATGATGTGAGAAGAGTGAACCAGGAAGTGCAGCAAATAAACAAGATGGAAGTAAGGGCAGCGATGAAGAGGATGATGAATGGAAAGGCTGTTGGACTGGATGACATACCAGCGGAAGCATGGAGATGTTTAGGGGAGATGGCAGTTGATTTTCTGACCAGACAATCTTGGCAAGTGAGAAGATGCCTGAGGAGTGGAGACGAAGTGTATTGGTACCGATCTTCAAGAATAAGGGTGATGCACAGAGCTGTAGTAACTATAGATGGACAAAGTTGATCAGCCACACCATGAAGTTATGGGAAAGAGTAGTGGAAGCTAGGTTAAGAAAAGAGGTGAGGATTAGTGAACAGCAGTATGGTTTTATGCCGAGAAAGAGCACAACAGATGCAATGTTTGCTCTGAGGGTGTTGATGGAGAAGTACAGAGAAGGTCAGAAGGAGCTGCATTGTGCCTTTGTGGACTTGGAGAAAGCATATGACAGGGTGCCTAGAGAGGAGCTGTGTTTTTTTTATGAGGAAGTCTGGTGTTACAGAAGTATGTGAGAGTAGTTCAGGATATGTATGATGGCAGTGTAACAGTGGTGAGATCTGCAGTGGGAGTGACGGATGCATTTAAGGTTGAGGTTGGATTACATCAAGGATCAGCACTGAGCCCATTCTTGTTTGCAATAGTAATGGACAGGTTGACAGACGAGGTTAGACAGGAGTCTCCGTGGATGATGATGTTTGTTGATGATATTGTGATCTGTAGTGAGAGTAGGGAGCAGCTTGAGGAGAACCTGAGACCAGAGATGGAGATATGCTCTGGAGAGGAGAAGAATGAAAGTGAGTAGGGCAAAGACAGAATACATGAGTATGAATGAAAGGGAGGAAAGTGGAGTGGTTAGGATGCAGGGAGTGGAGGTAACAAAGGTGGAGGAGTTTAAATACTTGGGATCAACAGTTCAGTTCAGTTCAACGGCGAATGTGGAAGAGAGGTGAAGAAGAGAGTGCAGGCAGGTTGAAATGGGTGGAGAAGAGTGGCTGGAGTGATTTGTGACAGACGCATACCAGCAAGAATAAAAGGGAAGGTTTACAGGACAGTAGTGAGACCAGCTATGTTGTATGGGTTGGAGACAGTGGCACTGACAAAAAGGCAGGAGGTGGAGCTGGAGGTGTCAGAGTTAAAGATGCTGAGATTTTCGTTGCGTGTGACGAGGATGGACAGGATTAGAAATGAGTATATTAGAGGGACAGCTCAGGTTAGATGTCTTGGAGACAAGGTTAGAGAAGCAAGGTTGCATTAGTTTGGACATGTGCAGAGGAGAGATGAGGATTATATTGGAAGGAGGATGCTGAAAATGTAGCTGCCAGGAAAGAGGAGAAGAGGAAGACCAAAGAGGAGGTTTATGGATGTGGTTAGAGAGGACATACAGGTGGTCGGTTTAAAGCAGGAAGATGCAGAGGACAGGAAGAAATGGAGGCAGTTGATCCGCTGAAAAGAAAAAGAAGAAGAACAAAATACAGTGAATGAACAAAAGAGAAATCTAAATCAAAACAAAATTTGGTAGTGACCACTCTTTGCCTTCAAAACAGCATCAATTCTTCTAGGTACACTTGCACACAGTTTTTGAAGGAACTCGGCTGGTAGGTTGTTCCAAACATAACTGTGTTTCAACCTACGTGTGACATTGATGATCATCAGCACTTGTTTGGTAAAATTGGTTGATCATACACCGACTATAATTCTACAAAATCCCTGACTTTGTGCAAGTGTACCTATAAGAATTGATGCTGATTTGAAGGCAAAAGGTAGTAACACCAAATATTGATTTGATTTAGATTTTTCTTTTGTTCGCTCACTTTGCATTTTGTAAATTGATAAAAAAAAACAATCATTATTTATATTTCTGAAAACATTCTTTGTTTGCAGCATTTTTTCCACACCTGCCTAAAACTTTTGCACAGTACTGTATTTCTCTAATGTACAAATTCATTTGTTACATGGATCGATGGCTTGATGAAGGATTTCTGAGCCAATGGGAGATATGCAGAAAATCTGAACCATAATGACAGACAGCTACAGTAAGTGTGTTTTTGTGTATTATCTGTTTAAGGTATAAAACTTGTTAACCAAGTTGCTGGAATTCTTTGTTTTGCCAGCTGTTTCTCCTTCAGACACCTACACTAATTAAATAGAGCAAATATGGTTTTATGAATTAATATTGCCAGCCATTCGCTACATTATGATTCTTTGGCCTTGTATTTAAGCATAAAAAGGTGCAACAATTTCTCTAATGCATAATATTTCAAATACAATAAAATGAACTTTGTATTTAAGATTAAATTACTTTCAATTTAGGATAATTAGGATAATGTGGTGACAAATGTCCAGGGAGAGGGTTTGATGAAACATCAAAATATCTACCCTAAAATATTTTACAAAACAATATGTTACAATAAATTCCATATTATAGGGAACCTATTTATTTTTTATGTCCTAAGACATAAATGTCTCTATAAATAAAAACACAGAGACACTCTTCAAAGAATACACGATAACTGTGTACATCATTGTCTTCTCTTTATAATTTTGAGACATGACTCAGAGTTAAACCATATTTAAGGATGAACTTAAATTCATTCCCATTGCTATGGGAATCACTGTCTTTTTTTTTTTTTTTAAAGCTCTCCTGCTGGCTAACTGGTGGAGGTAGATTGTTTTTGTATCACTACATAATGGTTTCCCACAGGGTCATATTTTTATGCTGCTGGTAGTTTAAACATTCATGTTGTAAAGAAAAAAGAGGATGGGAAATGACCACTGCCATTATATCCCATGAGCTGTGCATCCTATAAAATATTTCTATGCCTTAAAAACTCAGTATAACATGACTGGCATATATATAACATGACTGGCATTGGGACATAGCTCATTGTTCTTTGCTTATTTTCTAGGACAATGAATGTACAGAGACAGAGTCAGGGATTGCACAGACACAATAGACTGCTACATCATTCATGTAGATGGGGGCCTTCTAGAGAGGAGCCAGCAATTACCTAAACAGGACCTAAGTGCACATTTGAAGAGAAAATCAAAGTGCTTCAAAGTAAGTGCAGTGACTTAGTCAAAACAGCATTGTACATAGACAAAACTCACATTTTTTGTAAGATTTGTCTATGCTGTTACAATGCTGTATTTTTCTGATGCCACGTGTTGAAAATTTTAAATGTGAAAAAAGGTACTCAATTTTAACGTGTTGTAATTTATGTAAATGTGGGATGAATGAAAAACTATGTATATGTATTAAAAATACCTTGTTTTTTTCCATTAAAAATTAGTTTCTTGCAAGGTTGTTAAATATTTTAAACCTGATTTATTTGATTTTTTTTATTAATGAAGGATGTTATGAATTTTAAACCAATAGACTCAATACAAACTGAATACATACATCTTTTTTCAATAGCTGAAACAAATTGTATGTTCAGGATAAATGAAAGTGAAAAATGAAAGTGACAACCCTTGTCATTGCGAGGTCACGGCACAGCACACATGAACCACAACGACATTGGACCTCTGCATTTAACCCATGCACACTCAAACCCGTGCAGCAGTGGGCAGCTATTGAAAGCGCCCGGGGAGCAGTCATGGGGACGGTACCTTGCTCAAGGGTACCTCAGGGCAACCTATTGGGAAGGGGTTTGAACCCCCGATCCTCCGATCATGCAGCTAACACCCTAAACGCTAGGCCACCGCTTTCAGCATTATAAAGATTAATATGCTTCAAAATCTATAAACATTTATATACTCAGTCTTTTTCTGAAACTAGGCTATCAAAAAGCTGACATTGACCTTAGCCATGACACTGGTATGCCACTGATGACTGATTCTGTGTAGCACACAAATTAACAAAACATTTTGAAGTTATTTATGTTCATAATATCCTAAATGTATCAACAGCATGCCTTGAAGGCTGTTGCTTATTATGTCATATTTTAATCCACCAATATAAACTTCCTTCTAAATAATACATTCTTAAAAATGTATTATGATTACAATTTTTAAAGTAATACATTATGTGGTCACTAATTTATTGAGGAAAATTATCCAAAATTACAGATCTGTGAGACACAAAAATTATATTAGAAGGTATTAGAAAGTTTCACCCATTGTCTGGTTTAATCCATTTGTGCAGCAAAAACTCCAACTGCACTTTTCCAGTAAATGCTGTTCAGCTTGAAGTCATTAGTGGGCCATTTCTCTGAGCAAAACAGCTTTAACTCTGAGACGCTGGTTTGTTTCCTTACATGAACTGCTGACCTTACGTTCTTTAACAAAATTTCTATTGAGTTAAGGTAAGGAATGTAAGGAAGGTCATTCCAAAAAATAAACTTTATTAATACATAATACCTACCATTACTTGGTTAAACAATTTATGTGCTTAGGGTTGTTGTCCTGCCTTTGACCTACTTTTATTGAGATTATGTTAATAAACAAGGAACTTGAAATTTTTCTTGAATTCACTGGTATATTTTAGAGTTCATTGTTCATTATCACTGATGACATACCATCCAGGTCTAGATGCAGCAAAACTATGAAACTACATACATCAGACATGGTATAATTTCTCTAAACATAAACCTTCTTATTCAAACAAATTGTTTGTGACAAAATGTTTCTGTTTCATCTGTCCACTAAATATATTTCAGGAATCCTTTGCATTGTCTATGCAATCTCCCCACTAGGGATTGCCAGTGTATTTAGTTGTGCCCATGCCCAGATACATAAGGGTGGGGGTTGTGTCAGGAAGGCCACTGACTGTAAAACTTTTGCCAAATCAGCATGCAGAATAATATGCATAATAAATAATATGACAAAACAATATGTGTAATATCTAATATATAATACAGATTTCAATACCTGATCAGTCAAGGCCCAAGTTAATAATGATCTGAAAAGAAGGAGCAGGTGAAAATTGGGCTATTGCTGATTGAAGGAGAAGTTAAGAAAATGGCATATATAGAGACACGAGGAGAGGAGGAAGGGTAGGAGCATGCAAGAGAGAGTAGGAACTTTGAATGTTGGCAGTATGACTGGCTGAAATGATAGAGATAAGGAATGTTGATATTTTGGGTGTGGAAGAGACAAAATGGAAGGGTAGTAAGGCCTTGTTGTCGATAGACAGAGAAAGAGGAAACGTGTTATCCTGACGGAAGAGTATTTCAAGAGTGTTTTGGAGGGGAATAGTATCAGATAGCATGATGAGTATCAAAAATCAAGGATATGATAATGAATGTTTGCTAGAGCATATGCTCCGCAAGTAGGTGGTGAGTTGGATGAGGAAAAATTAAGAATGTACTCAGGGGAGAGAGAGTGGTGACCGTTGCATAAGGTAAGGAAGAAGCACAAGGGTACCTCAGGGCAACCTATTGGGAAGGGGTTCAAACCCCCGATCATGCGGCTAACGCCCTAACCACTAGGCCACCGCTGCCCCTTTCGCCTTCATCTGGACAACCTGCTGCAAGAGGGTTTCAGTCACTTTAGAACGGCTCATCATCTTGCAAAGTCATTGATAACTGGAAAGTTAGGCTGCCAGTTAAATAGGGTTTGTCAGATAATTATGGAAATTAGCAGCAGCTGCCAGATTAACACCAATAACTGGGAGGCATCTAAAAGTGTTCTCTAATTTTGATCAGTGTTCTTTTTCAAATATCTTATTTACGTTTCTTATACTGTGCTTCTGAATTTATGTAACTCATGACATATATTATATTTGGTCTCCAGTATATGTTCTCCCCTGTCACTACATTCACCCTGTCACTACACATTGCACTCTCCAATCTCCTTCAGATTGATCCTTCTGCCAAGGTTATAAACCCCCCATGTGCTTCTTCCTTACCTTATGCAACAGTCACCACTCTCTCTCCCCTGGGTACATTCTTAATTTTTCCTCATCCAACTCACCACCTACTTGCGGAGCATATGCTCTAGCAAACAAGATAAGCAGGAAGAATAAGAAGGCTAGACTAGCCTTTGCTGAGAAGTATGTTGTGTGGACAGAGGAGAATTGGTCCAAAGTTCACTTTAGTGATTAAAGCAAGTTTAATTTATTTGGGTCTGATGGGAAACATTATGTTCATAGTCAAACTGGGAAAAGACTGAACCCCAATTGTGTTAAGAAGTCAGTGAAAGTTGGAGGAGGAAATATCATGGTCTGGGGAATGTTTTCTGCAGCAGGAGTTGGGCTTCTTATACAGCTACAGTACTGTGCAAAAGTTTTAGGCAGGTGTGAAAAAATGCTGTACACAAAGAATGCTTTCAAAAATGGAAGTGTTAATCATTTATTTTCATCAATCAACAAATTGTTGTGAATGAACAAAAGAGAAATCCTTCAAAACAGCATCAATTCTTCTAGGTACACTTGCACACAGTTTTTGAAGGAACTCTGCTGGTAGGTTGTTCCAAACATGGCTGTGTTTCAACTTATGTGTGACATTGATGATCATTAGCACCTGTTTGGTAAAATTGGTTGATCATACACCTGACTATAATCCTACAAAATCCCTGACTTTGTGCAAGTGTACCTATAAGAACTGATGCTGGTTTGAAGGCAAAAGGTAGTAACAGCAAATATTGATTTGATTTAGATTTTTCTTTTGTTTGCTCACTTTGTTTATTTTTATCAATTTACAAAATGCAATCATTATTTATATTTCTGAGAGCATTCTTTGTTTACAGCATTTTTTCACACCTGCCTAAATCTTTTGCACGGTACTGTATATGGCAGCGTGAATGCAAATGTTGATCAGAACCTTCTTCAGCAACATGTGGTTCCTTCCCTGCTTACATCACCCAATTAGCCATATATTTTCAGGCAGGAAAATGCCCCTTGTCACGTAGCAAAACGGGTAAAGCAGAAAAGAAATGGAAAACACTGAGATCATGAAATGGCCAGCCTAGTCCTCATCTAAACCCAATAGAAAACCTCTGGAAAATCCTTGGCTAAAAGGTTATGGCTAAGAAACCCACTACATTCACTGAATTGTGGAGAAGACTGCAAGAAGAGTGGACCAAAATCACACCAGAGCTGTGTGAGAGACTAGTGATGTTCTGTGGCCACAGATGTGCTGAACTCATTCAAAGCAATGGGCTGTACACTTTATATTAATTTTTAATATAACTGTTTGATAAAATTTAATCAGACATGTGGTTTCTAAAGTAACGTCTGTGAAACTATATCATAAGAGCATTCAAGTGAGCAGGTTGAAATCAAAAGCAACAGGTTTATCCCAGACAAACTACAAATATAGAGCTAGAGGAAGATGTTATGAAAAACAAATTACCCTAGTAAAAAGTGAGATAAAGAGACTTTAAAAAAAAGATGAGAGAAAAGATTTCAGAATATTTCTCCATCCTCCTTCTTATCTCTCCTTCCCTTCTGTCCCACCATTCTCCTCTTGCCTCACTCTTCTGCTGTGATCAGCCCACATTCACTTCAGCCTCTATCTGTTCTTTGCCTCTCTACCTTAAATACCATCCTTCCTCTCTCTGCCTTCAGACTTCTTTCATTGCATTTTCTTCATGACTGCTCTTCAGTAATGAGTAGTTTCAAATGACATCTTTAATTGCTATCTGTGGCTGTAGAGAGTGTGGAGAAGAAAAAGCTGTTAACGACAAAAAGAAATGAAAGGCCATTTGCTTCTATCAATCTTAAATTTACTTCCTAAGCTAATGAAGCAAAGTGAAGAAAGAGAATATATGCTCATGCCATGCAGCCGAGTATATGTAGAACACTCATGCATAAATGCACACAGTCAGATGTGTGTACATGTGCACTGGAAAAACAAACACAAATTAAACCTATAAAATGAACAATAAATCCACAGATTTTAAGGACTAAAAGATTATTTGAAGATGTAAATAGAAAACATTTTTCTGAATCAGTTTTTTTTTTATTACATTTAAACAACTTAAAGTGGTACATGAAAGTTTGAGAAAAAAATTTCTGTAATTCTGTATGAATATAACCTAAAACAATCCAGTTCATAAAAGCAGAATAACTGAAAAAATGAGACAAGCATATTATATTTGGGAATTTATTTACAGAAAAAAATAAAACGATCCCATATGTGTGAATGGAAAAACTATGTGGATTTTAAGGATTGCAATAGATTTGAAGTGAAATTAGGATAGTTTTTTTTCCAATTCCAAGTCTGGGAATTCAAGGGTATAGCTAACTAGAAGTCAACAAAGGAATCCATAGTGACAGCTAAACAACTACTTCTCAAGCATTGGAAATTGTTAACATTCATGAGGCTCCCATCAGAAGAAACCTGAACAACAATGGGGTGCATGGTAGGATTATAAGGAGAAAGCCATTGCTTTCCAAATATTTAGATGAACATTTATGGCATTAAGCAGATGCTCTTATCCAAATGATTTTATTCCACTCACAGAGTTAATTGAGTTCAAAAATAAAGATATTTTGGAATGCATATTGTTAATTATTTCACATTCTTCACATTCTGGATACCAAACAGTTCCTGGCAACTTTCAAGCATTTTTCAAACTTTGGTTGGAACCTTTAAATCCAGAATAAATCCAGCCTTAATCAAACTGGGTCTGTTCGAACTGACTGGACAAAAGCATCCTAAATCTAAACAAAATAAATACTAGCATTATCAACACAAATCATCAACAAATCATCAGCCAAAGAGATAAACAATATTCCAAAATCCCAAAAGTAGAAAATTATTTAATTAGGAAATTGATCCAATATAACATAATATAATAATGGAAAAACAATGTGAACCTACAGGATAGAACCTATAGGATTAACTGTTATTTTGAAGGTGAAATGGTAGTTTCAGTCAATGACAATGACAGTTTCAGGGATAACAACCAGGTGTGAGTGGTCACCATGTTTAAAAAAAAAACAAAACAAAAAAAAAACAAAAAACACGGATCTAACAAAGTCTGACCTTAACAGCAGTGGTTAACTTTAGAAAGCATCCTAGAGTTAAAGCTATACTTTAAAAACAAAATGCAGGACTAATCAAGAGTTACAAGAAACATTGCTGCACTAGGAGGCCACACCAGACATGGAAAACAAAAATTCATATACTATTGCCACTCATAAATATGTTACATTGAATCACCATTGAGAATCGTGGGGCCTCATAGCAAGAGGTGTCCTGGGATTGATTCCCTGGTGGCGCGGTTTAGGTCCTTTCTGTGTGGACTTTGGACTTCATTCTAACTGTGTCCGCTTGGGTTTCCTCCAGGAGTTCCAGTTTCCACCCACCGTCCAAAATCTGTCAGGCAGATTGGAGAATAAATTGCCTGTAGGTTTGAGTTTGTGGGTGACAGTGTTTGTCTCTGTCTGCCCAGAAATGGACTGGATAGCTGTCCAGGGTGTTTCCTTGCCTTTCACCCTGTGAGAGCTGGGATAAACTTCAGCACCCCTGCTACCCTAATTAGGACATGCCGTTATGAAAATGAATGAGAGAGTGAGTGAATCACCATTGGTTACCAATGGCAATAGTCAAATATTAATAGGGTTAGCTGTGCAAATTTAATATTTCTTGCTGACGTCTGAGTCGAAGTGGAGCTCTATGCCCGTTATTCATCCAGCCACAGGCCCATCCGTCTGGTCCATCAAGAGTCTTGTTCAGCGCTAGTTGCTTTCAGTCCTTCTTACCATGGCCATGTCTCTGAGCACTGAACACCTTGTACTTCTGGGCACTCCAGATAGGCTGCAGTTCTAGAATATGACAGCACTGGAGGATAATAGGCTTATGGAGGATAATAACTTCACATTTGATTCTTCTCAATTCTGTCTGTTTCAGTCTGTTCAAGTCTTTTTTTCTCAACACGTTTCTTACGACCCTGTTGACTATTTGCAACAAACTGTTTGATCACGATTCTAAGAGTGCTGCATCCCTCTGAAATGTAATTTTTTTTTTTTTTTTTTTTTTTTTTTTTTTTTTTTTGACTTTTCAGAGTCAGTTATATCTCTCTTTTGGCCCATTTTGCCTGAGCAAAAGAAGCTGTCTAATAGTTATGCACATTCTGATATAGGGTGTTGATCTCCTTAGGTCACACTCTCCCTCATTTCACAAATAGACATTATCTGATATTCTTAAATCCTATTAGCTTGCATATATAGCTTGGAGTTGGAATATATAAAAATGATGATACGGTCAAAATACTGACTTGCCTAATAATTGTGCACACAGTATATATAAAGCAATTTATCTTAGAGGTAAACTGAGAAACAACACAATTTTTTGAATGAATACAAGTGAAATAGGAATACACTGAAATTACTTGTCAATGAGTACATCAGATTAAACAATTTCAAATCTGTGTGGGTAAGTATATTGACATTCTCAATGTAATTTGATGTGCAAAAGTCATAACCAATTGTTTTTCCAGCTGTATGATTCTAACCAATGTTTTTAACTAAAAGTATTATTTTTTTGTACTTATTTTGCATTTATCCTAATGTTATAGATTTTTTCATCAGCAATAGCACATTGCTTTTAGATTGTGAGCATAGATAATTACTTTTTTTTTTTACCCAAATGTTTTAAGTTTCTCTGGCATAAAAAAGAAAGATCAAGCATTAAAATTCTAAATAATAAAAAAGTTCCATTTACCCAGGCATTACCACTTCTGGGCCCAGGATTACATAACCGGCATTCTGGATTCATCAACCACTCCCTTCAACTGTTGCACTGACCTGCATTATTATGCACTATTTAAAAGCTACCAGTTCAACCAGTTCTACATTTGTTTCTATGGAAGTTTTGATTCTTGTACATTTTAAATGTTTTCTTTTGTTCTTGCTGTGCACTTGCGTCTCTATGTCCCCTTCTCTTACACACATGCTGTCATGATGGAAAAACAGACCAATCAAGTGATAGATGGACTGAAAGAGGTCTGCTACTCCACCCACTCCTTCCCCTTCTCATGCACAGCCACAGGTTCCCCTCAAACAGCCACCCTCATTGGCCAGACTCTATGTTTCACTCCTTGAACAATATGGAAGTGACCATGCAGCTTGTCAGAGCTTCCTCCTTTCCTTTTCACTTTACTTCAATCAGTTAATAAGTTAATTTACTGATTTATAGATGGAGCTGACATGCTGGGATGCAGGTCTATCACTTGAAGGCATAGCTGACCTGGCGATCCGGTTAGACTAGCATTGACTTGAGAAGCCAGCCAATTAGTCAGTCAGTCATTTTCTGCCGCTTGTCCCAAACGGGGTCACGGGGGAGTGCTGGAGTCCAACACAGGGCGAAGGACGGGGGACACACCTTGGACAGGTCGCCAGCCCATCGCAGGATTTGAGAAGAAGCCCCTTCAAATACCTCCATAGACAGTGAACCCGCCTGCCTCATCTTTGCTTCGCTTGACACGTTACTGCAGCCACAACCCAGGAACCGATGCAGCTGGGAGTGACTCGTGTGTTTGGGAGGGCCTGTGTGTTTACTATGGCAGCACAGACCCAATCAAAAAAAGAGGAAAGCAAACATGCTTTTGTACTGATATGCCCCTGTTAAGTCGATCCCTGACCCAGAATCCATTCTGCTTCTGGCTGTGTTGGCTGCTCCAGTCCAGTGGGACATTGAGAGGGACTTGGCCCCGGAATCCAGGAATACACCAGCCCAGACGTAGCACCCTCCTGGTCAAACATACATGCCTCTGTGCTATGCCAGCTGCTGATCTGTTGGGCTCACATCTCCCCTGACTTAGTGATGGACAGCAGCCTCGTTCACAAGGTCAATATGCTCTTGGACTCCCAAAGCTGTGGAGGAAGACTGCAGTATCTGCAGAGGGATACAGCTCAGAGGAGCGGAGCTGGGTCAACTCAAAGGACGTTTTGTTTGCTCAGCAACAAGGACTTTTCCTGAGGTAGACCGCCCAGCCAACCATGATGGCCTGCACACCTGGCACCTGTAATCTTGCAACATGTTGGTCGATGCCACTGTGGTCCACACCTGGGGGTACTGAGTCCTCCAGGCTCCACCTGGAACCTGGGCATTTCCACACTCCCCAGACTAATGAACCAGTTTTACCAATCACTCCCTTCTGTTGCCCCTAATATCCCTCACCTGCATTTTACCCTCTTTAAGAGTTGCCTGTCCAACCCCAGTTTTTCCGTTCTATGTTTGTTTCTATGGGTGTGATGGTTCTTGTACATTTTAAAACTTGTTTTTGTCTCCATGTCTTTTACAAATGCCGCCCTGACAGATTGCAAACCTTTTTTTTAAATTTATAACCATACATTCTAACAAAAGATGGAAAGTGAGAGGATACCCGAGGAGTGGAGACAAAGTGTACTGGTACCGATTTTCAAGAATAATGGTGATGCACAGAGCTGTAGCAATTATAGAGGGATAAGGTTGATCAGCCACAGTATGAAAATATGGGAAAGAGTAGTGGAAGCTAGGTTAATAAAAGAGGTGATGATTAGTGAACAGCAGTATGCTTTCAGTGCTCTTTGAGAAAGAGCACTAGAGATGCAATTTTTGTTCTGAGGGAGCTGATGGAGAAGTATAGGGAAGGTAAGAAGGAGTTGCATTGTGCCTTTGTGGACTTGGAGAAAACATGTGACAGGGTGCCTAGAGAGGAGTTGTGGTTTTGTATGAGGAAGTAAGGAGTGGCAAAAATGTGAGTAGTTCAGGATATGTATGAGGGCAATGTGACAGTGGTGAGATCTGCAGGAGGAGTGATGGATACATTTAAGGCAGAGGGTCGATTACATCAAGGATCAATGATGAGCTCATTCTAGTTTGAATTATCTGTAGCAAGAGCAGGGAGCAGCTGGAGGAGAACCTGGAGAAATGGACATATGTTCTAGAAAGGAGAGGAATGAAAGTGAGTAGGACAAAGACCGAATACATGAGTGTGAATGAAAGGGAGGAAAGTAGAGTGGTTAGCATGGATTGAGTAGAGGTGACAAAGTTGGAGGAATTTAAATACTTGGGATCAATAGTTTAGAGTAACGGTGAGTGTGGAAGAGAGGTGAAGAAAAGAGTCCAAAAAAAAGAAAGAAGAAAGAAAGAGGAAAAGAAAAATAGAAGTGCTTTTTGGAATTTGCTGACTTCTGAATGGATGGTCTTGGAGGAAAGACTTGGAGGAAATTATCATGTACCTAGGAATTTTACTACAAATCATTGCACACAGCACAAGTTTATTAACACATTTTATTTTAGTTTAGCTTATACTGACGTTGCAAAATGGTGTGACTAAAAAAAACCCCCCAAAACATATCAAGAAGAAAAAAAATTTCTCTCTCTCTCACACTCTCTTTCATATATATACGTCTCTATCACCCTACCTCACCACAGTCTTTAATCACTCCAGTAATGTGATCTGCAGTTTGACAGTTAGCATTCTCCTTCAAGTATGTGTTCACCCTTCTAACATTAATGACTAGTGGGGCTGTTCTATCTAGTGGGTAGAGTTCAACATGACTAATTTGAGAAGAAAATCTGGGAAAAAAAAATGGTAAATTGCAGAAAAATCAACAAGTCAAGTCAAGTAGGTTTTTATTGTCATTTCAGCCATAGACACAGTACACAGTGAAAACTAAATAACATTCCTCCAGGATCCTGGTGCCACACATAAGGCGACATTAGACACCACATAAAACACAAGATAAGACAAACAAGTGCAGAGAGCACAGCATGGACAACAACAGAAAGAACAACAGACAGTACATTTATCCATCAGAGAGCTGCAGTGTTATGGAACAAAGCAGCACAAGTTGTTGGGCAGTGTAACAGAGCAGCAGTGTTATGGCTAAAGTGCAGAGTGCAAAATAGAAATAATAATAAGTGGCAGTAAGGTCGTCCATGTACATGAATGTGCATTAGTGCATAACAGGAGGAAAAAAATTCAGCAGTAGCAGAGAGCAGGTTATTGAGAAGACAACAGTTCAGAAATCTGATGGCAAGAGGGAAGAAACTATTTCCCAGCATGGTAGTGGAACGGGCCATCTGGCCCGCATGCTGCGGAACCTTTTCCCGGATGGCAGGAGGGAGAAGAGAGTGTGGGATGGGTGAGAGGGATCATCCACAATGTTGGTTACTTTGCAGATGCAGCGAGTGGTGAACATGTTCTGAACAGAAGGCAGAAAGACACTGATGATCTTCTCAGCTGTTCTCACTATTTTTTGTAGGGACTTGCAGTCTGAGACGTTGCAGTTCCAGTACCAGGTAGTAATGCATCTACACAGGGTGCTCTCGATGGTTCCTCTGTAGAAGATGTTGAGAATGGGAGGTCGGAGATGGTCTTTCCTCAGTCTGTGTAGGAAATAGAGATCCTGCTGGGCTTTCATTGTGATGGAGTTGGTGTTGAGGGTCCATGTGGGTTGTTGGATATGTGAACACCAAGAAACTTGGTGCTCTGGACCATCTCAATGAGGGAGGTGTTGATATTCAGTGGAGAGTGGTATCCTGAAGTCAACAACCATCTCTTTAGTCTTGTCCATGTTCAAATACAGGTTGTTGGTTATGCACCAGTCCGTCAGCTGTTGTATCTCCTCTCCGTACGCAGCCTCATCACCACCGCTGATCAGACCCACCATGGTTGTATCATCAGCGAATTTGATGATGTGGTTTGAGCTATGCTTGGCTGCACCGTCGTAGGTCATCAGTGTGAACAGCAGTGGGCTAAGCACACAGCCCTGAGGGGCCCCTGTGCTCAACATGATGGTGTTGGAGGTGCTGCTACTGATCCTGACTGACTGGGGTCTTCTCACTCAGATGCTGAGGGATGGTGTTGAATGCTGAATTGTAGTCAGTGAACCGCATTCTGACATATGCTCCGCTCTGTATGCGCCGGCCATGTTTGTGTAAAAACAGTCCAGCATGTTTTCCCCCTTCATTGAAAAAAATCCATATATTGATGGAATGTAGGGAGAACTAACTTGAGATTTGTGTGATTGAAATATCTGGCAATGATGAACAATCTTTCTGGATGGGAGTTTTGGAGCTCGCTGATTGCTCCATAGAGTTCAGCCAGTGCGCTGTTAGCATTAGCGCTGCTAGCATTAGCGCTGGGTGGGATGTAGACCGCCATGATATAAACTGCAGAGAACTCCCTGGGCAGATAAGGTCTGCACTTGACTGTCAGGACCTCCAGCAGTGTTGAGCAGTGAGTCGAGACCAGCACAGTGTTCGTATACCATTGTGTGTTTACGTAAACACACAGTGCCCCCTCTGTGAGTCTTTGTTTCTGTCCGAGTGAAACGCGGAGAGTCCGGCTAGCTGGATGGCAGTGTCTGAAACGCTGTCGCTGAGCCATGTCTCCGTAAAAACAAAAACACAGCAGTATTTGTACTCATGCTGGGTGGTCAGCTGAAGTTGCATGCAGTCCAGTTTATTATCCAGGGAGCGGACAGTGGTGAGAGGACAGATGGGATAGCCGGTCGGCTAGCGTTAGCCCTTAGCTGAGCCTGGACTCCAGCACGTTTGCTATGTTTCTGTTTCTGCATTTTGTTATACTTTGGCAAATACTGCTTTGACCTCTTTCTCATCCAACAGATGGTGTTAAAAACCGTTTTAAAGACTTTCCCTCTAAACACTAGTTTTTTATAGACCACCTTATAAACCATTCATTCATTCATCTGTTTTCCAAGCCACTTATCCAGGACCAGGTGGCATTGGTAGCTGGCTGAGGAGGTTAGCTAAGACTTCCCTTTCCTTTGCCGCTTCCCTCTCTAGGGCAAGGGTCACAACCTTTTTGAAACTGAATGCTACTTCATATGTACTGAGCCATACGAAGGGCTACCAGTTTGATTTTAGGCACTGCTCAATGGTGAGTTGTGCTATTTTTAGTTGTGCTATTTATTTTTGGAGGCACCCAGGATCTTTACCAGATGCCCAAACTGCCTCAAAAGGCTCCATTCAATACGGAGAAACAATAGCTCTACAGATATGTCTGAGCTCCTCAATGTATCTGTATCTGTGACCAGCCATCCTTTGGAGGAAACTAATTTCTGACACTTTTTGCTATCTTATTCTTTCAGTTACTACCCAGAGCTCATGACCATAGGTGAAAGTTGGAATAAAGATTGATTAGTTAGTTGAGAACTCCTTCTTAACCACAATGGTATGGTACAGCATCTGCATAATTGTCGCTGGATTGCCATTCATTGATCTCTCATTCCATTTTACTCTCACTTGTGAACAAGATCCTAAGACACTTAATCTCCTCCACTTGAGGCAATAACTCCTTTTCAACTCAGAGAGGGCATACTACCTATTTCCAGTGGAGCACCATAGCCACAGATTTGGAAGTGGAACATCAGATTTGGAACATCCCTACTGTTTCAGACTTGGCTTAATACTATCCAAATGCATGTAGGTTAACACCCTGATGAAGCCAACAGAACCACTTCAACCACAAAAAGCAAAAATGCTATCCTGAGGCCACTATACTGGACATTTTCTGTCCCCTGAATGTATCTTGAAATCCTGTCCATGAAAATCACAAACAGGATTGAGGAAAAGGTGAAACACTCACTAAGAAACCACCATCCTTGTATGCCATTCCAGGCACCCATGCCACATTGAAGCGATGTCAGCCATGACACCCATGGTCTCAGGTCAGATAAATACTGAATGTTTGTGTACATGATATGGAGCCAGTCCTCGGAGGGGAGCTTGCAGGAAAGTGCCTTGTAGTTAGACTTGTGGGGTTGCCTTCTTGTGCTCAGCACTTGCAAGAGGAGAAATAGGGGCCAGGTGCAATGCCAGAGGGGGTGGCTGTTTGAGGCATAGGCCCTTTGCCCGGACACTTGGTACAGAAACTGGCTTTTGGTACATGGAACCAAGGAGGAAGGAGCCAGAGTTTGGACTTGTGTGCAAAGCATGGATTGTCCAAAACAAAAACCATGAGCACATCTCATGGTTCATAAGGTTCATCTCATAATTATGGACCAATGGACCAATGTAAATAAGTTTCCATTTTTTACCTTTTGCTTTATTTCCTTAGTTCATTTCTTTACTACATCAATCTCATTATCCTTTGGGCCATTTCACAACCATTGACAAAGGCAATTAGTGTTCTGTGGCCAAGCAAAGTTCAAAGCTTACTATGATTATCCCAATATAAACCATTGCAATTCTGGATACCCCTGGGCATCAAACTGCTATGAAGCCACTGAAAAGGGTTCACATCTGCAGTCTAAGTTCCATAGCACGAGAGAAATTGATGTGAAATTCTATGCAAGGACCTCATTTTCCAGTTAATAAAATCTCTCCCTAATTAAATTATAGCCTGCATAATTCCACTGGATCCATTGTACAAAACAGCATTGTCCACTGCTCTGGAGCTGAAAAGAGGAGAACCAGTATGGTGTCCCTTTTTGGTCCTCTTAATGAACAGGCAAAAGAGGGGGTGTATGACTGAAGGGTAAGACCAGGCGGGCTGATGGGTTTGCAAAGAGGGGTCCTCTACCCATCAACCTGCTCAGAACTGGGGGCAGTGCTTTAGGCATATTTCCAGTTAAGGAACAGGATCAGGGGTGTTCTTGCATGGGTTATCAAAATGGGAAAAAACACATTATTAATTGTAAAATTTGGCAGTATTTATGTTCCCAGTTCATCAAAAGATCTGGCTCAGTGACCTCCTCTTGGGAGCAGCCAAGCTTGTGCTAATGAGGCACTTGTTTAATTTTCTTTCAAAGGGTCAGACATCTGTGAAAATCCCTCTTCCTCCCCTCCCTTGCTGGGCCTCTTTCAGCAATCTGACGCACACAAAGCCAATTCATCAATAGGCCTTAGGCCCCTCTCTGGTTTGATGAAGTGTCCCCCTGAATAAAGCAGATAATGTATTCAGAGCATAGATGAACAACTGCTATTAACTCTCATCTCACAGCACAGTTCAAGCTCATCACCAGAATTCAATAATGCTCTGAAGTGAATGAAGAGATGCTCTCAGTGAACCTGTCTTTTCAACTGATTTTCCTCTGATGAGGAATGAGGGGTGCATCTTAAAAAAGCTTAAGGGGCTGTTATTCACTCAGTTGTCTAAACTGGTTGATTTTAATAAAGACTTTGATGGGGATGGCACCTTGCTCAAGGGTACCTGAGGGCAACCTACTGGGAAGGGATTTAAAACCACAATCGTTCCAATCCTGGGGCTTTCTCCCTAACCACTAGGCCACTGCTGCCCCCTACAAAAAGTGATTTATTTGCATAAGATATCAACAAAAATGTGTATTCTAAATGAGGAAAAAGTTAGGATACCCTACCCCCTAATAGCTAGTGTTACCCCCTTTGGCTGAAATAACCGCAGTGAGAAGCTTCTTGTAGCCAGTCTGACATTGGTCTGAGGAAAGTTTGACCCAATCCTCAATGCAAAGCTGTGAGATATTTCAGAGGTTTCTTGCATGTAAAGCGGTATCTTGCATGATTCCTTGCATGGGCAGCGGTGGCCTAGTGGTTAGGGAGTTGGCCCAGCATCGGAAGATTGTGGGTTCGATTCCCTCACAAGTAGGTTGCCCTGAGGTGCCCCTGAGCAAGTCCCCATCACTGCTCCCCGGGTGCTTTCAATAGCTGCACACTGCTGCATGGTGTTTGTGTGCATGGGTTAAAAGCAGAGGTCCAGTTTCGTTGTGGTTCATGCTTGCTGTGCTGTGACCTTGCAATGACAAGGGTTGTCACTTTCACTTTTTTTACAACCTTTTTCAAGTCACCCCACAGCTCAATGGGATTAAGATCTGGGCTTTGACTCAGCCAATCCAGAACTCTCTATTTCTCAGTTTTCAGCCAGTCCTTGGTAGAGTTACTGGTATGTTTTGGGTCATTGTTGGGTTGTAGGGTCCAGTTCCGCTTCTGCTTTAATGTTCTTAAGGATGGTCACACATGTGCCTCAATGGTAGAATTCATGGTGGTTTCTATGATGGTGAGCTGGCCAGGTCCCGCTGCAAAAAAGCATCTCCAAACCCTGACACTTCCCCCTCCATGCTTCACAACTGATATGAGGTTTTTTTTCCTGCAATGCTGTATTTGTTTTATACCAGACATGTCCTTCCTCTGTTTTGGTGTCCATATAATTCAATTTTAGACTCATCTGCCCAAAGAACATGATTCCAGAAATCCTGGTCTTTGACAAACCTCAGTCTGGCCATGTTTCTCTTAGAGAACAAAGGTTTCCTCCTTGCACACCTCCCTTGCAAGTTAAAGTTGTGCAGTCTCTTTCTGATTTTAGAGGCATGCACTTTCACATCAACAGTAGCAAGAGCCTGCTGTAGGTCCCGTGATGACATTGTAGGGTTTTTAGAGACTTCTTTGTGGTCTGCTCTCAGGATGAACTTGCTTGGATGGCCAGACCTGGGTATGTTGGCAGTTGTTTTGGAAGTCCTCCACTGTTTTCTGGACAGTGGAATGGCTGATTGCAAATTCTTGAGATCTTTTTAAATCCCTTACCGGATTTATAAGCTGCTACAATCTTCTTTCTGATGTAATGATGTTCTACTAATGTGCACCTGATGTGCTACACCTGTGTGAGATTTGAGCCATTTGAATTGGAAATAAAGGTGGGTGATGTCCTAATTTATTCATCACAAGAAATCACATTTTTGTAGAATTGAATTAATTGTAGAAATTTTACTCAAGATTTTGAAAAGTCTTTCCTTCAGGTTTAATTGTTTAGTTATATTACTTGAATCTCCCAGTATTGTTACAATTGTCTTTTACAATTGGTAATTGTCTTCATGTGTCCACACTCCCAGGTGGGTCTCTCCTGCTGCCAGCTTTCCCTGCTCCTCAAGAGGGCAGGATTCTGTTGCCGCTGGCTTCTGGTACTTTTTTTTGTCAACCCTGTTCTGCTGCCAGCTCTCCTTGCTCCTTAGGAGGGCGCCCCTCTTTCACTGCTGGCTACTGTTTCTATCCCTGTCACAGTACTTGTGAAAGTTCTTACCGCTGTGTTTCTACCTGTCTATCTGGAGCTGGTTTGTGCCAAAAGTTGTGCTCTTGAAGGGGGGGCTTCTGTCATGATGTGCATAGCTCTGTCCTGAACGGGCCCACCTTCTCGCAGTTGGTACTTCATCTTGGTGTGCCTCATTGGACATAATTTGTGTATACACCTCTGTGAGTTAGGGCAGAGCTGTCAGTCATTGTTTGTCCTTTGTATTGCTGTGGCATCTTTATGAGTGCAAAGTATATTGTGTTAATTTTTTAATTTGTGTTTTATGCTTTTTCATTTTGTATTCGTCTCTAACAAAAGCCTGTCTGTGATCCTAATGTTTACATCCTGTCTCATCAGCTACAGTGTGGCAGTCAAAGAAGGGTTGAGCAGACTTAGACCCTAAAGGCTAATCGCAACTACAGTGTTTGTTGCTATAACTGCTTCACTAAGGAGTACCATTTGTTCATCTTGATGAGCTTGATTTGGCAATAGCTTCATTAGAAAACAACAAAAAGCATTAACAGTGCTCATAAACATGGCTTGCCACAGAGCACCAACAAACATTGCAGGCAAATTACCAAGCACTGTCAGCTGCATTAAATATACTCCTTAGATATGGTAAAAAATGTCTGAGATAAACACAATGTCTATATATATAAAATAAAAATCCCATTCAAATTATAACACTAATTAAGGCTGCTTGACAATATATAATTTTTTCTTCATACAGCTTTTTTGTTGTTTAGGTGGCCTAGGCCAGCATTAGCATTAGGGTATGGAGCTATAGGAGTTCCCCATATCTGTCCCCCATATCAGCCATTGTCTCAACCTTCTTTCTGTCTCTTCTTTCAAGTTTGTTGATATACACTTTATTAGTATTTAAAATATGACTGTAATATTTATACAATGATTGTGTAAAAACCTCTTTTAAGAATTGTTACACCCCTGTTCTATAACTGATGATTGGACATACTGTTGACCTTAATCTCATGTGCCAAAATCCTCCAGAAGTTCCTCATTTTACTGACAGTATTTTTCTACAGAGAATGCAGCCCAAATAAAAATGTGAAGTCTGGACAATTTAGGGCAAAGTCAATGGATGTGTTGCTGCTACACAAGATGTGGCATATGATAACAACAGGAAGATTAAAGAAGTATTTTGCTGTTTTCTCTGAAAATCAAACAAGCCAATAGTTCCTGCCAAATTGTCACATATGCAATGCCAAAGGGTACAATGAATGAGACTGAGAGAGGACAGAGATCAACTGAGAAGAGTAAGACAATAAGAGAATTAGAAACTGATGATTAGCGCTTCAAAGTGAATAAAAGGAGCTTCCCCTTGGCCTCCAAAAGTGATGAAATCTTATCTACATAAAACATCTTTGAGACAAAAACATCTACATCTTTGAGAAATTTCAGTCTGGTTTTCAACCACACCATAGCACTGAAACAGCGCTAGTGAAAATAGCAAACGATCTGTTAATGACATCTTACAAAGAGCTTACTAGTCCTCCTCACCCTTAGTGCAGCATTTGACACCATGGGCCACAATATCTTACTGCACAGATTAGAAAACCTGGTTGGTATAACAGGAACAGCTCTTTCCTGGTTTAAATCATGCTTGACCAACCGTTATCAATTTGTAAACATAAATGAAGAAATGTCAGTTCATACAAAAGTTAGATATGGAGTTCAACAAGGCTCTGTCCTAGGCCCCCTACTCTTCATATTATAAATGCTCCCTGTGGGTTCAGTTATCCAATTTCACTGTTATGCTGATGACACACAATTATATATCTCAGCTAAACCTGAAGATAAACTCAAATTAAAAAAGATTGAGGATTGTATAGGATATCTAAAAGAGTGGATGTCACTCAATTTTCTTATTGTTCTGTGAAAAGTGTTCTTTTGCTAGGTCACAAAATTGTTAGAGAAAAACTTTCAGGTTTTTCAGTTTTTTCAGGTAATTTTACAGTTAATCTTAAACACACTGTCTGGGCGTCACAATTGACTCCGATCTATCTATAGATGCACACATTGGAAATATCACTAAAATTGTTATCCTTCACCTTAGAAACATTGCTAAACTTTGAAGCGCACTCACACTACCTGATGCAGAAATACTGATACATGCATTTATCACCTCAAGATTAGATTTTTGTAATGCCCCACTGTCAGGATGTTCCAGTAAAAGCCTTAATAAACTCCAGTTAGTCCAGAATGCAGCAGTCCAGTCCTCACTAAATCCAGAAAATTTTATCATATTAGCCTTATATTATCTAGACTTCACTGGCTACCTGTGAAATTCCGCATCGACTATAAATTTTTACTGCTAACCTACAAAGCCCTACATGGCCTATTTCTCTGTGGAGTATCTCTCTGAGCTTATCTCCAGTTATGAACCTTGATGCCCACTTAGATTGCAAGGCGCTGGTTTTCTAACAGTTTCCAGAATTTTGAAAACAACAACAACAGGGGGAAGAGCCTTTTCATTCAAAGCCCCCCATCTCTGGAACAGTCTTCCAGCTGCTGTCCGGGACTCAGACACACTCTCAGTATTTAAGTCCAAACTAAAGACTTACTTTTTTAGTCAAGCTTTTAGTAATTAATTTCCCTGTTAAGAGGTGCAGATCCAGGGGTTAACGGATACAGAGAATTACTGTAAACTGGGATATTGGTGCTGCTGGCCCACCACTCTCACACTCATAAACGCACGCTCTAAAAACTCAGGGACAAACCAAGGCCCAAACAGGCCGGTGGATTTCTTTATCCATTGTTTGCCCAGAGATCCAAAACAAAATCAAAACTAAAATTCAGGGACAAACCTGGCCCAGACAGATCAGTAAATTCAGGTTATTAAGGGTGGTGTGGGGGGGTCGCAAGTGATTTTTTACATAGTTTTACATGAGCAAGGGGGCTTCAACAACTAAATGCACTGTCAAGTCTTAGACCACACGTTGACAAGAGAAGATTTTGGATATATTACGTCATCCCCTACTAGGGACCATAAAGAAAGAAATGGCATACATGTTCTTTAGACACCACATACCCAAAAGCCATTTTTGAGTGCATGCTCATGCTTAAGTTGAAGATGTCGGAGCTATTATTTCATCCTTTTTCATTCTGACACTCTGACAATCCTCACCATATTTTAAACTGCAATTAACATACGTTGCTTATTAATGTTAGTGATTAAGCCAGTTGCAGGCTCTGATTAAAATATTTCCCCTTGATTAGCAAGCAGTAAACATCTTGGGAAGGCCAAGGCTGATTATCAAATGACTGCAATCATGTTCTGTCAGAAAAAATGAAGAAAAACAAAATACAGAAAGAAGGGAAAAAATTATTTGGGTGAGTTCAGTGAAGGAAGAGATACAAGGATGTGGAGGCTGAGTTAGTCCACAATTAAGGGGCATTTTAAAATTATTTTAGCCTTCTCTCTTTTTGTTTTCCATTTTCGTCCCAAAAGAAAAGAACTCTGACTACTTAATTGGAGGAATCAAATTTAGTCAAGCACCCTGTTGGCTCAGGCTTACATCATTAAAGTTGCCATCTAAAAAACATCAAACACTAGGCAGCATTAATGAGGCAGATGTATTAATTTCCCATTTATGAGCAGCTAAGAGACTCTGCTGCTGCTCAGTCTTCTACCTCTCTCTTTATCTGACAGCACTATTAATGATCTTTAATGCCCCACAGGCAGTAATAGGTCTCACTGGGAGAACAGACACACTACAATTTGTATGGAGGATTTAGACATAAGAGCACAGCAGAGCAGAATGAGAAAGGGAGCAAGAGTGCATTCTGCTTGGGGAGAATGTCAGGGTTACACTGTGGAGCAGAACCCAGAGCAAGATCAAAATAATGAAATGCAGGATGTCCATACAAATCAGCTGCTTATAAACAATAAAAAAAGATATACCAAGAACCACAGGCAGTGAATAGAGTTTTACAAATAAAAAAAGGACACAAATAAAAGAATCATAAAACCATAAAAAAAACTGATAGAGTAAGAAGCAAAAAAAAACCCATGTAATTAATTAATGAGTATGCAAAATAATGTATACCAATAACGTAGATGTGTTAGTGAACACAGCCTTTAAAATATACATGCGTATACATGCATCACATCTAACAAGATTTTATGCATTCTCAAATATTTATTTTTTATTACATATTGAAATATTACTTTGCTGACTGTATTTTCCATAACAGCAATTGCTATATTAGTACTTATGGTTCAACAGGTGAGATTGTTCAATCTTAACCTGTCCTCTATCTGCTCTAGGATTTGGATTAGAGGGACATGCAGACACAAATCAAGATCAGATCCATCACAGGAAAAGGAGATTCATTTAGTTTGCCTGGTCTTATGATGCAGCTCTATCACTTCCCTCTCATGCCTTTGCACACCTGCTGGAGATTTACAGTCACCTCTTACATACTTCCTCACAATTGATTTGCTGGCAAAGGACTGCATGCTATGCTGTGCTGGGGGCTATTATGATCATGATGCAGATAATTAAACTGCTGCTCCATTTTCTACTACTGAAGTCTAGAACCATATATCACTCAGCCCAAAAGAACACACACATCCTTGCATTTCAAGTGTTGTTGTTCTCATTGATTTTCAAACAGCAAAATTGTTGCATTTCAGTCATTGTCTGCCACTTTGTTCCAAACAGGGTCACAGGGGAGTGCTGGAGTCCAACTCAGCGCACACAGGGCGAAGGAAAGGGGGGGGGGGGACACACCCCTGGACAGGTCGCCAGCCCATCGCAGGGAGGAGTGAGATGGGGACGGCACCTTGCTCAAGGGTACCTCAGGGCAACCTATTGGGAAGGGGTTCGAACCCCTGATCCTCCGATCACGCGGCAAACGCTCTAACCACCACTGCCCGATTGTTGAATTTATTTAGAAAAATGTTGAGAATGAAATGGAGGAAACAGCAAATTGGTTGGATATAGATTCCAATTATAGACAGAACAGCAGAGCAAAATGGATGGTAAAGTTAAAGAAATGCCTCAAACCTTAGTATTTAACTTTCACCAGGGATATCAATTTGCTTTCCTCTCAGTGTGGGCATTAGTAGTGAAAAACTCAAAGTGAAAAAGGGATTGATGGTGTAGGCACAGATGAGCAGGTACCTTAAATGGCTCTGAATAGAATAACACACCAAAAAGCATTTCTCTGGGCTTTGTCATCAATGGCTGCAGAAGTCAGGGAGAAGGGTCGGTGTTAGGCCCAGTGCTCTTCTCCCTCTACATGCTCCCACTAAGCACTATTATACAGAAGCATAATGTTAGTTACCACTCCTACGCTGATGACACTCAGCTATACCTATCTGTTAAATCATGTGATAAAGCATCAACTGGCACTTTAATTAGCTGCCTCAGTGATATTAGGGATTGGATGAATAACAACTTCCTCTCACTAAACCCCGAAAAAACTGAGCTGCTCTTGTTTTGTAGTAGCGATGTAGACAGGGCCAACTTAATTTCGCATATCCGGGATGCAGGGTTGAAGTTTTCAGTTAGTACTCTGGCACGTAACCTTGGTGTTATTTTTGATTCAAATCATTCATTTAATCCCCATGTTAATGCAGTTGCAAAGACATGCTTCCTGCACTTTAGGAACACTGCCAAACTACGGTGTTTTCTGTCAATGGAAGACACGGCAAAAGTAGTACATGCATTCGTATACAGTAGATTAGATTACTGTAATGCCCTACTTTCTGGAAGCTCTCAGGGCATATTAAGCACCCTACAGCGCATTCAGAACACAGCCGCTAGGATTGTTAGCAGGAGCAGGAAGTACGACCACATAACTCCCATACTCTCCTCGCTTCACTGGCTTCCTGTTAGGTACAGGGCTGACTTCAAGGTCCTCCTCTTAACTTACAAGGCACGTAAAGGTCTTGCCCCAATATACCTAACCGAACTGCTTAATGCCTATAAACCTAATCGCCCACTTAGATCCCAGAATAAAGATCTCCTAATTGTCCCTCGCATAAATAAATGTATAGGAGCACGAGCAAATATGGTGGGGCCCTTGTGATTGTGAACAGCTTGCCTGCTTCTGCACGGGATGCTCGATTCAGTCTCAGTCTTAAATCACGCTGAAGACTTACTTCTTTAGGTTTAATCTTTTACTCGCCCCAATCACTATAAAAGGCCATTACTAATGTCGCTTGAAAGTATATGCACGCACATGCCATCGCACTTCGTTGTTTCCATTTCAGGTCTGTCACTACTGATCCTGCCTATTACTGAACCCCTATTCTATATTTCTCTCTCCCCATATGTCCGGGGGCCCGCTGTGGTCATCAATTGAGTCCAATGCCAAGCTATGATCTGGTCTGTGATGTAATCTGATGCGCCTTTGAGGACCCTGGCAGCTCATTGATACTGGAAGAAACAGTGACTTCACTGATCCTGGGAGTCTAAACCTAACTAACTTTGTGCTCGTTAGTATACCCAAGGGGGTTAAGCCAGTTGACTTAGACCCTCAGAGGTTTTTTCTCCCACATAGTGGAGTTTTTGGTTCCTCTCTCCGTAGTCATCCGCTTTAACATCTATTACTGTAACCTGATCGACCATCACGTAAAGTGCCTTGGGAACTTTGTTGTAAAAGGCGCTATACAAGAATAAATTGAAATTGCAATTGAAGTCTTTATTATCTTTATTATAATCTTCACTCAGGGACAACGTGTTCTGATTTTAGGCTTACTGTGAGTAACAAAGGCCTGACTGGAGACACTGTTTAGGCTTTCTCAGATGAAGACCAACTTTACAGTTTAAGGTTGCAACATGGGAATTTAATCTTCTTAATGTCCACTCTATCTCACTTCCTCTGTATCTATACAGTCATGTGAAAAAATTAGGACATCCTATGAACGCCTGTGTGTTTTGGTAACATTCTTAGACATCTGGGTATTTAATCTCAATTTTAACAATACTGAGAGTTTCAAGTAAATATATTCTAATATATCTAATTCTTCACAATTAAAACTGAAGAAAAGAAATTCTACAAAAATGTGATTTCTGATGCAGAAAATAAGTTAGGCCAACCCCATCTTTATTCCCAATTAAAATGAATCAATCAATAGCCAAGCTGTAGCACATCAAGTGCACATGATTAGAATATCATTCTCAGCATTTTGAAGGAGGTTTGCCTGTTTAAACCTCAGACATTTTGTTTGGTGTGCTCCTGACCATTGAGGTGAGAGTGATATACATGTGAGATCAAAAGAGCTGAGGCCTTCAGAAAGAAGCTTATAAGTCTGGAAAGGGTTTTAAAAAGATCTCAAAAGCATTTGCAATCAGCCATTCAAAGTCAAAACAGATCGCACAACTTAACTTAAAGGAGTGTACAAGGAAGAAATCTTTGTTTCTTAAAGAAACATCAAGGACTGACAGCAGGCAGAGTAGAGTAGAGTAGGAGTAGAGGATCTTTTATTATCCTAATGCATCGGGGAAATTTCAAGGCAGCAGGGCTCTTAGAAAAAAGACAGGTGTACAGAAAGAAAAGAAAAAATATATAAAGATATAGAGAAAGAGGAACAGGAACAAGTACAGGAGAAAAGTAGAGGAGCTATAAATAAATAATAAATTATCTATTTCATATATCTATATATATATACATAGCTACAAGAGTAATATACACGGTAGTAAATATTATGTTTTGAATGAATTATACATATAAAATAATAAGTATAAAATATAAATATAGTGCACAGGAAGAAATGGAGACAGTTGATTCGCTGTGGTGACCCCTAAACGGGAGCAGCCGAAAGAAAAAGAAGAAGAAGAATAATAATATAATATACAATACAGTAATAATAATAATATACAATAATATACAACAATAATAATATAATATATAATAATAATAAACAAGCAATGTAATGTTATGATGAGTTGTGGAGTCTTATTGCAACAGGTAGGAATGACCTGCGGTAGCGTTCTTTCTTACACTGCGGGTGTAAGAGTCGGCTGCTGAAAGAGCTGCTCAGTGCTCGTACAGTCTCGTGTAGGGGGTGGCAGGTGTTGTCCATGATGGATGTTAGTTTGGACAACATCCTCTCCTCCCCTACCTGCTCGATGGACTTGAGCGGGCAGTCCAGGACGGAGCTGGCCCTCTTGACCAGTTTGTTTAGTTTCCCTCTTTCCCTCTCTGCGACTCTTCCACACCAGCAGACCACAGCGTAAAAAACAGCCGACGCTACTACAGTGTCATAGAATGTCCTCATGAGATTTTTGTTTACCCCAAAGGACCTCAGCCGCCTTAGTGTGTCCGTGTTGTGTTTGAAGTCTGCCGTGTACAGGGTGAAGAGGAAGGGGGCGAGGACTGTTCCTTGTGGGGCTCCAGTGCTGCAGACCACCACCTCAGACACACAGTCCTGGAGTCTCACATACTGGGGTCTATTGGTGAGGTAGTCAATAATCCACTCAGACATGTGATGGTCCACACCTACTCCCTCTAGCTTCCCCCTCAGAACTGAAGGCCGGATCGTGTAGAAAGCACTGGAAAAGTCAAAGAACATGACTCTTACAGTGCTCTTGGCACTCTCCAGGTGAGTAAGGGCCCGATGCAGCAGGTAGATGACAGCGTCATCCACCCCAATGTGCGGCTGGTATGCAAACTGCAGCGGGTCCAGGTCCCTCCTGACCAGTGGGTGAAGGTGATGGAGGATGATCCTCTCCATAGCCTTCATCAGGTTAGAAGTGAGGGCAACAGGTCTGAAATGGTTTGGCTCCTTGGGGTGCGACGTCTTGGGGACTGGAACGAGGCATGAAGTCTTCCACAGAATGGGGACACGCTCCAGGCTGAGGCTGAGGTTAAAGATGTAGGTGATAACCTCACAGAGTTGATCTGCACAGTCCCTCAACAGGCTGGAGCTGATGCCATCCGGACCTGCGGCTTTCCTGTGCTTCAACTTCCTCAGCTGACACAGCTTCAACTTCCGCACCTGGTCAGCTGTGATGGAGAGGCTATCGTGTGGTGAGAGAGTGGGAGCCTCCTGATGAGTGGGGTAGCAGGAGGGAGCAGTAGAGTCGTCAGGAGAAAGGGGGGGTAGAGAAGGAGAAGATAAAAGGGGATACGCAGCTGATATCCCTGGTGGGGGTTGCAGAGAGGTGTGAAGGGGAGGTGCCGTTGGAGTTTGCAAGGAGGTGTGAAGGGGGGCGCTGGCATGTGATGAGCTTTGATGGTTGGGTGAGGGGCAGATTCCTGAGTCAAACCTGTTGAAGAACAGATTTAGACTATTAGCCCAGTCCTTATCTCCAGACTCTGGGCCTCCCCTACTCCCTGTGCTCCTACCAGTAATGGTGTTCAGTCCTCTCCACACACCTCTGATGTTGTTTAGTTTGAGCTGCTCCTCCAGCCTCTCTCTGTATCTGTCCTTCCCCCTCCTTATCTCTCTTTTCAGCTTCTTCTGAGCTGTCCTCATTGCCTCTTTATCTCCTGATCTGAAGGCTCTTGACTTCTGCTTCAGCAGAGCTCTCAGATCAGGGGTCAGCCATGGTTTATTATTGGAGTTACACCGTACTCTCCTGGTCGGTACAGTGTTCTCCACACAGAAGGTGATGTAGTCAGTTATGCAGACTGTTAAGCTGTTGATGTCCTCTCCATGTGGGCTGCACAGCGCCTCCCAGTCTGTGGTTTCAAAACAGTCCCTGAGTGCCATGCTAGTCTCATCAGACCATCCTCTCACATACCTCGTAGTGGGGGGTTGATTGCATACTAGAGGTATGTAAGAGGGAACCAGATGGACCAGGTTATGGTCTGAGTGTCCCAGTGGAGGGAGGGTGAGATGCTCTGTATGCATCCTTAGCGTTTGCATACAGTAAGTCCAATGTCCTGTTTTCCAGCAGTCCACATACTGGGTGAGAGTAGGCAGAGTGGAGGACAAGGAGACATGATTAAAATCACCAGAAATCAGGAGGAAGGCTTGGGGATGTGCTTTCTGCAATTGAGACACAACTGTGTGTATTGTTTCACAAGCTGCTGCTGCGTCTGCCGTCGGCGGGATGTAAACAGTTATCGCGATGACTTGCGAGAACTCGCGCAGCAGATAGTACGGTCGGATGCTGACCGCTAGCAGCTCCACGTCCTGTGTGCAGCACTGCTCTTTAACGGAGATGTGCCCTTGGTTACACCATCTCTCGTTCACATACATCACAATCCCCCCGCCTTTCCTCTTACCGGTCTCCTTCGCGCTCCGGTCCGCTCTCACCAGGTGGAATCCCGGTACAGCAGCGAGAGAGTCTGGAGTGAGGTGTGTCAGCCAGGACTCCGTGAAGCACATCATGCTGACCTCCCTGTACTCTCTCTGGAGCCTGGTGAGCGCCGCAGCTCATCGATCTTGTAGATCTGAAAATCCCCATGATGACCGAGGGTACCGATGGCTTGTACCGTCTCTTCCTCTCCCAGTGTTTCACCCCAGCTCTGCAGCCCCGTCTCCTTCGCTGTAGTTCTCTGGGGATCTCTGCTCTCTCGCTGGGCTGTATCGGCTGGTTGCTAAGCACCAGCAGCTGGTCCCGGGTGTAAACAATGAACCCATTGCCTGGTGTCTCACCGCGTGCAGGGTTAAACAGTCCATATACGATTAAAAAACAGAAAAAAAAGTTTACAAGTCTCCTCAGACTGCTGTACTTGTGACAGATTAGATTAGGAAGTGAAAGAAGTAATAAATAAAGTAAAGAAAATAGATTAAATAAGTAAAAAGAACAGAAAGTTGTCAGAGCTCCTGTAACGTGGCGCCATCTTGGAGGTGCCAGAGAGAATGTAGACAAATGTAGACAAAGACCAGGACTTCTGGAATAATGTTCTTTGGACAGATGAGTCTACGATTTAATTATTTGGACACCAGAACAGAGGACATGTCTGGTGTAAACCAAATACAGCATTCCAGGAAAAGAACCTCATATCAACTGTGAAGCATGGAGGTGGAAGTGTCATGGTTTGGAAATGCTTTGCTGCAGCAGGACCTGGCCAACTCACGATCATAGAATCCATTATGAATTCTACCATGTATCAGAGGGAGCTTGAAGAACATGTGAGACCATCTGTAAGAACATTAAAGCAGAAGCGGGACTGGACCATGCACATGACAATGACCCAAAACATACAAGGAAATCCACCAAGGACTGTCTGAACACTAAGAAAGGGAGAGTCCTGGAGTGGCCGAGTAAATGCCCAGATCTTAATCCCATTGAGAATCATATCTTAAAGAATTCTCCATTGAGGAGTGGGGCAAACATTCCTCAGACTGATGTCAGAGACTGGTAGATGGCTACAAGAAGCATTTCAATGCGGTTATTTCACCCAAATGGGGTAACACTAGCTATTAGGGGGTTGTGATTCCTAATTTTTTCCTCAGTTAGAATACACATTTTTGTTGATAGCTTTTGTATAATGAATAAATTATGGTTATTTTTTCATTTTACATCACTTTCTTTTCCAGATCTAAATAAAAACAAGATTAGACATCGATATGTGAACATTTGTGAAAAACAGCTATGTGAAAAAATTAGGACACCCCATTCAAAATTCTGTTATTTATTATTGTTATTTATTATATACTGTATATACATACAGTACTGTTAGAGTTCTTAGGCACTTAAAGTTAATTTAAAAGTTGTTTTAACTTATTAGCATTAACACATCTTTAGAACAAATAACCTCAGGAAAAAGTTTGTCAAAAGGTTGTCTTCTTCTTTTTCTATCAGCTGCTCCTATTTAGTGGTTGCCACAATAGATCAACTGTCTCCATTTCTTCCAGTCCTCTGCATCTTCCTGCTTCAATCCAACCACCTGCATGTCTTCTCTCACCACGTCAAAAAACCTCCTCTTTGGTCTTCCTCTTTTCCCCTTTCCTGGCAGCTCCATCTTCAACATCCTCCTTCGTAATCCTCATCTCTCTTTTGGATTTTAATCTCTGTAATATACAAATTTCTAATCCTGTCCATCCTTGTCACACCCAACAGAAATCTCAGCATCTTTAACTCTGACACCTCCAGCTCTGCCTCCTGTCTTTCTGTCAGTGCCACCATCTCCAACCCATACAACATAGCTGGTCTCACTTCTGTCCTGTAAACCTTCCCTTTTACTCTTGCTGGTACCCGTCTGTAACAAATCCAGCCACTCTTCTCCACTCATTCCAGCCTGCATTCACTCTCTTTTTTACCTCCCTTCCACACTCGCCATTACACTGAACTATTGATCCCAAGTATTTAAACTCCTCCACCTTTGTTACCTCCACTCCCTCCATCCTAACCACTCCACTTTCCTCCCTTTCATTCACACTCATGTCTTTGACCTATTCACTTTTATTCCTCTCCTCTCTAGAGCATGTCTCCATCTATCCAGGTTCTCCTCAAGCTTTGTAGCTGATATTCTATGAGTCAGATTTAAACATATTATTGACCATTATGAAACTAAGTATTAGATAATATGTATTACATTATATGGGGCAGTGGTGGCCTAGTGGTTAGGGCGTCGGCCACGTGATCGGGGGTTCGAACCCCTTCCCAATGGGTTGCCCTGAGGTACCCTTGAGCAAGGTGCCGTCCCCGTCCCGCTTCTCCCTGCGATGGGCTGGCGACCTGTCCAGGGTGCGTCCCCCGTCCTCGCCCTGTGTGCGCTGGGTTGGACACCAGCGGGACCCCGTTTGGGACAAGCGGCAGATAATGGATGGATATTACATTATATTGGAGCAAAACAGGTTAATATCAACTAGTGGCCTAGTGGTTAAGAACTAGGTGCCATAATCATAGGGTCGTGGATTTGAATCCCAGACCAATAAGTTTCCTTGAGGTTCCCTTGAGCAAGGTACTGTCGCCATCACTGCTCCTCTGGTGCTGGATGTACCTGGCCACTGCAAAGATTGCATTTCATTGTGGTTCATGCTGTGTCCTCACAATGACAAAAAACTTTCACTTCCCATTTATAATTTTGGGTTGTTCTGATTTACAGTAGTGATTTTGCCAATCTAATAAGCGAATGCTTCCTCTAGGCAAGAGCTACCACTGCCTTTCTAATTATTCCCATAATTTGGCATGTGTCTTTCTGTTTCATTCAAGGAGATAGGGAAAGGATAATAAAAAATGGTGGTGGGGAAGAAAAAGACTTAAATGAATGAAATGAAAGAATTAAGTGCATGAGACTGGACCAGATGGGTGAGGTGGAATAAATAAGTTTCAGTATGGCTCCCCATATACAAGACACCCAGTCTCTTTGAAGAAATCCTATGAGCAATCAAGGGCTACTACAGCTATTATCCTTCTCCCTTCTTTCCCTACAAGCCCCCAATACACATATCCATTCCTAATTACAGCTACATGAATTGCACATATTGTATTAACACAACCAAATCTCCAAATTAATAAAAAGACCATACTAAGCAATGCAAATCATAATCACACTTCTGAGTGTGCCAGTGTTATTCTGGCAGAATACAGCAGCATGGATGGAAGCAAAGTCTTCCAATCTGTAGTCTGAGCTGCGGGGTAATTTTTTCACCCTTTGAGCTCTGCAAGCAAAGAGATTTGTGATTTGGCTTCAGAATCCCCTTCAAGCCTGTTGCAATCAAAAGCCTTCCCCCACTGGCAATGATGCCACAGCGAATGCGTGCCGTAATCAAAGCTAATGGCAGTCCAACCAACCTCAGTGACCAGTGAGACCTGTAGTATTACAAAAAGTAGCAAAAATAGGAATTTATAAAAAACAAGTGTTTAAAATATCTGTATGTGATTCATGTTTCATCACAAATGGTAGATTATCTAATTTTTATGGGGAGCACTAAAACATCTGTGACATTACATTTTTTTGCTGATTTGAAATAATAACTTTTTTATTTTTTTATGTTTTTCATGTTATGAATTGATGGCTATCCATTTATAAAACTATTCATTTTTTATCCTTAAGTAATGTGAATAGCAGCATTATGTTACTACAGTTGATGGCAAATGTTCTCTCTTGCCTCTTCCTTTAAAACAAATGAGTCTGTTAACACAGAGTACAGAGATGTTCACTTCTTTATAATAAGAACAAAAATGACTGTATTAAAAAGGGAGGGTTAAAGAGAGATGGGAGAAAAAGATGGTATCACGGCTTGCCTAAAGGGAAAACTGACAAATGACAGCCATACCATGACATGATGGGACTGTCAGCAGAATAGTGTGATGTAACTTCCCCCTGAGTACTGAGGAGCCACACACTTGCCTGACATTTTTTTCTGCGGGTGAATATTCAACAACAACAGCAGTATCCTTTTTGCAGTCCATTCATACATATAATGCAGCTCAATGTGTTTCACAACTGTAACGGTGGCGGGGTACCGGAGGGACGTCAGCTCGGAGCCAGGAGTTGAGAACATACTTTTATTAGTCACACTTACACGAACAAGGAACGGGGGACTGCAGTTCTACACATGAAACCCTATAACTGAGGTGCAATTAACCCTAGACATAAGTGATCTGCTAGGCTGACCTATACCTAGTCACTTTAGACACAGGTTACACACACCAATACCCGTTCTGCATAGGTTTGACCTGCCTAATGAGCGCTCTGTTCTGATACATCGGGGCTTGAATAGTCAGCCCAATGATGCACACCTGCCATGGGGCTCAGGTGTGTAGTCGGAAACAAGCGCCCTCAAATACCCTTAACACCTCCTGTGACACAAACACCTTATAAGTGATAGAGAGCGCCACTCTAGTGCCTTTTACAACACCCAGGTGACAGAGGCGCAGCCCTCTAGCGTGCCAGAACACCCCATGTGTGACAGGTCCCCTCCCCCAAAGGCGCGCGGCTCGAGCGCTAGAACATAACCGAGACCCAGGGGAGGCAAAACAACAAGACTAGAACAAACAGAAGCCCCTTGTGGGGACACCTGGTCGGAGTCCATAACAAAAACAAAAAAAACACCTAAAGGACCTCCGACCAGTCACATGTCAGGCAGCTGGTGGTGGTGAGGAGATCCCAGCAGTTCAGATCACCCTTTTTGCCTGGTGCCTGAACTCGGCTCTAAAGTCCCTGGGCTTTTGCCTGACTCCACGGAACCCTGGACTCGACCCAGGACCTGAAGAGCTACACAGAGAGCGTTACAGGGTTTACCAGTCTTTTTCAATGAGTCAAACTCTGCTTACAGCCCCTGTCAGTCAGTTTCATGGCATTGCTTCTCCCGAATCTCTGGGCGCCGGTTCTGGTCCGTCTCCTGAACTGATTAGGTCTGGTGTCTTTTGCCCTTTTCCCTTGTCTGGGTCCTTACTTCCTGGTGCAGTGTCCAGCTTCTGGTTTCCACGCTGAGGAGTTCCCGTGGCTTCCTGCAAGCATCACGCATGTTCTGGGTTTGCTGAGTTGCGGAGGAGAGCCGATGCTAGGGAGCCTAGCCAGTGCTCCCCTTTCTGCATGATTACCGTTTCTCAAGCTGGACTGTTCTCCCGGATGCTCTGTTTCGGCTTTTGCCCTCTGGGTCCCGGCAGGCACTGGTGTCGGAGAAGAGAGTAGAGATTCGATGAGGCCCAATTTACCTTCCATACCTCTGACCTGGTTTTCTGGCTTTCGGTGAGCTGCTGGCCTCAGCAGGGCCTCTCTCCAGGTCAGCCTGCAGAGCGATGTTGTGGTCCTGCACCTGTCTCGGCTCTGTCCTGCACTGATCTGAGTGCCCCCTCCATTGTGGCTATTTTAGCCTCCAGTTTCTCCTGAGTGGTTGGAGTCTCAACTCTCCGTGTTATCCGGCCTATGATCTGGTTTCTCTGTTCCTATGTATTCTCTGATCCCTTTCTTGGGAAATCCTCACAGCGTGTATCTCGAGCAGGACCTCTCTGCCCTCTCTCTGAACTGACTGTTCCTTCCGTGGCCAGCTCACCTTTACTTGAGCCAAAGTCTCCTCTTTTTTGCTTCCTCTGGTCCTTGAGACCATGGCGTTACCTGTGGCATGGAAACTCCCTCAGTCAGCTGATGGTAGAGTCCGTCAGCAACTCCTCCCTGTTCAACAGAAGCCGAACATTACTGCAGCTGATCTGCTCACCTCGAGAATTAAGGACTGGATTATCCTCGCCTCTCTGTGCCACCACGGCTTCGATCCCTCACCGGCTCCACTCTGACTGACTTCTGCAAGCGCCCGCGGCATGTTTTACACCTTTGACACCTCTGTCCTTGTTGAAGTCCCGGTCTCCCACCCTTCCAGACCTCCTCTAGCGACCACCTGTTGCCGTGGCCTCTTGGTGTTACGCTGGTGCACTCTCTAACAACCTGAATGACAACAGCTTTGTTCATAGCATTACCACTTTTTCGCACTAAATAACCTCTAAAAGCTGCCTGGATGCGTATCGCTGATTTTCTCAACACCTGAAATCTTTCATGTTCGCTTTGCCCTGATGCCAGGACCTAAAATATCTTTGAATGAAGATGGCTGACCTCCCTTATAGCCTGGTACTGGCCCCTCCCTGTGTCTTCTGAACACCCAGCCTGAATCAGAGAGCGGCCTGATGGTGCAGTCACAGCCTTAAACCCTCTGACCTCTGAAGCAGGCTTGCAGGAACATTGCAGCGGAGCGCAATGTCAAAACTCCTCTCTCTGTTTTCTGGCTTCACGTGTGGAGCATTACCTCCGGCTGGATTGCAACAACAGTCTGTTTGATGTATGAGTATCGTGCCCGAGCACAGTGTGCCCTGTGAGCCCTTTGTATAACCGTGGCAGCCTGGTGCTTCAGTTTCAGAGTCTGTCTGGTCTTCATCCCTCGGAATGCAGCTTGTAGAACAACAACAGCCCACTTTTTCTCCTTCAAAGACTTAATTTTCTTGCCTCATACTCTTACTAGCTCTATAATATCGCTGAACAGTCTTGGCTGCCCACACAGTAGCTTCAGGTAGTACTTTCTGTTTATGTGTTTCCTCACCTGCCTGAATGGTTACAGCAGCCTCATGTTCAATTCTCCTTTGCACCCGAACTTTCCTTTTAAACTTGCCACTAACCTGGGGCTGCTCCTTCTCTGCTTTCTGTGTAGCAGATGGCCGTGGAGCTGGGTTTGGGAGTCGGCTTCTTGCTGCAAAGAGGGCTTTCTTGGTCGACCTCGGTTGCACGGGCAGGAAGTGGTCTCCACCATCCTCCTGCTCTCTATGTTAGGAACTGCCTTCTTTGCCACTGCCTCGCCTCTCTGGTTGCGGGCGGCCTTCTTTGCATTCCTCTCGGTGGGCTCCGTGCAGTGCCGCGCGTCTTGTGCGGGGGGCGCTAGACGATCCTGGTCTTGGCGCGGGGGCGCCGGGCGGTCGCGGTGTGGCCTTGAAGGTGCGTGCGATCGCGATTAATGGAAGGGCAAGGCGCGTTAGCTACCAACCTCTGGTTGTGAATCGCGCTGGCCGTGTTCCGCTATCAGCTGCACGCGGCGCTTTTCGCTGGCGGATGTGATTACTAGCGCGGCGCTCGCGCTGAATCTCAGCGCGTTGAACGCGTGCCGCGGTTGGCTTCGTCTTCAGCGTTGAGGTGCTGCGTGGTTGGCGCTGTGCTTCGCGTTGAGCGCTTGCGGCGTGGTTGGCGTGCTTCGGCGTTGCGCGCGCCAGCCGTCCGCGAAGAAGCTGCCTTCCATGTGCGTGTGCGGAAAACAGCAGCGATCCAGCGTGTTGAGATGGCGCTGCGCCCTTAGCCTCGGAGATCAGCATCCGGGAACAAGCGTGAACGATCCATGCGGCTTCGGGTCCTGGGATGATATCGAGTGGGAGCAGCGACACTTCGTCCTCTTCAGGCAGCGCTCTAGCTCCTTGCAGTGGCCGTCGCGTCCGTCGCTGCCCACTCCTCCGTCCAGATGCTTGCGGAGGTCCAGAGAAGACGCCTCTGGCCCCCAGGTCCTCATCAGCTCCAGCGTCCGCCGACCTTTTCGCTGCCGCCCCCACAACACGCCTCCTGCTCGCCCTCGTGGCACAAACAGCGTCCAGGTACAGGCGGCTCACTGTAACGGTGGCGGGGTACCGGAGGGACGTCAGCTCGGAGCCAGGAGTTGAGAACATACTTTTATTAGTCACACTTACACAAACAAGGAACGGGGGACTGCAGTTCTACACATGAAACCCTATAACTGGGGAACTGCAGTCTAACCCTAGACACTAAGTGATCTATACTAGGCGACCTATACCTAGTCATAGACACAAGGTTTACACACACCAATACCACCCGTTACGCATAGGTTTGACCTACCTAATGAGCCGCGCTCTGTTCTGACTCATCGGGGCTTAAATAGTCAGCCCCAATGATGCACACCTGCCCGCAAGGGCTCAGGTGTGCTTAGTCAGAACAGAGCGCCCTCTAGCGTACCCTTAACACCTCCTGTGACACAAACATCTTATACGTGATAGAGAGCGCCCTCTAGCGTGCCCAGAACACCCCATGTGTGACAACAACAAGCCTTACTCAAAGTCATAAAGCAAAAATAAGACACACAAAACAATAAAATACAAGCAAAAGAAAAAAAAACTCATTCAAATTATACCAACAATAATAGAAGTAATAGTAAAGTTAATGCAATTAACTAATAATAAAATAACATAAAATAAATGTAAAAAGTCACCACCTTGATTTAAAAGAGAAAATAGGAAAAAGCCTTCCATTGGATAATTACTGTATGGATGATTATGTTTCAGCTGGCACCAAGTTATTTAATCCTAAATGATGCAGTGAGTAACTTCTCATTACTTAAACAACCATGTCGGAAGACACATCTGTGATCATGGAAAAGATGTTAATCTGTTTCAGAAGAGTCAAATTATTGACATGAATCAAGCAAAGAAAACATCAAGGGGATTGCTGAAACTACTAAAATTGGGTTAAGAACTGTCCAACACATTGTCAAAAACTGTAAGGAAAGTGGGGAACCATCATCTTTGCAAAAGAAATGCGGTAGGAAAAAATCTTGAATGATCGTGACCGGCGATCACTTAAATGTTTGGTGAAAACAAATCACTAAAAACAACAGCAGAACTCACGGCTATGTTCAACAGTGAAAGAAAGAGCATTTCCATGCACATAATATGAAGGGAACTCAAGGGATTGGGACTAAACAGCCTTAAGAAAACCACTGATCAGTGAGGCTAATTGCAATAACAGCATTCAATTTGTTAGGGAGCATAAAGATTGGTCTCCGGAGCAATGGAAGAAGTTAATTTGGTCTGATGAGTCCCTGTTCCAGAGTGATGGGAGCATCAGATATAGGTTCAGCTATGTTATGTGCCCAAAGAATGAGGTCATCTTACTGCCTGAATATACTGAATGAACAGGTTATTCTATCAGTGAATTTCTTCTTCCCTGATGGCACAGGAATATTCCAAGATGACAATGCTAGAATTCATTGGGCTCCAATTATTAGAGCGGATCAAAGAGCATGAGACCTCATTTTCACACATGGATTGGCCACGACAGAGTCCAGACATTAACCCCATTGAGAATATTTGGGATGTGCTGGAGAAGAATTAATCTCTACAAGATCTTGGCAAAATATTTATGCAACTCTGGAAAGAAATAAATGTGACAATGCAGAAGCTTATCAAAAGTATGCCACAGCGAATGTGTGCCGTAATCAAAGCTAAAGGCAGTCCAACTGTCACACATGGGGTGTTTTGGGCATGCTAGAGGGCGCCCTCTGTCACCTGTGTTGTGTTTTGGGCACGCTAGAGGGCGGTCTCTATCACACAGAAGGTATGTCACAGGAGGTGTTATGGGTACGCTAGAGGGCGCTCTGTTCTGACTAAGCACACCTGAGCCCCTGCGGGCAGGTGTGCATCATTGGGGCTGACTATTTAAGCCCCGATGTGTCAGAACAGAGCGCGGCTCATTAGGTAGGTCAAACCTATGCGTAACGGGTGGTGTTTGTATGTGTCAACTTTGTGTCTATGACTAGGTATAGGTCGCCTAGTATAGATCACGTTCTATCTAGGGTTACACTGCAGTTCCCCAGTTCTAGGGTTTCAGGTGTAGAACTGCAGTCCCCCGTTCCCTGTTTCTTGTTTGTTTTGTCACTGTGCATAATAAACTTCTGTTCTGAACTCCTGGCTCTGAACTGACGTCCCTCCGGTACCACGCCACCGTTACACCAACCAACCTATGACCAGTGAGTCAAGTCAAGTAGGATTTTAAATGACCAGTAGTATTACAAAAATAAGCAAAAATAGGAATTTATAAAAAACAAGCTTTTAAAATATCTGTAAGCAATTCCTGTTTCATCTCAAATGGTAGATTATTTAATTTTATGAATAACTTTTGTAATTCATGTTATGAATTGAGGGCAGTGGTGGCCTAGTGGTTAGGGTGTTGGCCGGAGGATCGGGGTTCGAACCCCTTCCCAATGGGTTGCTCTGAGGTACGCCGTCCCCGTCCCGCTCCTCCCTGCAATGGGCTGGTGACCTGTCCAGGGTGCGTCCCCTGTCCTCACCCTGTGTGTGCTGGGTTGGACACCAGCGCGACCCCGTTTGGGACAAGCGGCAGAAAATGGATGGCTGTTATGAATTGATGGCTATCCATTTATTACACTTAACAACAGACATAATTGTCAGGGTTTGATTATGTTTTGTTGATGTCAGGGTTTGATTATGTTGATGTCAGGGTCTGATTATGTTTTGTTGATGTCTGGGATTGGTATGTTTGGTTCACGGTAGAGAGTGCTCTGTTCTAACTGAGAACACCTGAGCTCATGAAGGCACAGGTGTGCTTCATTAGGGCTGACTACTTAAGCCCCAGTGACTCAGAACAGAGTGTAGTTCATTCAATAGGTGAAGCCCTATGTTATGGGTTTTGGCTTGTATCTCATTTTGGTGACGTTTATGTTAAATAAAAGCATTTCTTGGATCACTGTCTGAGAGATGACATCCTTAAATAATGTGAATAGCAGTGCTACAGTTGATGGCAAATGTTCTCTCTTGCCTCTTCCTTTTCAAAAAATGAGTCTGTTAACACAGAGCACAGAGATGTTCACTTCTTTATAATAAGAACAAAAATGACAGTATTAAAAAGAGAGGGATAAAGAGAGATGGGGGAAAAGGATGTTATCACGGCTTGCCTAAGGGGAAGCCTGACAAATGACAGCTGTACCATGACATGATGGGACTAAGACTGTCAGCAGAATAGTGTGATGTCACTTCCTCCTCGACAGCTTTGACATTTGTCTGAGTGGAAAGAAGGGGAGACAGAAAGGAAGAGAGGAGGAGTGCTTGTCTCCTCAGTTTTCTTTTAATGTTGGTTCTTTTATCAGTGCTTCAAGTTGTCAGTTGTGATCAGAGTGATACTGGTGCTGCAAAGCATAGATGATAAGACTGGTCTGTCAGCAAATCACACGATTCAGACATATGCTCCTACTCTGCCACCCACTCTTATTCCCAAGAGAGAGAGAGAGAAAGAGAGAGAGAGAGAGAGAGAGAGAGAGAGAGAGACTATGAAAGAGAGAGAAATTGGAACTCTTGAAAGGCTGGCTTTGCTGCGTTTAAAACACTGGTCAGGACATATTTAGTTTGCCATATTCTGGATTAATACATAAACGCAACAAATCAGTGCATATACCGTAACTCATCAAACAAAGCACCTTAAAAAGGGAAGTTGGAGTCATAAGCATTCATTTATTTGTCATCCTTCAAAGATCAATCAGGGCGTGGACAACATTTGCCTGATTTGTTTTTGTCGCACCAAAAGCTACCAATCATTCATTCTGCTATGATTTGCTAGAAGGTGAGAAATTTGGCCAAGGACAGTGTATTTGTGTGTATGTGTGGGTATAGCACATATACAAGGTACACATATTTATTTATAAAGCATTTACAGCTGCTTGACTGTCAAGAGATGACAATTATTCATAATTATTTACTTGCAAATTCTCAATATTGTTTCAGTTTTATAGTGAACAACTGCAGAAAAATTGGTAGGTACTACAAATTTTAATCCACTGCCAAATTTATTAGGCTTGCAGAGATGGATTAATTGAGCCCTTTTGCTATAATGTTGTTGCATGTTAAAAAAAAACACCTAGAGATGAAGTTGAGTTGTACCAAAATGTTTATGATTTTATTGGATAACTTCAGGTAAAACATTTCAGTTCCACATTGCTTTTTCAGGCTGAGCCCAGCTGGACCCTATGAGAGGTCTGATCACCAGGCACTTGCTCTCCCCTCCCAGGTGATGCTTCTCTACATTTAACCCATAATACTAAAGTGGAGCAGTTTGGCTAGGAGATGTGCCTAGTCACCATGATCGAACCAAAAGTTAGTAAAAAAGTGTGCTTGAAACTTTTGCAAATGTATCAAAAATAAACAAAACACAAAAAATAAAACATATACATAGGTATTCACAACCTCTGTCATGACACTCAGAAGTGAGCTCAGGTGCATCCTATTTTCACTGCTCTTTTTTCAGAAGTTTCAACAACTTGATTAGAGTCCTGTGGTAAATTCAGTTGTTTGGACATGATTTGGAAAGGCACACACTTTTTTATATAAGGTCCCATAGCTGTCAGTGCATGTCAGAACACATAAACCAAGCCATGAACTCCTGGGAATTGTCTGTAGACCTCAGAGACAGAGTTGTATCGAGGCACAGATCTTTGGAAGGCTGCCAGAAAAATGCTGCAGCATTGAAGGTCCCAATGAGCACAGTGGCCTCCATCATCAAAAGTTTCGAACCAGCAGGACTCTTCCTAGAGCTGGCCACGCAGCCAATTTGAGCAAAGGGCTAGAAGTGCGTTAGTCAGGGAGGTGACCCAGAACTCAATAGTCACTCTGACAGAGCTCCAACCTCACTCTGTGAAGAGAGGAGATCCGTCCATTAGGACAACCATTTCTGCAGCAATCTACCAAAATTTTTACAAAAATTAAATTTGCAAAGATTTCAAGCAAACATTATGAGGCATTGTCTGTAGAATTTTTGCATTGTGTACTTTTCTTGGGACTTGCAAAGAGTACGAAAATATACTAAGGCTGGCAAGAAAAAAGAAAAATCAGGAGAAGAAGAAGAATCATGAATCATGTTTTGATGGACAACAGAGGACATGAATTGGTGAATGGGGCTGTATGGTGTCAAAGAGTGTGGAAGGTCAGATAGTAGTGGGTTTAGCTAAAATGGAATATAGTGAATACATATTTTAAAGAAGAGGGAGGACTATCGGGCAACTTGTGCAGCAGATTAGGGTGATAAAAGATGTTAACATATTCACAAATGAAGAGCATATAGTCAGCAGATGTTTATTAGTGTTCTAGCTCATGTTAGACAAATTTGGAGACAAATTCAGACAGCCGAATTTCAGCTGATCTGGATATGTGCAGAGGAGAGAGGAATAGTATATTGGGAGAAGTATATTGAAGATGGAACTGCCAGGCACAAGGAGAAGACAAAGGCCAAAATGGAGATTTATGGATGTGGTGAAAGAGGACAAGCAGGTAGTTGGTTTGAAGGATGAAGATGTAGAAGAACTGATAAACTGAGACAGATGATCTGCTGTGGCAATCCCTAAAGGGCCAATTTTTTAAAATAATGTTGGACTTTCCCATTTTTATTTGACCAAAATTTAATGCAAAGAAAGTCTACCAAAAGACCCTCCATAAACTGTAGGCTAAAATTACAAAAGCAACAAACTAGCTTGTTTGCATGGGCTGTTTTGTTTGCCAGTCTAACAACATCAGATTAATGTGCAGCAGTGTAAGTGGGATTTCAGAATTGTATGTGGTTGTTGTTCCTTTTTGGAATCAATAGAATTTCTATCTTTTTCAAATTTAAACAGAAATTTTAAATGTTCAGGGCTGCAACAGGAAAATCAAGAATATTTAGTTAAAAACTACGAATGACATTTTGCTTTAAATGAGATATGTTTTTTGCAGAGAGGAAAACTTTGCATTCTAGCAAAAAACATTGTCACATGATAAACATGTTAAACATTATTATGGGTTAATATTATAATCTGGGACTGATTTGCTGCAATGGAAGCATTGACAGAATTGAGTTTTAAATTATACCTGGACATTTTTTAATCAAGTTTTTAACTCTGATAAATTCCTGAACCAGCCACTAGGGATGCACAAGCGTATACACATTATATTTCTTAGTGCCCGTCCCAAGCACAGATGTAACAGTGGCGGGCTGTGGGAAGGACGTCAGTGCAGAGCCAGTGGTCCAGAACATAACTTTATTGTCCATAAACCAAAAACCAAGATACAAGGAACTAAAAACACGACCATTAACTTAAGGCTTTGCCTTGCAAATGAGCCTCACTCTGTTCTGACTCATTGGAGCTTTCTGTGCCTTCATGAGCTCAGGTGTGCTCAGTCAGAACAGAGCGCCCTCTACTGTAAAAAAACAAACCCAAACTGTGACAGAAGCCCCCCCCTGGGACTCGCAACTCCCGGGACTCCCGAGCTGAGCCTCAGGGGGGAGGCCAACCAAAAAACCTCTCCAAACTTAAACAGCCCCCTTTATGGGGCATCTGGCCGTGCCCACAAAAACCAAACTTAAACAAAAAGTATTTAAGACTCTGACCAGCCACAGCCACGTCCAGGGCTGCTAGCGGTGGTGAAGGGTATCCCACTCTATCCCAAGTTCAGTCCATTTCTTGGCCCTGTGGTCACAGGAACAGAACTTAGTACTCTGCTGAGAGTCATCAAAGTTGCACGTGAAGCTCTTTACAAATTTTTCATTCATGTCCTGATTCCACACCACACTCTGAACTTTGTTCTTCTCTTTGTTTCCGTATTTGGGTTTCACTTTGTATTTTTTCAATACCCTTCTGTCTTTGTCCTTTTTAGAGACCACTCTGTCCATGTTCGAGTTCTTGTAAAAGTCAGAGCTCTATTTGTCCAAAGCGCTGGCATGCATGTTATTTTTCTTTTCGTTGTCCAGCGCTTTTTTCGTTACCTGTTGTATGGAGGCTTCTCTCTCTGTCAGCTGCTGGTTGAGCCTGGTCAGCAACTCCTCCTGTTAAGCGATTTGAATGTCCATGAGAAGTGCATTGTGGTTCACATTGGCCTGTTTGAGCTTTTCTGATCCATTCCTTAGTTTCTCCTGGGGACTGTTCAAGCTTTCAGTTAACCAAATGATCTGTTCTCTCTGGTCTTTACAGTCCTTTTCATATTCCAGATACCCAGCCTGCTTTTCCTCCAGTTCCCTATTAACTTTAGCAAATTCCTCCTGAAGGCAACAGACCTCTGACTGGTTGCTTTCCTGTAGCTGGTGATTCATGGCTTGGAGGGAGCCTTTCTCATCTTCCAATCTCTTACACTTCGCCTCCAGTTCATGCAAAACAAGTCTCAGTTCACTATTCTCATTTTCCGTGGCTTGAGTGCTGGTTAAAATCTCCTGAACATGGTTTCTGCTCACTTCAGCCTCTAATTGTGTCTCCTGAAGCTTCTCTGAGACTTGACAATTGGCCCGTGGAGCATCCCTTAACTTTACATTCAACACATCAAGATCCTGGTTCCGTGCACAAATTTCATGATCCTTGGCGGTGAGGTCAGTCTCCATCTCTTGGAGCTGCTCAGCAAGAACATTTTTGGCCTGTCTTTCTTCGCCCAGAACAGACAGCCACACATTTTCAGATTCCTGAAGCATTTGTTCCAATCTTTGAACTTTCAACGTCAGTTCTTTGATTACTCCATCATTCCCACTAACCTGGAGCTGCTCCTGCGCTGCCTGGCAGACGGGTTAGTGGTACTAGGTTTGGGGGTCGACTCCTTAATGCTGCTTTTCATGCTGTGAAGGGCCTTCTTGGTCAACCTCCCTCGTTGAATGGCGCAGGGGGCATTTTCTGCTGACTTCCTGCTCTCTGTGTCACGGGCAGCCTTCTTTGCCAACATCCCGCTTTCCCTGTCGTAGGCAACCTTCTTTGCCGTCTTCCCGTGTTGAATGGAGCAGGGGGCGTTCTCTGCCATCTTCCCGCGTGGAAGGGCGAAAGGTGATGTTCACTACCAACGTCCCACTTTGAATGACACGGGGGGCATTCTCTGCCGTCTTTCCATGTCTTTGACGCCAACCAGCTCCGAAGCCCCACCTTCCATGCTGCGGGCAGAAAAAGACACGTGGTTCATGTTCTCCACCGATGTCCCGCTGTGATTCATGCAGGGCACGTTCACCACCATCTTCCTGCTGTGAATTACGCAGGGCACATTCTCCGCCGTCTTCCTGCGTTGTAGCCAGTGAGGATCTGGGAGTGGTGTGGGAGGGGGAACGGGTGAAGGCTCTTCCTCTAGTCAGTCAAGGGACTGACGAACCACCACCATTATGGCCACCAGCGCCTGCTTAATCCGGCTGTACTCCTCCAGTCACTCGTTGGGGTCTAGAGAAGAAGCGAGCTGGATTGAGCACGCCAGCAGCTCCAGGCGTCTCAAGAGCTCCATGGCTATTGTGCTTTGTGCCCCGCTGATCCGCTCAAGGAGCTCCACTGAACACACAACCAGCCATGTGGGCACCAAGGTCCCCAGTTGCTGAACCTTTGTCCTGAGGACCTCCACAAGAACTCTGAGTTTATGGTGGCTCATTTCTGTAATGGAGGTGGGGTGCGGGAAAGATGTCAGTGCAGAGCCAGTGATCCAGAACATAACTTTATTGTCCATAAACCAAAAACCAAGATACAGGGAACTAAAAACACCACCATTAATTTAAGGCTTCGCCTTGTGAATGAGCGATGCTATGTTCTGACTCACTGGAGCTTAAATAGTCAGCCCCAATGAAGCACACCTGTGCCTTCATGAGCTCAGGTGTGCTCAGTCAGAACAGAGCACCCTCTACTGTACAAAAACAAACCCAAACTGTGACAACAGATAAATGGCAAGGGCATACGGTGTAAAACTTGTCTAACAGAATATTGGAAGGGGGATTGAGAGGATGCCTGAGGAATGGAGATGACGTGTACTGGTCCTGATTGTCAAGAATAAGGGTGATTCACAGAGCTGTAGTAACTATAGAGGGATAAAGTTGACCAGCCACAGCACGAAGTTATGGGAAAGAATAGTGGAAGTTAAGAAAAGTGTTGATGATTAGTGAATAGTAGTATGGTTTTATGCATTGAAAGAGCATTGTTGGTGTTGATGGAGAAGTACAGAGAAGGTCAGAAGGAGTTGCTTTTGTGGACTGGAGAAAGCATATGACAGAGTGCCTAGAGAGGAGTTGTGGTTTTGCATGAGGAAGGAGCGGCAGAGAAGTATGTGAGAGTAGTTCAGGATATGTATAAGAGCAGTGTGATCTTGGTGAGATCTGTAGTAGCAGTGATGGATGCTTTTAAGGTAGAGGTTGGACTACATCAAGGATCAGTGCTGAGCCCATTCTTGTTTGCAATAGTAATGGACAGGTTGATGGATGAGGTTAGACGGGAGTCCCTGTGGACCATGTTTGCTGATGATAATGTGATCTGTAGCGAGAGTAGGCAGCAGCTTGTGGAGAACCTGGAGAGGTGGAGATATGCACTAGAGAGGAAAGGAATGAAAGTGAGTGGGACAAAAACAGAATACCTGAGTATGAATGAAAGGGAGGAAAGTGGAGTGGTAGGATGCAGGGAGTAGAGGTAATAAAGGTGGAGGAGTTTAAATATTTGGGATCAACAGTTCGAAGTAACGGTGAGTGTGGAAGAGACGTGAGAAAGAGAGTGCAGGCAGGTTGGAATGGGTTGAGAAGTGTGGTTGGAGTGATTTGTGACAGCAAGAGTAAAAGGGAAGGTTAACAGGACAAGCTATGTTGTATGGATTGGAGACGATGGCACTGACGAAAAGAAAGGAGGCAGAACTGGAGGTGTTAAAAATGCTGAGATTTTCATTGGGTGTGACGAGGATGGACAGGATTAGGAATGAGTATATTAGAGGGACAGTTTGGGTTAGACGTTTTGGAGACAAAGTTAGATAGGCGAGGTTGTGTTGGTCTGGACATGTCCAGAGGAGAGATGAGGGTTGAGAAAAGGATGTTGAGCTGCCAGGAAAGAAGAAAAGAGGAAGACCAAAGAGGAGGTTAATGGACGTGGTGAGAGTGGATATGAAGGTGGTGGGTTTGAAGGAGGATGATGCAGAAGACAGGAAGAAATGGAAATGGATGATCTGCTGTGGCGACCCCTAAACGGGGACAGCCGACAGAAGAAGAAGAAGAAAGTTAAATTCCTGACCTTAAAGTTACTGAAGGTCCTGAAAAGAGCATTTTATATGAGGAAAACTTACCGATATGTAACAGTTTCTTTCATTTGCAGTTATTGTTTTACAAGGAGGTCACACTAGACACTGCAAGCAAAGGTTTACACACTTTTACCACTTTTTTAACATGTGAGCAATTTTGGTCATATCTTTTCTGAAATACAGGAAGTTTCAAATCTTTCATAACACAACTTTCACACAACACTGTATACAGATGTATTATAAATATTAAATTACTGAGCATGTTAGACCAATGAGACCTCCTCCAGTGTATATTAAGCTCATGAGCTTGGATGTTTTGGATCATGAGCATATGCTTTTTCATAACACTTTGATCTTTCAATTATTTTTATCTCAGTTAATCTTTGTTTCATCAATCCATATACCCTGTGGTTAATAAATCTCTGTACTTCCAATTTGGTTTTATGATTTTCACTATGGATGAGTGGTTAGCGTCTGATTGTATGACCTATAAATTTCTGTTTACAGAGGATTGTGACACTTTCACAACTGCCTACTTGAAGTAGTTCATGATATCACTGACTATTGTTTTTCTTTCTTGTTCTCAAAATTTTTCTGTCATCTGCTGCTGTCCTTTTTCACGACTGGTTCAATGTCTGTTTCTCAGTACACCAGTGCTTTCCCTCTTCAGGACATTCCAAAAAGTCTGACTGGGTATGCCAAATGTTTGTAAAATGCTTCTAATGAATTTTGGCTCTTTTATCTATGTCAAAAGGACACCCCCCCCCCCCCCCCATTTGAATTGTTGTTTTTAACAACAAAAACAAACTTCACAGGTGAAACCCTGTTCCAATCTTTATCAAACTGAGAGTTGAATTCAACAGCTTTTTAAAGCTTGAACATATAATCTAACAGAACATATATGTGTAAAACGCTTTACAGCCTCTCATACTTACATTTTAAACTTACATGACTTCTACCAGTTTCACTTGAATGTAAAGCTAAAAACTAATTCACTTTTTGCAAAGATTAGTACTGTCCATTGGTTAGCATAACCCAATGAAAAAAAATACTTGGCCTTGTCACATATGTGGTGTTTCTGTCACATGTGAGGTGTTTTGGGCACGCTAGAGGGCGCTCTCTGTTACGTATGAAGTGTTTTGGGCATGCTAGAGGGTGCTCTCTATCACGTATGAGGTGTTTGTCACATGAGGTGTTTTGGGTACGCTAGAGGGCGCTCTGTTCTGACTGAGCACACCTGAGCTCATGAAGGCACAGGTGTGCATCATTGGGGCTGACTATTTAAGCCCCGATGAGTCAGAACAGAGCGCGGCTCATTAGTTAGGCATGGCCTACAGGCAACGGTGGTTTTGGTTTTTGTATGTGGTAATCTGGCAACTTGGTTTAGACTGCAGTTCCTCCGTTCCTTGCTTCTTGTTTGTGTGCTTGTGAATAATAAAACTAAGTTCCGAACTCCTGGCTCCGCACTGGCGTCCTTCAGGCACCCTGCCACCATTACAGAATGAGCCGCCAAAACCGGGACGTCAGGAGCAGAGAGTCACCGCCACTGAGCTCTCGCAGCGCCTGGACCTGCTGGATCGCTCAATCCAGCTCGCTCCCTCGCTGGAGTTCGGCGAACGGCTGAAGGAGTGTGGTCGTGCGGAGAGGGCGGTACGGGTCGTTGTAAAGGTGATGTCATTGGGGCGATTCCTCGAGGAAGAGGCTTCGTTCGCGCCCCTTTCTTTACCGGCTCCTGCTCTCCACCAACCGCAATGCCGGAAGTCGGTGGAACCCGCCTCCTTCGCCACTCACAGCGCCCCGTCTGTGGAGACAGCGCCGTGCAGCCAACACAGCGGTCCATCCGCAGAGACAACGCCGTGCAGCCAACACAGCGGTCCGTCCGCGGAGACAGCGCCGTGCAGCAAACACAGCGTTCCGTCCGCGGAGACAGCGCCGTGCAGCCAACACAGCGGTCCGTCCGCGGAGACAGCGCCGTGCAGCCAACACAGCGGTCCGTCCGCGGAGACCCCGCCCTATGTGAAACGCGGCGAAAACTAAGAAAGAAGGGCAAGAGGCCCGCACCTGGCACAGTACACAACCCCAGCTCCTCAAACCCGTCTGCTGAGCAGAGGGCAACAAAAAATTTAGAAATTAGAACATGAACTACAGGAATCTCAGAAGGTCTGGCTGTCTGTTCTGGGCGCAGAGAGACAGAACAAAAACGTTTTAGTTGAGCAGCTCCAGGAAATTGAGGCTGAGCTCCTCACCAGGGATCAAGTAATCTGTACATGGAACCAGGATCTGGATGCCCTGAGAACAAAGTGTAAGAAATTGGTGGATGAAAACACCTCTCTTCAGGCTGCAGGTGAGCCACCAGTTTCAAGTACATTCCCTTCAGGAGGAACTAGTTACAGTAAATGGAGAACTTCAGGAAAAGCAGGCTAGGTACCTAGAACAGGAGAAAGTCTGTAAGGATCTCAGGGAACAAATACTTTGGCTAACCGAAAACTTGAACCCAGGAGGACTTCAGGGCTGAGTCAGAAAGACTCAGACAGGCCAACTTGAAGCACAGTGCACTTCTCGCAGACATTCACCTACGAGAGGATCAGATCAAAAAACAGAGGGAATTGCTGGCGAGGCTCAACCAACAGCTGGCAGAAAGCAAGACCTCTGTTCTGCAGATAACCAGCTCAACCACCCATGAAAGCCTGAAACACGAGGAGGAGCTCACCACTCTGCGTTCTCAGCTTGAGGAGACCAAAGGACTCTTGTCTCTTTGCCAGAGTGACCTTGCAGCTATGGAGAGAGAGGTTTTTACTCAAGCCCATGGTAAGCTTCGAGTAGAGGTCAGTGGACTCATGCAGGAGCTGAAGCAGGTGCAAGGCAACAATGCCGCTCTGCAGACAGAGCTGGAAAAAGCCAGGAGGGAAACCAGAAAACCCACTTATTCGCAGGACCCACCCAGAGAGTACGGTCAAGGAGGGCAGGTAATCCACGGTTTTATATGTTTGATTTTGGACAAGAAACTAAGAATGCCCTGTGGTTATGAGAACCTGGACTCCGTGAGACTCACCCTGCAGGTACATGGAGCAGAGTGTCACAGGGCCAAGAGGGACTCTTCTATGAACCACAAAGATTCGTCTGTGTTTAGCTCTCTTTCAGACCCTTTCAGGCCAAGGCTTTCCAGTGAGTCGGACCATTCCTCACGGGACCCCCAGGATGAGTCAGGGAGGACAAGGCGTTTCCCTACTGCCAGCTCCTTGACCGAGGTACCCATAACGGTTAGGTCTCTTCTGAAATCACCCGCATTGATTTCTGCTTTGGAACACTGGCAGAGAAAGCCTCTGGTGGAGATCCTGTCCACAGTTACTTCAGGTAAGAATATAACCGTGTATCACAACAGAGAAGACCCAGAAATTAAGCTTCGGGATTATGTCCTCTCCACATTCCCCGTATCAAGGAGGAAAGCCAAAATTATTCAGAATCCCCTGCTCTCCGCTGAAACCTATCGGCCTATTCGGCAGGGACTTCTTAGTGAACCTGTTCTGAACATACCCCTACATATTGCTGAAACTGTACATGTTCCCTCCGCCCAGTCAAAGTTACAGAACCAGACAACCACATCAAGAAGTCTGACTCCCAGTCTGGTTCATCATCAACCATGTCCATCTATAACCTCAGGCATCATCTCTGGAACAGACTGCCCTTCATGGATCTCTTCCCTTGTTTCAGTGCATTCCGTAAGTAAAGTCGCAGAAATTGAGTCTAGTTCCTCAGAGGTACTCAATTCCCTTGACCTTAGCCTTTCAGAGAACGATCCAGAGGAGGAGTGCTCCAGAGGCTTTGTGGAAGCTACTGATGGTGACAATCCAACAGCCCAACTTGATGTGCCTGTGGGGGATCCACAGATATCAGAGGCTCCGGAATTAGTCAAACCCCCTCCTACTCAGAGGAGAGGAGCAACCCAGGTTGCCAAGGGTAAGGTCAGTACAAACAAAACACAAGTTACCATGCCTCTTAGAGATAGAAGCACACAGTTACCCCGGCCTCCCAGAAGCCAGCAGTGCCAGAGGAGAGCAACAGCGTTCACTGCAGCAGTGGAGGAATACCTTTCCTTTATTGCTATCAGTGCCCCCAAAAGAGTCTTCACACCAGCTGTTCTTCCCCCAAACCTCTTGTTCAATGCCCGCGTGAACATCGTCCCAGTTGGCACAACATTACAACTAGGTACTAATCAGCACCTGAAAGTTCCAGAGCAGAGACACGCCTTGCCAGTTGCACTGCTTCTCAACTCCGTACCCATAACCCGTCCCTGCTCTCAGTATCCTCAGAATTTGTGGCCTGTACATTTGTATGAAAGAGATGAAAAACTCCCCACCTTGGATTACGAAATGAAAGTCATGGAAAGCAAGAAGGACCGAGACCGGAAGCGGAGCACACACAGGGTAACGAACTCTTCCCCTTCTAACCACAGAGAGTCTCTTGTATGTAGCTCTATTTCAGGTGATGACCAGACAAGGCTCCCGAGCCCATTAGCTGCGTCCCCCAGAGGTCCCAGTACGGAGTCAGAGAGACGGGAGACAGAGGAAACACGGGACAGCAGAAAGACACGGAGGGAATGCTCCGCTAAACACCAGTACCAAGGGGACTTGGTTATCAGGATATGGACTGAAACTTTGGGGTACCCATCTCCGCCGCCAACAGCCCAAGACATGGCTGGTCAGAGGTCCTTTTGTGTTAGTGTTTTGTGGACCTGACCATATGCCCCACAAAGGGACTTTTTTGTAACATGTTTTTTGTTCTTGGCCTCCCCCCGGAGGTTCGGCTGTGTTTTGGCACTTCGGGAGCCGCGCCTTTTGGGGGGGGGTTCTGTCACATATGTGGTGTTTCTGTCACAAGTGAGGTGTTTTGGGCACGCTAGAGGGCGCTCTCTGTTACGTATGAAGTGTTTTGGGCATGCTAGAGGGAGCTCTCTATCACGTATGAGGTGTTTGTCACATGAGGTGTTTTGGGTACGCTAGAGGGCGCTCTGTTCTGACTGAGCACACCTGAGCTCATGAAGGCACAGGTGTGCATCGTTGGGGCTGATTATTTAAGCCCCGATGAGTCAGAACAGAGCGTGGCTCATTAGTTAGGCAAGGCCTACAGGCAACGGTGGTTTTGGTTTTTGTATGTGGTAATCTGGCAACTTGGTTTAGACTGCAGTTCCTCCGTTCGTGGTTTCTGATTAGAACTGCAGTCCTTGCTTCTTGTTTGTGTGCTTGTGAATAATAAAACTAAGTTCCGAACTCCTGGCTCCGCACTGGCATCCTTCCGGCACCCCGCCACCGTTACAGGCCTAAGTGTAGATGTAGATACTTTATTTAGGTTCTCTGAAGCACATTTAGGGTTTCATATATTCACATATTCATTTATACTGAAAAAAGCTTTCATCCTGTCTCTAATTCCGAAAAATAGGGCTTTACACAAAGGCAGTCACTCCTGGTAATGCCTGGAGGAGTTCTACCATGATTTTTTTTTAACAAAAAATAATCCTCCATGACCATCTGAACATAACCCAGTATTTTCTTCGTGTTAAGTCAATGGTTGTACATTTGAGTACATTTACAGTATTAGACACTCTTATCTAGAGCGACTTACATGCCCTAATTACAGGGACAGTTCCCTGTAGCAACTCAGGGTTAAGGGTCTTGCTCAGGGACCCAGTGATGGTAGAGTTAGAGCTGGGATTTGAACCTGGGACCTCTTGAGCCATTGGTCCATAGGCAAGTACCCTACCACTAGACCACCATCACCCAATGCATTTATGGAGTACCATGCAAAGAGAGTTCTCTCCTGAGTCTTTGGGGACTACTTCGTTTCTAATTCAGGGCAACAGATGGAAAGTCAAAAAGTGTCAAAAAGTGTAGAATTGTGCATGGGGTAATCACTAAGATGGTCTAGGTGACAATTTGGCAATTTCCCTCCGCAGGTTAATTATTTTCAGATTTCCTATGTGAGACTGATCGATCTTTACATCTTTACAATGCATCTGGAAAGTATTCACGGTGCTCCAGTTTTTTCACATGTCACAGCCTTATTCCAAAATGGATTAAATTCATTTTTTACAAATTTCAACACACTATCCCCCGTTTGCTTGAAACTTTTACAAATTTATTAAAAATAAATAAATCATGTACATACAGTCATGTGAAAAGGTTAGGACACCCCTTTAAATATTCAGTTCTTTATAAGAAATGTCTAATCTTTTTTTATTTATTTCTGGAAAAGAAAGGTTAACAACAAAAATTAACATTGATTAATTCATTAAACAAAGGTATCAATGAAAATGTGTATTCTAACTGAGGAAAAAGTCAGGACACCTACCCCCTAATATCTAGTGTTACCCTGTTGGGCTGAAATAACTGCAGTGAGATGCTACTTGTAGCAGAATTCTTTAAACTGTGAGATTTTTGAGAACATTATTCCAGAAGTCCTGGTCTTTGTCTCCATTCTCTCTGACAAACCAGTCTAGCCTTGATGTTTCTCTTAGAGAGCAAAGATTTCCTACTTGCACCCTTCCCATGCAAGTTAAAGTTGTGCAGTCTCTTTCTGATTGTAGAGGCATGCACTTTCAAATCAACAGTAGCAAGAGCCTGCTGTAGGTCCCGTGATGACATTGTAGGGTTTTTGGAGACTTCTTTTAGCATCTTGTGCTCTGCTTTTGGGGTGAACTTGCTTGGATGGCCAGACCTTGGCATAATGGCAGTTGTTTTGGAAGTCCTCCACTTGTAGACTATTTACTGGAAAGTGGAATAATTGATTGTAAATTTTTTAAAGATCTTTTTATATCCCTTACCAGACTTATAAACTGCAACAACCTTCTTTCTGAAGGCCTCAGACTTTTGATCTCACCTATGGTGGTCACTCTCACCTCAACAGTCAGGAGCACACCAAACTAAATATCTGAGGTTTAAATAGGGCAAACCTCCTTCAAAATGCTGAGCAACGATGTTCTAATCATGTGCTACACCTGTGTGTGACTTGTGTCATTTTAATTGGGAATAAAGGTGGGGGTGTCCTAATTTACTAGAATTATATTTTACAGAAGACTTTTCTTCAGTTTTAATTGTTTAGTCATATTATTTGAATATCCCAGTACTGTTAAAATTGAGATAAAATATCCATATGTCCAAGAATGTTACAAAAACACACAGGCTTTCATAGGGTGTCCTAATTTTTTTAACATGACCATCAGTGTTCACAGCCTTTGCTCAATACTTTGTTGAAGAACCTTTGGCAGCAATTACAGCCTCAAGTCTTTTTGAGTAAAATGCAATAAGCACACATATTTTTGGGCAGTTTCTTTGCAGAACCTATCAAGCTTCATCAGGTTAGATGGGGAGCATCGGTGCACAGCCCTTTTCAGATCTCTCCAAATATTTTAAATTGGCTTCAAGTCTGGACTCAGGCTGGGGCACTCAAGGACATTCACAGAGTTGTCCCGGAGCCACTACTCTATCATCTTGGCTGTGTGCTTAACCCCTGTCTGATGTCAATACAGTTCTGAGAATTACAAGAGAATTTTGTTTCTCACAGTCTGAGAGTCTTCCAGGTGCCTTTTGGGAAACACCAGGCAGGTTGTCATGTTGCTATTACTGAGGAATGGCTTTTGTGTGACCATACAGGCCTGATTGGTGGAATGCTGCAGAAATGGTTGTCTTTCTGGAAGGTTCTCCTCTCTCCACAGAATAATGCTGGAGCTCCATCAGGTTCTTAGTCAACTCCCTGACTAAGGCCATTCTACATCAATTGTTCATATTTGGTTAGGCGGCCAGCGATAGAAATAGTCCTGGAGGATCCAAACTTCTTCCATTTTACGGATGATGGAGGCCACTGGTATACCAAATTTAACTTTCCATTTCATCAAATCTTCTGACCATATAGGTCTACTATGTAGTTTATATGTACAAGCTGTAGACCACATGTTTCTCTGCATTATTTAAGATATTTTTTAGGTGGTAATTCTTAGCACCTAAATATTAACTGCTCACTATAGATCTGTAAGGGTTTGACTGTGTTGTTTTGTTCACGGTAGAGGGTGCTCTGTTCTGACGGTGCACACCTGAGCTCATAAGGCACAGGTGTGCTACACTGAGGCTGACTACTTAAGCCTCAATGAGTCAGAACAGAGCGTAGTTCATTCGTTCAGCTAAGGTTGAAGTTAGCGGTGGTTCTGTTAGGTTCTGTTCCAGTTTCGTGTCTGGATTTTGGTTATGTGGAGTAAAAGTATGTCTGGGATCTCTGGCTCTGCATTGACGTCCTTCCTGCACCCCGCCACCGTGACAAGATCACAGTTTTTAAGTGTAAGCAACATGGCAGTGACATGATTCCACAAGTTTTTTTTTAAATCTATATAACATATGTAAACTTGTATAAAACAGGAGCTAATCTTTATTAGCCTTGCTAATTAGTTGTGACAATGCTAATTATCTAATAAAAAAATCCAGTCACATTGGCTGGCATAAACATTAGCTACCATGCTGGCTTACATTTACATTTATGGCATTTAGCAGACGCTCATATCCAGTGTGACTGGAGCAACTTGGGGTTAAGGGTTTTGCTCAGGAACCCAGTGGTGGTAGTGCTGGAGGTAGGATTTGAACCTGTGACCTCTTGGTCCATAGGCAAGTATCCTACCACTAGACAAATGATTTGCTATTAAAGGTATTTTATTTATGCATGGATTAATTTAACATGATAACAATAAATTCTACACTGAAAACTATCTGCACAGCCAAAATCAGTATTGTTTCATTTTTCAGATTTGTCGATAAATTCAGATGCCCTTATCTCACACACATTAGTCACTGGAAGTGAAAGTGAAGGTGACTATTTTAGTCATTGTGAAACATGGCACAGTACACAGTGTGCCACAACAAAATTCAACCTTTGCTTTTTACCCATACACACACGTGCAGCAAGGGGCAGCTAATGAAAGTGCCCAGGGAAACAGTGATGGGGACGGTACCTTCCTAAAGAGTACCTCAGGGTAACCTTCTGGTCTGGGATTTGAACCCATGACCTTCTGATCCTGGGGCTAGTATCTAACCACTAGATCACCACTGCCCCTTCAACTGAATTTGTGACAATGAACAAATAACTCCACTCTAAACAGAAATAAAACAGAAGTATGTATTCATAACACAAATGAGGCATAAGGAACGATCCAGGTGTGCCTAGTCTAGATGGTGTAGCACACACAAGCTATGAAAGATCCCCGAAAAGATCTACTAGGGGATTTTCTATTTGAAAGAGCAATCTAATAGAATATAAAGTGATGGTCAGGCGTCTACATACTTTTAGCCACAAAATGTATTTACAGTGTCAAAGAAGAGTGGAATAAGCAAATTGTGTGTGTTTGTGTCTGTTGGTGTGTTTGGGTGTGTATTTGACTGTGACACAGAGGGAAGCTGCTGAGTGGCTTTTGTGGTTAAGGGATGCAGGAACAGCTGTAACAAACCCAACCTAAGTAAGGGACAGTGTCCCTTTGAGCATCAATAACTTCCTTCTATACCCAACTGTTCCCCTACTTTCAGGGAAAACAGCACTGAGGTGGCCAAGGGCCAAAGGGTAGTGGATGCTGAGAAAGTGTTATGGATAGAGGTAATGAGCATAGTGGTGGGATGGAGGGAAGAAACGCTAGTAAAAATGTAATGCACTCCATATAGCGGTCATGTCATACTTGGTTATGGAAAATAATCCAGGATGCCTGCAGTGGTTGAAATAGAGCTGTTATGCACTTGCCTCCTAACCCCATCTGACAGACATGATGTATGACTACCATTACCAGTAAATATCGCTTCAACTAAACCCATGAGCCGACTCTGCTCAGGGTCATATTATCCACAATGAACAAATTACAGCCTCACACACTTGGACCCCCAAAGTAAATACAAATTTCCTACATAGCCAGTTACAAACTAAGGATGATATGTTAGCTATGACAACACTCTAACAACTGACAGAGATGATGAAAGTACATGACAAATCACAGCCTAATGGCCAACTCTAGTGCAATCAGCCTGTACCTCAACTTCTGTGGCACCAACTCAGGCCTATAAACGTCACCCAGGAACGGTAAGGGAGAAGCATCTTTTACAGCTGTCATTTCCCCTCCACCTCCTTGTGTGCCCACAGGCATAAAAGTGCATAAAGAAGATAAAATGATCCAGCCAAATGATTGAGAAATTCACCACCTATAATTGCCTCAGGGCAAATACTGCAAGAAAAAGTGGTCAGAACTCCATGCCAGTCTGCAAATTGTTGAGGCGATATCTTTTTCTACAGCAATAAAGGTACCAGGAAGGAATATCTGTAGGGAACAGACACCTATAAGTGATCTAGTCTGCTATAAAATGCCTCAAGAAAGATGAAATTGCCTGCTGTGAATGATCCATTTCAAATATCTATCCTCCCTATATATATTTACTTTACTGTCTTCTCCCTGCGATGGGCTGGCAACCTGTCCAGGGTGTCTCCCCCTTCGCCCTGTGTGAGCTCTGATGGACTCCAGCGCTCCCCCGCGACCCCACTTGGGAAAAGCGGCAGAAAATGACTGACTGACTGACTGACTTTACTATCTTTTTAAACCTGATTTACTTTAACTAAGCTCAAAATGAACTTTTTCAAAATTGCTTGACTTTAGTTGTATGAAGTGAAAATGATTGCACCAAATAAAGGACAAAATCTTTGTTTTCTTTTAATATTTTATTAAAGATATTTCTCTGTCTGAGTTTTAAATATATGAACATGTGCAAGAGCGAAAAACAGTACTTAACTGTAAAGTCCCTCCTTCTCCCACCACCAGTCATCATCATACAAAACTCTCAGCTAGCTCTCAGCTACCTGTTATGTTTCATGTGGAAATAAAGCCCGGCCTGGAGGCTGCAGAATTTGTTAAGGTTCCACTAGTTCTTTCTAGAGCTTTCCCTCCACCCGTTAGACTGTCAGGAAAAATAATCTCCCTCAAGCTGTTTCTAATGAGCAGACAGGGCCCTACCTGTCTCTAATGGAAGAGAGAGAGAGAGAGAGAGAGAGAGAGAGACAGAGAGAGAGAGACAGAGAGAGAGAGAATAGCCAGCCTCTATGTTAAAGGCCAAACCTTTTTTTCAGAACATTATTTGGATCTTCAAGGGGCTTCCTGAATCAATTTCATATAGCAGCAGCAACCAGCTCTTCACATCTGTGAATATGTTTTCATCAGTATTCTTTATATCTAGCTAGCTTCTGTTTCAAACACAACTTTTGGGAAGCAGTTGGTAAGGGTGTAACTTATAATAATGATCATTTTAATTATCACAATCAGTATTTTACTTAGCACTGGCATAAATAATGAAACAGAACAGCCAGTAAAGCCTTTTTAAGAAATTAAATACAAATGCAGATTTTAAATGACAGTCTAATATAGTATTATGACTGGCTGTACTTAAATTTAAAATTATTAAATTGGTTGTGAGATGGGAACAAATAAGAATTCTGGAGTGAGTTAGATGAAGCAATAGAGAATGTATCCAGGGGAGAGAGAGTGGTGATTGGTGCAGACTTTAATGGACATGTTGCCAAAGGGAACAAAGAATTAGGCTTTATTCTGGAATTGAGTGTTGTAATGCAAAGGTTAACATGAACTTACCTTATCTTCTTGGTCACTCTCACTGTCACACTGAAAGTAACAAGGGAAAACTAATATCAGATGATCAGTGTCTATTGTTTCACACTAAGTTACTTAACAACATCTAAGTTGCTATGGCATTTCAATAATAAAATGCATATAAAGAATAAACAGTTCTTATCCATCTAAAGGTTAGCCCCTGTTATAAATACCTTATAACAATACCAAGAAGAATTACTCTATACATTATCAAGTTGGTTAGGGTGTAGAATCTGGTAGGAGGCAAAGCTCTGACTGCCGTGGCAGTGTATGCGCCAAATAGCAGTTCACAGTACTCAACCTTTCTTGGGTGGGCATTGGGTTCTCTGGAAAGGGGACCATCTAGGGACTCTGTAGTTTTGCTGGGGGATAATTCTAAAGTCAGTAATGATGGGGAAACTTGAAGGGGGTGATTTGGAGAAAAGGCCTACTTGATCTGAGTTTACCAGTACTTTACCCTTTACCCAGATACTGGAAGGGTGTTAGGGAGTTTGGTAAACCAGTCTACACATGGTTAGTAGATGTAAAGAAGGCTGTAGATGTTATGACTGCATACCCCACAAGATTCTGTGGGGGTTCTGTGGGAGTATGGGGTAACAGGAATGCTATTGCAATCCTTTTGTTCCTGTATAAGTGCAGTGAGAGCTGTGCCCATGTTCTTGGCATTAAGTCAAACATCAAGTCAATCCACTTTCTCAGTGGGTATTTCCTGCCCATTGTTCCCAATCCTGTTTGTGATTTTCATGGACAGGATTTCAAGGTGCAGTCAGGGGCTGGAGGGTGTCAAGTATGAGGGCCTACAAGTTGCATCTTTGCTTTTTGCAGATGATGTGGGTCTGTTAGCTTCATCAGGCTGTGACCTCCAGCATGCATTTGGGTGGTTCACAGCTGAGTGTGAAACAGTAGGGATGGAGCTCAGCACCTCCAAATCTGTGGACATGGTGCTCCACCGTAAAAAGGCCGTTTGCCTTCTCTGGGTGGGGAAAGAGTTACTGCCTCAAGTATCATGGGATCTTGTTCATGAGTGAGGGTACAATGGAGCAGGAGATTGATAGAATGATTGGGGCAGCAGCAGCAGCAGTTATGAAGTTGCTGTTCCATACCATTGTAGTGAAGAGGGAGTTAAGCCAAAAGACAAAGCTCTCAATTTACCAGTCAAATTTGTTCCAACCTTCATCAATGCTCTGGGTAGTGACCAAGAGAATAAGATTGCCAAAACAAGTGACAGAGTTTCCACTGCAGGTTGGCTGGGCATATCCTTAGAGATGGGTTAGGAGCTCAGACATCTGGGAGGAGCTCAGAGCAGAGACGCTATTCCTCCATGTTTAAAGGGACCAATTGAGGTGGTTCGGGCATCTGGTTAGGATGCCTCCCAGTGGAGGTGCTCTGGGCAGGACCAACCGGGAAGAGGCCACGGGGGAGACCCAGGACATGCTGGGAAGATTATATATCTCGGCTGGTCTAAAAGTGCCTCAGGATTCTCAGTGAGGATCTAGTGGAAGTGGCCAGGAAAGGGACATCTGGATTGATCTCCTCAGTCAGCTACCATCGTGACCTAGTCCTGTAGACATCTCAATGCTCTATAAAATTATGTTATACTTGTATCTGCTTCAAATATGTGAATGAAAATAAACCCAATTCATTTTCTATTAGGGATGCAACAGGCATGACTGTGAAGTGTATCTTTTGTTTAAAATAACTGCAGACAAATGATCAAGGCACAATTTGCAATCATACTATTATGTAATAATTGTAAAATATGTTTATATGTACAGAATGGACAACAAAAAGTCAAAGAATATAAAGTGGAAAAACATACATGTGTGTGAAAAATGCTGTAAACAAAGAATTCTTTCAGAAATATAAATAATGATTGTTTATTTTTATCAATTTACAAAATGCAAAGGGAGCGAACAAAAGAAAAATCTAAATCAAATCAATATCTAAATCAAATCTAAATTAAATCAATATTTGGTACCTAGAAGAATTGATGCTGTCAAGGTCAGATGGTTGTAGACTTTGGAACAGAAATGGAACAGAAATTGCTGCAGCAAATACTTATTTTAAGAAGAGGGAGGAGCACAGGGTGACATACAAGAGTGGAGGAAGAGGCACACAGGTGGATTATATCCTTTGCAGGAAGGTCATTCTGAAGGAGATTGGAGATTGCAAAGAAGTGACAGGGAGAGCATAGCTAAACAGCTTAGGGTGGTGTTCTGTAGGATGACCTTGGAGGTCAAGAAGAGGAGGAAAGTGAGGACAGAGTTAAGGATCAAATGCTGGAAGCTGAAGAAGGAAGACTGCAAGGTGGAATTCAAGCAGGAATTAAGATTGGGGGTAGTTAAGAGTTACCAGATTGCTAGGTGTATACTGCAAAAAGCAAAAGAAAGACAATTAGAAAGGTACTGGGTGTGACATCTTGCCAGAAGAAGGAAGATAAGGAAATCTGGTGGTGGAACCCAGAAGTGTTCACAGAGTGTCTACAGAAAAACAGGCAGGGCGAAGAAAGCCGTGGTGAAGGCTAAAGGTAAGGTGCAATACGCAATACAGTATGTAGGGAGAAAAGGACCAACAGTCATGTGAAAAAATTAAGCCATTAAATATTCAGTTCACATATTGATGTCTATATCTGTTTTTATTTATCTCTGGAAAAATTATTTAATTGATTAAAGTTTGCCCCACATGTTCATCAAGTGAATTCTGATACATGATAGAATTCATGATGGATTATATGAAGGTGAGCTGGCCAGGTCCTGCTGCAGCAAAGCCTCCATGCTTCACAGTTGATATGTGGTTCTTTTCCTAGAATGCTGTATTTGGTTTACACCAGACATGTCCTCTGTTCTGGTGTCCAAATAATACAATTTTAGACTCATCTGTCCAAAGAACATTATTCCACAAGTCCTGGTCTTTGTCTACATTCTCTTGGGCAAACCAGTCTGGCCTTGATGTTTCGCTCAGAGAGCAAAGGTTTCCTCCTTGCAGTCTCTTTCTGATTGTAGAGGCATGTATTTTCACATCAGCAGGGGACTTCTTTTAGCATCTTGTGGTCTGCTCTTTGAGCTTGGATGGCCAGACCTTGGCATGTTAGCAGTTGTTTTGGAAGTCCTCCACTTGTGGGCTATTTTCTGGACAGTGGAATGGCTGATTGCAAATTCTTTTGAGATCTTTTAAAATCCCTTACCAGACTTATAAGCTGCTACAATCTTCTTTCTGAAGGCCTCAGACAGCTCACCATGATGTTCACCTCAACAGTCAGGGGCACAGCAAACTAAATGTCTAAGGTTTAAATAGGGCAAACCTCCTTCAAAATGCTGAGTAAAGATGTTATTATATGTTATAATCAAATGTTACTTGATGTGCTACACCTGTGTGTGAAGGTGTCCTAATTTCTTCCTCACCAGAAAGCATGCATCTTCACAGAAGATTTTGAAAAGTCTGTTCTTCAGTTTTAATTGTTTAGTTGTATTCCTTCAGTCTCCTAGTATTGTTAAAATTGAGATTAAATATCCATATCCAAGAATGTCACAAAAACATGCAGACATCCATAGGGTGTCCAAATTTTTTCACATGACTGTATGGCAATAGAATGGTAAAACTGGGAAAGATGTACAGGTTAGTGAGATAAAGGATAGAAATGGAAATGTACTCACAAGTGAGCACATGAAAGTGAAAGTGACAACCCTTGTCATTGTGAAACGCAGCACAGCGCAACAAAATTCAACCTCTGCGTTTCACCCATACACACATGTGCAGCAGGGGGCAGCTATTGAAAGCACCTGGGGAGCAGTGACGGGTACGGTACTTTGCTCAAGGGTACATCAGGGCAACCTACTGGTGAGGGAATTAAACCCACAATCTTCCAATCCGGAGCAACTCCCTAACCACTAGGCCATCGCTGGCCTGTGGTGTGAGCACAAATGTTGACCAGATGGAAAGAATACTTTGAGAGGTTAATGCATAAAGAGAACAAAAGAGAGAGAAGATTGGATGATGCGAGGATACAGAACCAGGAAGTGCAGCAGATTAGCAAGATGGAAGTAAGGGCAGAGATGAGGATAAAGAATGGAAAGGTCCAGATGACATAATAGTGGAAGCATGGAAGTGTTTAGGAGAAATGGCAATGGTGTCTCTAACTAGAAACTTGTTTAAAACAATCTTGGAAAAGGAGAGGATGTCTGGGAGTGGAAATGAAATTTATTTATTGGAAATGAAATGGTACCTATTTTCAAGAACACAGAGCTATAGTTAGAGAACTAGAGTGAAAGTGAGAGAAGTAAGATTGCATTGGTTTGGCATGTACAGAGGAGAGAAGAGGATTATATTGGGAGAAGGATGTTCAAAAGTGGAAGACCAAAGGGGAGGTTTACGGATATGGTGAGAGAGGACATGCAAGAGGTTGGTGTGAATGAGGAAGATGCAGAGGACCATAAGACCATGGGAGCAGCTGAAAGAAGATGATTATATATATATAAATATATATATTAATTAAACTTTTGGCATTGCTCTCCAGCTTTAATTTCAAGGTCAACTTATTTATTTTATATAGTAGCCATGTGTGAAACTACCTCTTAGCCAGAAAGAATGCATATGGCCGTGGGGTTGAAAAGGTCTGGCGTTTGCTGGACTGATTGCTACCAGTTTTTGCAGCATGTCTGTGCCAGTTCTAAATGACTAAAAGTAATAGAGGTTGGGTCTAGCAGAAGGTTGGTAATGAGCCACTAAATCTTGAAGGCAGAATAGGATTAGAGGGTAAAGAAATAGCATCTGGTATTCCATTTATTCTCATTCTTATTTTGTTGTGATTCAAGGTTTGTTGTGCTGGGTATACACAATTTCCCTCTCACTTTCTTTCACAGAACTGACCATAGAAGGGCCTTAAGACCTCAGGAGTCACTAGCATCCAATCTACTGCTATGGAACATAGATACTACACACTGTGAAAAGGGGCTATAGAGAGTATCACACACAACTCTTGTTATATAACAGCAATAAGAGAAGTCACATATAGCGTTGGTTTAGTGGTTATGGATTAGGCCCAGGATCAAAAGGTCATTGGTTTCGATTCCAAGACTGAAATACCCTTGCCCTGAAATACCCTTGAGCAAGATTACCGTCCCAATCAGTGCTTCCCGAGGCTTTAAATAGCTGCCCTTGCTGCACTTGTGAGTGTCGCTGAAATACAGAGGAAGCCTTCTGTTGTGTCTCACTATGTGCTGTTTCACAATGTCAATTAGTCACTTTCACTTTCAATATGTTATGCACACAAACGTGTACACACCCACACACATGCAACATAGCTTTACAACAGTAAATTTTTTCCCCCACAGTCTCATATTCTTCAAAACATAAAATAATGCTAATAATTTTTTTCTATAGGCTTTTAAAACTTTTTCCTCTAAGCTTCATTAACTTTTTTATAAAAGTCCCATTTTATATTTTTTCCTTCAGAGTAGTGATCCACAGAAAGCTGCCACAGCTTCTCCATCAACCTTTCTTGTTGCCTCTTGCCAATTGTTTTGACTGCTCAGAGCAAGTACAGCAGAATGACTTGCCCTTGCTTGTGAAGTAAATGGAATGTGCTAACATAACTCAGTGAAAAAGTGCCATAGCTCATTACTATATGATGAAAGAATATCATTGGAGACAGGGAGCAGAACTGACTTTTTGCAGCATGACTTGATGATGATCTAATCAACTGCTCTCTTTTCACTTCTCATTTCCACGCCTGTCGCTAACACAGGTGCTGCTAAATGAGGCTCTCACACCTCACACCCAAGTGATGAGAAAAATGAAAAAAATTGGAATCATTATTTTCCTTTTTTCCCTCTTTTTTTTCAAGAATGCAGGCATGCAAATTCTCTGTTACATGCACAGAGAGGATCAGAAGAGGTAGGGAGGAAAAGAACAGATCAGAGGTTGGCAGAAAGAGAGAAAAAGAGAGAGACAGAGTGAGGGAGGCAGGGAGGGCTAGATTAGGCATGGAGAGAGGAAGGCAGAGTTATGGAAGCATGGATAGGCAGACTCAGAAAAATCACAATACTATTAAAGAATGATAGTATTATTTGGAACTCACCTTTAATGCATTATACCACCCACTAAATGTTTTGGTCTTTTTTTTTTTCATTACACCAGAATCCAACAAGGACGGTGTTACACTAGGAAAAGAATGTATGGAAAGAGTGCATTTACCTATATCCAAATATTAAATACTATACTACCAATCTTTTACCTAAACTCTCACAGACATGTGTTTCCAGTCCATACATAATATAAGTAAAACACACTTCACTGCATAGGGGCCCTAATAAAGTAAATATAAATATAAGTATATAAAATTCTAGATAAGAAAAAAAAAAACATTTCAAAGGACTCATAACTGTTTTGTTGTATTCTGAAATTTTAAGTGATTGAAAAGCAAAGTCATGCATCGAAATTCAAAATATGCAATATGTCTTTTCAATTTTATTTACCATTGTATTATAAATGGCAATGGGCGCTTGACAATTATTTAAGCCTGGCAAATTTTGTCAGTGGGCTCTCTGAAGCAAGCATCACATTCCCTGCCTGTCTGCTCAAAATGTTTTTTTTCCTCCTACTGCCTGCATCTCCATCTGCTGCTGGGGCTCAGGCGCCACCGGCCGCCTGCCTGTCACAGCGTGTTGCAAAATTAGCCAGGGAGGAGGTGCATGCTAGCGCTAATTACATTTTAATCATTGGAAATGTGTTGGCAAATCAAGGCTTGATTGCCATCTTGGAGCTTGTGCACTCCTCCCTGCAGAGGGAATGAGGGGAAGAAGGGGGGTGGCGAGAGAGAGAGAGAGAGAGAGAGATAGAAAGAGAAACAATGAGAAAAGAGAGAGAGAGAGAGAGAGAGAGAGAGAGAGAGAGAGGAACTCACAGAAATTATCTTGGTGTCTCTAAAGTGAAAGTGAAAGTGAAAGTCTTAATAAAAAGAGAAGTCTTAATAAAAAAATAAAAAGAAGTGATGCATATTCCAAGTTATGATGATTATTTTGTGGAATGCAAAAGTTTGGAATATCTTTTACTGTGAACATCAGGTTTGTTTATATGTTCATTGGAAATTCATGCACTGATTTGTGTCTCTAGGATGCAGGAAAGCTTTTTCTGCTGACTGTACCATGAGAGTCAGATTTGTTAAGATGTTATTACTTAGCAGAACAATTTTCCTCCATCCAGAATCTTTTTATTTACAGAATAATTTTATTTTCTGTTATTTCACAACATTTTCTTTGGCTTCCAGACCTTAAATTGACCCCTTGCCATTCCTGTTAACTGCCACTTCTTAATAATGTTCATAAAGTGAGGAAACACCTACACAAAAATTCTAGTCATCTGTTTATGGGACCCAATAGCTGCTGATGAGACAATGTTTTAGATGTCAGAGAATTCATACCTTTACCTATACGATTTGTATCAACTTGGGTTTCTAAACACTGACTTTGAACAAGCCATAGTCCTAATAAACTAACTATGGTCTGACATTTTGGCAAAAGCTATCCAATGCCTCATTTATGTAAACATTTATGGTATTTAGCAGTTGCTCTTATCCAGAGCGACTTCCAATTCCTGATTACAGAGACAGTCCCACTGGAGCAACTCAGGCTTAATGGTCTTGCTCAGGAGCCCAATGGTGGTAGTGCTGGAGGTAGGATTTGCTCTTGGTCCATAGGCACATATCCTACCACTAGACCACCACTTCTACTTCATCTGAGATTGAGAAAAGCTTTGATGCATGTCTTCAGCTTTTGAGAAATCAGGCTTGATGATCTTAAAAGGGAAAGCTGTGATCTGAGGTTTGATCATTGCTGATGTGTGGTGGTGGTCAGTGGAAAAAGTGAAAGTGAAAGCAACTACCTGCGTCATTGTGAGACGCAGCACAGCACAACACAACAAAATTCAACCTCTGCATTTCACCCACACACACACGTGCAGCAGGGGGCATCTACTGAAAGTGCCTGGGAAGCAGTGATGGGGACGGTACCTTGCTAAAGGGTAGCTCAGGGCAACCTACTGGTGAGGGAATTTAACTCACAATCTTCCGATCTGCGGGCCAACTCCCTAACCACTAGGCCACTGCTGTCACCGCTTGCCTAAAAGTTCACAGGCTCGCATGTCGAATCTCACCTCCAGCACTATCACCATTGGTGGTCTGAGTACATTTACATTTGCATTTATGGCATTTAGCAGACGCTCTTATCCACAGCGACTTCCATGTCCTAATTACAGGGACAGTCCCCCTGGAGCAACTCAGGGTTAAGGGTCTTGCTCAGGGACCCAGTGGTGGTAGTGCTAGAGGTGGGATTCGAACCTGGGAACCTACATAGGTCCGTAGGCAAGTACCCTACCACTAGACCACCGCCACCCAAGTAAAACCCTTAATCCAAAATTGCTCCAAGGGGACTGTCCCTGTAATCAGGAACTGGAAGTTGTAAATGATGGGGAAGACACATCTGGGCCTTTTTTGGCATTGTAGGCAAACAAAAGGATTTTGAATTTATGGAAGGTACTCATTGGAAGCCTTAGGAAATATTAGTAATAAATAAATGTAACAGTGTTATTTAACATGATATCACCTTTCTTTTGGTTGAGGTTACTCCCATTTGTCACACATGGGGTGTTTTGGGCATGCTAGAGGGAGCTCTCTATCACACAAGGTATTTGTCACAGGAGGTGTTATGGGTACGCTAGAGGGCGCTCTGTTCTGACTAAGCACACCTGAGCCCCTGCGGGCAGGTGTGCATCATTGGGGCTGACTATTTAAGCCCCGATGAGTCAGAACAGAGCGCGGCTCATTAGGTGGGTTAAACCTACGCGTAACAGGTGTTTTTGGTATGTGTCAAAAGGTATTAGGTGCTAGGTGACCTAGGTATAGATCACTGTATCTAGGTTTAGACTGCAGTTCCCCAGTTCTAGGGTTTCAGGTGTAGAACTGCAGTCCCCCGTTCCCTGTTTCTTGTTTGTTTTGTCACTGTGCATAATAAACTTCTGTTCTGATCTCTTGGCTCTGAACTGGCGTCCATCCGGTACCCCGCCACCGTTACAGAAATGAGCCGCCAGTACCTGGACGTCAGGAGCGCGTGTTGCGAGTGCTGTCGAGCGGATGCTGCAGCTGATGAGGACCTGGGGGCCAGAGGCGACTTCTCTGGACCTCCGCGAGCATCTGGACGGTGAGGAGTGGGTGCGAAGGATGCCGACGGCCACGGCAAGGGAGCTAGAGCGCCGTCTGAAGAGGACGATGTCGCTGCTCCCACTCGATATCATCCCAGACCCCGAGCTTCGCAGGGATCGGTTCGCGCTTTGTTCCTGGATGCTGATCTCCGAGGCTACAAGGGTGCAGCGCTATCTCAACACGCTGGACCGCGTGTTGTTTTCCGCACGCGACATGGAAGGCGGGGCTTCGTTGACAGCTGGCGTTGCGCCATGCGGAAGCACGACACCAACCACGGCGCAAGCGCCTCAACGCGGAAGCACAGCGTCAACCACGCCGCAAGCGCCTCAACGCGGAAGCACGAAGCCAACCGCACCGCACGCGGGTCAACGCGGAGATTCAGCGCCAGAGAGCGCGAGAGCGCCGCGCGCCAGTAACCGCGATCCGCCAGCGGAAAAAGCGCCCTGCGCCGCGACTGCCCGGCGTACCCCGCGCCGCACCGCGACTGCCCGGCGTCCCCCGCGCCGCACCGCGACTGCCCGGCGTCCCCCGCGCCGCACCGCGACTGCACGGCGCCCACCGAGAGGAATGCAAAGAAGGCCGCCCGCAACCAGAGAGGCGAGGCAGTGGCAAAGAAGGCAGTTCCTAACATAGAGAGCAGGAAGATGGTGGAGACCACTTCCTGTACTGTGCAACTGGGGAGGTCGACCAAGAAAGCCCTTCGCAGCAAGGAAAGCGGCATCAAGAAGTCGACCCCCAAGCCCAGCACTACGAACCAGTCTGCTGCACCGAGGAAGAGAAAAGCTCGGGCACAGAGGAAAATGAGGCTGCAGTAACCCTTCAGGCGCAGGTAAGGAAACACATAAACAGAAAGTACTACCTGAGGCTATGATGGGCAGCCAAGACTGTTCAGCGATATTATAGAGCTAACCAGTGTATGAAGCAAGAAATGAGGTCTTTGAAGGAGAAAAAAGGGGCTGTCATTGTTCTACAAGCTGCATTCCGAGGGATGAAGACCAGACAGACTCTGAAACTGAAGCACCAGGCTGCCACGGTTATACAAAGGGCTTACAGGGCACACTGTGCTCGGGCACGATACTCATACATCAAACAGACTGTTGTTGCAATCCAGCTGAGGTATCGTTCCACACGTGAAGCCAGAAAACAGAGAGAGGAGTTTTTGACATTGCGCTCTGCTGCAATGTTCCTGCAAGCCTGCTTCAGAGGTCAGAGGGTCAGAAAGGCTGTGATCCTGCACCATCAGGCCGCTTCCCTGATTCAGACTGCGTTCAGAAGACACAGGGAGGTAGCAAAGTACCAGGCCATAAGGAGGTCAGTCATCTTCATTCAAAGATATTTTAGGTCCTACATCAGGGGCAAAAGCGAACATGAAAGATTTCAGATGTTGAGAAAGTCAGCGATACGCATCCAGGCAGCTTTTAGAGGTTATTTAGTGCGAAAAAGTGGTAATGCTATGAACAAAGCTGCTGTCATCATTCAGGCTGTTGGGAGAGTGCACCAGCGGGGATCTGTCTTCAAGAGGCCGCGCTGGGCAACAGGTGGTCGTCAGAGGAGGTTCGGAAGGTGGAGACCGGGACTTCAACAAGGACAGAGGTGTCAAAGGCGTAAACATGCTGCGAAGTGCTTGCAGAAGTCAGTCAGAGTGGAGCCGGTGAGGGATCGGGCCGTGTGGCACAGAGAGGCGAGGACAATCCAGTCCCACCTCGGAGGTGAGCAGATCAGCTGCAGTAATGTTCGGTTTGCTGAACAGGAGGAGTTGCTGACGGGACTCTACCATCAGCTGACCGAGGGAACCGCCATGCCACAGGTGAACGCCACGGTCTCGAAGGACCGGAGGAAGGAAAAAGAGGAGACTTTGGCTCAAGTAAAAGGTGAGCGTCACGGAAGGAACAGCCAGTTCAGAGAGGGCAGAGAGGTCCTTCGATTCAAGATACACGCTGTGAGGGTTTCCCAAAGAAAGGGACTGGGGAGAAGACAGGAACAGAGAAACCAGATCGTAGGCCGGATAACACGGAGAGTTGAGACTCCAACCACTCAGGAGAAGCTGGAGGCTAAAATAGCCACAATGGAGGGGCAATTGCATCAGTGCAGGACAGAGCTGAGACAGGTGCAGGACCACAACATCGCTCTGCAGGCTGACCTGAGAGAGGCCCGTCATGAGGCCAGCAAGCTCACCGAGCTAGAAAACCAGGTCAGAGGTATGGAAGGTAAATTGGCCCTCATCGAATCTCTACTCTCTTCCCCGACACCAGTGCCTGCTGGAACCCAGAGGGCAAAAGCCGAAACAGAGCATCCGGCGAGCAGTCCAGCGGAGAAACGGGTAACGAACGCAGAGAGGGAGCAGCTGCCTTCAGGCCCCCTAGCGTCGGCTCGCCCCCGCAATTCAGCAAACCCAGAACAAGGTGACATTTGGAGGAAGCCAAGGAGAACTCCTCAGCATGAAACCAGAAGCTGGGACACTGCGTCGCCGGGCCCCAAGCGACCAGGAAGTATGACCCAGACAAGGAAAAGGGCAAAAGACACCAGCACGAATCAGTTCAGGGAGACGGACAAGAACGTCGGCACCAGAGATTCGGGGAGAAGCGACGCGCGGAACCCGACTGACAGGGGTTGTAAGCAGAGTTTAGACTCATTGAAAAAGACTTCCTCTGTAAACCCTGTAACGTCTCTGTGTAGCTCCCTTTCAGGTCCTGTCGAGTCCAGGTGTTCCGTGGAGTCAGGCAAAGCCTCCAGGGACTTTAGAGCCGAGTTCAGGCACCGGGCAAAAGGGTGGACGGAACTGCTGGGATTCCCCTCACCACCACCACCAGCTGCCTGACATGACTGGTCGGAGGTCCTTTAGGTGGTATTTTTTTTTGTGTTGTGGACCTGACCATGTGTCCCCACAAGGGACTTCTGTTTGTTATGTAGTCTTGTTGTTTTGGCCTCCCCCCTGGGTTTCGGCTATGCTCTAGCGCTTCGGGAGCCGCGCCTTTGGGGGGGGGGTTTGTCACACATGGGGTGTTTTGGGCACGCTAGAGGGTGCCCTCTGTCACCTGTGTTGTGTTTTGGGCACGCTAGAGGGCGCTCTCTATCACACAAGGTATTTGTCACAGGAGGTGTTATGGGTACGCTAGAGGGCGCTCTGTTCTGACTAAGCACACCTGAGCCCCTGCGGGCAGGTGTGCATCATTGGGGCTGACTATTTAAGCCCCGATGAGTCAGAACAGAGTGCGGCTCATTAGGTGGGTTAAACCTACGCGTAACGGGTGTTTTTGGTATGTGTCAACTTTGTGTCTATGACTAGGTATAGGTCACCTAGTATAGATCACGGTGTAGCTAGGGTTAGACTGCAGTTCCCCAGTTCTAGGGTTTCAGGTGTAGAACTGCAGTCCCCCGTTCCCTGTTTCTTGTTTGTTTTGTCACTGTGCATAATAAACTTCTGTTCTGAACTCTTGGCTCTGAACTGGCGTCCATCCGGTACCCCGCCACCGTTACACCATTAGGGGTCACACAGTGGCTTGACTAAGAAAGATCTCTCCAGGACTGATATACATACTTCCTCTTCTCTCGGCTGCTCCCATTTAAGGATCGCCACAGTGGATCATCCATTTCCATTTCTTATGATCCCCTGCATCTTCCTCATTCACACTGACCTCCTACATGTCCTCTCTCACAACATCCATAAACATACTTTTTGGTCTTCCTCTGTTCATTTTGCCAAACATCACCAATATACAGTACCCTCTACAATTATTGGCACCCCTGGTTAAGATGTGTTCTTAGAATTTATTAGAAGCCTTTTTTTTCCCCAAAAAACACAAAAAAGAGAAAAATCCAACATTTAATTGAAGTACATTTATTAATTGGAAAAAAAATCCCACATTAAGAAATACATTTTTTACATGAAATCATGTGTGACACAATTATTGGCACCCCTAACAATTCCTATAAAATAAATGGAAGTGCAGCATTTTTGTTATTTCTAGTTTAGTTTTTAAAGTTCAGAGTAAATTGGAACTTTTAATTAGTAATGAATGATTTCCTGTGTCCCTGGGGTATAAATATAACTTGACCCAGAGTTCTATTGCTCTTTTTGCCACTCATTAACATGGGAAAGACAACAGAACATGTCGTTATAGTAAGGCAGATTTGTGTCAACCTTTATACAGTTGAGGTCAAAATTATTAGCCCCTCTTATGAAATTAGACAACACTCTTGATTTCTCCATGAAAATGGGGCAGCGGTGGCCTAGCGGTTAGGGCGTTAGCCGCATGATCGGAGGATCGGGGGTTCAAACCCCTTCCCAATAGGTTGCCCTGAGGTACCCTTGAGCAAGGTACCGTCCCCATCACTGCTCCCCGGGCGCTTTCAATAGCTGCCCACTGCTGCACGGGTTTGAGTGTGCATGGGTTAAATGCAGAGGTCCAATTTCGTTGTGGTTCATGTGTGCTGTGCCGTGACCTCACAATGACAAGGGTTGTCACTTTCACTTTAAAATGACCATTAACAACAAGTGTTTGTTGTCTGGAAACAAATACACTATAAAAAACAATGTCCACTAAGTTTAATCAGATACATAAAGTAACAAGAAAGGGCAAAAATGAGACATCCAAAATTATTAGCCCTCTGGCCATTAATAGTCAATAGTGTACCTTTTCTGAGCCACAATTGACAACAATCTCTTAGAGTAGTTCTTTACTAGGTTGGCACAAGTCTCCTGAGGGATTTTGGCCCATTGTTCCATTGCAAATTGTTCTAGCTGGTCCAAATTGCATGGTTTCCGAGCATGGACATTCACTTTGAGCACCTGCCACAGATTCTCAATAGGACTGAGGTCTGGGCTCTGTGTGGGCCACTCCAGGATTTTGGTTTTGGTATCCTTGAGGAACTGTTGGACTAATTCCGATGTATGCTTTGGATCATTGTCTTGTTGGAAGACCCAGCGACAACCTAAACCTAGACTACGAGCAGATTTCTGCATATTCTCCCTCAAAATGTCAACATCATTTTCTTTTTTCATGATGCCATGCACCCGACCAAGGTTCCCTCTGCCTGAGGCTGCAAAACAGCTCCACAGCATGATGCTCCCACCACCATGTTTAACTGTGGGAACTGTGTTCCTAGGGTTGAAGGCCTCTCCCTTTCTTCGCCAAACATAAGCAACTAAATAGCCTGTGTATAAAAGTATAGTGGAGGATCTGTGATGCTGTGAGGCTGTTTCTCTTCCAAAGGCCCTGCGAACCATGTTAGGGTGCATGGTATCATGAACTCCTTGAAACAAATTTCTGGTGGCCTTATCACTAGGTCTTCCAGCAGGATAATAACCCTAAACATATGGCAAAATCTACACAGAAATGGCTCAGCAGACACAAAATCAAGCATGGCCATTTCAGTCCCCAGACCTCAACCCCATTAAAAACCTGTTGGGTGAACTGAAGAGGAGAGTGCATAAGAGAGGACCCAGGAGCAGGGGTGCCAATAATTGTGGCTCACATGATTTCATGTATAAATGTTATTTCTTAATGTGGGATTTTTTTCCCAATTAATGAATGTACTTCAATTATAGAATAGCTTTTTCTGTTTTTTGTGTTGTGAGCATATATCTTTTGGGGAAAAAAAAAATTATTAGAAGCCTAAGAACATATTGGCAGGGGTGCCAATAATTGTGGAGTGCACTATAATCCTCATCTCTCATCTCTCTCTGTAGATGTCCAAACCAACGCAATTTATCTTTGCTGCCTGTTTTTATATCAGTGCCAGCATTTCTAATCCGTAAAGCATAGCTGGTCTCACTCCCATCCTGTAAACCTTTACTTTCACTCTCGCTGTTACCAGTCTGTCACAGATCACTTCTGTCACTCTTCTACACTCATTCTAACATGCCTGCCCTCTCTTGTTCACCACTCTTCCACACTCCCCATTACTCTTCACCTCTGCTCCCTGGATCCTAACCACTTTCCTCTCTTACGTATCACACTAACATTCTGTATTTTCCTATTCACATTTCTTCATGCACCCTCTAGAGCATATCTCCATCTCTTCAAGGTCTCCTCAAGCTGCACCCTTCTAATAGCCAGGTCCAATGAAGCACACCTGTGCCTTCATAGCTCAGGTGAGCTCAGTCAGAACAGAGCACCCTCTACCGTGCCCAAAAGGAAACTAACCCGTGACAGACTGTGACAGAACATAGCCTCGCCCTGAGCTGAGCCTCTGGGGGGAGGTCAAAGAAAAAAAAAATCCAAAACACATAAACAGCCCCCTTATGGAGCACATGGCCAGGTCCACAAAACAAATTTAAACAAAAGGGGCCCTGACCAGCCGGCACCATGTCCAGGGCTGCTGGTGGTGGTGAGGGGTATCCCAAAGTCTCAGTCCACTCCAGGGTCCCAGGGTCATAGGAACAGTCTCTCTCACTTGGCATGGAGTCCTGACCGACAGTGTTCGTATTACTTACATAGGGTGGTGGTCCAGTGGTAGGGTACTTGCCTATGGACCTATGGCTAAAGAGGTCCCAGGTTTGAATCCCACCTCTGGCACCTTAACTCTGAGTTGCTCCAGGGGGGCTGTCCCTATAATCTGGACATGTAAGTCGCTCTGGACAAGAGCGTCTGCTAAATGCCGTAAATGTAAATGTAAATGTAAATGTAAATATTTCCAATTCTTCCATGATGTGACAGATCCATCCATAACGTGCTTCTCAACACTTACTGTCTACTTACTGGGTGTTTCCTAACACCCAGATCAGATCCCTCACTGTGGTCTGCATGTCCAACCTAGGACCGATTCTTCAATAGGGGTTCATACCCACCAGGATAATGTTCCCCCTGGGAAGATGTGGAGGTCTGCTATGATCTTTCCCCTCTGAGTGATCATGGCAGTCCAGAGGGCCACCAGAGCAGAACTTCCTGGGCATGTCCTGGTCACTGTTGTGGTGAAACTTCCCCTTCAGAGCACAGTTACTCTCTTCTGTGCTGTCAAAGCAATCTCCCTCACCATCACAGATAACGCTCATAGGAGGGCACTGGCCTCTGCTGTCCTCAGACAAACAAAAGCAGTTCATGACATCAGAGGAATCTTGAACATGAGGGATTACATCACTCAACGCTTTCTCGTTGATACACTTCTCACCTGGGGCACACTGACAACCCTCATCCTTTCACGGGCTTTCACAGACCTCTTCTTCTGTACCCTGCTTGCAGTCCTTCTCTTTATCACACACATGACTGTAGGGGATGTACGGACCTTCATTGTAAGGCTTGAGACTGTCAGAAAAGTTCAAGGTTTAAGTTCCTTCAATGATGCGCTCATGGTTGTCTAAGCAGTTCTTGTTGTTTGCAAGGCCCTTGTTGCCATCTTCACAGTGACTGCAGTTTCCTCTGTGTTTCATGCATTCTCCTTCCTCAGAATGCTCCTGACCCTGAGCAGTCTCAGAAGCTCTGGTCTCCGTGACTGGTGCATAATCAAGAACATTAGCACTGCTTACCATCTCGGACACATAATCCAGGCCAAGAACCAGCAAGGCCGCCAAGGCGTGCACATAATTAAGAAGGGGAGCCCCACTCTTGGTTCCACTGAGAGAAGTTCCGCATTGACCCCTTTCCACCATTGACTCCTTTTGCAACTTTCCTCAACCAGTTACCCTGTTCTGAGTCTGTTGAAATGTGAGGGAAAACAGAAGGTAGGGTGTTTATGACCTCCTTGTGGAAAGAGTTCAGCTGGTGTTCACTTGGGCTCTGAGCACCCTGCTTCTCCTTTTCCATTAGACTGTTCCTCAGCTGCCCCTCTTTGGAGCTCTCCACCAGGGTCCCAGCATGCACTGGGGTCTGTTGAGCGAGTTGAGATTTTGAGAGTTCAGCTTCAATACCTCCGACATGCTCTTACAGCTCTGTGTGCTTACTGGCCTCTCTCTGAGTTTACTGACCTCTCTTTGAAGCTCACCATTGTCTTAAGCTAGAGCCTTTCTTTCCATATCTATGGTTTCGAGTTCACAATGGCAAAGAGACAAGAGGCCTTTGGTCTCCTCAAGTTGAGAAAGCAGATTGGTGATCTTTTCCTCATGTTTCAGTCTTTTGTTTGTGGCTGAGGTGATTGCCTGCAAAGCAGAGGCCTCTTTTTCTGTCAGCTGTTGGCTGCCTTGTCAGCAACTCCTTGGGGCAGTGGTGGCCTAGTGGTTAGGTCGTTAGCCGCATGATCGGAGGATCAGGGGTTCAAATCCCTTCACGATAGGTTTCCCTGAGGTACCCCTGAGCAAGGTACCGTCCCCGTCCCCGTCACTGCTCCCCGGGCGCTTTCAATAGCTGCCCACTGCTGCACGGTGTTTGTGTGCATGGGTTAAAAGCAGAGGTCGGGGCAGTGGTGGCCTAGTGGTTAGGGAGTTGCCCCTGCATCGGAAGATTGTGGGTTCGATTCCCTCACCGGGAACTCAAGGGTACCTCAGGTCGCCCTGAGGTACCCTTGAGCAAGGTACTGTCCCCATCACTGCTCCCCGGGTGCTTTCAGTAGCTGCCCACTGCTGCATGGTGTTTGCATGGGTTAAATGCAGAGGTCTGGGGCAGCGGTGGCCTAGCGGTTAGGGCGTTAGCCGCATGATCGGAGGATCGGGGGTTCAAACCCCTTCCCAATAGGTTGCCCTGAGGTACCCTTGAGCAAGGTACCGTCCCCGTCACTGCTCCCCGGGCGCTTTCAATAGTTGCCCACTGCTGCATGGGTTTGAGTGTGCATGGGTTAAATGCAGAGGTCCAATTTCGTTGTGGTTCATGTGTGCTGTGCCATGACCTCGCAATGACAAGGGTTATCACTTTCTGTTGAGTGATCTGACTGTTCATGAAGCTGATCTGTTCATCTCTTTGGTGTATGTCCATGAGAAGTGCACTGTGCTTCACATTGACCTGTCTGAGTTTTTCTGATTCAGCCCTTAGGTTCTCCTGGGTACTGTCCAAGCTGTCAGTTAACCAAATGAACTGTTCACCTAGGTCCTTACAGACGTCCTCACATTCTAGGCACCCTGCCTGCTTTTCCTCTAGTTCCCTATTAACTTTAGCCAGTTCTTCCTGAACGGAATGTACCTCAGACGGGTTGTTCTCCTGCAGCTGGTGATTCATGGCATGGAGGGAGACATTGTCATCTTCCAATCTCTTACACTTTGCATTCAAAACATCAAGATCCTGGTTCCATGCACAAATTACATTTACATTTACAGCACAGCACAACACAACAAAATTCAACCTCTGCGTTTCACCCACACACACACGTGCAGCAGGGGGCAGCTACTGAAAGTGCCCGGGAAGCAGTGTCGGGGACAGTACCTTGCTAAAGGGCAGCTCAGGGCAACCTACTGGTGAGGGAACTGAACCCACAATCTTCCGATCTGGCAGCCAACTCCCTAACCACTAGGCCACCGCTGCCACCGCTGGTAGGATACTCAGCTATGGCCTAAAAGTTCACAGGCTCGCACGTCGTATCTCACCTCCAGCACTATCACCATTGGTGGTCTGAGTACATTTACATTTACATTTATGGCATTTAGCAGACACTCTTAACCAGAGCGACTTCCATTTCCTAATTTCCTCCTGGAGACACTCAGGGTTGGCACCACTTCCCCAGTGGTGGTAGTGCCAGAGGTGGGATTCAAACCTGGGACCTCTTGAGCCAGAGGTCTGTAGGCAAGTATCCTACCACTAGACCACCGCCATCACAAATCATCCTTGACGGTGAGTTCAAGGGCTGCTTGGCAAGAACAATTTTGGCCTGTTTTTCTTCCTCCAGAATTGACAGCCACTTATTATCTGATTCCTGAAGAGTTTGTTCAAGGCTTTGAACTTGAAATCTCAGGCCACTGATTATTCCATCTGCAAGCCTAACCTGGAGTGGCTTTGTATCTGTCTTCTTCCTGGCAGATGGGTTAGTGGTACTGGGTTGGGGGGTCGACTCCTTGATGCCACTTTCCATGCTGCGAAGGGCCCTCTTAGTTGACCTCCCTCGTTGAATGGCACAGAGGGCATTTTCTGCCGACTTCCTGCTTTCCGTGTCATGGGCAGTCTTCTTTGCCGATGTCCCACTTTCCGTGTCGCAGGCGACCTTCTTTGCCAATGTCCCATGTTGAATGACACATGGGGCAATCAACTGCCAACGTCCCGCTTTGAATGACGCAGGGGGCATTTTCCGCCGTCTTCCCGCATTGAATGATGCAGGGGGCATTTTCCGCTGTCTTCTTGCGTTGTAGCCAGTGAGGAGCTGGAAGTGGTGTGGGAGGGGGAACGGGCGAAGGCTCTTCCTCCAGTCGGTCAAGGGACTTTGTGTCTTATGTTGTCTTGTGTTTGTCTTGTGTCTTGTCTTGTGTGTAGCACCAGGGTCCTGGAGGAACGTTATTTCGTTTCACTGTGTACTGTGTATATGGCTGAAATGACAATAAAATCCTACTTGACTTGACTTGACTTGAACCGCAGTTATCACAACTGCGGTTCGCCAGTCCCTTGACTGACATCAGCCATCAGCGCTTGCTCAATCCGGCCGTACTTCTCGTTGGGCTCTAGAGAAGAGGCAAGCCAGATTGAGAGCGCCAGTGGCTCCAGGCACTCTGAGAACTCCGTGGTTGTTGCACTCTGTGCTCCTCCACTCTGCTTGCATAGCTCTGGCAAACATGCAACCAGCAAGGCTGGTGCGAAGGTCCTCAGACGCTGCAGCTCGGCTCTGAGGACCACCACCGTGGCTTCGAGTGCCCGCTCGCGCTCCTCACACCAACCCCTGAGGCTTGCGATGTCCAAGTGCTGGCGTTTCATTTAATGTAACAGTGGCGGGGTGTGGGAAGGACGTCAGTGCAGAGCTAGGAGCCAGGAACATAACTTTATTAATCATATTGACCAAAACAAGATCCAAGGACTGCAGTTCTTAACCAAACAAAACACAAGGAACTGCAGTCGTGACTAAAACAAGTTACCAAAACCACCATTAACTGTAGACTTCGCCTAGTGACTGAACTGCACTCTGTTATGACTCATCGGGGCTTAAATAGCCAGCCCCAATGAAGCACACCTGTGCCTTCATGAGCTCAGGTGTGCTCAGTCAGAACAGAGCGCACTCTACCGTGCCCAAAAGGAGACTAACCCGTGACAGACTGTGACAACCAGTCAACTTTAGTATCTAATAAGCCATAACAATCATGATTATATGGACAAATGAATGAAAGCCTTGCATGCATTGAAAAAATCATTTTACAAAATGAACAGATTGACAAAATGGACAAAATCTTAAACTAAGGAACTATTTAAAAATACAGAAAAGCAGAGATACATGCAGACACATATGCAAGTGAATGCAAGTAAATGTTCCCTCCCCCTCAACCCCATTTCCTCAAGTAAGTCAGGTAAGGGAAAAAAGAGGGGATTAGGTTCTGTGACTCTAATCATTTAGCACCCCACACCTGACAGCACACTATTAACTTTCACTGTCTACAGTGACCCTGTGGCTCATTGCCCTTCACATCAAGTTTTTATTAGGGAATTTTCCTCATCATTAGCCATGGGCCAGGCAGCTAGCATTAATATTCATCCCAGTGCTTAAATGAAGGCAACACATTTCCATCATCACAGCCTGTCTGGCTATTCACCTAGAGCCAGGCTGCAGCAAGCATTCCCTCTAAGGGTGTGCATGCTGCTACAGATGGCTTGTATACACACATACAATTTTTCTCAGTGCAAAGAACATGCAAAGCTTCATAAAGACATACAATAGATAAAAGATATAATTTTTGCCAGTGGCTCAGCAAACCGCCTTTGCTGCATTCAGCAGATATAAAAGCATTGTGAAAGGCAAGTGACATGCATAAGGTCATATCACCCTGTTTCTGACTGTTTTCTATACTCATGACTGTCAAACAACTGTTAAGTATCCAATCCATTAAACCCAAAAAGGCAAAGAAAATAATTTATTTTCATAATACATTACTTATATATTTCATAATACATTTCACAATACATAACATTTACATTACTGTTTCAACATTCAACTCACTTGAAAGATCTTGAAACAGGCTCCCATGTCAGTAATTAGTTATTGCAATTAATTTAACCAAACATGCTAATCTTGCAATACTGCACAGTCCACTTCCATAATAGTAAGTCATAAGTGTGCTGTTTTATCACACAGCTTTAAATCAAGAATTGCTCAGCTGGGGGGCAGCAGTGGCCTAGTGGTTAGGGTGTTAGCCACATGATCAGAGGATTGGGGGTTGAACCCCTTCCCAATAGGTTGCCCTGAGGTACCCTTGACCAAGGTACCATGCCTGTCACTGCTCCCTGGGCGCTTTCAATAGCTGCCCACTGCTGCACAGTGTTTGTGTGCATGGGTTAAAAGCAGAGGTCCAATTTCATTGTGGTTCATGCTTGCTGTGCTGTGACCTCGCAATGACAAGGGTTGTCACTTTCACTTTTTTTTCTTCAAGTTCACAACTTGAATTTCCCTTTTGAATCAATTCTCCTTTGCAATGACAGGCAGACATGCAAAGGCTGTAAAAGGATACTAACAGACAGTTTTAGCAACAAACTGACATCACCTTAACAGGCTAAGAAACAACTGGTTGTGTGAGTGAGAAATGTGGTGTGTGGGGGTGTGTTTTTGACCTTTCCATATGTGGGATGAGAAAAAAAACTAGGCTTCATCCATACAAATAATCATATGATCTGGCATCACCCTGTTTTAGAGTGGTTGTAGCCAGAGGCTTTATTTTTAACTGTTACAAAATAAAGTCACTAATAGTCTACTAATTAGTCTAGGTCTACTAAATTCTACTACTAAAGTGCTAATACAGCAGCAATTAATTCTTGGGCTTTCCAACTATCTAGCACTTGAGTGCTGTCATGAAGAGATTTTAATTAATGTTTTCAAAACAAGCTGTAGACTATTTTTCCTTTACAAAAGAAGCTACACAAGCACAGCTACACATGTAAACAAGCACTCTGGAATGAACATGAAAACATTTCATTTGAGAGACTTATGGTGAGCTGAGTGAAATTAGCTCAGGAACTCACGCTGAGTGTTAAATTACTCACGGCCTTTGCTTTTCCATCAGCAAGATTGTAACTCCAACTCTCTGCCACTAATAATTTAGTGTCTTCACCTCACTTGTGTGTTTTATTTATATATATATATATATATATATATATATATATATATATATATATTATATATGCAATTACATATTTAACACTGTCTATCATGTGTAATTACATGTTTAATTATATTAAGTTGAGTTGTATTAAGATCTAAATTATAAAAACTTTCCTTCACATTAAACAAAACAAATCAGTTATTCAGAACAAGGATTCATCAACTTCAGGTCTTGCTAAAATGTCACCACTTTTACGAGCACAAATGTGGTGTGGATTAAAGGTTAAAATCTGCAGCTGCCAGAAAAATTTTTAAAAGAAATTACAAGTGAAGGTTAATTCAATTGGGTTTCAACACTGGCACACACCTCCAGCTTTGCCATCCCTGGGGAAATAGCGGAGCCAAGAAGACAACAAATGACTTTTTTATTCAACCAAAATTGTTCATTGGTGCGGGTGAGCAGTACTAAAAAAGTAAGTCTTCAGCCGTGATTTAGAGACTGAGACTGATTCGGCATCCCATGCAGAAACAGAGCAGAGCTGTTTCATAATCTAGAGCCCTGTAGCTACAGGCTCGTGCTCTATACATTTATTTCACGAGGACAATTGGAGATCTTTATTCTGCTGGGATCTAGGAGTGGGCGGTTAGGTGTGTGTAGGTATTAAGTAGTTCGGTTAGGTATATTGGGGCAAGACAGCTAGAGGTGCCTTGTAGGGATTAGGAGGACCTTGAAGTCAGCCTGTGCCTAACAGGGAAGCCAGTATTGAGGAGAGTATGGGAGTTATGTGGTGCGTACTTCTGCTCCACCTATATATATATATATATATATATATATATATATATATTAGCCCCCCACTCCCTCAACTCTGAAGAGGCTGTGAAAGATTCAAGACACTAATGTGGCAGTCCAAAGAGCAGAAAGCTATTAAAGCAGAAAGTGGGACTGGGACTGTTACAGCTCTTGTGGTACTAAGGCAGTGTTACTATGGGTGAAGAAGGTGAGTGACTCAGATGGCTGTTGTTATGATTAATTTACATGCTACACAGAGGAGGGAAGTGGAAGATGTCTCAGATAACCATTTTTGGGATTAGAGATGTATCCCTCCTTGTGCCAACCACAGTCATCAGCTGATCCCTCAGCTGTGGCTGAGATCCATGCTCCATTACACTTCAAAGAGGAGCACATGTTCGCCTGGCATCAGCACTGCGCAGATAAGACCCATTAAGAGATTATTCTGTAAGAATGCATATGCTGCCAATGTCAGTCTCCTAGTACTGCTTTGGACTTAAGTCATTAAAAACAGATAAAAGAAAACAGAAAAATACATTCAGCATTATGTCCACCCTGTTTTTATACCAAGTGAAAGGGTTTAGCATTTGCACATGAAAGCACGTTTTTTGCATCATAGCAGTATTAGCTATTCATTGAATAAGTTTGTCTCTAGTAGGACACAAACTATATAGAACTATGTAGAACATGCTATAGTAAGGCTATACTATATTCTGCTTTAAACCGGTCCATCTTTCCTAAGGTTTCTTCACTGCCAAATTCTAATCAGAAAGCAGAGCAATGCTGGTGGAGGTGTTTGAAAGGGCACTTTTGAGTCACTGCTAATCCGTTATTGAACAAACCTACAGTAATTAACCAATCAGCTTTGAAACGACACCTGTGCAGTCAATTGGCTTCCTAACAACACTTGCAGTCAATTGGCTTCCTAACAACATTCAATCAGCACAAAAAGACTCCAAGGAACAGGTCACTTAAACACATGAGAGGGACTACTGTTACTCACCATGCCAAAGACAAAGGAAATCAGTCTGGAGCTCAGAAAGAAGATAGTAGAGGCTCCTGATAAGGAGGAAGGCTACACTGCCATTTCCAAGCAATTCACAGTGTCCAGAACTGCTGTACATTGCTTCATTGCCAAGTAAAAGGAGACAAATTCTGTAAGAAACAAACCTGGCCGTGGCCGTAAGCGCAAGATTTCAAGAACTCTGGAGAGGCAAATAGTCAGAGATGTCAGCAAGGAGCAAGGAGCAAGGAGACATCTGCCAAGATGATTGTTGCTGACCTGGCCTCTTCTGGAGTTGATGTTTCAAGGAACACAGTTGTGAGGGCTCTTCATCGTGATGGGCTTCAGGGCCATCGTACCAGAAGAACCCCTTTACTCAAAGAGCAGCACATCACAGCCCGACTGAGGTTTGCCCATGAACATTTGAACATTCAAAATCCCTCAGGAGACCTGTGCCAACCTAGTAAAGAACTACTCTAAGAGATTGTTGTCAGTTGTGGCTCAGAAAGAGTACACTATTGACTATTAACGGCCAGGGGGCTAATCTTTTTGGATGTCTCATTTTTGCCCTTTCTTGTTTCAACTTGGTGTATCAATAAAATATCCTAATTAAACTTAGTGGACATTGTTTTTTAGTGTATTTGTTTCCAAAATAACAAACACTTGTTAATGGTCATTTTCATGGAGAAATCAAGAGTGTTGTCTAATTTCATAAGGGGGGCTAATAATTTTGGCCTCAACTGTACACCTAGGTTAAAACCTTGCCTAGCCTTGGGGCAACCGTTATGATATCGATCAGCCAGGCAGGGCTCTTTGCTCCTAACTATATAGAGCTGTCTAGGAGGCAGTGAACCAAAGCACACCCCACCCTCACGCACAGCTCATTCTTCCTGCTGCTTTGCAACAGTGCAGAACTGGTCAACAGCCCATTTATTAGTCAATTTCTCAACAATACTGGTCAGAAAAAAGGAAGCAAAGAGCGTTACTTTTGATAGTATGCATCTATCAAAAGACAAGATATAAGGTGAAAGGGTCATGAAAATGGGCTGAAGCAGTCATTGTGGAGTTCAGCGTGATACTGGGTACAGGGTCAGCTAAAGGAGGTGAGAAAATTGTGCAGCCAGTCAGTCATTTTCTGCTGCTTGTCCCAAGCGGGGTCTCGGGGGAGTGCTGGAGTCCATCCCAGCTCACACAGGGCGAAGGACGGGGGACACACCCTGGACAGGTCCCCAGCCCATCGCAGGGAGGAGCGAGACGGGGACGGCACCTTGCTCAAGGGTACCTCAGGGCAACCTATCCTTCGATCATGCGGCAAACGCCCTAACCACTAGGCCACCGCTGCCCCTATATATATATATACTATGCATAAAAAAATATATATATACACAACTACTACAATTACTTTTCTTTTTATTTGGCTGTCCCGTTAGGTGTTGCCACAACAGATCATCCAGTTATATTTCTTTCTTGGTCTCTCCATCTTCCTCTGTCACACCAACTGCCAGCATGTCCTCTGATACCACTTCTATAAATCTCCTCTTTAACAACTACTCCTCTACTCCTCTTGCTTGGCAGCTCCATCCTCAGCATCCTTCTTTAAATATACTCCTCATTTCTCCAATGTACACAACCAAACCAAGACAATCTCTCTTATCTGACTTTTTCCTCCAAATCATCAAATCTGAGCTGTTCCTATATAATGCTCATTCCTAATCCTGTCCATCCTTGTTACTCTCAGTGCTCCATCTTTAACTTCACCTCCACCTTTTATCATGCTTGTCTTTTCAAGAGCCCCACTGACTCCAGAAGATATAACACTGTTGGTCTCATTACTCACTTCAAGTAGTAAACCTTGCTGTCACAATAAAAAATAAAAGAAGTATTGGCATTTCTCTCAATGCTCCAAGTCCCTCTCCCTCGGCGGTAAACCCTTCACTGCAGGTCACCTGAACTGAATGCAGGAAAAGGCCCACTAAGGCCAATTAAAGCATTCACCTGCAGATTCACAACAAGAAGGGCTCAACAAGAAGCAGAAGGGCTCGACTACAAGAAACCTTTGTACCGATGTAAAGCAATTAGAGCACTCCCAAGGGCTAGACAGCATGGTACCTGTGTGTCATGGATCCAGCTCTCTGGCTAAGCCCCCAGAGGAGTTTTTCCTTGCCTCTGTCACCCTCGGCTTACCCTTTTGGGGCTCAGACCTGGTTTCTGTAAAGCTGCTTTGTGACAACAACAGTTCTACAAGGTGCTATATAAATAAAGTTGACTACTTTTCTAGATAAATCTGTTGACCCTCAATAAAACTTGTCCTATCAAGTACAGTTTTGAAAGTTTTGAATAGTTATCTTACCTATATTTATGATCTATGATCTTGTACAAACACACTGAGCAGTGAGTAGTGAGTAACCAATCCTAGACACACCAGTAATTTAAACATCAATAGTTGTGGGCAGAATACCTGCACCCAGGGAAGAGCTGTAGAGTGTGTTGCTTGCTTTTTTTTCCTTTCCTTGGCTAACCTTGGGGTCATTTGTGTGCACAATTATTAGGCAAGTGAATATTTCAACCTGTCACACGTGGGGTGTTTTGGGCACGCTAGAAGGCGCCCTCTGTCACCTGTGTTGTGTTTTGGGCACGCTAGAGGGCGCTCTCTATCACACAAGGTATTTGTCACAGAAGGTGTTAAGGGTACGCTAGAGGGCGCTCTGTTCTGACTAAGCACACCTGAGCCCCTGCGGGCAGGTGTGCATCATTGGGGCTGACTATTTGGATTAAAGCATTTAAGACGATGTTAAATTGTGTAAAGAAGGAGGGCGTAATCTAAAGTGATCAAAACCCCATATCAAGGTGTGCATAATTATTAGGCAGATTATTTTCCTCAGGTAAAATGTGCCAGAAAAAGAGAATCTGAAAAGTCAAGAATCGTCGTTCAAAAAATAAATAAATAAATAAATAAAATAAAAAAGTCTTTCAGAGGGATGCAGCACTCTTGAAATTTCTATGATATTGGGTCGTGAACACAGAACCATCAAACAGTTTGCAGCAAATAGTTTCTCACAAAGTTCCTTGTGAATCTGTTGAGAAAAAAAAGATGCAAATTAACTGCCAAATATTAGAGAAGAATCAAACTACTAAAAGCTACTACTAGGAACCCATGTTCCTCCAGTGTCATATTCCAGAACTACAGCCTACCTGGAGTGTCCAAAAATACAAGGTTTTCAGTGCTCAGAGATTTGGTCAAGGTAAGGAAGGCTGAGAGTTAGTCTTGGAGAGGCTGAGAGAGAGACTTTTGATGGACCAGATGGATGGGCCCGTGGTTGGATCAGTAATGGGCACAGAGTTCCATTTTGACTCCAGCAAGATGATTGCTTGATGCCAGCAAGGTGGAGCTGGGGTACTGGTTTGGGTTGGTATTATTAAAGATGAGCTAGTTTGACCGTTTCCAGTTGAAGATGAATTCCAAATCAAGCCCAAAACCTAATGCCAGTTTTTAGAAGACACTTTCCTCAAGCAGTGGTACAGGAAAAAGTTTACTTCTTTCAAGAAGACCATGATTTTTATGCAGGACAATGCTTCATTAAATGCTCCATTAAATGCTCCATCAAAGTACTCCACTGCAGGGCTACCCAGTAAAGGCCAGAAGATGAAAGAATAATGTGCACACATATGTTTTCCCCTGAGAATGTTCAAAACATTTCTTCACTTCACTTACCTAATAATTGTGCACACAGTGTGTGTATATATATATATATATATATATATGTGTGTGTGTGTGTTTATTTTTATTTTAAAGACTGGGTCTTTAAATGGATCATGCTTTGTATCTACACCCATAAATGCCTCCAGCCTTTTAAAGGAAAGGCTTCCATCATGCTATCCTCCTGTAGAAGCCTGTTTTTTTGAAGAGCCCCTGAAATTCACTTCATCACGTTTCAGCCAAAAAGTAGCATCTCTGACCAATTGATGTCTTGCTTTGATGCTTAGTTCAGTGGGATGTCCTGTTCTAGAAAGTCTGGAATTAACATACCAGTTTCTGGTGGTGGCTCCAACAGTGCTTGATGGGATATTCAAACTTTTCCTTTTTTCTTTTTTTGCCAATTCCTGCATTATGCATTATGATGTTTCTCACACCAGCAGATTGTGCATGTCTTTTCAGTTTTGCAGTGATTTTCCAGCAAAGACAATGGCACTTATAAAGAGTGCTTTCAAGAAGGTTGAATAAGGGTGATTAAGGGCGAATAAGTGCAAATAAGGGCAAGGGTGGTGGTAGCCTAGAGGTAGGATACTTGGACCAATGGCTCAAGAGGTCCCAGGTTTGAATCCCACCTCCAGCACTACCACTACTAGGTCCGAGCAAGCTCCAGGGGGACTGTCCCTGAAATTAGGACATGTAAGTCGCTCTGGATAAGAGCGTCTGCTAAATGCCGTAAATGTAAATGTAATGAATACTTCTGAAATTTGTATGACTTCTCATGGTGTGGGTATCTGTAAAATACCCCTTGGTGAGGGTATCTGTAAAATAAGTCAAGCTGTTGGATGCACAAATTTTAAACAAACGCCTTTTAAACTGGATATCAATCAATTGGACTACAGTGGATAACTGAGGGTAGATATATGTAGATATGAATAAACATCTGTTTATGCCTTTCCCTTTCATCTGTCTCTCACTTGCTCACATTCTCTGTGTCACATTTCAGGTTTGATGGAGTCCCTTTGTATGACTTGACAAAAGCTTAAGCAGATGTCCAGAAACTTGGCAGAGTAAAAGAGATGCACTTAATGTTTTTGGCATAGCTAATAAATATATAGAAGGAAATAAATAGAAGGAAGCAAAACAGGTAAGGAAAACAGAACATGTAGAAGACTAGGACTAGGATTTTCTTTCGCTCTTATTCACTAAAAAAAAAAAAATAAACAGAAAATGGGGCAAATATTAAAATAACCTCATCATTAAAATAGATGGGTATATGTCTCATCTAACAAGACCTGGAATGGCTCAACTCAGTCTTGGACAAGCACGGTCACAATAATATTTGAGAGCAAGAATAAGAATGGTTCTGCTTAAAATCAAATAAAATCCTTTGATTTGATTTTACTTTGATTACTCACAGAATCCAAACTCCTCTGTGCAGAGGTAAAATAAGGAGATCATTTTCCAAAATCAGACAACTGTCAAATGTAAAAGATTACTTTACTCTAATGACCCTCTTTTCTGCTGCTTTTCATTCCTCCCTGTAAAACACAGCTACAGTACAGCCTTCTCAACAAAACAAAACATATTTTATTAAATCCTCACCTTATATGAAACATTTCTTTGCCTTGAAAATGAAATTTTATTAAGAGGGTATAAGAAGCCAGAAAAGCAACCCAGCCACCAGGGATGCACAAGCCAGTGTATATCTTTTTCGCAAAGCCGGTGTATTTCTTTACCACCAAGAAAGCAGTGGGAAAGGCTAAAGATAAGGTGTATGGTGAATTATATGAGAGGTTGAACAGCAAAAGCAAAGGATTATACAAATTGGCTAGGCAGAGGAACAGACCCGGGAAAGATATGCAGCAGGTTATGGTGATAAAGAATAGAAATGGAAACATACAAGTGAGCAGAGTATGTTGAGCAGATGGAAAGAGTACTTTGAGAGGCTGAACAAGAGAGAGAGAAAATATTGGATGAATAGTGATCCAGGAAGTACAACAAATTAGCATGATGGAAGTAAGGGCAGTGGAAGGCTGTTGGTCCAGATGACATCCATGTTGAAGCATGGAGGTATTTAGGAGAGATGGGTGTTAATGGAGAAGTATAGAAAAGGTCAAAAGGAGTTGCATTGTGCTATTGTGGATTTGCATTTGTGGTTTTGTATAAGGAAGTCAGGTGTGACAGAGGAGTATGTCAGAGTAGTTAAGGATTTATTAATGAATTTGGTAATCTGCTCTCTGATTTGGTTGTTAGGTTTACTAGATTTGTGATGTTAGGCGACCTTAACATACATATTGACACAGAGACGGATGCAGGTGCCAAAAGCTTCCTATCGCTCCTTGACTCTGTCGGTTGCACCCAGCATGTATCAGAACCTACTCATGTACAAGGACACACGCTAGATCTAATTATCTCATATGGACTTGACATTGATACTGTACTGGTCCATTCCTTAAATAAATTTTGTTCCGACCATTCTTTAATCACGTTTGAGATTAATATGTCTCCACCGTACCTCAGTGAAAGGACTAGTACAACACGACACCTAAATAGGGCTAAATGTATCCAGTTTATGGAGGCCGTAACGGAGATAGACTTCACCTTTAACAAAACTGTTAATGACATCACCGACATGTACAATACAGTAGTTGGGCAGATCCTTGATCAGGTAGCCCCAATTAAGACAAAGAAGGTTAGAACTATCAGGCACTCTCCCTGGTTCAATGATCACACACGAGCTGCTAAGCGGGTAAATGATATAATGGTCTCAAGCGATGCAGGAAACATTACTGTTCTTGTTCTGTTAGATCTTAGTGCTGCGTTTGACACAGTGGATCACTCCATTTTAGTAAATAGGCTTCACTCCAATGTCGGCATTAGCTGAACAGCCCTTAAATGGTTCAAATCCTATCTCACAAACTGTTATTACTTCATCCAAATGGATGATTATGGCACCCCTTCACCTATGTCACTAGTTAACTATAGAGTCCCACAAGGGTCGGTGTCCAGTGCTCTTCTCCCTCTACATGCTCCCACTAAGCACTATTATACGGAAGCATAATGTTAGTTACCACTCCTACGCTGATGACACTCAGTTATACTTCTCTGTTAAATCATGTGATAAAGCATCAACCGGCACTTTAATTAGCTGCATCAATGATATTAGGGATTGGATGAATAACAACTTCCTCTCACTAAACCCCGAAAAAACTGAGCTGCTCTTGTTTTGTAGACAGGGCCAACTTCATTTCGCATATCTGGGATGCAGGGTTGAAGTTTTCAGTTAGAACTCTGGCAAGTAACCTTGGTGTTATTTTTGATTCAAATCTTTCATTTAATCCCCATGTTAATGCAGTTGCGAAGACATGCTTCCTGCAACTTCGGAACATTGCCAAACTACGGCGTTTTCTGTCAATGGACGACACGGCGAAAGTAGTACATGCATTTGTATACAGTAGATTAGATTACTGTAATGCCCTACTTTCTGGAAGCTCTCAGGGCACATTAAGCACCCTACAGCGCATTCAGAACACCGGAGCAGGAGCAGGAAGTACGACCACATAACTTCATAACTTCGCTTCACTGGCTTCCTGTTAGGTACAGGGCTGACCTCAAGGTCCTCCTCTTAACCTATAAGGCACTTAAAGGTCTTACCCCAATATACCTAACTGAACTGCTTAATACCATCCATCCATCCATCCATCCATTTTCTGCCGCTTGTCCCAAACGGGGTCGCGCACACAGGGCGAGGACAGGGGACGCTCCCTGGACAGGTCGCCAGCCCATCGCAGGGAGGAGCGGGACGGGGACGGCACCTTGCTCAAGGGTACCTCAGGGCAGCCAGACGACTACAGAGGAGAGGAACCAAAAACTCCACTGAGAAAAAAAACCTCTGAGGGTTCAAGGTCAACTGGCTACCCAACCCCCTTGGGTAGACTAGCAGTACAAAGTTAGTTCAGGTTTAACCCCAGGATCAGCACCGAGTCCTAAGCTGCTTCCCAGGCTCAGCAAGTCGAGCGCAGCCCCAGGTACCGGTGAGCCGCCAGGATCCCTTGGCGCATTGGATGCACAGCACAGACCAGTTGGTAGTTCGGTATTGGACTCAGGCGATGACCACAGCAGGCCCCCCGGACATGTGGGGAAAGAAATGGAATGGGGAGGGTCAGTAATGAGCAGGATCCAGTAGTGGCAGACACAGAAGGAGGCAATACAGTGCGATGGCATGTTCAGCAGCACCAGCGACATTAGTAATGGTGCACTATGGTGATTTGTGTGGGTAAGCTAAACTAAAAAAGTAAGTCTTCAGCCGTGATTTAAAGACTGAGACTGATTCAGCATCCCGTACGTAAGCAGGCAAGCTATTCCATATTTTAGGGGCCCTGTGACCAAAAGCTCATGCCCCTATACATTTATTTATGCGTGGGACAATTAGAAGATCTTTTTTCTGGGATCTAAGTGGGCAGTTAGGTGTATAGGCATTAAGCAGTTCGGTTAGATAAATTGGGGCAAGACCTTTGAGTGCCTTGTTGGTTAAGAGGAGGACCTTGAAGTCAGCCCTGTACCTAACAGGAAGCCAGTGAAGCAAGGAGAGTATGGGAGTTATGTGGTCGTACTTCCTGCTCCTGCTAACAATCCTAGCAGCTGTGTTCTTAATGCGCTGATGATGCACAAGAAAGCCTGCAAACAGTTTACTGAAGACAGGTAGACTAAGGACTTGGATTACTGGAACCATGTCCTGTGGTCTGATGAGACCAAGATGAATTTAACTGAATTTAAGTGTTTCTTGCCTACAGTTAAACATGGTAGTGGGAGCGTCATGGTTTGGAGCTGTCTGAGTGCTGCCGGAACTGGGGAGCTATAGTTCATTGAGGGAACAATGAATGCCAGCATGTACTGTGACATACTGAATCAGAGCATGATCCCCTCCCTTCGCAAACTGTGCCACAGGGCAGTACTATAACATGATAACAACCACTGACCACTGCCTTGCTAAAGAAACTGAGGGTAAAGGCACTGGACTGGCCAAGCATGTCTCCAGACCTAAACCCTATTGCGCATCTGTGGGGCATCCTCAAATGGAAGGTGGAGCAGCGCAAGGTCTCTAACATCCACCAGCTCTGTGATGTCATCATGGAGTGGAAGAGGATTCCAGTGGCATCCTGTGAAGCTCTAGTGAACTCCATGCTCAAGAGAGTTAAGTCAGTGCTGGAAAATAATGGTGGGTACACAAAGTACTGACACTTTGGGCACAATGTGGACATTTGTCACTTAGGGGTGTACTCACTTTTGTTGCCAGTGGTTTAGACATTAATGGCTGTGTGTTTAGTTTTGATGGGACAACAAATTTACACTGTTATATAAGCAGTACATTGACTACTTTACATTGTATCATTGCGTCATATCTTCAGTGTTGTCCCATGAAAAGATGATACTGTATGTGGGCAGTGTGACAATGGTGAAGGAGTGATGGATGCATTTAAGTGGTGGTCTAGTGGTAGGACACTTGCCTACAGACCAAGAAATTGCAGATTCAAATCCCACCTCCATCACTGGGTTCCTGAGCAAGACCCTTAACCCAAGTTGCTCCAGGGGGACTGTCCCTGTAGTTAAGAAATGTAAGTTGATCTGGATAAGAGCATAATGTAAATGTAAATGGGTAAACAGGTGGTCTCCAAAAATAACTAAAAAACAAACAAACAAAAAAACCCAGCTGCTGGTCCAGTCTCTGGTCATCTCTTAACTGGACTACTGTAACTCCCTTCTGGCAGGTCTCCCACTGAAGGCAACAAGACCACTACAGCTAATTCAGAACACTGCTGCAAGATTCGTCTTCAACTGTCCCAAGTTCTCTTCTTTCACATCTCTGCTGCAGGACCTGTACTGGCTCCCAAACCCAAAAAAAACACTAATGGCACTTTCTGTTGTTCTAGTCACAGGGTTGATACATTTGTTACTTGGTTGTAATTGTTAATTAGCAGTTGTTGATCGTAGCTGGTTACTAAAATGAAGTTCAAATGTGAAAACAAAGCACTGTTTTAATTTGCTCTGGATAAGAGTGTCTGCTAAATGTTGTGAATGTAAATGAAAATTTAAAGTAGAGGTAGGATTATATCAGGGAGCGCTAAGCCCATTTTTGTTTGCAATGGTAATGGACAGGTGGACGGATAAAGGAGGGACTATTATGTTTCCAGATGATATTGTGACCTGTAGGAGCAGCTTGAGGAGACCCTGAAGAGATATGGTCTAGAGAGGTGTACATATGAATCTGAATGAAAAGGAAGAAAGTGGAGTGGTTAGGATGCAGGAAGTAGATCTGACAAAGGGGTGGAGGAACTGAAATCCTTGGGAACTGAACTGAAATCCAACAGTTCATAGTAATGGGAGTCTGGATGAGAGGTGAAAAAGAGGGTACAGGCAGGTTGGAATGGGTGGAGAAGAGTGGCAGGAGTGAAAGAAAGAATTAAAACAGAATAAGAGAAAAATCCTCTAAACTTTGCATGAAAGGGGGGCCAAGGACATTGTATCCCAAGCAGTAGATTGGTTTCCCATCAGATGATTAGCCTCATCCATGCTAATTACACTGAATGGAAACTAATTAAGTGGAACCACTCTTCAGCTAATAAGGATTTGGGCCTTTGTTCATCTAAGGACATCTAGAGAAGCATACACTTTTCCATCAAGCTCGTGCTACTGATCTGCTCTGAAGAGCTTTAATATAATTTTTACAATATCTAGCCATCATTCATTTTATTAAACTAAATAAAAAAGTTTTTTTTAAATAAGAAACATAATACTGTGTTCCATAACCGACTGCACTAATTCTTTAAATCAGGAATCTGAAACTAAGCACTGGAAAGTTTACTGTTAGATATTTTGTATCGCATCCTTTCAGAGCTGATAAGAGTTTACACATTATACTGCACTGATGATTAGCCCAGTTCGGATGTCCCTGGCATAATTTTAACTGAGTGCAATGTTTTATCAAAATAATGCAAAATTATTCATACAACATTTGTGCAACAAATTATATTATGGAAAAAAGTAGCATCCCAGTAATTAATCCACCCAAAACATAGTTGTTTGCTAAATCTAGCTGTTAGAACTAAAATGATGAGATGTTATTTTAATCTTTAAAAGCCTCTCTCCACTGTAGGTTTGTCCTGCTTGCACAGCAATCATTACATCAGATGTCATATGTGTTCTATAATCCAAGGGTTTAATTTCAAACTCTTTATAAACAATTTTCAAGAGAACCAATACTCTACTATGACAAATACCACCTGTATTAGAGCAATAAAGTCTGTCTATTCATATTCAGAACGGCTTATCTAAGACCATGTTGTGGTGTTAGCTAACTAAGGAGGATAGCCCATAAATTCCTTTCCCTGGCCACTTGCATCTGCATCTCTGGTGAATCCTGAGACACTCCCAGGCCAGCTGAGATATATTACCTTCCCAGCATCTCTTGAGTTTGCCCTAGGGCATCCTCCTTGTTGGTCGTGCCTGGTGCCTCCACTATGACCCACCTGGGACCCAACCAATCCTAACTAGATGCCTGAACCACCTCAATAGGGAGGAGCTTCTTCAGGGGGTCTATATACATTCTAAAGCTCTCCATCAGGGCCATGTAAATAATTTTTGTCTAGCTCCTCATTGGAAACCTTTCTGACTTGTACTGTTAGCGTCACCTACATGCTCCTAGCAGCACATCCCTCATGTTCATGGGGGACCCGACAGCAACCAGACCTGCCCAGCCTAGCAAGCAGCCTAAACAGCCAATTTGGGCACAGAATGGAGAGGTGATCCATTTATTGGACATGACAAAGAACCAGACCATGGATGGGACATGGGACTTGGCCACTGGACAAACAGTGTAATGAACTGGACTGGAAAATGGACGTAGGACAGACTGTGGAATGTATGTAAGACCATGCACTTCCACTTCCATGCTTCACAATTGGTATGAGGTTCTTTTTCTGCAATGCTGTATTTGGTTTGTGGCAGACATGTCCTCTGTTCTGGTGTCCAAATAATTACATTTTAGACTCATCTGTACAAAGAACAATATTCCAGAAGTCCTGGTCTTTGTCTACATTCTCTCTGGCAAACTTCAGTCTGGCACTGACGTTTCTCGTAGAGAGCAAAGGTTTCCTCCTTGTGCACCTCCCATGCAATTAAGGTTGTGCAGTCTCTTTCGGACTGTAGAGACATGCACTTTCACATCTACAGTAGTAAGAGCCTGCTGTAGGCCCCATGATGACATTTTAGGGTTTTTGGAGACTTCTTTTAGCATCTTGTGGTAGCTCTCGTTGTGAACTTGCTTGGACTGCCAGACCTGGACATGTTGGCAACTGTTTTGGAAGTCCTCCACTTGTAGACTATTTTCCGGACAGTGGAAATGCTGATTGCAAACTCTTTTAAAATCTTTTTAAATCCCTTACCAGACTTATAAGCTGTTACATTTTTCTTTCTAAAGGCCTCAGACAGCTCTTTTGATCTCACCATGATGTTCACTCTCACCTCAACAGTCAGGAGCACACCAAACTAAATGTCTGAGGTTAAAATGGGCAAAGTTCCTTCAAAATGCTGAGTAACGGGATTCTAATCATGTGCACCTGATTTGCTACACCTTGTGTGATTTGATCCATTTAAATTGGGACTAAAAGTGTCCTAATTTAATTCCTCAGCAAAAATTACATTTTACAGAAGAGTTTGAAAATTCTTTTTTTTCAGTTTTAATTGTTTAGATACATTACTTGAATCTCCCAGTATTGTTATAATTGAAATTAAATATCCATTTGTCCAAGAATGTTGCAAGAACACATATGCTTTCTTAGGGTGTCCTAATTATTTCACACGACAGTATAATATATGATATTAATTATATATCCATCCATCCATTATCTTCCGCTTATCCGAGGTCGGGTCGCGGGGGCAGCAGCTCCAGCAGGGATGCCCAGACTTCCCTCTCTCCGGCCACTTCTTCCAGCTCCTCCGGGCGGATCCCAAGCCGTTCCCAGGCCAGCTGAGAGACACAGTCTCTCCAGCGTGTCCTGGGTCTTCCCCGGGGTCTCTTTCCGGTGGGACGTGCCCGGAACACCTCACCAGGGAGGCGTCCAGGGAGGCGTCCATCCTAATCAGATGCCCGAGCCACCTCATCTGACTCCTCTCGATGCGGAGGAGCAGTGGCTCTACTTTGAGCCCCTCCCGGATGACTGAGCTTCTCACCCTATCTCTAAAGGAGAGTCCAGACACCCTGCGGAGGAAACTCATTTCGGCCGCTTGTATTCGTGATCTCGTTCTTTTGGTCACTACCCACAGCTCGTGACCATAGGTGAGGGTGGGAACATAGATCGACTGGTAAATTGAGAGCTTTGCCTTCTGGCTCAGCTCCTTCTTCACCATGACGGACCAATGCAGAGCCCACATCACTGCAGAAGCTGCCCCAATCCGCCTGTCAATCTCCTGCTCCATTTTAACCTCACTCGTGAACAAGATTCCATCCATCCATCCATTATCTGCCGCTTGTCCCAAACGGGGTCGCGGGGGAGTGCCGGTGTCCAACCCAGCGCACACAGGGCGAGGACGGGGGACGCACCCTGGACAGGTCACCAGCCCATCGCAAGGAAGAGCGGGACGGGGACGGCACCTTGCTCAAGGGTACCTCAGGGCAACCCATTGGGAAGGGGTTCGAACCCCCGATGTGAACAAGATTCCGAGATACTTAAACTCCTCCACTTGGGGCAAGGTTTCACTCCCAATCCTGAGAGGGCATTCCACCCTTTTCCGACTGAGGACCATGGCCTCAGATTTGGAGGTGCTGATTCTCATCCCAGCCGCTTCGCACTCGACTGCGAACCGATCCAGAGAGAGCTGAGGGTCACGGCATGATGAGGGCAACAGCACAACGTCATCTGCAAAAAGCAGTGACCCAATCTTGAGCCCACCAAACCGGACCCCCTTAACGCCCTGGCTGCGCCTAGAAATCCTGTTGATAAAATTTATGAACAGGATCGGTGACAAAAGGCAGCCCTGGCGGAGTCCAACCCTCACCGGGAACAGGTCCGACTTACTGCCGGCAATGCGGACCAAGCTCTGACACCGGTTGTACAGGGACCGGACAGCCCTTAACAGGGAATCTGATACCCCATACTCCCGGAGTACCCCCCACAGGAGCCCCCGAGGGACACGGTCGAATGCCTTCTCCAAGTCCACAAAGCACATGTAAACTCCCATGCACCCTCCAGGACCCTGCTTAGGGTGTAGAGCTGGTCCACTGTTCCGCGACCTGGACGAAAACCACACTGCTCCTCCTGAATCTGAGGTTCAACTATCCGACGGACCCTCCTTTCCAGGACCCCTGAATAGACTTTCCCCGGGAGGCTGAGAAGTGTGATCCCTCGATAGTTGGAACACACCCTCCGGTCCCCTTTCTTAAAGAGGGGGACCACCACCCCGGTTTGCCAATCCAGAGGCACCGTCCCCGATGTCCATGCGATGTTGCAGAGGCATGTCAGCCATGACAGTCCTACAACATCCAGAGCCTTGAGGAAGCCTTGGTGAGCATGTGATTGATTGATTGATTGCGGAGGTGCATTGTGGGAAAGAGACCCGGACTGAACAAGCAGCAAACTTCGCGGCCTCAGACACAACGCTTTCTTGATAAAAAAATGTTCCACATTTAACATAAGTGTTACTATGACATCCTCTTTTGTGTTTATCGTGTGGCATGTACAGCGTAGACTGTCCGTCCAACTATGTAGACTCTTATACCTGTAGGAAATGCGTAACTGTAACGCAGTTGGAGGACAGGATTCGTGTTCTGGAGGGGCACATTAGCACTTTATCTCAGTGTAGTCAGACCGAGGGACGCATAGTTCCGGCTCAGTCGGAGCCGCTGGCCGAGTTAGACTCGGCTGTAGACCCTCCGGGCCAAGCCGTAGCCGGTTTGGAGCCAGCACCAGTGGCATGTTCAAGGAAGCGCTGGGTGACCGCCAAACGGGGGTCCAGGAGCTCAAAGAATGGACCTCCTGCACACCAGTCTTCAATTCGGCTGACGAACAGGTACTCTGCTCTCAGCAGCGCGCCTGCTGAAGCGGAGAAGGTGCTCATAATTGGCGACTTGATTGTTAGGAATGTTAGCGTTCCTAGCCGTCCTAAACCGGTTTCTGTGAAACGCCTCCCCGGGGCCAGAGTCTCTGACATCGAGGCACGATTGGACTCTTACTCCAGCAATGAAGTTCCGACCTTGGTTGTTCATGCTGGACCTAACGATATAAAGTCCCAACAATCCGAGGTATTAAAGAGGAACTTCATCTCTATGTGTTCAAAACCTGAAACTAAATGTCAGAACTTAATTGTGTCTGGTCCCTTGCCAATTCTCTTTAGAGGAGATGTAACCAGTAGACTGCTACAGTAGGCTGCTCTCTTTCAACCGCTGGCTAGAGACTTGGTGTGCATCTAAAAGCATAGCCTTCATAAATAATTGGGACCTCTTCTGGGAACGGCCTGGCCTTTATAAAAGGGACGGTCTTCATCCTAACTGGAGAGGATCATACATGCTTTCCCAAAATATGGCAGCAAAATTGCCACTGTGACTCTTTAGAGCACCACTCAGGTCGCAGTCCTGTGATCTTAAATCACACGCTGGCTATTATCCCACTACCAGTACACTCTTGGCAGCAACCCGGGTTCCTTATAACACGGCATCCCCTATGTCACACATTAGCTTAGAACCAGACTTCTCCCATCATTACCAGAGAATATCTATCCTTAGTACGATAAGGAAGCAGTATAGATGCCAATCTAGGGGCTCCTGCGCTGGTAACCTGCTCCCAGTACCAATCATAAAAACAAATAAAACACAGCGTCTGACTAAAATCAAATGTTCCTACTCCTTAGGAAACAAGGCAGTGCTTATTAATGAGATGGTTCTCGACACAAAGTCAGATATCTGTCTACTGACTGAAATTTGGCTTAGACCCACTGACACCATCCCCTTAGTGGAAGCCTCCCCTGATGGGTTCTCATACCTGCATAAATCACGCTCAGCAGGACGTGGTGGTGGTCTGGCTGCAATTTTTGATGAATCATTTAAGGTTGATTCAAAAACTACTGAGAGCTTCCATACATTTGAAGTGATGCTGCTAAGCATTAGGTCTGATTTAGAGGCCCATATCCTATTCATTTATAGACCTCCAGGACCATTTGCTGCCTTTATTAATGAATTTGGCAATCTGCTCTCTGACTTGGTTGTTAGGTTTACTAGATTCGTGATGCTAGGTGACTTTAACATACATGTTGATACAGAGACGGATGCAGGTGCCAAAAGCTTCTTAACGCTCCTCGATTCTGTCGGTTGCACCCAGCATATATCAGGACCTACCCATGTACAAGGACACACGCTAGATCTAATTATCTCATATGGACTTGACATTGATACTGTACTGGTCCACTCCTTATATAAACTTTTTTCTGACCATTCTTTAATCACGTTTGAGATTAATATGTCTCCACCGTACCTCAGTGAAAGGACTAGTACAACACGACACCTAAACAGGGCTAAATGTGTTCAGTTTATGGAGGCCGTAACAGAGATAGATTTCACCTGTAACAAAACTGTTAATGACATCACCGACATGTACAATACAGTAATTGGGCAGATCCTTGATCAGGTAGCCCCAATTAAGATAAAGAGGTCAGAACTATCAGGCACTCTCCCTGGTTCAATGATCACACACGGGCTGCTAAGCGGGAGTGCCGTAAGCTAGAACGCAGATGGAAGACAACAGGTCTCCAAGCCTCTCAGGATCTATGGTTCGCTACATTAAAACAATATAAGAAAGCTCTATATAGTGCTCGCACTGAGTACTATTCAAAACTTATTGAAAACAACAAGCATAACCCCCGCTATTTATTTCAGACACTAGCTCAGCTTACAGACAAAACTGATAAAAGGCCAGCATGTAGTATTACTAACGATAGGTTTCTTAAGTTTTTTAATGATAAAATTAACAACATTAGGCTCCAAATGTGCCCTATTAGCCCTCAAATTAATCCATTACCAGAACAGTGCTCACAATATTTTAGTGATTTTAATCTCATTGATAACTCTGAACTATTTTCTGTTATAACCAAGGCAAAGTCCACGACCTGTCGGTTAGATCCCATTCCAACCAAGCTCCTGAAGAAATCCTTAGGAATACGATCAACACCTATACTTGATATCATGAACGCATCCTTGACCTCAGGTGTAGTACCCAATCAGTTTAAAACAGCAGTGGTTAGACCACAGCTTAAAAAACCTAACTTGGACCCTCGCTCACCAAGTAATTATAGACCTATCTCTAATGTCCCGTTTCTCTCTAAGATTCTAGAAAAACTAGTTGCGAGACAACTGCAGTCATATCTAGACACGCATAACCTCTTAGATAAATTCCAATCAGGCTTCCGGCTTGGCCATAGCACAGAAACTGCTCAAACTAGAGTGGTGAATGATATAATGGTCTCGAGTGATGCAGGAAACATCACTGTTCTTGTTCTTTTAGATCTTAGTGCTGCGTTCGACACGGTAGATCACTCCATTTTATTAAATAGGCTTCACTCCACTGTCGGCATTAGTGGAACAGCCCTTAAATGGTTCAACTCCTATCTTACAAACCGTTACTACTTCATCCAAATGGTTATGGCACCCCCTCACCTATGTCACTAGTTAACTATGGAGTCCCACAAGGGTCGGTGTTAGGCCCAGTGCTCTTCTCCCTCTACATGCTCCCACTAAGCACTATTATACGGAAGCATAATGTTAGTTACCACTCTTACGCTGATGACACTCAGCTATACTTATCTTTTAAATCATGTGATAAAGCATCAACCGGCACTTTAATTAGCTGCCTCAGTGATATTAGGGATTAGATGAATAACAACTTCCTCTCACTAAACCCCGAAAAAACTGAGCTGCTTTTGTTTTGTAGTAGCGATGTAGACAGGGCCAACTTCATTTCGCATATCCGGAATGCAGGGTTGAAGTTTTCAGTTAGTACTCTGGCAAGTAACCTTGGTGTTATTTTCGATTCAAATCTTTCATTTAATTCCCATGGTAATGCAGTTGCGAAGACATGCTTCCTGCACCTTCAGAACATTGCCAAACTACGGCGTTTTCTGTCAATGGAAGACACGGCAAAAGTAGAACATGAATTTGTATACAGTAGATTAGATTACTGTAATGCCCTACTTTCTGGAAGCTCTCAGGGCACATTAAGCACCCTACAGCGCATTCAGAACACAGCCGCTAGGATTGTTAGCAGGAGCAGGAAGTACGACCACATAACTCCCATACTCTCCTCGCTTCACTGGCTTCCTGTTAGGTACAGGGCTGACTTCAAGGTCCTCCTCTTAACCTACAAAGCACTTAAAGGTCTTGCCCCAATATACCTAACCGAACTGCTTAATACCCATACACCTAACCGCCCACTTAGATCCCAGAATAAAGATCTCCTAATTGTCCCTCGCATAAATAAATGTATAGGAGCACGAGCTTTCAGTTACAGGGCCCCTAGATTGTGGAACAGCTTGCCTGCTTCTGTACGGGATGCCGATTCAGTCTCACTCTTTAGTTTAGCTTACCCGCACCAATCACCATAGTGCACCACTACTAATGTCGCTGGTGCTGCTGTACATGCCATCGCACTGTTGTTTCATTTCTGTGTCTGTCACTACTGGATCCTGCTCATTACTGACCCCCTCATTCCATTTCTCTCCCTACATGTCCGGGGGGGCCCGCTGTGGTCGTCACCTGAGTCCAATGCCGAGCTACCATCTGGTCCTGTGTGATGCATCTGATGCGCCAAGGGACCCTGGCAGCTCATCGGTACCAGCTCATTGGTTTTAAACTCCTCGCTGATCCTGGACTTCGTACTGTTAGTATACCCAAGGGGGTTGGGTAGCCGGTTGACCTTGGACCCTCAGAGGTTTTTTTTTTCTCCACATAGTGGAGTTTTTGGTTCCTCTCCTCTGTAGTCGTCCGGCTTTAACATCTATTACTGTAACCTGTTCCATCATCGACCATCAATGTAAAGTGCCTTGGGGCAACTTTGTTGTAAAAGGCGCTATACAAGAATAAATTGAATTGAATTGAATTGAGCTCTGGGCGGATCTCATCCACTCCCGGAGCCCTGCCACCAAGGAGCTTTTTGACCACCTTGGCAACCTCGGCCCCAGAGATGGAAGAGTCCACCTCTATGTTCCCAGGCTCTGCTTCCTCCTCAGAAGGCATGTTGGTGGAATTAAGCAGGTCTTCGAAGTACTCCCCCCACCGACTCACAACGTCCTGAGTCGAGGTCAGCAGCGCACCATCCCCACTATACACTGTGTTGACTGTGCACTGCTTTCCCCTCCTGAGACGCCGGATGGTAGACCAGAATTTCCTCGAAGCCGTCTGGAAGTCCTTCTCCATGGCCTCTCCAAACTCCTTCCATGCCTGAGTTTTTGCCTCAGCAACCACCAGAGCCGCATTCCGCTATCAGTTGCCTCGGGAGCCCCACTGGCCAAAAAGGCCCGGTAGAACTCCTTCTTCAGCTTGATGGCATCCCTCACCGCTGGTGTCCACCAACGGGTTCTAGGGTTGCCACCGCGACAGGCACTGACCACCTTCCGGCCACAGCTCCAGTCAGCCGCCTTGACAATGGAGGCGCGGAACATAGTCCATTCAGGCTCAATGTCCCCCACCTCCCCCGGGACGTGGTTAAAGCTTTGACGGAGGTGGGAGTTGAAGCTTGTCCTGACAGGGGACTCTGCCAGACGTTCCCAGCAGACCCTCACGATGCGTTTGGGCCTACCAGGCCTGACCGGCATCCTCCCCCACCAACGAAGCCAACTCACCACCAGGTGATGGTCAGTTGACAGCTCCGCCCCTCTCTTCACTCGAGTGTCCAAGACATGGGGCCGCAAGTCCGACGACACGACCACAAAGTCGATCATCGAACTGCGGCCTAGGGTGTCCTGGTGCCAGGTGCACATGTGGACATCCTTATGCCTGAACATGGTGTTCATTATGGACAATCCGTGACGAGCACAAAAGTCCAATAACAAAACATCGCTCTGGTTCAGATTGGGGGGGCCATTCCTCCCAATTACGCCCTTCCAGGTGTCACTGTCATTACCCACGTGAGCATTGAAGTCCCCCAGCAGAACGATGGAGTCCCAAGCAGGGACGCTCTCTAGCGCCCCCTCCAGAGACCCCAGAAAGGGTGGGTAGTCCAGAATGCTGTTTGTCGCATAAGCACAGACAACACTAAGGACCCGTCCCCCGACCCGAAGGCGGAGGGAGGCCCCCCTCTCATCCACCGGGGTAAACCCCAATGTACTGGCCCCAAGCTGTGGGGCAATAAGTATGCCCACACCTGCTCGACGCCTCTCACCGGTGGCAACTGCAGAGTGGAAAAGAGTCCAGCCCCTCTCAAGGAGACTGGTTCCAGAGTCCAAGCTGTGTGTCGAGGTGAGTCCAACTATATCTAGCCAGAACTTCTCAACCTCGCACACTAGCTCAGGCTCCTTCCCCACCAGAGAGGTGACATTCCACGTCCCTAGAGCCAGCTTCTGCAGCCAAGGGTCGGACCGCCAAGGCCCCCGTTTTCGGCCACCGCCCAGCTCACAATGCACCCGACCTCTTTGGCCCCTCCCACAGGTGGTGAGCCCATGGGAAGGGGGACCCACGTTGCCTCTTCGGGCTGAGCCCGGCCGGGCCCCATGGGTAAAGGCCCGACCACCAGGCGCTCGCCATCGGGCCCCACCTCCAGGCCTGGCTCCAGAAGGAGGCCCCGGTGACCCACGTCCGGGCGAGGCAAAATGTCTTCCATAATTGTTATTCATCAGAAGAGGTCCTAACCGCTCTTTGTCTCTTCCCTCACCTAGGACCTGTTTGCCTTGGGTGCCCCTACCAGGGGCATAAAGCCTCCGACAACATAGCTCCCAGGATCATTGAGACACGCAAACCCCTCCACCACGATAAGGTGGCAGTTTAAGGAGGAGTTATATATAAATATAATTATATATTAACAGCTATATATTAACAACTAAACCTTTGCAACAATACCCACAATTTCCTCAGCAGGCATGTTTTGCTAACTTTGCCATGGACCCAAGAGGAGGGCTGCTTACACTGTCAAAAGCACCCTTGCTCTAGAAACAAAACAGGCCAGTCACTGCCTTTCTCTCAAACGTATACATTTCCACACATAATGGCTGCTGCTCCTCCTCTGATTAAAAACAGAGAGAAATGGAAAGAGAGAGAGAGCAATTCTCTAAATTACAAATATTCTGAACATGTAAATATAGTTTAATAACTCCAATTAAAGAAGATTACTGCAGATTGGCAGATGAGGGATTGTTTTAATTAGAGTCTAAGCATACAGTAACACAAACAGAATGTTAACCTCACTGAATGGAATGGGTAGTTAAACCCTGACAAATTGTATCCCCTTGCCTGTGTCTGAAGCCGTATAACTACTAGTGTTGGAGGGGTTGGGGGTGAGGGAGACAGGAAAGCTGAGAAAAATAATGAGAGGATATGTCTCTGTGTTTATGTATGCATGATGACAGGTGAAGGTATATGGTAGAGAATTGAAAATGGGCTCTCCAATTATTGAAGGCTGAAGGAATAATAAACTGAATGAGGATGAAATCAGTAAAATGTTTTGATAACAGTTTATATGGCTTTAGTGGCATAACAACTGAATCAGATTTAGTCTCAGTGAATCAGAAACAGGCTGCACTGGTTCTTGGAACAACATCAATTGAAAGGGGAGAAGAAGGGGAAAGAGGAAGAAGAAAAGAAGAAGGGGAGAGAGAATTAGAGAGTGGGGGATTGAGCCTCTTTTTAAAGTAAACACACCATAGTTAAAGATCATATAAAGATCACCTGAAATGTTGGTGGTATTAGACACCTATACTGAGTAACACACATTTTATAATTAATGTCAATTGACGTCAATTGCTGCTTTGCACATTTTTATTATTTTTATAATAGAAAATGGCTTTAAAAATCAGTTAACCAAATCATAAAATGTTAGGATGCAAGGGGAGACATTTCATGAATCTATAAAGCTAGGCAGCAAGATTTTATACATTCAAGTCAATAGTCTATTAGAAGTTCTAACTGAAAGTTCAATTCCCCTCACTGAAGGGCCTTGCAGTAAAGATTACCTTCGGAAAGCCATTTAAAGGACTTAATCTCTTTATCATGTGGTATTTAGAAGCCTAACTGTGCTCTTGTTAGTCAGATCAATTGCATTAATTTACAAAATGGGGAAAAATGTCGCCCTTCATCCGTTAAGACCATGGCAGGCAAGAGAGCAGCATTAACAAGCCATTGTGACCTCTGCCTTGCTTGGTCTTATGGGTGTCATGGGAGACCTGACTTACAAATTTTAATTACCACATTGTGATCACACAGTGACATCAAAAGCAAATCCAAACCAAAAACATTATTACATAAAGGTTCATACAGACGTGCACAAACATACACTCTTTTTTGCCACTAGGTGAACACGGCATTATCATTCATTATAGTAAACTGGTATATAGGTGCTGTCATCCCAGCACTCTCACAGGATTACTCAGGATTTTTGATGATGATTTGGGGGGGGGTGTTAGAGTTTCAGGGACATGTTAACGTTGCACTCTAAAATTCATAGACCTGTGAGTTCAAAACAGAACTAATAATGTCTCTCTCTGTTTTGAGATGGATGACTGCCTGCTACCTGTATAGTGGGGAGCTTATATTTTCTTGAAAGGAAAGGGTGCCCACTCAGGTCCACTGACAACCAAGAGAGTTTCCTGAACTCCAGACCAGATAGTCCAGCCAATGAGTCTACTGTCCCCTAGTTTAAACTGATCATCATCAGACTATTCTTTCCACCTATAAACAAGACCAGCTACAATATCTTGGATCACATGCATGTGCTGCTGCCACTCATCAAGACTGTGCTACACTGACTCAATCAGAACTGCTACAATCAGCTCAAAAGCATTTAATAACCTAACTACAGACTTTATTGGACCTCATGTCTATGAACTCAGAGTTTTAGGGAGTTTTTCCTTGCCTTCCTTGTCTCACCTTCAGCTTGCTCACTATGGGCTTGGAACTGTTTACAGTACCAGTTCCAGTTCCAGTTTACAGTTGTAAAAAGTGCTATATAAATAAAACTGACCTGACTTTTTGCCAAAGCTGAAGCCCATTCTAACAAAATACAAAAAAAAAAAAAAAACCCAACATGGCTGCATCATTGTCTGTGGGTGGAGGGGTGTTTAGTTCTTACTAACTCCCAATTACTATCTTAAATGCTTATTATGATAAGCTCACCTGCAGTGCTGGGGCCAATCACAGCACACATAGAGCTAAAGGCAGAGAAACACCCTGGACGATTGCGAGTCAATTGCAGAGTATACACACAAACAGACTCACACCAATTTAGCATCTCCAATCCACTTAATGAGCATGCCTTTTGACAGTGGGAAGAAACTGGAGCACCTGGAGGAAAACCACACAGACACAGGGACAACATGCCGGCCACCCTGGGACTTGAACTCAGAAGGTTCCTTCTGTAAGGTAAAAGTGCTACTTACTTGCTCTCTTACAACAATACAAATGTATACAATATAATGAATTCAAACTTTGCATCTAGCTATGGAGGCTATTTAAGGGAAAAATAAGGTGTGAAAACCATGTGAGTAAAATACAAATATATTATATATATTTAATAATACTGTAAACATAAAGCCTTGCATGACATTTACCCCCTTTTGGTTGAGGTAGCAAAACACTTGTGTTGTTTCATTTGTAATTTATTTATTACATGTTTTGGACTCTTATAAATTTCCTTCAAGTTAATTTCAAGCCTGCCAGCCCGACCCAGCCTCGTTCGTTCACTGTTGTTTCTGTATCTGTAATCACTGCTTGGTTTGTGTTCAATTAAATGCACCTTGAAGGAAGCTATGCATTTGTGCCTTAATTCCAGTTGAGATGATGACAATGTCCAAACCAACACAACCTTGCCGCTTTAACTTTGTCTCCAAAATGTCTAACCTGAGCTGCCTTTCTTATATACTCATTTCTATATTTCATTCCTGTCCATCCTCGTGCTGTACTGTGTGTTCTCAACATAACAAGAATAGTCACTTTCACTTTCACTCACCGTTACTCTGAACTGTTGATGCCAAGTATTTAAATTCCTCCACCTCTACTCCCTGCACTTTCCCCTCCACTTTCCTCCCTTTCATTCACACTCATGTATTCTGTCTTGGTCCTACTCACTTTCATTCCTTTCCTCTCTAAAGCATATCTCCATCTCGTCAGGTTCTCCTCAAGCTGCTCCCTGCTCTCGCTACAGATCACAATCCATCCATCCATCCATCCATTTTCTGCCGCTTGTCCCAAATGGGGTCGCGGGGGAGTGCTGGAGTCCAACCCAGCGCACACAGGGCGAAGGACGGGGGACGCACCCTGGACAGGTCGGCAGCCCATCGCAGGGAATAGATCACAATATCATCAGCAAACATTATGGTCCACGGGGACTCCTGTCTAACCTCGTCCGTCAGCGTGCCCATTACTATTGCAAACAAGAATGGGCTCAGCACTGATCCTTGATGTAATCCAACCTTTACCCTGAGTGCATCCATCACTCCCACTGCAGATCTCACCACTGTCACACTGCCCTCATACATATCCTGTACTACCCTCACTTACTTCTCTATAACACCTGACTTCCTCATACAAAACTACAACTCCTCTCTAGGCACCCTGTCAAATGCTTTCTCCAAGTCCACAAAGGCACAAGGCAACTCCTTCCGACCTTCTCTGTACTTCTCCATCAACACCCTCAGGGCATCTTTAGTGCTCTTTCTCAGCATGAAACAATACTGCTGTTCACTGATCACCTCCTTTTTTCTCAACCAAGCTTCCAGTATTATTTCCCATATCTTCATGCTGTGGCTGATCAGCTTTATCACTCTATATAGTACTGTGCAAAAGTTTTAGGCAGGTGTGAAAAAATGCTGTAAACAAAGAATGCTTTCAAAAATGGAAGTGTTAATCATTTATTTTCATCAATCAACAAAATGCAGTGAATGAACAAAAGAGAAATCTAAGTCAAATCAGTTTTTGGTGTGACCACCCTTTGCCTTCAAAACAGCATCAATTCTTCTAGGTACACTTGCACACAGTTTTTGAAGGAACTCCGCTGGTAGGTTGTTCCAACCATGACTGTGTTTCAACCTACGTGTGACACTGATGATCATTAGCACCTGTTTGGTAAAATTGGTTGATCATACACCTGACTATAATCCTACAAAATCCCTGACTCTGTGCAGGTGTACCTATAATAACTGATGCTGGTTTGAAGGCAAAATGTGATTTGATTTAGATTTTTCTTTTGTTCGATCACTTTGCATTTTGTAAATTGATAAAAATAAACAATCATTATTTATATTTCTGAAAGTATTCTTTGTTTACAGCATTTTTCCCACCTGCCTAAAACTTTTGCACAGTACTGTAGTTACCACATTACCCTTATTATTAAATAAATTATTAAATAATCTCCATGCCTCAGGCATTATATTACTTTCCAAAATTGTGTTAAACAATCTGCTCAGAAATTGTCTTCTCTCCTAAACACCTGCATGCTTCCACCGGTATGTCATCCGGTCCAACAGCTATTCCATTCTTCACCATCTTCATTGTTGCCAGTACTCCCATTTTGCTAATTTGCTTTACTTCCAAGTTCAAAATCCAATCTTCTCTCTCTCTCATTCTCTTAATTCATCAGCCACTCAAAGTACTCCTTCCATCTGCTCAACACGCTCTGTTCACTTGTGAGTACATTTCCAATTCTATCCTTTATTGCCCTGGCCTGCTGCACATCTTTCCCAGCTCTGTCTGGCTGTAACGGTGGCAGGGTACCGGATGGACGCCAGTTCAAAGCCAGGTGTTGGGAACAAACTTTTATTAGTCACTTACAAAAACAAGGAACGGGGGACTGCAGTTCTACACCTGAAACCCTAGAACTGGGGAACTGCAGTCTAACCCTAGATACTAAGTGATCTATACTAGGCGACCTATACCTAGTCATGGACACAAAGTTTACACATACCAATACCACCCGTTACGCATAGGTTTGACCTACCTAATGAGCCGCGCTCTGTTCTGACTCATCGGGGCTTAAATAGTCAGCCCCAATGATGCACACCTGCCCGCAGGGGCTCAGGTGTGCTCAGTCAGAACAGAGCGCCCTCTAGCGTACCCATAACACCTCCTGTGACATACCTTATGTGTGATAGAGAGCGCCCTCTAGCGTGCCCAAAACACAACACAGGTGACAGAGGGTGCCCTCTAGCGTGCCCAAAACACCCCATGTGTGACAGAACCCCCCCCCAAAGGCGCGGCTCCCGAAGCGCTAGAACATAGCCGAAACCCAGGGGGGAGGCCAAAACAACAAGACTACATAACAAACAGAAGTCCCTTGTGGGGACACATGGTCAGGTCCACAAAAAAAAAAAAAAAAACACCTAAAGGACCTCCGACCAGTCATGTCAGGCAGCTGGTGGTGGTGGTGAGGGGAATCCCAGCAGTTCCGTCCACCCTTTTGCCCGGTGCCTGAACTCGGCTCTAAAGTCCCCGGGGGCTTTGCCTGACTCCACAGAACGCCGGGACTCGACAGGACCTGAAAGGGAGCTACACAGAGACGTTACAGGGTTTACAGAGGAAGTCTTTTTCAATGAGTCCAAACTCTGCTTACAACCCCTGTCAGTTGGGTTCCGCGCGTAGCTTCTCCCCGAATCTCTGGTGCCGAAGTTCTTGTCCGTCTCCCTGAACTGATTCGTGCTGGTGTCTTTTGCCCTTTTCCTTGTCTGGGTCATACTTCCTGGTCGCTTGGGGCCCGGCGACGCAGTGTCCCAGCTTCTGGTTTCACGTTGAGGAGTTCCCCGTGGCTTCCTCCAAACGTCACCTTGTTCTGGGTTTGCTGAGTTGCGGGGGCGAGCCGATGCTAGGGGGCCTGAAGGCAGCTGCTCCCTTTCTGCATTCGTTACCCGTTTCTCCGCTGGACTGTTCTCCGGATGCTCTGTTTCGGCTTTTGCCCTCTGGGTTCCAGCAGGCACTGGTGTCGGAGAAGAGAGTAGAGATTCGATGAGGGCCAATTTACCTTCCATACCTCTGACCTGGTTTTCTAGCTCGGTGAGCTTGCTGGCCTCATAACGGGCCTCTCTCAGGTCAGCCTGCAGAGCGATGTTGTGGTCCTGCACCTGTCTCAGCTCTGTCCTGCACTGATGCAATTGCCCCTCCATTGTGGCTATTTTAGCCTCCAGTTTCTCCTGAGTGGTTGGAGTCTCAACTCTCCGTGTTATCCGGCCTACGATCTGGTTTCTCTGTTCCTGTCTTCTCCCCAGTCCCTTTCTTTGGGAAACCCTCACAGCGTGTATCTTGAATCGAAGGACCTCTCTGCCCTCTCTGAACTGGCTGTTCCTTCCGTGACGCTCACCTTTTACTTGAGCCAAAGTCTCCTCTTTTTCCTTCCTCCGGTCCTTCGAGACCATGGCGTTCACCTGTGGCATGGAGGTTCCCTCGGTCAGCTGATGGTAGAGTCCCATCAGCAACTCCTCCTGTTCAGCAAACCGAACATTACTGCAGCTGATCTGCTCACCTCCGAGGTGGGACTGGATTGTCCTCGCCTCTCGGTGCCACACGGCCCGATCCCTCACCGGCTCCACTCTGACTGACTTCTGCAAGCACTTCGCAGCATGTTTAAACCTTTGACACCTCTGTCCTTGTTGAAGTCCCGGTCTCCACCTTCCGAACCTCCTCTGACGACCACCTGTTGCCCAGCGCGGCCTCTTGAAGACAGATCCCCGCTGGTGCACTCTCCCAGCAGCCTGAATGATGACAGCAGCTTTGTTCATAGCATTAACATTTTTTCGCACTAAATAACCTCTAAAGCTGCCTGGATGCGTATCGCTGACTTTCTCAACACCTGAAATCTTTCATGTTCGCTTTTGCCCCTGATGTAGGACCTAAAATATCTTTGAATGAAGATGGCTGACCTCCTTATGGCCTGGTACTTTGTTACCTCCCTGTGTCTTCTGAACGCAGCCTGAATCAGGGAAGCGGCCTGATGGTGCAGGATCACAGCCTTTCTGACCCTCTGACCTCTGAAGCAGGCTTGCAGGAACATTGCAGCGGAGCGCAATGTCAGAAACTCCTCTCTCTGTTTTCTGGCTTCACGTGTGGAACGATACCTCAGCTGGATTGCAACAACAGTCTGTTTGATGTATGAGTATCATGCCCGAGCACAGTGTGCCCTGTAAGCCCTCTGTATAACCGTGGCAGCCTGGTGCTTCAGTTTCAGAGTCTGTCTGGTCTTCCTCCCTCGGAAGGCAGCTTGTAGAACAACGACAGCCCCTTTTTTCTCCTTCAAAGACCTCATTTCTTGCCTCATACTCTGGTTAGCTCTATAATATCGCTGAACAGTCTTGGCTGCCCATCGTAGCCTCAGGTAGTACTTTCTGTTTATGTGTTTCCTTACCTGCGCCTGCAGCCTCATGCTCGATTTTCCTCTGTGCCCGAGCTTTCCTCTTTCTCGGTGCAGCAGACTGGTTTGTAGTGCTGGGCTTGGGGGTCGACTCCGTGTTGCCCCTCTCGCTGCTGCAAAGGGCCCTCCTGGTCGCAGCCTGAAGAGATGCGTTGTCCTCCTCTAATTTTTTACACTTCGTTTGCAAGGCGGCCAGATTCAGCCTTTGTGTACGGATTTCTTGCTGTTTGATGAGAAGCTCCGCCTCCATTTCCTGGAGCTGCTCGACTACCAGGTTTTTGTTTTGTCTCTCTGCGCCCAGAACCTTCGGGGATTCCTGTAGAACGTGTTCTAACTCCTGAACTCTTGCAGTTACTCCTGCCTGAAATGGCTCCGTTGAGCCGGGAGACTTCTCTATCAAAACGTCTCTATTAACTGTGCAGAGAGCCTTCCTTACCGTAGCTTCCTGGTTTGGCACCGCCTTCGCTGATGGAGCATTGTGATTGGTGCTGGGTGCTGTCATCGCGAATGCGGCGCTGTGATTGGTGAATGTAGCGGGTTCCACCGATTTCCAGCATTGTGGTTGGTCGGGAGCAGGAAAAGAACGAGGCGCGAGCGAAGCTCCTTCCTCGCAGGCGCGCCTTTTTTTTCTTTGGCTTCGCTGAGTTCTCCCCTTCCGACCGCGTGGTGCACAGGGCGGGGCCTCCGCGGACGGACCGCTGTGATTGGTGAAGGAGGTGGGTATCCCGTGTTGCGGTTGGTGGAGAGCGGGGTTCGGTTCAGAAAGGGGCGTAAACGAAGCCTCTTCCGCGAGGGGTCGCCCCGATAACATTGCCTCTTCCAGGGCCCGAGCCGCCCTCTTCACTCGCCAGCACTCCCTCAGCCGTACACTGAACTCCAGCGAGGGGGCGAGCTGGAGTGAGCGATCCAGCATGTCCAGGCGTTGCGAGATCTCTGTGGCGGTTACTCTTTGCACTTCACCGCTCCGCTCGCATTGCCCCAGCTGCCAAGATGGCAGCGCTGCTCGGAGATCCTCAATCAGGACCTCCAGTGCTCGCTCTATCTCCTCCAGGCCCTCCTCTCGGCTCCTGGCGTCTCGGTTTTGGCGGCTCATTTCTGTAACGGTGGCGGGGTACCGGATGGACGCCAGTTCAAAGCCAGGTGTTGGGAACAAACTTTTATTAGTCACACTTACAAAAACAAGGAACGGGGGACTGCATTTCTACACCTGAAACCCTAGAACTGGGGAACTGCAGTCTAACCCTAGATACTAAGTGATCTATACTAGGCGACCTATACCTAGTCATGGACACAAAGTTTACACATACCAATACCACCCGTTACGCATAGGTTTGACCTACCTAATGAGCCGCGCTCTGTTCTGACTCATCGGAGCTTAAATAGTCAGCCCCAATGATGCACACCTGCCCGCAGGGGCTCAGGTGTGCTCAGTCAGAACAGAGCACCCTCTAGCGTACCCATAACACCTCCTGTGACATACCTTATGTGTGATAGAGAGCGCCCTCTAGCGTGCCCAAAACACAACACAGGTGACAGAGGGCGCCCTCTAGCGTGCCCAAAACACCCCATGTGTGACACTGGCCAATCGGTATAGGTCCTATTCTCCCTCCTTACTGTCCAACCTCTGATACAATTCACCAAAAACCTTATCTTTAGCTTTCGCCAACCAGGTTTTCTAGTCTGTGCAGTAAGATATTGTGGTCTATGGTGTCAAACGCTGCACTAAGGTCAAGGAGGACTGGTAAGGATACCGACCCTTTGTCAGATATCAGTAAGAGATTGTTTACTATTTTCACTAGCACTGTTTCAGTGCTATGGTGTGATTGAAACCCAGACTGAAATTACTCAAAAGATGTCAATTTTAGTAGATTTTTGTAGATATGAGCACAGCTGGTGGCCTACAGTGTTCTCCAGAATCTTTGATACAAATGGCAAATCAGAAGTCTGTTGATAATTTGTTAACTAGATCAAGATTAGACTTCTTAAGTAAAGGCTTAATAATATAATAAAAACAAAAATAATATTTTTAATGCTTTTGGCACAAAACCCAGCTTGAGAGACGAATTTACTATTTTTAAATAAAGACCTGATTATTACTGGCATGACCTCTTAAGTAGTTGGGTAGAGAGGATTTAATTGAGGATGCAAGTAGAAGATTCGGAAGAGGAAATAGCTGAGATATGGTCAATCTGTTGAACTGGATTGATGCAAGATAACCTCTCTATTGGCATTAGATTTTTATCTATATCTATATCTGTCTCAGGCAGTAGACATAGTGTATTTGTTATATGGTTTTGGATTTCTTGCTGAATGAATTCAATCTTATTACTAAAGTAATCCATAAAATGATTGCTATTGTACATTGCAGGTATCTGACTTTCAGCTCCTGTATGGTTCTTTGTAAGTGAACATATTGTTCACTGTGAACCACTGTGAACCAATGACTTAACAGGTGGTGGTCTAGTGGTAGGATACTTACATACGGACCTATGGATCAAGAGGTCACAGGTTCGAATCTCACCTCTAGCACTACCACCATTGGGTTCCAGAGCAAAACCCTTAATCCTGAGTTGCTTCAGGGGGACTGTCCCTGTAATCAGGAATTGGAAGTTGCGTCTGCTAAATGCCGCAAATGTAAATATAAATGTAAATTTACGGCCTCCACAGGGCAGAGGTGTCACAGTCCACTCTAATTCTGGAGGCAGTTTAATGGCTTGGGATTGCATGGCTGCTTCTAGAATACACACAGTAATCTTTGTTGATGATACAATGCATCCAAAGTAATGAGGGTGTCATGCAGCAAGATAATGATCCTAAAAACACTGCCAAGACAACAAGGGAGTGTCTGTAGTTTATTATTTAAAACACATTTTTTTGTGAACAGTGGATCCTTAAACACCTCATACCAAGGGCTGGTAAATGATAAGGGATAATAGAATAAATTCACCATAGTTTCACTCAATGTGTGCTGTCCTATCATTGCTTAAGTTTTGTAGCTCTGTATTTTTACTTAAATTTTATTTAAGCAGACTTCTGTGTGAGCCTAAAATGCACTTATTGTCTACATATTACTCTTCAGGAACTATGTATGAACTCAGAGTCTTTATATTTTCACATAAACCAGTAGCTTTGATACAACTGAAAAAAATCCCCAACAAAAACACATGTAAGCACAAAAGAGGGTCCTTCAGAAATGGGTGTGAATGAAGCATCAACGCGGAAGCACGAAGCCAACCGCGCCACACGCGGGTCAACGCGGAGAGTCAGCGCCAGAGAGCGCGAGAGCGCCGCGCGCCAGTAACCGCGATCCGCCAGTGGAAAAAGCGCCGCGTGCAGCTGATAGCGGGAACACGGCCAGCGTGATTCACAACCAGAGGTTGGTAGCTAACGCGTCTTGCCTTATTAACCGCGACTGCACGGCGTCCCCCGCGCCGCACCGTGACTGCACGGCGTCCCCCGCGCCGCACCGTGACTGCACGGCGTCCCCCGCGCCGCACCGCGACTGCACGGTGTCCCCCGCGTCGCAACGTGACTGCACGACGCCCACCACGCCGCAGCGCGCCAGCAACCACAGTCCGCCAGCGGAGAAAGCGCCGCGCGCAGCTGATAGCGGGAACACTGCCAACGCGAATCACCACAAGAGGTTGGTAGCAAACGCGCCTTTCCGTGTTCACAGCGACAGCACGGCGGCCGCTGTGCCGCCACGCGCCTGCACGACGCCCACCGCGCCGCCACGCGACAGCACGCCGCCCACCGCGCCGCCACGCAAAGGCACGGCATCCACCGCGCCGCAACGTGACTGCACGGCGCCCACCAAGAGGAATGCAAAGAAGGCCACCAGCAACAAGAGAAGCGAGGCAATGGCAAAGAAGGCAGTTCCTAACATAGAGAGCAGGAGGATAGTGGAGACCACTTCCGGCCTCGTGCAACCGGGGAGGTCGACCAAGAAAGCCCTTTGCCGCAAGGAAAGCGGCATCAAGAAGTCGACCCCCAAACCCAGCTCCATGAAGCCATCTGCTACACAGAAAGCAGAGAAGGAGCAGCTCCAGGTTAGTGGCAAGTTTAAAAGGAAAGTTCGGGTGCAAAGGAGAATTGAACATGAGGCTGCTGTAACCATTCAGGCACAGGTGAGGAAACACATAAACAGAAAGTACTACCTGAAGCTACTGTGGGCAGCCAAGACTGTTCAGCGATATTATAGAGCTAGTAAGAGTATGAGGCAAGAAATGAAGTCTTTGAAGGAGAAAAAAGGGGCTGTTGTTGTTCTACAAGCTGCATTCCGAGGGATGAAGACCAGACAGACTCTGAAACTGAAGCACCAGGCTGCCACGGTTATACAAAGGGCTTACAGGGCACACTGTGCTCGGGCACGATACTCATACATCAAACAGACTGTTGTTGCAATCCAGCTGAGGTATCCTCCACACGTGGCGCTTTGCAGAGAGTTTTTGACATTGCGCTCCATTGCAATGTTCCTGCAAGCCTGCTTCAGAGGTCAGAGGGTCAGAAAGGCCAGGATCCTGCACCATCAGGCCGCTCCCTGATTCAGGCCATGCCTAGAAGACACAGGGAGGCAACAGTACCAGGCCATAAGAAGGTCAGCCATCTTCATTCAAAGATATTTTAGGTCCTACATCAAGGCAAAAGCTTAACATGAAAGATTTCAGGTGTTGGAGAAAGTCAGCCGAAGTACGATCCAGGCAGTTTTTATGTTATTTAAAGTAAAAGTATAATGCGCAGAACAAAGCTGCTGTCGCATTCAGGCTGTTGGGAGAGTGCACCAGGGGTCTGTCTTCGGTGAGGCTGCGCTTGGGCAACAGGTCGCCAGAGGAGGTTCGGAAGGTGAGACCGACTTCAATAAGGACAGAGGTGTCAGCAAACACAAGCGCAGCAAGTGCTGCGAGAAGTCAGTCAGAGGAGCTGTGAGGGATCGAAGGTGGCACCAGAGGCGAGGACAACCAGTCCCACCTCGGAGGTGAGCAGATCAGTCGTGCAATGTTCAGTTTGTTGAACAGGGAGCCAAGGATGGAATTTTACCATCAGCTGACCGCAGGAACCTCCACACAGGTGAACGCCTGTCTGGAAGGACCGGAGAAGGGAAAAAGAGGAGACTTTTGGCTCAAGTAAAAGGTGAGCGGGCCACGGAAGGAACAGCCAGTTCAGAGGGCAGAGGTCTCGATTCGCGATACACGCGAGGGTTTCCCAGCAAAGGGACTGGGGAGTAAGACAGGAACAGAGAAAACCAGATCGTAGGCCGGATAACACGGAGAGTTGAGACCCAACCACTCAGAGAAACTGAGGCCAAAGACGCCACAATGGAGGGGCAACGTAATCAGTGCAGGACAGAGCTGAGACAGGTGCAGGGACCACAACATCGCCTCTGGGCAGGCTGACCTGAGAGAGGCCTCAAGAGGAGGGCTTAGCAAGCTCTGCAACGAGCAGAAAACCAGGCCAGAGGTATGGGAAGGTAATTGTCTCATCGACCCTACCTTCTCTCCGACACCCAGTGCTGCCTGGAACCCAGAGGGCAAAGTCAAACAGAGCATCCGGGAGAACAGAAGTCCATGGAGAAACGGTAACTACTGCAGAAAGGGAGCAGCTGCTCTTCAGGCCCCTAGCATCGGCTCGCTCTCGCAACTCAGCAAACCCAGAACAAGGTGACGCGAACAGCCACGGAACTCTCAACGTGAAACCAGAAGCTGGACACTGCGCCGCGGCCCTGCTTACTCAGGAAGTATGACTCCAGACAAGGAAAGGGCAAAAGACACCCAGCACGACCAGTTCAGGAGACGGACCAGAACTCGCCAGAGAACCGGTATAAAGCTACCATGAACCCGACTGACAGGGGTTGCAAGGCAGGTGAGCTGGGACTCAGCCGAAAAGACTTCCTCTGTAAACTCCTGTAACGTCCAGGTCTTTCAGGTCCTGTCGAGTCCAGGGGTTCCGTGGAGTCAGGCAAGGCCGAGTTCAGGCACCAGGCAAAAGGGTGGTCGGAACTGCTGGGATTCCCCTCACCACCACCAGCTGCCTGACATGACTGGTCGGAGGTCCTTAGGTGTTTTTTTGCGCTGTTATGGACCTGACCAGCCCTCAGCTGGGCGCTTCTGCTTGTTCTGTAGTCTTGTTGTTTTGGCCTTCCTCTGGGTTTTGGTTATGTTGTATACTTCGGGAGCCGCGCTTTGGGGGGGAGGGGTGGGGGGGGTTCTGGGTCGCCACATGGGTGTTTGGGCACGCCAGAGGCTCTGTCACCTGTGTTAGTGTTGGGCACGCCAGAGGGCGCCTCTATCAATGTATAAGGTGTTTGTTCTGCAGGAGGTGTTATGCGCCAGGAGGGCGCCTGTCTTCTGACTACACACCTTGAGCCCCCGCGGTGTGCATCATTGGGGCGATTGACAAGCCCGGATGAGTCAGAACAGAGCTGCTCAATAGGTGTAAGCTAAACCTGGCGTAATGGCAGGTTCTGGTCTGTCTGTTTTAGTCATAGTTATAAGCCATAGTTATCCTGGCGAGGAACTGCAGGCTTGAGTCCTTGTTTATTGTGCGTTTTGTCACCAAGTACAAACTTCGTTCGTTCCTGGCTCGGAACGACGCTCCTCCGTAATTATCGCCACTGCTATAAAACGTCCCAGCTCGTGAGTACTGATTGCCTTGTGGTTTTATGGTAAGGTAGTAGAGTACAGTAGAGTAATCTTTTATTATCCCACGAATGGGAAATTTGGGCGTTACAGGGCTCTTATAAAGGTGTACAGAAAGAATAGAAAAGATATAAAATAGAGGTATAAGGGTGAGGACAAGTATAGAGAAAGGAGAATATACAGGGATATAATAATAAATTATCTATCTATATAAATATATAAATATAAATATATATACATATATACTTTATTACTAAGATGTATATAAGATATCTACAAGAAGAATTATGTGACCAAATATATAATAATACAGTAATAATACACCTATAATAAATAGGTTCTTAAATAAATTATAAACATATATAAACAAACAAGTAGTAAGACATAAGTCTAATAATAATAACAGATAATAATAATATTTGTACAATACAAATAACAATATACATTAATATAAGAAGTGAATAATATAAATACAATATATAATAAACAAGCAATGCAATGTTATGTTGATGAGTTGTGAGTCTTATTGTTGCAGGTAGGAATGACTGCAGTAGCTGCTCTTCTTACACTATGGTGTAAGAGCCTGCTGCTGAACGACTGCCCAAAGTGCCTGTACAGTCTCGTGTAGGGGGTGGAGGTGTTGTCCAAGATGGATGTTAGTTTGGGATAACATCCTCTCCCCTACCTGCTCGGGATGGATTTGAACGGATAAAGGACAGAGCTGGCCCTCTTGACCAGTTTGTTTAGTTTCCCTCTGTCCCTCTCTGCGACTCTTCCACACCAGCAGACCACAGCGTAAAAAACAGCCGACGCTACCACAGTGTCATAAAATGTCCTCATGAGATGTTTGTTTACTCCAAAGGACCTCAGCCGCCTTAGCAGGTGTAGACGACTCAGGCCCTTTTTGTACAGAGCAGTAGTGTTAGTGGACCAGTCCAGTTTATTGTTGATGTGGACACCCAGGTATTTGTACTCCTCTACTGTCTCAATACACAAACCCTGGATGTCCACCGGTGTAATGGGGGGGTCAGGTAGTGTGGTGTAAAAGGCACCCCATTATATCTATAGAGTGTTCTAGGATTCTGCTAGGCGCTGTCGTGGAAAATTGAAGTGTGAGCCTAAGTCTGAAACTTTTTCTAAGTCAGAAATCAAACGAAGTCAAAAATCAAACAAAGTCAGGGAGATGCGGCACAACCAATTTACTGAAGAGTTTCAGCAGACGTGGTCCAGTGGGAGCAGCTCCAAATGCTCATCCCAACTTCGGACTTTAAAAACATTTCAATCACGTTTAAATTTACATAAATCCATCCCATTAATAGTTTTCCACCAATAAAATCAATGCTGTCATGATTAAAACCCACATTTGCCACTTTAGCAACAATAGACAAAGGTCCTTTTACTGATGACTACCTGTCTTATCCACCACCAACATTTCAAGGTTTCTTCTTATTCAGTTTCCCAATTGTGAGTGCAGCTGCTTGATTAGAAATGTAACTGTTGGCTACAGGCCGTCTATGAGCACTATTGTTCAGTTAAGAAATGTATCTGTTTGCTGCTGGATGTTTTCCGGGAACTCATGAGACAGCATAAGACACCGGACAACATGTAACCTTTTGCAGGTGCCACTATTGTTCAATTATAAATGTAGCCCTTTTACTGCTTGCTTTTTCATTGGAACTCGAAGGTGTGGGACACTGTAAGACAGGGGCAAAAGCAAAGGGACAACAGTAAAGGGATTTTTACGATAGTGCCAAGCAGGTCCCTGGCCTCTTATCCGCTTTGGTGGAAGCATCATTGCTTATATATATTCACTGTATCTTTGAAGTGAATTTGGTGGTGGCCAGTGTATTTATGGGTATGTTTTTTTTTTGTTTCTTTATTTTGGGGACCTTTTGGGATTTTGTGTAATTCTTGGGGGGTGAATGTAACCAGGTTAAATTGTATGGTCATAATTACACAACATCTGTTAGGTCCTGAGCAGTTGTTGCTCTACCTGACGGTGAGGACCTCCAAACCTGTAGTGGTGCTTATTATTAATTACAGCCACTCCTGATCCCTTTTTCTTCTTCTGTGGTACGCCCGTATAAACTTGGGATCTCTCCTTGTCCCCTCCCTCTTTCTACAATTCCCCTGAGGGAGAGGAGCTGGAGTGCGCGCCGCACTTATTTGGAAGTGTTTGTCTCTATTGTGTACCATCAGAATAAAAGGAGAAAGACCAAGACTCCCGTGTCGTGCAAAAAAATCACACAACGCAGAAGTTCACTGGTCATACTTGCTGTAGGCAAACACCAAGGATGCATAAAGAGCATCCCTCCCTCCACTGGGACGCTCAGACTATAACCTGGTCCATCCTGATTGTTCCCTCATACATACCTTTAGTGTGCAAACAACCCCCCACTACAAGGTATGTGAGAAGATGGTCTGATGAGACAAGCATGGCACTCAGGGACTGCTTCGAAACCACAGACTGGGAAGCGCTATGCAGCCCACATGGAGAGGACATTAACAGTTTAACAGTCTGCATAACAGATTATATCAGCTTCTGTGTGGATAACACTGTACTGACCAGGAAAGTGCAGTGCTACTCCAACAACAAATCATGGTTGACCCCAGATCTGAGAATTCTGCTGAGGCAGAAGTGGAAAGCCTTCACATCAGGTGACAAAGAGTCAATGAGGCCAGCCCAGAAGGAGCTGAGAAGAGAGATAAGGAGGGAAGGACAGATATAGGAGGAAGCTGGAGGAGCAGCTCCAGCAAAACAACATCAGAGGTGTGTGGAGAGGATTAAACACCATTACTGGAAGGAGCACAGTGAGCAGAGGAGGCCCAGATTCTAGAGACCAGGAGTGGGATAATAGTTTAAACCTGTTCTTTAACAGGTTTGTCTCAGTAATCTGCCCCTCACCCATCCATCAAAGCTCATCACATGCCCGTGCTCCCCTTGACATATCTCTTCAACCCCCCATGGAAACTCCCCTTTACACCTCCCCTTCACACCTCTCTGCAACCCCCCACGGCCCCAGGGATATCAGCTGCATATCCCCTTTTGTCTTCTCTTTTTCTTCCCCCCTTTTTCCCTGAGGACTCTACTGCCCCCTCCTGCTATCCTGCTTATCAGGAGGCACCCACTCACACACTACACAATAGCCTCTCCATCACAGCTGACCAGGTGCGGAGTCAGCTGAGGAAGATGAAGTACAGCAAAGCCACAGGTCTGGATGGCATCAGCTCCAGCCTGTTGAGGGACTGTGCAGACCAACTCTGTGAGGTTATCACTTACATCTTTAACCTCAGCCTCAGCCTGAAGTATTCTGTGGAAGACCTTTTGCCTGGTGCCAGTCCCTGAGAAATTGCACCCCCAAGGAGCCAAACCACTTCAGACCCATTGCCCTGACTTCAAACCTGATGAAGGCTATGGAGAGGATCATCCCCTATCACCTTTGCCCACTGGTCAGGCAGGACCTAGACCCGCTATAGTTTGCTTACCAGCCATACACTGGGGTGGATGATGCTGTCATCTACCTGCTACATTGGGCCCTCACCTGGAGAGTGAGAAGAGCACTGTGAGAGTCATGTTCTTTGACTTCTCTAGTGCCTTCAACACTATCCAGCCTTCAGTGCCGAGGGGGAAGCTGGAGGGAGCAGGTGCGGACCATCACATGACTGCGTGGATCATTGACTCACCAATAGGCCCCAGTATGTGAGACTCCCGGACTGTGTATCTGAAATGGTGGTCTGCAGCACTGGAGCCCCACCAGGAACAGTCCTTGCCCCCTTCCTCTTCACCCTGTACACGGCAGACTTCAAATATAACACAAACAGCTATCACCTGCAAAAGGTGAAATCTATCGAGCAGGTTGGGGAAGAGAGGATGTTATCCAAATATGTATATGTATATATAGCTCTGTATATGGATATCTTTCCTTGTGTTTTATATATTCTTTCTTTCTTTCTTTCTTGTTAAAGAGCCCTGTAACACCCACATTTCTCATTCGTGGGATAATAAATGATTATTCTATTCTATTCTATTCTATTAAGAGAGGGAGAAGAGGGATAGAAGAATGCCTGAATGCCCTTCTTAGTACCCCTAAATAATGCAACCAGCAATAGTCCATAAAGTGCTTTTGTATAAATCTTTCTCTCCTGTGTTTTCCTTGGTCTCTGTGATAGATTTCTCTAAATTGGTCTGACACTGGTGACACAGGGAAGAGTTACTGCTTATCTGAACCCTAACTGGAGGCTCAAAGAGTGGCAAGTCTTCTTTTTCTTTCAGCTGCTCCCGTTTAGGGGTCGCCACAGCAGATCAACTGTCTCCATTTCTTCTGGTCCTCTGCATCTTCCTGCTTCAAACCGACCACCTGCATGTCCTCTCTCACCATGTCTATAAACCTCCTCTTTGGTCTTCTTCTTCTCCTCTTTCCTGGCAGCTCCATCTTCAACATCCTCCTTCCAATATAATCCTCGTCTCTCCTCTGCACATGTCCAAACTAATGCAACCTTGCTTCTCTAACCGTGTCTCCAAGATGTCTAACCTGAGCTGTCCCTCTAATATACTCATTTCTAATCCTGTCCATCCTCGTTACACCCAGCAAAAATCTCAGCATCTTTAACTCTGACACCTCCAGCTCCTCCTCCTGTCTTTTCATCAGTGCCACCGTCTCCAACCCATACAACATAGCTGGTCTCACTACTGTCCTGTAAACCTTCCCTTTACTCTAACTGGTACCCATCTGTCACAAATCACTCCAGCCAGTCTTCTCCACCCATTCCAACCTGCCTTCACTCTCTTCTTCACCTCTCTTCCACACTCGCCGTTACTCTGAATCAAAGAGTGGCAAGTACTGCATTGGTATCAAGGGAAAAGCTTCATAAACAGAAGAAATAACAGGGCAATGTCTAATCTAAAGGCTTTCCAGTTGGCAGGAAATGGTGGGTGTGAGGAGAGGGGAAGTGTGTACTAGAAAACTAGCAAAAAAATGTAATGCTTATAGTTACTCAAATACAGCTGGTTAATTCTGGCTGAACTCAAGAAATATTTGGTATTGTCCACACTTGTTCATCTCAGAAAAGAACCATTTTGAGATTTTTCCTTTGTAAAAAAAATGATTTTTCTACCATATTCAGAAGCCTGTATATTTGCAATAGTAACACCTGAAAAAAAAAAAAAACTCTTAGGTCTTTGACCTACTTCCAAATATATCATTATTTTGCTTTTAGCATATACCCAACTTGGCAAATTTTGTACCATGTTGCTGTCAGTATGTAAGTACGATCAACAAACTTTTTGCATGGATTTATTACTCCATATTTTTCTCTAATGTGTCAAGAGGTGTGCACTACAGCTCATCAAACATCATGAATTTCTGTGTCTGTGGTCTTGCCAGAGGCCCAGAATCTCATAGGGTTATAGTAACTTTTGAAAATTCTTTGTTGCCTTTACATCAGAATGCTTTGGTTTTGGTTAAAAGGGTTATTTTGTGCTCCAAAGGTTTATTTATTTGTCCCAAGATGGTGAACAGTCAGTAACTTCCTTTGTTTTAGATAATGTGCTAGTTTGGTTATGACATTTATGTTTTAGAAAAACACATGGAACTTTCACTCAAAATAAACTTTAAGCTTAGCTCAAAAAGTAGAAACTTTGTTATAGCTACAAAATTATTTCAGATACACTGCAGACTGCTGTTAGCTTTGATTATGGCACACATTCACTGTGGCATCATTTCAATAAGCTTCTGCAATGTCATAACATTTATTTCAATCCAGAGTTGCATTCATTTTTTACCAAGATCTTGTAGAGGTGATGCTAGAGTCGGACCGCTACACAAATTCTTCTCCAGCACATCCAAATAGGGTTAAGGTGGCCAATCCATGTGTGAAAATGATGTCTCCCTGAACCACTCTCACAATTTGATTCCAATGAATCCTGGCCAATGGCCAACCCTCATTTTGGAATTTGCCCATGCCATTAGGGAAGAAGAAATTCACTGATGGAATAACCTGGTCATTCAGTATATTTAGGTAGTCAGCTGACCTCATTTTTTGGGCACATAATGTTGCTGAACCTAGACCTGACCAACTGCAGCAACCCCAGATCATAGCACTGCCCCCACAGCCAGTATGTTTGGTAGGCAATAGGCATCATGGGTACATCACTTCATGCGCCTCTCTTCTTACCCTAATGCACCCATCCCTCTGGAACAGGGTATATCTGGACTCATCAGACCAAATGACCTTCTTCCATTGCTCCTGAGTCCAATCTTTATGTGCCCTAGCAAATTGAAGACTTTTTTTTTGCAATTAGCCTCACTGTTCAGTTGTTTTCTTATGGCTACACAGCTGTTTATTAGCAAGCCTTTGAATTCCCTTTGCATTGTGTGTGTGGAAATGCTCTTACGTTCACTATTTAACATAGCCGTGAGTTCTGCAGCTGTTTATTTTACGATTTGATTTCACCAAACATTTAAGCAGGATTGCAGGTCATGGTCATTCAAGATTTTTTTTTAACCACATTTCTTCCGCAAAGATGATGGTTCCCCACTATCCTTCCCGTTTTTATTAATGTGTTGGACAGTTCTTAACCCAATTTTATTAGTTTCAACAATCTTTGCTTGAAGCATGGCAATAATTTTACCCTTCTGAAACATATTTTCCGACACATCCTGTGTTTAAGTAATGAGAAGGTACTCACTGCATCATTTAGGGTTAAATAACATGTTGCCAGCTGAAACAATCATCCATGCAGTAATTATCCAATGGGAGGCTCTTACCTATTTGCTTTGTTAAATCCAAGTCCAAGATCCATGTCTTCACATTCTTTTTGCTTCCTTTTTTTGGCAGATTTGTTTCTTTTTTCTGTCTGTGTTCTGATTGAATTTTTAACTGAATAATAAAATTGATTTCTGTTATGGAGTATTCTGTTTAACCGTCACCGTCAATGGTTACAATACAGCATAAATAAAATAAATAAATAAAATAAAATAAAGTAAAACAAATTCTCTTTTTTAATACATGTTTAATTAACCTAAAACGTTCAAATCACACAATGAAATTAACTATATTTTTACTACCCCTTGAGATTCTGGGCCTGTAGCAGAACATCCAGTATGGAAAATTATGATGTGTGGTGACCTATAAAATATCACCTCCTGAAAGATGAAAGAACAGGAAGATAAGTGTGGTTGTAGTGAATGTTCTGTGGGTAAGTACTGTAATAAATAGATGCATTATGCTTGGTAACCTTGGTTACAATATGGACAGAGAAACAGGCCATGGAATGCCGAATTAAAATGAACCACAGACACAATTTTTTATTTTTTATTATAAGCTAAATAAAGGCATATTTTGAATTAGACTGAAAACTTGTATTTCCATAGTTTTTTCAGATAAGGTGTTACCACTGCAAAGGAAGAGAGCATGTCATGTTTAGCGATGCTCTGCCCTGACTGTGCACACCTGGTGCCTTTCTATTCACTTTTTCCACAATTTGTTTGTTACAGCCTTATTACAAAATGGATTCAATTAATTTTTTACCTAAAAACTCTTACCTAAATTTTTTTTTTTACAAATGTATGAAAAAATAAAAAAACTAAATAAAACAAGTATTCACAGTCTTTGCCATGACGCTCAAAAGTGAGCTCACCTGGCAAATACCATCCCTACAGTGAAGCTTGGTGGTGGCAGCATCATAATGTAGGCGTGTTTATTGGCAGAAGGAACTGGGAGACTAGTCAGTTTCAAGGGAACCTTGAACTCGGACTGGGACCTCTGACTGGGGCAAAGTTTCATCTTCCAAGACAATGACCCTAAGCACACAGCCATGATAACAACGGAGTGGCTTCAGGACAACTCTGTTACTATCCTTGAGTGGCACAGCCAGAGCCCAGACTTGAACAAGATTAAAGATCTCTGGAATGTTGTTTCATTTCACTGTGTACTGTGTATATATTTGAAATGAAAAACCTACTAGTAACCTAGTCCCCAGTCCAGACCATTGTCCACTCCCCAGTTCTATCCTGTTTTTTCTCCTGTGTCCACTCCCCGGTCCCATGTCCTTGTCCAGCACCATATTGCGTCCAGTGTCTCCACTCTCCAGGCTCCGTGCCTTGTCAAGCCACATGTTTTATCCCATGCCGGTTTCCATAGCCCAATCCACTCACAGTCCAGCAGCCCAAACATGTCCCAGTCACGTACCCCCAAAAGGGGGGCTGTTTAGTTTTCTGGTCAGGCTCCTTTTCCTAGCCTGGTCTAGCCCATTTAATTTAGTAACCAGTTTTGACTTCTTGAGGTTTTGTTTTGGTTTGTTTGGCCTCCCCTCATGTCCAGTTCCTGGCAAGACATGGATTTTTTTTTCTGCCCAGCCACAAAACGTGACAGAAACCCCCCCAAACATCCATGCCTTGCCAGGAGCTGGACATGAGGGAAGGCCAAACAAACTGCACACCTGGTGACATAACAAAGCACCAGGTGTGCCTCCTTAGTCTAAAGGCATATAGACCTCAGTGAGTCAGGTAATTGTTAAGGCTTTGTGTCATGGTTTGCATGAGTGCTGTTCTTTGTTAATGCTTGTGTGTTTTACCCCCTTCCATAATCCCGGCTCCGTGATTACGTCTAGTCACTCCCACCACAGCATAGCAGTGCATCTGAATATAGAAGACATTTTAGCAAATGGAGGCAAATTCACATTAAATTTCCAGCAACTCCTAATTGTTTTAAGCTAGACCAGTGAAGTAATGGCCACATAAAAATATGGGGTGAAACAAAAGAACACAAGAAGTTTTAAATCTAAGATGGTGGAGGGTGGACCATTTGATGAGTTGAGACAGAATGACCCAGCTGCATCCTCTGCATAACATGCAAGACATGCAATCAGCCAGTGAGTAGCAGCCTCTGTCATCAACAGGCAACTAACACCCTGTCCATTACTGCCCCTGAAGTGTTAAAGCCCCCAATGGGAATGGCAGGCTGAGGAAAGCAGGGGGAGGAGGTATGAGCCTGGGAGGAAATCTGAAAAGTGAAGGGTTAGGCACTTTGGCTCTTGTCACTACGGACCAAATAGCCTGGAAAGCAGGTGTTATTTGTTACTTACCAGCAGTTCTACAACAGGATTTCAAAGACTTTCTCCATGTGTTTAGACATGCTAAAAATACTACTGAGCTGGCCAGTGCTGATTGGCCTCTTGCCCATACAGCTGACACATCTTACATTTCCAGGAAAGAACATTTTCTCCTTAATGCTGAGTTACAATGTTTCAGCCCAAAGGTCTGTTGAAATGCAAATTTACACTATTTAATGGTACAAAAAGCCAAAAACAAAAATCTACAAAACTATTTGAATACATAGATTGAAACCCCTGAACCTGGTAATCAGTAATGTCCAGTGGTAGATGGAAAGAATCAGGGCCTCAAAAAGCTGAGCTAGATCTAATGAGGAAGGAGCTCAGAAGGATCTGCCATTGCTGTCAGAGTCTGCATGCTTGTTTCTCAGGAGCACTGGTGTTCCAGACATTTAAGACAATCTATCTCTGCCTCCCTTTCTATTTGGCCAAAATCATTATGCAGCATCATCCCCCTGTTGAGAAGTTTATCGGCACACACTTTTTCCTCAGTGACACAGTGATTTTTTTCCCTCAGTCACACAGTGGAAATATTTGCTTCCTTCCATGAAGAGTGGTGAAAGGAGAAGAGAGAAATAAATAAATGGGGAGGGTTATGTCAGGAAAGGCATCCAGTGTAAAACTTTGCCAAATCAATATGCGGACAACAAAGCAGACTTCCATACCGGATCGGTTGATGCCTGGGTTAACAACGACCACCACCAGTGCTGTTAGCCTAAAGGGTGCTGGTGGAAATTGGACTACTGTTGGCCAAAGGAGAAGAAGAAGAAGAAGAAGAAGAAGAAGAAGAAGAGGAAGGCATGTCCAGAGGGAGGAGGCGAGAAAGAAGGGCAGGAGATTGGAAGTGAGGGTAGGGACTTTGAATGCTGACAGCATGACTGTTAAAGGTAGAGAATTAGCTGATATGATAGAGAAAAGGAAGGTTGACATTTTGTGTGTGCAAGAGACTAGATGGAAGGGTAGAAAGGCCAGGTGTATTCGAGGAAGGATTAAATTGTTTTACCATGGTGTGGATGGAAGGAGGAATGGGGTAGGTGTTATCCTGAAGGAAGAATATGTGAAGAGTATTTTGGAGGTGAAGGGGGTGTCAGGGAGGGTGATGAGTTTGAAGTTGGAAGTTGAAGGTGTGATGCTGAATGTTGTTTGTGCTGATGCTCTAAAAACTGGTTGTGAGATTAAGGAGAAAGAAGAATTCTGGAGTGAGTTAGATGAAGTGATAGAGAATGTCCCCAGGGGAGAGAGAGTGGTGATTTCAATGGTCATGTTGGTGAAGGGAACAGAGGTGATGAGGAGGTGATGGATAGATATGGTGTCAAGGAGAGGAATGCTGAAGGTCAGATGGTTATATATTTTGCAAAAAGGATGGAAATGGCTGTATTTAATACTTATTTTAAAAAGAGGGAGGAGCACAGGATGACGTATAAGAGTGGAAGAAGATGCTCACAGGTGGATTATATTCTTTGCAGGAGGGTCAATCTGAAGGAGATTGGAGACTGCAAAGTAGTGACAGTGTAGCTAAACAGCATAGGATGGTGGTCTGTAGGATGACCTTGGAGGGCAAGAAGAGGAGGAAAGGGAGGGCAGAATTGAGGAAGCTGATGGAAGCTGAAGGAGGAAGGTGGAATTCAGGCAGGAGTTAACATGGGTAGTGGGAGGTGTTGAAGAGCTACTTGCTGGGGATTGCTGGGAAACTACTGCAGAAATGATAAGGCAGACAGCTAGAAATGTACTTGGTGTGACATCTGTAAGGAAGAAGGAGGATAAGGAAACCTGGTGGTGGAACCGAGAAGTCCAGGAGTGTATACAAAAGAAGAGGGAGGCAAAGAAGAAGAGGGACAGTCAGAGAGATGAAGAAAGAAGAGGTGTACAAGGAGATGAACCGCAGGGCAAAGAAAGCAGTGGCGAAGGTCAAAGATAAGGTGTTTGGTGAATTGTATGAGAGGTTGGACAGTAAAGAGGGAGAAAAAGACCTATAGCGATTGGCTAGACAGGGATAAAGTTGATCAGCCACAGCATGAAGTTATGGGAAAGAGTAGTGGAAGCTAGGTTAAGAAAAGAGGTGAGGCTCAGTGAACAGCAGTATGGTTTTACTCAAAGAAAGGGCACTACAGATGCAATGTTTGCTTTGAGGGTGTTGATGGAGAAGTACAGAGAAGGTCAAAAGGAGTTGCATTGTGCCTTTGTGGACTTGGAGAAAGCATATGACAGGGTGCCTAGAGAGCAGTTGTAGTTTTGCATGAGGAAGTCAGGTGTTACAGAAGTATGTGAGAGTAGTTCAGGATATGTATGATGGCAGTGCAACAGTGGTGAGAACTGTAGTGGGAGTGATGGATGCATTTAAGGTAGAGGTTGGATTACATCCAGGATCAGCACTGAGCCCAGTCTTGTTTGCAATAGTAATGGACAGGTTGACGGATGAGGTTAGACAGGAGTCTCCATGAAAGATAATGTTAGCTGACGATATTGTGATCTGCAGTGATAGTAGGGAGCAGCTTGAGGAGAACCTGGAGAGATGGAGATATGCTCCAGAGAGGAGAGGAATGAAAGTGAGTAGGTCAAAGACAGAATACCTGAGTGTGAATGTAAGGGAGGAAAGTGGAGTGGTTAGGATGGAGGGAGTAGAAGTGACAAAGCTGCAGGAGTTAAATACTTGGGATCAACAGTTCAGTGTAATGGCGAGTGTGAAAGAGAGGTGAAGAAGAGAGTGCAGGCAGTTATGAATGGGCAGAGAAGAGTGGCTGGAGTGATTTGCTAGAGTAAAAGGGAAGGTTTATAGGTTTACAGAAGTGAGACCAGCTATGTCATATAGGTTGGAGATGGTGGCATTGATGAAAAGACAGGAGGCAAAGCTGGAGGTGTCAGAGTTAAAGTTGCTGAGATTTTTGTTGCGTGTGACGAGGATGGACAGGATTATAAATTAGTATATTAGAGGGACAGCTCAGGTTAGATGTCTTGGAGACAAGGTTAGAGAAGCAACGTTGCGTTAGTTTGGACATGTCCAGGGGAGATATGAGGATTATATTGGAAGGAGGATGTTGAAGATGGAGCTGCGAGGAAAGAGGAGAAGAGGAAGACCAAAGAGGAGGTTAATGGACGTGGTGAGAGAGGTGGTCGGTTTGAAGCAGGAAGATGCAGAGGACCGGAAGAAATGGAGACGGTTGATCTGCTGTGGCGACCCCTAAACAGGAGTAGCTGAAAGAAAAATAATAATAATAATAATAATAATAATAATAATAATAATAATAAGAAGAAGAAGAAGAAGTTGATACCAAGTATTTAAACTCTCCTTCTCCACCTTCAATCCCTGTACCGTTTTTAACCTTTTCCATGAATCCATGTATAATCTTACCTGTCAACCTGTCCTTTACCATTACAAACAAGAATGGTTTTAGCACTGATCTACTTTAAATGCAACTGACACTCTTACATCATGCCTCACCACCATCACACTAATTTGCCTCTGACACTACTTTCTCTAGTCTCCAGGCTCCTTCAGATTGACCCACATAAGTGAATCCACTTATGTGCATCTTCCTACCTTCCTCATATGTCATTCTGTGCTCCTTCCTGTTCTTAAATTATGTATTCACTACAAAAATTTAAATTCTTTGAACAAAATCTACAACCATCTTACCCTCTTACCTTGACACCATACCAACCCATCACCTCCTTATTACCTCTGTAAACTTCACCAAAATGCCCACTAAAGTTGGCACCTATCACCACTCTCTCTCTGTTGGTGACACCCTCCATCATGTCATCTATCTCACAACCAATTTGTGGGTTGTATGCACTAACAATATCCAATACCACACCTTCAATTTCCAGCTTCATAGTCATCTCTCATCTGAAACTCTTCACGGACTCCAGTGTACCAAGTTTATTCTAAGAAAGAGCATTACAGATGCAACGTTTGCTCTGATTGTATAGGGAAGATCTAAAGGAGCTGTATTATGCTTTTGTAGACTTAGAGAAACCATATGAGAGTGTGCCAATGAGAGAAGTGAATGAAGTCAGGAGTAGAGCATAGTCATATTAAAGTCATATAGCAGAGACATATGTCAGATTGACAGTGGTGAGGTTTGCAGTAGGAATGATGGATGGGTTTCAAGAAGGGATGGGATTAAACCAAAGTTCAGATCTTCTTATCGAAGGTAATGGAGTTACCAGCAGAAAGCTTCAGGAAGCAGAATGATAAGAATGCAGGGAGTAGAGATGGCAAAGGTGGATGACATGAAATACTTCAGGTCAGTAGTTCAGTGTAATCGAGAGTGTGGAAGAGAGGTAAAGAAGAGAATTCAGGCAGGTTGGAAAGGGTGGAGAAGAGTAGCAGGAGTGATTTGTATCAGCAAGAGTGAAAGGAAAGGTTTATAGGATAGTATTGAAATCAGTTAAACGTTATTTAGTTTGAAGAAGGTGGCACTGACTTGCAGAGCTGGGTGTGGCAGGGTTTGAAGCTGAGATTTGCACTGGGAGTTGCTTGGGTTAGGAACAAGTATAGTAGATGGTCAGCTCAGATTGGATAATTTAAAGATACAGTCAGAAAAGGAAGATTGCATTGGTTTGGACATGGAGAGGAGAGATAAGGAGAAAATCAGGAGAAGGATTTGTGATTGGGGCTGCCAGTTAAGTGAAGAGGAAAACCAAAACTGAGGTTCATGGCAATGGTGAGAGAAGGCATGCAGGCAGTTGGGAGAAGAGGAAGAGCAAGAGCATGAGGAATATTGCAGAGGACAGGAAGAAATGCAGACAAAAGACCTGCTGTAGTGACCCCTAATGGGAGCAGCCCAATGAAAAAGGAGATGGTAATTATTCAGTCTCTAGAATGAATAGTTCAAAGGTACCTTCACAAAAGTAAAAAATGTTTTGTAAAATCAAATAATTCATATAATTCATATACAGTGATAACTTTGGTCTGAACATACGATCATTTTGAACATTTAGATTCAATTTTGGAGCCTTTAGATTTATTTTTAGATTTATCTTTAGATTTATTTCAGAATAAAATAAATTTGCAGCCCCTTTCAAAATATAATGAGAAATGACAATAAACAGAAAGTCTTTGAATGTGATTTCTATGATAGGAAAACATTATTGCAACAGAGAAGAAGTGGGAAATGTAAGTCACTACAGACTATTATACCTGCAATAGTATTTTTTTTTTTTTAGCAGTGCTGAGATTTCTGCTGAAATATGTTGGACTTTACCTAAAACATACAAGTTGCTTGTCATGCATAAATCATCTTAACATTTTCTCTCTCAGCAGTTAGATTAAAGATATGATACATCAGGATAGACACTCACAATCTGTATTTTGCTATCCGGCAAACATAAGGTAATGCACATAGCAATTCTCCCAAATTCTAAAAACATAGCCTAGTAAATGGCAACTAAATAGTATGAAAGACAATACTTTAATACTTTGTTGATGTTAAAAACTGAATCTTAGTCAATCTTGAAATAAAATGTTAAAACATTTTATGTTACCAGGAAGATGGCATATCCAGAGAGATATTTCCAATTTTTTCTTTAAAATTCACTCTATATTCACACTATAATTTGTATTCATATGACATTTCCGAATCTTGCTATTTTGCATTCTCCTACCAAACTTAAAGGTCACTGCTGTATAGCATAAAGGAACACACTCATGTCAGCATGTAGAGAAACCCTGTAACACAATCTGTTTTAGACAAAGTGCACCTCACACTAAGTGGCACATCCCTAAGTGAGAAATATGTTATTTTAAATCTAATTCCTGAGTGTGGAGGTCAGGAGAATATTAAACTAGTGACAAGTTTCATTTCAACTCAACATACTCCAAGTCTTAGCTATAAACAATGAAGCAGACTCATGAAGCAGACCTGGACATCAGTACAAAATTCTATACATCTTTCTCCCTCTTACTCTGCCTGTTTTCTTATTTTATCCACTCATTTCTCTTAAACCCCCACCACAGCAACCCTTCCTATTACTATCTCTATTTCTTTGAGGAAAGGGAGTAAGATCTCATTAGTAGCTGGATAAGGCATCGTCCTCTCTGTGGGGGTTCAAGGTGATGAAAGATTAGGCTGTTTGGGCCAATCTCATTCCACATTCACTGAGTATTCCTTCTCTGCCTATGAACACCAAATTACACTGAACATGGGGAGTCCAACTCCATTATTTTAAATAATAATTAAATAATAATTTCATAGACAGTGAAAGGCAGACAGGCAGACAGTTTTCCCCAAGTAATTAAGTAATCTCTGAACATTCAAGATCCTCCCAATCAACAGTTCTCTTCTTCTTTCAGCGGCTCCCATTTAGGGTTCACTACAGCTACACTATCATCCGTTTGCATTTCTTACAGTCTGTATCATCCTTCAAACCAACAATTTGCATGTCCTGTGTCACCACATCCATAAACTTTCTCTTTGACCTTCCTCTCTTACTCTTGCCAGGAAGCTGCATCTTCCAAAACAATGTAATCTTGTTTCTCTAACTCTGTCCCCAAAACGTCTAACCTGAGCTGTCACTCTAATATACTTATTTCTTATCCTGTCCACCCTCAGCGCTGATCCTTGATGTAATCCAACCTCTATTTGAAATGCATCACTCCTACTGCAGACCTCACCACTGTCACACTGCCCTTAATAATAATAATAATAATAATCCTTTATTTATAATCCCATGAATGGGAAATTTGTCCTCTGCATTTCACCCATACACACACGTGCAGCAGTGGGCAGCTATTGAAAGCGCCTGGGGAGCAGTGACAGGGACGGTACCTTGCTCAAGGGTACCTCAGGGCAACCCACTGGGGAGGGAATTGAACCCACAATCTTCCGATCTGGGGGCAACTCCCTAACCACTAGGCCACCGCTGCCTATACATACACTGTACTACATTGACATACTTCTCTGCCACTCCTGACTTCCTCGTACAAAATCACAACTTCTCTCTAGGCACCTTCTTATATGCTTTCTCCAAGAAAAAGGCACAATGCAGCTCCTTACCTTCTTTGTACATCTCCATTAACACTGTTGCATCTGTTGTGCTCTTTCTCAGCATTAAACCATACTGCTGCTCACTAATCACCCCTTTTCTTAACATAACTTCCACTACTCTGTCCCATAACTTCATGTGGCTGATCAACATTATCCCTCTGTAATTACTACAGCTCTGTGCATCAACCTTATTCACGAAAATTTGCACCAGTACATTTCATCTCCATTCCTTAAGCATCCGCTCACTCCCCAGCAACAGTTCTAAGTTTTCCATGAACAGATTTTCACTCCAGTATTTATCCAATGGAAGGCATTTTATGAAAAATAAACATTTCATAGTGTACTTTTATTTGTCAGGTATGGTGTCCACATAAGTAATCACATTACATTGTGAATTTATGCATCTGTCTCTCTGAGGTTGCCAAGCAAGCTCTGCTTCTGGTGGCATGTTGCAAAGTGTGCATTCATTCAGCCTAATCATATAACCAATCAGCAGAACTCTATTTCACCCATATAAAAACACCCAGTCCTGAACAGTTTAACTCAGAACTAAAGCAGTCATTTGCAGGCCAGAGAGAGTGTATCAAAGGACTAAAAAAAGACCATTCAAAGACTAATCTTTACACACAGGTAAAAATGCTCAATTACATAAATGTCCCACAGTCCTGTGTGCCCTAATGCCCTTGTCCACCACTCTCTCATTGCACAGCTTTTCTCTTCATCCCATTAATGCTGTTTTTCTTATGGGAAGATGTTGCCTATTTAGTAAATTTGATAACCCCCAATGCTTATTAACAAGGCAATTAATTTCAAAGTCATTAAACAAACTTTCAGTCCCCTCGAGCTGGTGGTGAAAGAAAGGACTAGTGACAAAAAAATGGAGTGGGTGGAATGCAAGAGAAAGAAGGACGAAGAGAGAAGTGAAAAGCAATTCCTGCCTAGTCAACTGTTAATAGCTGGTTACTGGAATCTATAAAACAACCACGTCTCTACCTCTCTGAGTTAATGGAAAATTAGGTTTCCCATTTGGCACATTAACAGGGTTTACAGAAGGCATGCAGAAGTGTGTTTGAAAAGACTTCTAATTTACCATGGAAGAGGCTAATATCTCCATGTCAGAACACCACAGATCACTCTCCCTTCTTCTTAACTGCCCAATATAGGTCATATTTTTCACAATCCTGCATCTTCTTTTCTTATTCAAAAACCTCTGTGAATTCACTGAGAAAGTTTATTGTGCACTAGTGTTGTTCAACAACAACAAAAGCACATTTTACATCTCATGTGTCTCAAGTGACAACTTGAGTGATATAATGTAAAAGAGACAAAACAAACATTTCAGTAAAACTTGTATTTGACTTAAAATATAAATAAAATTACATTAGCAAAGGCTCTAAGCTGTATATAAAAAAGGATAAAAAAAGTAATAGGTTACACACTGTGTGTGAGCTGACAGCAATGGTAAGTTACAAGCAGCAGCTTTGTTTAGCAAGTCAGTCACAGAATGGGAAATCAGCTACCAGCTGTTTTTGCTGAAGCACAGCAATATGAAGGAGTAGCATCTGCCACTTTACATTAGTTATTGTCTCATTTACAGGTGTACACACACCCTTATCCAACATTCTATAATCCCCCTAGCTCCAATTATACCCTGCCAGCTACTAATGAGCTGAACCAATTATGTGGGATTGCTAATTCAGTAGTCCCATATATTGTTCTTCCTATGTCATTTCTTCTTTTTATTTTTTATTATTATTTAAGGAAACAAAGGGGGATTATGATTCAAACACTGGGGCACTTGAATGTGCACTAGAGAGTCATAATTTCATATTTAGACAAATGCATGATCCGGTGTAACAGATGTGTATAAAAATTCATAATCAAAAGGTCGGTTTTGAAACAGCAGCACTTGTGTTTACAGAGAGAGTTAAAACTCCATATCTAAACACAAAAATGTTCCTGTGCACCTTATGAAAAGATTCTCGAAGAGATGCTGGATTTCAGAACAGTGGTTAATCAAATCTGAACTTTTCCCTTTAGAAACTAATAGGGAAATGAATACTGCATATAGAAAACTGTCCTTTATACTAGACAGCAGGGGCTTCAAGTCCGGCCAAAGGCACACACAGGTGTCCGCATACAAACGTACACATGCATACACACTTGCATACACACACATTCTTTAATGATTAAAACATTTTTTATTTGAAAATGCAACTTTACTTTGTATGTGCTTTCAAATGTTTTCCTTATTAGCAGGCCTTAACCTGGAATTAAATGCTTTGGATAGAAAGTGAAAGGACAAAGTGTGAATCGCAATAAAATCTGCTTTTCAAACAGTGAGTTACCCCCTGGCATGGTGTATAGTGTCTGGCTGTGGGCTTGCTGCAGGTAATTGTATCACTAATTTAGGTACTACTGATGATAATATGGTATCATTATGTACAATCTGATGTCAAACTTGTACTACATCCATCAGTAGAAGATATTATTTGAATGGCTGGATCAATAAAACTGTGGCACAAATACTGTTGTATAAAAAATTCAGATCTTTAGTTCTGGACCTTTTATAATCCTAGATCATACAAAAATCTATTCAAGATCATTACATAACAAAAATCAGATAAAAATATATTAAGAGCTAACAGTATGTTTCAAAACCTTCAAGCACACCACCCTGGATATCTTCTCCAGAATCAATTAACCACATTTCAAAATGTCAAATTCCATCCTCCTGTCTAATGTAATGTAATATGTATGAGCACCGTCTAACCAGGCCTCTGGAGGCTACAAGTATCTTTTTACGCATGCATGGCACCTTTGGAGACTCACTAGTCTACTTCCCCAAAACCCAGAGCTCATTATAAAAAGTCTCACCCGTACTGCTCTAAGCAAGGGTCTGGGTATTAGAGGAATCCTTTCACTTGGCTCTAAGTAGATGGGGAGAGGAGGAGATATCAGCAGCATGTAAGAGCAGCCCAAGGGAAAGCTAGTACTTTGCAGAGTAAGGTAGTTTTAAAAAATATATATTTAGCATTACACCTGCTGCGTTTTAGCCACAGTAGCAAAATATCTGCCCCCCTTTTTTGAGGCATTCATTTGATGGAGCACCACTGGGCCATCATGGTTTGATGCTCTCAACTCAGAGACTTGTGTCTCCTACCCAGGGCCCTCATTAAGCCCTACACCTGTGTGCTGATTTTCAAAATAGGAATAGTGTTCAGAAAATGTGTTGACAATGGAAAAAGCTGTAAAGTCCTCTTCTGTATATGGGCAGTTTATAGGCATGGCTCAAAAATTCCATAGCTATTATTCCTTCCTCTTGGGTTTTTAGGGCACCAAAATTCAGATTACAGTCAGAGGCTTCAGAGGTAGACAGGGAGAAAAAGAGATGGACATGATGAGGCAGAGATCTAAGCAGAACATAGGCCTTTGTCATACTTTGTAACAGACTGAGATAGAAACATGTAAGATGAGAAACCTTTTTGTCTGCCTGGAAACTTGGAAACTGGTATATTCATCCCAATGAACTACGGGTCTCATTATCATTGGAGGTCCAAAAAAAAAAAAAGAAAAGAAAGAAAGAGAGAGAGAATGCTTTAAAAGAATAATAATAATAGCTCCTCTTTTGAAATGTGAACATCATTAAGTAGCTACTACCCATAACGCCCTTGCTCTCTTTTACCCTGAAGGTCAAAAGTTTTTTCCTTAAACCTTCAGAGTGTGAGGCAGTGGGGAGGCTGCTTTAGCATGAAGGATAATTTCCTGTTCCAGTTCCATGCTGCCCCCTAAAGTACCAGTGCATAGCTTTGACCCTCCTAGCATCACACGTACCTTACAGCACAGCAGCTCTATTTGTAAACTTCACATGGCAATAATTAAATACATACGAATTACTAATTACATTTATTGTTTTATTTTTTATTTATTTAATTATTAACTATGTAATTTGCACTATTTAGTATAATGAAGGTGAACTGTTCAGTGCATTTAATCACAGAGGTAAAATGAGAACTTTTTTCAGTGTTCTCTGTTCAGAAAACAGTGATTGTGCATTAGTTATACAAATTAGATCTGTGTTAATTTCCCTCCCACTTTGCATAATAATGGGATATAAAGTCCTTCTGCTGCCTCACTGTGTGCAGGGATGTTTCACAGTATGGCTAGGATTTGGGTTCTGTCACAGTATGTCTAGGATTTGGGTTATGTCACAGTATGTCGAGGAGTTGGGTTTTGTGTGTGCATGGTAGAGGGTGCTCTGTTCTAACTGAGTACACCTGAGCTCATGAAGGCACAGGTGTGCTTCATTGGGGCTGACTACGTACTACTAGCCCAAATGAGTCAGAACAGAGCGCAGTTCATTCAATAGGCAAAGCCTGAAGTTACGGGTGGTTCGGTTTCAGTTTTGTGTCTGGTTTTGGTGACTTGTTTGAATAAAAGTTATGTCACTGGCTCTGCGCAGACGTCCTTCCTGCACCCCGCCACCGTGACAGGATGATACATTTCTCATTTTTATTACTCTTTATTTATGCAACAATCCTTGATAACCAACAGTTGCTACTTTACTAAGTATCTCCAAGTAAAGTTCCTCATCACTGATTACTCTACAAACTCATGATCCAGACAAGGATACTTATTTATATAATTAATTTAACTTTAATCTTGTTTTAAGTTTCACTCCTCACAGTAAAACCATCTCAGATTCTCAGTCACATTTAACCACGGAATATGTTCTTTTCTGTAAAGCCATGCTTCATTTTATGTATATTAGTTTGTTATCAGAACAAAACCGTGTTTATATCTCATCTGATCATAGAACCCAATTTAGTCAAAATTCAAGAAGTGCCTAGAGAAACCTAGGTACTTCAGTTTGTGACTAGACTTCTAATAGCAAGATAATAATTGCTTGCCTCAATTCAATTCATAGCAGCAAAAGCAGTGTAGTACAGCACAGGAAATGTCTAATTCAGACCTGCATATATTTTTGTCTAAAATTCAATAATGGATGATGTGTTGGTGGGGTAATTCCAGACAATACTCTCTCTGGTACACAGAAGCTATAGTATCCATCCTCTGTATTTCATGTGACATTAACTTGCCCCACTTCTCTTAGTGCATTGTTTTCAATGGCAAGCATTCCCACTCTCAGGGGCCTGTCGCCTGGATGAACAGATAAATCTGTCAAGACAGGTTAAGACGAGGGATAAATCCATTGCCTAGGCTAAAGGATTATTAATTTCCAGAGGGGTATTGATTTTGTGTATGGGTGCTGGCCTGCCATGAAACAGCTTGGGAGCATGCTTGTGGTGGGTACCACCCATGCTTAGGTTGGTGCAGTCAATCAGTTTAATTTGATCGCTCTAGATATTTGAAACCTTTCACTTTGCTTCTTTCTCATTTATTGTAAAGGAAGCTTACATAATCACATTTCCCTGCATTGAGGTCAGGGCTAGGGATAAGGGGGAATAGCTTAAGAGTGAAGTTCGGTAATGATGTTTGTGTGGGGGCCTTCTCCTAGAGCACTGCAAACAACTTTTCTTTTTCTCCCAGCATATTCTCTAGGCTGTTGTAACAAGCAATGAAAAATTAGTCAAAGTTCTCAATATTATATGTAGAGAAAAGCCGGCTCTGAGCATCACAATCCTTCCAGTCAATCCCTCCAGCTCATGAAGGCACAGGTGTGCTTCACTGGGGCTGCTATTTAAGCTGAGTCAGAACAGAGTGCGGTTAATTCATGAGGCAAAGCCTCATGTTAATGGTGGTTTTAGGTAATTTTGGTAAAGTCAGACTGCAGTTCCTTGCGTCTTGGTTTGATTAGAACTGCAGTCCTTGGATCTTGTTTCTTGGTAATATGAAGAATAAAGTTATGTTCCTGACTCCTGGCTCTGCAATTGATGTCCTTCCCACGCGACCGTTACAGAAATGAACCGCCAGTGCGAGGACGTTGTGAGTCAGGAGAGCAAACTAGAGTGAGTGTTGCCGACGAGAGCAGCCACGATAAAAATGACGTTGCAGCTTATAGAAACCTGGGAGATGAGGGTGTCGGTGTACGTTGCTTCTACGGACCTACGTGAGCGACTGAAGGGCGAGGAGTGGGTTCAACGGATGCTGGCGGCCACAGCCAGGGAGCTCGGGCAACGTCTGACACGGCTGATGTCGGATATCCTGCTTGTCAACAGCTTGGCACAGACTGGTACAACTTCCTTCTTCAGAGGCTGGCCGCTCTAGCCTAGAAGATGTTTTAAGCCTCGTGTCTTTTCCTGCTCCCACTCCGGAATGCGGGATGATCGTGGAGAATTTCCCCTGCATCATTCAAAGCACGATATTGGTAGTGGAGGTGCCCTGCAACGTTCAACGTGGGAGGACGGTGGAAAATGTGCCCTGCACCAATCAACGCGGGAAGACGCCGGAAAATGTGCCCTGCGCTGTCCAACGCAGGAAGATGGTGGAAAATGCGCCCTGTGCTGTTCAACACGGGAAGATGGCGGTAAACGCGCCCTGCATGAATCACAGCGGGCAGACAGTGGTGAACGCGCCCTGCGTGAATCACAGCAGGCGGACAGCAGAGAACACGCTCTGCGTGAATCACAGCCGGAAGACGGTGGTGAATGTGCCCTGCGTAAATCAACGTGGGCAGACGGCGGTGACGCTGGTAATGACCCCCCACGCCATTCCATGCGGGAAGATGGCAAAGAAGGCTGCCCGCTACGCGAAGAGCGGGACATTCGCAAAGAAGGCCACCCATGAAACGGAAAGCAGGAACCTGGCGGAAAATGCCCCCTGCACCGTGCAACGAGGGAGGTCGACCAAGAAGGCCCTTCGCAACATGGAAAGCGGCATCAAGGAGTTGACTCCTAAACCCAGCACCACTAACCTGTCTGTCAGGAAGGAGGCAGCGAAGGAGCAGCTCCAGGTTAGTGGAAATGAAGGAAGAATCAGTGAACTGACATTGCAAGTCAAAGTTCTCAATATTATATGTAGAGAAAAGCAGGCTCTGAGCATCACAATACCTCCAGTCAATCATAGTGGTGATAGGCTTAGGCTGTAGGGATGTATTTCAAGAAACAGGGAATGGAAGTCAAATGAAGAGCAAAGATGGTGTAACGGGTGAGGTTTGTTTGGGCACAGGAGAGGGCACTCTGTTCTGACTGAGCACACCTGAGCTCATGAAGGCACAGGTGTGCTTCATTGGGGCTGCTATTTAAGCCCCGAAGAGTCAGAACAGAGCGCGGTTAATTCACGAGGCGAAGCCTCATGTTAATGGTGGTTTTAGGTAATTTTGGTAAAGTCAGACTGCAGTTCCTTGCGTCTTGGTTTGATTAGAACTGCAGTTATGTTCCTGACTACTGGCTCTGCATTGATGTCCTTCCCACACGACCGTTACAGAAATGAACAGCCAGTGCAAGGACGTCGTGAGTCAGGAGAGCGAACTAGAATGGGTGTTGCGGACAAGAGCAGCCACGTTCAAAAAGACGTTGCAGCTCATAGATACCTGGGAGACGAGGGTGTCAGCGTACGTTGCTTCTACAGATCTCTGTGAGTGACTGGAGGGCGAGGAGTGGGTGCAACAGACGCCGGCAATGTCTGACATGGCTGACGTCAGATATCCCGCTTGTCAACAGCTTGGGGCCCGAGCTAGGCACGGACGGGTACCACTTTCTTCTTCAGAGGCTGGCCGCTCTAGCTGCGAAGACACAGCAGTGCCTAGATGTTTTAAGCCTCGTGTCTTTTCCTGCTCTGGAACGCGGGAGGATGGCGGAGAATTTCCCCTGCGTCATTCAAAGCAGGACGTTGGTAGTGTCATTCAACGCGGGAGAACGGAAAATGTGCCCTGCGCTGTTCAACGCAGGTAAACGGCGCTGAATGCGCCCTGCATGAATCGCAGAGGGCAGACGGCAGTGAGCGCGCCCTGCGTGAATCACAGCGGGCAGACAGCAGAGAACACGCCCTGCGTAAATCACAGTGGGAAGACGGCGGTAAACGCATCCTGCGTGAATCAACGCGGGCAGACGGCAGTGAACACGACCTGCATGAATCAATGCGGGCAGATGATGGTGAACGCGCCCTGCATTATTGCAAGCAGAACGTTGGTAGCGAGCCCCCCCCCACGCCATTCCACGTGGGAAGATGGCGGAGAACGTGCCCTGCGTCATGCAACACGGGAAGATGGCAAAGAAGGCTGCCCGCGATGCGGAGAGTGGGACATTGGCAAAGAAAGCCACCCGTGAAACGGAAAGCAGGAACCTGGCGGAAAATGCCCCCTGCGCCATGCGACGAGGGAGGTTGACCAAGAAGGCCCTTCGCAGCATGGAAAGCGGCATCAAGGAGTCGACCCCCAAACCCAGCACCACTAACCTGTCTGTCTGGAAGGAGGCAGCGAAGGAGCAGCTCCAGATTAGTGGAAATGATGGAAGAATCAGTGAGTTGACGTTGCCAGTTCAAAGATTGGAACAAACGCTTCAGGAATCTGAAAAGGTATGGCTGTCTGTTCTGGGTGGGGAAAGACAGGCCAAAATTGTTTTTGCCAAACAGCTCCAGGAAATGGAGGCTGAGCTCACTGCCAAGGATCACGAAATTTGTGCACGGAACCAGGATCTTGATGCTTTTAATGCAAAGTGTAAGAGATTGGAAGATGACCATGCCTCCCTCCATGTCATGAATCACCAGCTGCAGGAGAACAACCAGTCTGAGGTACGTTCCCTTCAGGAAGAACCGGTTAAAGTTAATAGGGAACTTGAGGAAAAGCAGGCTGGGTAGCTAGAATATGAGGAAGTCTGTAAGGACCTAGGTGAACAGGAAGTTTGGTTAACTGACAGCTTGGGCCAGGAGAACCTAAGGGCTGAATCAGAAAAACTCAGACAGGCCAATGTGAAGCACAGTGCACTTCTCATGGACATTCACCAAAGAGATGAACAGATCAGCTGCATGAACATCCAGCTCACTCAACAGAAGCAGTTGCTGACAAGGCTCAACCAACAGCTGACAGAGAAAGAGGCCTCTGCTTTGCAGGCAATCACCTCAGCCACAAACAAAAGACTGAAGCATGAGGAAAAGATCACTAATCTGCTTTCTCAACTTGAGGAGACCAAAGGACTCTTGTCTCTTTGCCAGAGTGAAATCGAAACCATGGAAATGGAAAGAAAGTCACTAGCTCAAGACAATGGTGAGCTTCAAGGAGAGGTCAGTAAACTCATGCAAGAGAGAGAGGTCCTGAGGAAGGAACTGCAAGCTGTGACTTTTGTCTGGAGGGAATGGCTGAAGAGAACAAAGGAACAGGAGATGCTGGAGACTAAAGTGGCCACTATGGAAGAACAGCTGAATAGGACCAGAACAGAGCTGAAGCAGGTGCAGGTCAACAACGCCGCTCTACAGGCTGAACTGGAAAAGAGAGAGGCCAGTAAGCACACAGAGCTGCAAGAGCTTGTCAGAGGTATTGAAGCTGAATGGAAGATCTCAAAATCTCAACTCACTCAGCAGACCCCAGTACATGCTGGGACCCTGGTGGAGAGCTTCAAAGAGGAGCAGCAGAGGAACAGTCGGATGGAGAAGGAGAGGCAGGTAAAGATTGCAGCAGCTGAGCAGCCATGTGAGAGCTCTGAGAAGGGTGCTCAGAGCACAATCAGAGACACCCTACCTTATGTTTTCCCTCACAATTCAGCAGACTTGGTAACCAGGGTGACCAGTTGAGGAGTCAATGTGGGATTTCTCGCAGTGGAACCAAGAGCAGGGACTCTGCCACACTGAGCTCCAAGCAGCAGAAAGACAAAAACAAGGTCAAGAAGAGGAGGAAGAAGGAGCCAAAAAATAACATCAGCAAGGAAGTGTGCTTCGAGAAGGTGAACGACAAATTCTGCACCTCAGATTCTGAGACGGGAGACACGGAGAGCGAGGATGACAAGGGTTTGATGCCGAGCTCGAACTGTGTGAAAGAAGTCACTATTTTTCTGAGAACCTGGACACCATGAGATTAATCCTGCAGGTACATGGGGCAGAGAGCCACAGGGCAGAAAGGGACATTTTTCTGACATCCATGGATAGGATGGATAGTCCTCGCTTTGCAGGCAAGGGGACAGGAAAAGAGTATGAACTGAGTAAGTGTATGCCTATGTTGAAATTGTTTGCTAAGAACTATCAGAAATTTGGTGCCCCTCTGGAGATCGTCATCGACAAAAGTGGGAGAGGCTGCCATTAAGACCATGGGGTCCCACATTTGACTGAGACTTTGGAATACTCCTCACCACCACCAGCAGCCCTGGACGTGGTGGCAGCTGGTCAGGGGCCCCTTTTGCTTAAAGTTAGTTTTGTGGACCTGGCCATGTGCCCCATAAAGGGGCTGTTCGTTTTATGTTTTTTGTTCTTGGCCTCCCCCCAGAGGCTCAGCTTGCTTGGGGGAAGGCTATGTGTTGGCGCCCCGGGTGTTGCGCCTTTTCGGGGGGAGATTCTGTCATGGGTGAGGTTTGTTGTGGGCACAGTAGAGGGCACTTTGTTCTGACTGAGCACACCTGAGCTCAGGAAGGCACAGGTGTGCTTCATTGGGGCTGCTATTTAAGCCCTGATGAGTCAGAACAAAGTGCAGCTCATTCACGAGGCGAGGCCTCACATTAATGGTGGTTTTTGGTAATTTTTATTAACTTGGTTAAATCAGACCACAGTTCCTTGCGTCTTGGTTTGGTTAGAACTACAGTCCTTGGATCTTGGTTTTTGGTAATATGAAGAATAAAGTTATGCTCCTGACTCCTGGCTCTGCATTGATGTCCTTCCCACACCCCGGATGCAAAAACAGGAGTGGCTTCAGGAAAACTCTGTCCTGTAGTTGCCCAGCAAGTCTCCAGATTCAAAAATGTTATGCAAAAATCTTTTGTGAATTAGGCATATCATGCAATCTAAAGTTTCTTTAGTGAACACTTTTATATTTAGACTTTTTGTAGTTATTTTTTTCTACATAGGTTATGTTCACTTACACTTGATTTCAATCAATTGACTTCCTGACTCTAACCTTTATACTGAAATGAAAATTTAAGAGGTTCATGTATTTTGCCAACAAAGAAAGTAATTTTTAAGCACTTTATATAATAAGGCTCTATAAACTTTATCTAAACAATGTAACTGGTTTTGGCACAGTATATGGGCTATCCTTCTTCCATACAAAAATTATGAGAGTGTCCTTTTGAAGGGCAAAATATTCACAGCAATTACCGCCAATCTCGCTAAATTCTTGCCTTTTCAAGAAACCAGACTATGTCAAAACTGAAGCCGCCACAGTGCTTTAAGGACAATTACAAGAAAAATGGGAAAGGGACATGGCAAAATGGCAAAATATGCTAAAGTAGTTTAATATCACATACAGTACTGTGCAAAAGTTTTAGGCAGGTGTGAAAAAATGCTGCAAACAAAGAATGCTTTCAAAAATGGAAGTGTTAATCATTTATTTTCATCAATCAACAAAATGCAGTGAATGAACAAAAGAGAAATCTAAATCAAATCAATATTTGGTGTGACCACCCTTTGCCTTCAAAACAGCATCAATTCTTCTAGGCACACAGTTTTTGAAGGAACTCGGCTGGTAGGTTGTTCCAAACATCTTGGAGAACTAACCACAGATCTTCTGTGGATGTAGGCTTCCTCACATCCTTCTGTCTCTTCATGTAATCCCAGACACACTTGATGATGTTGAGATCAGGGCTCTGTGGGGGCCATAAGAATTGATGCTGGTTTGAAGGCAAAAGGTAATAACACCAAATATTGATTTGATTTGATTTAGATTTTTCTTTTGTTCGCTCACTTGGCAATTTGTAAATTGATAAAAATAAACAATCATTATTTATATTTCTGAAAGTATACTTTGTTTACAGCATTTTTCCCCACACCTTCCTAAAACCTTTGCACAGTACTGTATATTCTTATGAAAATAAAGATGAGAAATATCTTTAAGTCCTCTGCAATTACAGGTCCTCTCTGGGAGAGCCTGTAATTTATTAAGCAGCAGAGACCATATGTTTAATCAGCCTTTGGAGAATAGTCAGACCAACCCCCCCCCCCGCAGTAGTGGCCTAGTGGTTAGGAAGTTGGCCTCAGGATCAGAAGATTGTGGGTTCAAACCCCTTGCCCTGAGGTACCCTTGAGCAAGGTACTGTTCCAGTCACTGCAGGTTGCCCTGAGGTACCCTTGAGCAAGGTACTGTTCCAGTCACTGCTCCCTGCGTGCTTTCATAGCTGCCCCCTGCTGCACAGTGTGTGTTTGTGTGCATGGGTTAAATTGTAGAAGTCCAATTTCCTTGTGGTTCCTTTGGGCTGTGCTGTGTACTCACAATGACAAAAATAGTCACTTTCACTTAGGTCTCTGTATACAGGTAGAACTAACTTCATGCAAAAATAGCTGTTAACAGTATACATCTAATTCTAAACACAAATGGAGAAGATTTGTTAAAAAAAACAAAAAAAACAAAAACGTAACCTGCCCATGCCTTAAATTTTTAGCTCCAAAGGGTTAAAAGGCAGAAGACATGATATGGTGTGTGAGGATGTGTGTAAGACAAATACAAAGGACTGTGTTCTTATTTTCAGTGTGAAAGCCCCGCTTGGACCGCTGAAACTTCCTTGATTTCCCCAGTCTAATTATATGTGTGCGCTCCATCCTTCAAAAATAGCGGTGCATCACTGAGGGAAGGCGTCTGCCTAAGCGGAGAGAGGCTAATGGAGTCCCTGAAGTTCACTCCATTTCACTGCTCCAACTAATGGGCTGTTATATTTTCCCAAAGTGACTGCTGCTCTGCTCCCTGGAAGCTAATCTAGCCAACATTTTGGAGGGCTGTGCCAAGCCTTCCCCTCCCCCTTGTCTCTGCCAGAAGCCCAAATATCACAGTATAGCCAGCCTGATACTCCAACACAGATCCCAGACACCCCCATCTGAAGGCTGGTCTACAACTCCCTCTCCCCCAACTCACTTTCCCCATGCTCATTAGCACTGTTTTGGACAGGCACTGATAGTCATAAGCCCCCTCTGGTGCCAGCACTCCCACTGATGCCACTCTGCTGTGGGTCATTCAAGGACCTTTTTCATTTAACTAGGCCTGAGAGAGCGAGGTGAGGTGAGGGGGTGGTGGAGAGAATGCACAAGATTGAGGGGTATTATTTTAGGGTGCAAGAGTGAAAAGAGTGAGGGGAGGGAGAGGGAGAGCACAAGAGGGGGGTACTGAGAGTGAGAGAGGGAGGTGAAAAGGAAAGTGAGAGCATGAGAAAGAAAGGAGAGAGAGTGAATGAGAGAGAAGGAAACAGAGTGATGAGAGCAAGAATGAGAGTGAGAGAGGGGAGAAGGAAGGTGAGAAGGGGAGGGAGAGCAAGAGCATGAAAGAGAGAGAAAAAGCTTTCAAGCCACTGATTGCATTCAGAATGCTCATACAGGCAGAAATGAGCACACATTAATCCAAGAAGATGGCACCCTGGACATTCATATTACAGGTAGCCAGTATGCCTATGGCTATGGGACAAACAAATGGCATCAGTGATGGAACCCAACATCACACTGCCCATGAGAGAACTTCATATTTTTCCTCATTTCAAATGTACCTGTCTGTACCCTGTCTGTACACCATGATCAGTTTCCATTTAGAACTAATAATCAAATCAAAATCTATGTGATTGTCGCTCAGTATTTCAAAGGAACAGATTCAGAAATGATTCTCTGATATGTTATTGTTAGTTATTGCACTGAATAGAATAAAGCAGAATGATGCAAAAGCACTAAACCTAGCAATAACAATTATTCTTATCATGTTCAAGCATGGCAGAAATGTTGAAAATGCAGGGAAATGTTATCCAGTTATGTGAAACATACCAAGAAATAATAATGGCCATAATGTAATTTTACATGAAGAATTAAATAAAATTTATTTGGGTAGAAAATTTGTCATCTTTTAAAGAGCATCACGGCCTTGCTACAGGAATTGCAACATCACTGACTCTAGGTTGGTGGGTAGTCAAGACAACGGGTAGTGAGGAGAGCTAAAAAGATCTTCACTGACCCCAGGGTAGTTGGGTAGTCCAGACAACGGGTAGTAAGGAGAGCTAAAAAGATAATTGAGGTCTGTCTGCCCTTTGTCCAGGAGATCTTTACCAGTCGCTGCATCCAAAAAGCAAACAGCATTGTGGATGTCTCCACCCACCCCTCCTGCACTCTCTTCCACCAGTAGTGAACTCCTGAGGTACTTAAACAGTCACAGTTTCATATTTATACAATTTTATATATTTATCCTGCTCTTTTGCACAATTATTTATATTGACTAGTCTTTGCACCTCACACTTATAATGAAGCTAAATAAAGTGTTTATATAAACTGTCTCTGTTCTGTGTCAGATGTATGTACTCTGTTGTGCTGTATTGTCGTAGTAGTTTTTTGCACTGCATGTTGTACTATCTGTAGTCCAGTGTTCTATGTTACACTCTATCTGATGTGTAACACAATGATCCTTGAACATTTAGTTTTTTGTGTGCACTGTGCATATGGCTCAAATGACAATAAAGACTACTGGACTTGACTTGATAATCCATTGGACCTCTATGGCTAATTCAATTCTTCTTGATCTAACTAGAGCAGTTTTATTTGGTTATTTTGTCAATGTCATCCAACCACTTTTGGACGTCAATGTCATCATCAGCTGGGCAGCCTTGCTTATGAAGCACAAACTATATATGATTGTTACAGAGGGCTGCTTATTATCTCAAATGTCTGCTGGAGCATGATGCACATAAATATGCAAATTGCTGACCAACAAATCTGTTGGACACTGCTTTCTAGCTGTTCAAACAACCTTGTCAGAGTTACTCTGCATTTAGAAACATTTTAACCCATCAAAGAGCACTGCAGCACATATGAATAAAGTCAGTTAGTGGGAGGGCAAGTAAGAATATGGTGGCTAAGTGTCATTATGGCCAAATCACTGCAGCAATGCTCAGGATTCCTGTGGTTTGACATCTGAACTGTTGGTAGATTTAAGAAGCCTTAAAGCCAAGTCTCTCTAAAAGGTAGAGGTAAGTAATTTCTGATAAGTGCATCTATTAACTATCTTTATAAATTATAAATATAATTTATAATTTATAATAAAGTCAAGTGAAAAAATTAGGAAATGTTCACAGTTCTCCAGGATTCTCCATTTCTTAGTTATCAGCCAGTCCTTGGTGGATTTACTGGTATGTTTTGGGCTATTGAAAATGAAAGTGACAACCCTTGTCATTGCGAGGGTCCGCACTGAAATTGGACCTCTGCTTTTAACCCATGCACACAAACACCATGCAGCAGTGGGCAGCTATTGAAAGTGCCTGGGGAGCAGTGACGGAGACAGTACCTTGCTCAGGGGTACCTCAGGGCAACCTACTTGTGAGGGAATCGAACCCACAATCTTCCGATGCAGGGCCAACTCCCTAACCACTAGGCCACCGCTGCTGTCGTGTTGGGTCCAGTATTGCTTCAGCTTTAATGTTCTTACAGATGGTCAAACTAAATGTCTGGGGTTTAAATAGGGCAAACCTCCTTCAAAATGCTAACAATGTTCTAATCATATGCACCTGATATGCTACAACTGTGTGTGATTTAAGTCATTTTACTTGGGAATAAAGGTGGGGGTGTCTTAATTTATTCCTCACACAAAATTGCATTTTCATAGAATTATATTTTACAGGGAAAATGGTAAAGTCTTTTATTTATATTACTTTCATCTCCCAGTATTGTTAAAATTGAGATTAAATATCCATATGTCCAAGAATGTTACAAAAACACACAGGATTTATAAAAGGGTGTCCTAAATTTTCACAAGACTGTGTCTCTCACAGGCCCCAAACAAATGAAAATGTTACTCATGAACTCTAGACTTTTTCTGTTTAGCTTTACTCTTACTACATTTTCTCTCTCTTTTCAAATATAAGACCAAGTAACTGGAAATAGCTTCCAGAAACTACAATACCAGGGGCTAGTAAAACACAGAGATTCTATGGTCTTTGCTGAAGTAGAACATATTGGAAAAAATCCTCAACATACTTCTTATCTCTCCTCTTCACAAACCAAAACCAAGGTAAAACACTATATGACTGAAACAATAAATACATAATTTCAATTGAAAGGAAGTATCTTATGAGTTTGGTAAGTGATGGCAGTAGTTCTGCACTCATCCTCTAAATTGCATACATTTTATTATTTTTTTCAAAGATAACCTTTTTATTAAATAACTAATGATAATGATATTATTAGGCTGGCCATAAAGATTAACCTCCAACGAGTGCATATTAGAATTTATAGATGTGTATACATAAATTAATTGAACACGTTTTAGGTGGATAAAGTGACACACAGGATGTTGCACTTCTATACTTGCACTATACTTCTATACTAATGTTCGGTAGTCTGCAAACATGAAGGGTAAGAAGGTAATGGAGGAGGAGAGTGTTTATTGCCATTGTTAAGTCTTCCTATATCAAGAATTGGCTCAGAAAGAAATTAACAGGTCCACGGACGGACACAGCAGCTGGAGGCTCCCCACACCAGTGCATTTTTCCCCTATATTTATTTTATTTTTTGGTATTTTTTGCACTTTATCGGGTCTCTTGCACACGTTGTCTACAGCTGAAGGGACCTGATTGAAATTGGACTTCAGTCTAACACTGCAATAACTGGTACAACAAACACCTTTAAACAGACTTTTAATATACCAATGGAGTTACAGAGACCGCAGGGGGCTCAGTGGATTGTTATCGGACTTAGCAGGCGACAGAGGCGGTGCAGAGAAAGGAAGCAAAAACTGGGATTTTGAGCTGGACTGCTGGCTAAGCTACGGAAACATCCGCACAAACCCCCACTACCATCTCTGTACCTCACAAACGTCAGATCCCTCGCAAACAAAATGGAAGAGCTACAATCACAGATCACCTACAACTGCCTTATACGTGAGTGTTGTTTGATGATTATAACAGAAACCTGGCTACACCCGCAAATCCCCAATGCTATGGCTATGAGGGTGGCGGTGGTCTAGTGGTAGGGTACTTGCCTACGGAACTTTGGGTCAAGAGGTCCCCTAGCACTACCAACAGTGGGTCTCTGAGCAAGACCCTTAACCCTGAGTTGCTCCAGGGGGACTGTCCCTGTAATTAGGAAATGTAAGTCGCTCTGGATAAGAGCGTCTGCTACATGCCGTAAATGTAAATGTATGGTGGAGTTAGCAGGCCGTACCATACACCGCCAGGATCGCAACGAAGCCTCCGGAAAGAGCAGGGGAGGAGGACTCTGTGTGTACGTGCTTGAGAACTGGTGTTTCAACAGCAGGAAAATAGACAGCCATTGCTCGCCGGACCTAGAGGCCATGTCTGTTCAGTGCGTTCTGTCTGCCTAGGGCCGCCAGATGCTAATGTTAGCTCAGCGCTAAGCCAGCTTCAATGTTCAATGCTTCATATTAAATGAACAACAAAGGACTCATCCTGACGGTGTCCATATAATAGCAGGGGACTTTAATCATGCATGCCTTAGGACAGTGTTTCCTAATTTCTATCAGCATGTTAAGTGTCCTAGTAGGGGGGAAAAGACACTTGATCATGTTTACTCCAACATTAAGCATGCCTATAGAGGAACACCCCTCCCCCAGCTGGGACGATCTGATCACCTCTCACTGCTCCTTATTCCAGCCTACACTCCACAAAGGAAACAAATACACCCAAAGACATTGACCATTAAAACCTGGCCTGGAAATGCCCTCCTTCAGCTGCAAGATTGCTTTGTTTGTACTGACTGGAACATCTTTGAACATCAGGACTTTGAGACACATACAGAGACCGTCCTCTTAAACATAAGGAGCTGTGTAGAGAACGTGTCAGTAAACAAACGTATCCGGGTTTTTCCAAACAGGAAACCCTGGATGACGAGAGATGTTCAGGACCTAATTAGAGCTCGAAACTCAGCTTTCAGGAGTGGGGACAGCTCACTGTACAGCACTGTCAGAGCTAACCTGAGGAGAGGCATCCATCTGGCAAAGGAGGCCTACAGGGGGTGGCCTACAGATGGAGGGCTATCTGTTGGATAACAAACCACGGCAGATGTGGAGGGGCATCCAGGCCCTTACCAACTACAGAGGACGGAGTCCCTCACCCTCCAGCAGCAGTAGCACACTGGCAGAGGAGTTGAACAATTACTATGCCTGCTTTGAGACCATTTCAATCCAGCACCCGCTGCCCCCCTTTGATCCAAGCAACTGTGACCCCCACCCTCTCTTTCTCCAAGAGCACGAGGTGAAGAAAACCCTGAGGGCAGTAAACCCTAGGAAAGCTGCTGTACCTGATGGCATCCCAGGGGCAGTGGTCATGGCATGCGCAGACCAGTTGACAGGGATCCTCACCAAGCTATTCAACCTGTCTTTGACTCTCGCCATGGTACCTACTTGCCTGAAGGCCTCCACCATCATTCCCATCCCAAAAAGACCTGCCATAGACAGTCTCAATGATTACAGACCCATAGCTCTCACGTCTGTAATCATGAAGTGCTTAGAGCAACTGGTCTCCCAGCACATCAGAAACTGCCTTCCTCCGGCCTTGGATCCCTACCAGTTTGCCTACAGAGCAAATCGATCCACCGAAGATGCCGTCGCAGTCACGCTACACAAAGCGCTGAGTCACCTGGAGAACCAGAAGAGCTACGTGAGGATGCTCTTCGTGGACTACAGCTCAGCGGTCAACACACTCATTCCGGACATTCTAATCAATAAACTAATACTTTTACAGATCACCCTTCCCACTTGCAAATGGATAAAACATTTTCTCACACACCGTCCTCAATCCTTCAGACTTGGACATCACCTCTCTTCTTCACTCACACTAAGCACCTGCTCTCCTCAGGGTTGTGTGCTGAGTCCTCTACTGTACGCCCTTGTACACCTTCGACTGCACTTCAACCCACCCAACAAATGCCTTCATCAAATATGCAGATGATACCACTGTGGTGGGGCTCATCTCAGATGGAGATGAGACAGCATACAGGGCTGAGGTGGAGAAATTGTCCCTCTGGTGCTCAGAGAATAATCTGTCAATGAATGTCCTCAAAACTAAAGAACTGATCATGGACTTCAGGAAGCACAAGCATGACCACATCTCTGCTCATAGACGGAGAACGTGTGGAAATTGTCACTTCCCTCAAGTTCCTGGGGATCTACATCTCAGCTGACCTTTTCTGGACTCACTACACCAAAGCTCTAGTGAAGAAGGCTCAACAGCGATTTTATTTCCTGCGTGTCCTTAGGAAAAACAAGCTGGACAGGAAGTTGCTGCTGGCCTTCTATCACTCTTCTGTGGAGAGTGTACTCACATACTGTTTGGGAGCATGGTATACGGGTTCCACAGTTGAGAACAGGAAGGCTGTGCAGGGGTTCATAAATGCTGCTCAAAAAATGATCGGCTGCCCCTTACCCTCCATATCTGAAATATCCACATCTCATTGCTGCAAGAAAATTAAGGCCATCATTGAAGATTCCTCACATCCTGCATATCATCTGTTTGAACTGATGCCTTCAGGAAGGGGTTTTAGATCCATTAAGTCACACACGACTAGATTTAAAAACAGTTTTTTTCCATGTGCTATTCGAACCCTAAACACTCAGTAACTGAATAGACAAACTTGATTTTTGCAACAAACTAAGAGTATAATGTTTAAATTTTGTAGCATCCGATGGTCATGGGTTCAAAATCACTAGTTGCCCTGAGGTACCCTTGAGAAAGGTACCGTCCCCATCACTGCTCCCTGAGCGCTTTCAATAGCTGCCACCTGCTGCATGGTGTGTGTATGGGCTGTATTTCATTGTGGTTCATTGTGACAAGACAAGAATAGTCACTTTCCCTTCACAATCTGTCATTTACAAAAACAATAAAATAATTTTCTTAAAAAAAACCAAAAAAAAAAACCATCTAATATTTTGACATTATTGCCTTTTAGTGTCCTGAATCATCATGTGTGTGGTGTGGTGGTCTAGTGGTAGGGTACCTGCCTTTGGATCTATGGCTCCAGAGGTCCCAGGTTCGAATCCCACCTCAAGCACTACCATCACTGGGTCCCTGAGCAAGACCCTTAACCCTGAGTTTCTCCAGGGGGACTGCCCCTGTAATTAGGACATGGAAGTCGCTCTGGATAAGAGCGTCTGCTAAATACTATAAATGTGTGTGTGTGCACAAAATGTATTAGCTGTTAACTTCTAGTGTTTGCTGAGGAGTTAAAGAATGAATCTTTTCCTCCATTCATCTCATTTCTTTCTATTTTGTCCCACACATGGAATATGCTTCCCACATTGTGCTCTTATTGCTATGGCAACTAGTTCCCCTACTCAAGGTACTGTGAGCATCCAATCACAATGAAACCTTTGCTAAGATTCCACCAGGCAATATTATTCAGCCCACCACAACGAATGACCTCAAGGAGAGAAAAAGACAGAGGAAAAGAAATGGAAAGTGAAAGCTGTTTAAGTGTGGACATAATATGTAATTGCAGATAGAAAAAAAAAAAGACTTTTTTGTAAACAGAACTAGATACTTCTTCCATTACCCAAGCACAATCTTATTGGTCCAACATGACAGATTAAAAAAATGGCAAAAAAGGAATATTAAATTATTTTTAATCAAATAAATATCTAAGACAGACAAGGAGATTGGTCACATACCCTGGATATGCATAGCAAAGAGTATTAGTCCAGATTTTGACAAAGGTACTCAGGTGCGTTTATGGGAACTGCAGACTGCTGAAATAGTGATAAAAATACAAAAACAAAACTGTCATTAATTTTCCTACCATTGACTGAGCAAGGTCTCTAGAGACTGAACTTAAAGACTGCACTGAAATGATCAGCATGATCAGACGGAGTGGGAATACTGAATGCCCCTAATTGCATGCGTGTGTGCTGTTAGGGCAGCTGACATCTGACAGCAGGGAGGAGGGTGACGCGTGCCAGAATTATCGAGCTGATGTTGCCAGCCATGTTTTACGTCAGACTGACAGCTGATTTAGGACAGAACTGTTAGGCCTGCAGAGCAATCATAACTATCCCTGTTCTCACACACCTACAGCATGTCTCCCTCTTATGCACACACATTAACACTGTGCTCTAAGTTTCCTTAACATGCTGACAATTATATTCAGAGAGAAAGAACTTGTTCCACTGTTATATGACAGCTGAATATAGAGATAATTATGGGTATAACACTGTAACCCCCAAATCAAAATACTTGTCTCCAATAAGGAACATATATATAAGAGAAAGAGAGAGAGAGAGAGAGAGAGAGAGAGAGAGGTGGGTGGATAAGTAGATTCAGAGGAAGGAACTCTACTAGACTCTACTAGAGTCTAGAGAATTGATGCACAAAATTATAACTTTCATGTCAGAGCAAATTGGCCAGCATATGTCTGCTGGCAGGGGCTGGTGACCTCATTATATCTTATATGTGCAGGAATAATCAAAATTTGATGACTGAAGACAAAGAATAAGATAAGCCTGAAAAGCCTGATTTATATAGTCTATTTAACCTCAGATACCAAGCAGCTCTACTTTTAAGTCAAAACAAACCTCTTCCAAAAACAATGTGGCCTCTGGCATGGACCAGAACATCATAGCATAACAGTAATCATTCACAACAACAGTGATATTATATGTCATATAAATCCACAAGCAAGACCACAAGCAATCTTTCGTATAAAGAAGGCTATTATTCTGAGGCACTAACCACAGGACTGACATAAATATGCACAGAGGGTACTGGATATAATCACACAGAGAATAGCAGCTGGAAATCAATGTTCAAGCTGAGTTGCCCAGACCTTTTGGTATATCCCTTGGAAGGTTGAGTGTTAGTCTTAAATATGTAAATATGCACCTGGATACTGAAATATTAAAATCAAGCTCAGCATATTTTTTCTGTGCCAATAAGATGTAATCCAACATTGTAGCAGCAGTATCTCACATTTTGTTCTGAGTGTACAGCAGGGAAAATGTTTTTCTTTGTGAATACTTTCTAATTGGGCTATTGACATGAAATTTACACCAGATGTCAGAAACGACCCAAGTATTCCACACATACAAAGAACTCAAAACAAATAAGTCCATAAATTATGTTAAGTCAATAAATTATGTTAAGTATTGTCACAAAGAAAAGGAGGTGGAAAAAGGCATGTAAAGCCAAGGAATCTTCTGAAATCTGTCAGTATTTGTAAAGCATCATCCAGGGAAAAAAAAATTATTGGGCATTAATCCAGAAATCCTTCATTCATCATAAAAAAGTCTTCATTACACAGAGCAATGCTCACAGAGCAAAGATCAGGCCTTTTCTTCTTAGTCACACCTAGCTGTCAGGCATCCTGAATGAAAATATCAACTAGAGTTAGTAAAGCTCTAGATGTGGGATGATGGGATACAGATGATAGAAATGAACCATCATATTTTTGCCATTTATATATATATATATATATATATATATATATATATATATATATATATATAAATATATTCTCTCTCTATGATGGGCTGGCAACCTGTCCAGGGTGTGTTCCCCGTCCTTCGCCCTGTGTGAGCTGGGATGGACTCTAGCACTCACCCGCGACCCCGCTTGGGACGAGCGGCAGAAAATGACTGACTGACTAACTATATATATGTGTGTGTGTATGTGTATGTGTGTGTGAATTTATTATATATATGTGTGTGTGTATGTGTATGTGTGTGTGAATTTATTATTGTTTCTTTGTTGCTCATCAGGAAGACAAGTAATGGGAGGTGAAGACACCAAATTTTGAGACGATTTTGAGACGCCCATCCCTCAGCTGTCTCATTTCACTCACAAATACTCATGTACACACACAAGTGCATACAAGAACACTCCCAATGCTCTCTCTAATGCTGTTTACTGGAATCCAGGTCCCCTGTAATTGCCAATTTATTTGATAGGCAGTCTGTAATGATAACACCCCTGCCGCAGAGACTAAAACATGTGTGTGTGATTCATCCCTCTCCCTCTACCTCACCCCCTCCCACTCTGCCCAGGACTGCTGCCACTCCAGCCTGGGAAACTATGCTGCCATGCTGGTTTCAAACGCTACTGAGAGAGGACCTTGGTGCATCGGAATAAATATAGCAAGCCTGCCAATTTAGACAGGGCTTGGGGTTATGGCTGGCTTAATGAGTTGGCAGGACACTGAGACAGAGACAAGAGGTAGGGAAAGAGAAAGATATGAAAATAAAGAGAGGAGGTAAGCAAGAGAGGGAAAAGTGAAAGCATGGCCTCTAAATGAACCCTGGAGCTACTGGTTGAAAGCTCTTCCTGTTTTATCTGAAGACATGTAAAAACAGAGACAGCAGTAGAAAGCCAGAGAGATTCAGGGGAAAAAAAGAAAGACAAAGTAAGATAGGGACCTCAGTACAAAGGGTCAGGTTCACTACTTATTGCAAAGACCCAGGTACATGATCTAAGCCTGTTTCTTGACATAGAAGTCACACTGCCACTTCTAGATGGCCAAAGCCGTCTAGTGGTAGGACACTTGCCTACAGACCAAGAGAATGCAGGTTCTAATCCCACCTGCAGCACTAAAACCATTGGGTTCCTGAGCTAGACCTTTAACCACAAGTTGCTCCAGGGGGACTGTCATTGTTCTTCCTTTGTTAACCATGGTTACCTGCAAGGAAACATGCAGTCATCATTGCTTTGCACAAAAGTGCTTCACAGGCAAGAATATTGCTGCTAGTATGTTTATACCTAAATCAACAATTTATTAGATCATCAAGAACTTCAAGGAGAGAGGTTCAATTGTTGTGTAAGAGGCTACAAGGCACTCCATGAAATCTACCAGCACCAGAACTGTCTCCTAAGCTTTATCAGCTGCAGGATCGTGGGGCACCACCAGTGCAGAGCTTGCTCTGGAATAGCAACAGGCAGGTGTGAGTGAGGTGAGGCAAGAAGGGCAGCAAAGAAGCCACTTCTCTCTAAGAAAAACATCAGGGACAGACTGATATTCTGCAAAAGGTACAGGGATTGGACTGCTGGGACTAAAAAGAAAAAAAGTCCTCCGAGAGCATTTTCTCAACCATCCAAGAAGTTTGGTGAAGAACAATGTGCTTTCCAGCATGATGGAGCACCATGCCATAAGGCAAAAGTGGATAACTATGGGCTTAGGGAACAAAACATTGAAATCTTGAGTCCATGACCAGGACTGTTCTATCAATCTCCAAGCATTGATTATGGCAAGAATGGGCTGCCATCAATCAGGATTTGATTAACGAAGTTGATTGACAGCATGACAGAGCGAATTGCATTGGTCTTGAAAAAGAAGGGCCAACATTACAAATATTGTCTCTGCATAATATTAAAGCAGTTGTCAATAAAAGCCTCTGAAATGTATGAAATACTTGTTATTATACTTCAGTACAACACAGAAACATCTGACAACATGATCAAAAAACGCTGAAGCAGCAAACTTACTTACATACATTTTCATTCTCAAAACAAAAAAAAACTAAATGAAAATGTGTGAACTATTAAATATTTTAGCAATAAGGCACAAGTGCTTCCATTAAAAATTTCCAAGAACAAAACTGTTCAGTTTACTCTCATGTTACAATCAGCATCACAAACCTTCATCTTGCTTACCAGGCACTAGGGAGTATTGTGCAGCTAGCACCCTGGTGCATGTGTAAAGTAGATTTTCACAGCATGCTCCTGGGGGAGCTGTCCCAGGCCCCACAGGGCTCAGAATGGCCACTTTAACTGAGAGAGTACTGAGGTACAAAAGAAGAGCTCTCCAAACAGCAACGCTTTCAGCACCTCCATTTCAGGGCTTCTGGCTTCTCTTTCTATTACAACATATATATAGTGGCCTAGTGGTTGGGGAGTACAGACAGGACAAACTCCTAGATGAAGTCAACCTATGGGCAACACATAATGTAACATAAAACTACACAAGTGATGAGTAATAAACAAAGTGCAAAAGAGACAGTACTGTGTCTGAATACAGTCAGATATTGTTTTACCAGCAGGGTGGTTGAAAATGTACAATAAAAAGATTTATGAGGTCAGGAATGACTAATAAATTATTGTGCAAAAATGACCAAACATATTAGCAATAGTAAATAACTATTTTAAATCATTTTTGGATTTTTGGATTCAATTCCAAATTTGGACTGGGGAAAGATACTAATTATCCTGACAGTAAAGGTTCCTCTGCCACTTAAATATAATGAGAACAGAACACTACACAGCACTAAGAAGGGGACCCAATTCTAACTTATTGATTTTAGCAAGAAAACATGCATGTATGTACAAATGTATGTATATATCTATTAACCAATATATCTATCCACCAAGTATTACAGACAGCTAGTTGTAAATCTGTCTCTAAATCTGTCAAACCCATTCTCTCTCTTTCTCACTCTTCCTCACAGGGCTGCAGGTATCATTTCAATTTTGACGTCAACATCAAATTACTTATTTAATTTCATGCCTGGCCAAGCATCCTACAGCTACAGGCTGAAGCATTTGTGGTTGGCTCGTTCTTCTGTGTCTGTTTCCTTGACTTGCTTCACCCTCCAGCTGACAGCTCTAATTACACGTGCAATCTGATAACTGATCCATCGACTTCCACACTGAAATCTTAAAGCAGGAGAAAAGTTGGGAACCAAATAGCTGCCCCCTAATAAAACAAGCTGCTTTTTCCTCCCATGTACACATACTGAGTTGTTCCCTTTATCCTAAAAGGATTCTATAAATTCTATAAATTGCTCTAGTTTACCCACTGTATCAATTTCTAATGTTTGGCCACTTCTTCAATTGCTTTGGTTAACAATTTGGTTCTATTTGTACAGTATACCCACTGATTCAGTTTCTATGCTTTATCCTGCTGCCTATATTTTTATCATCAATTGTGTCTTTCATCAGTTCACATAAAAATAATAAAAAACAAGTGTAAGCTTCAGACTCCACAAATCCTCAAGAAAAAGTCACCAAAAGTCTAAGCGGCACATAATATAGATCTATTAAGGCATCTTTAAGGCATCTTTCATGGATGACTACTGTAGTGCACACACTCCTAAAAACTATTAGCCCGAGACAGGTATGCTCTTGTTGCTGTTAGGGAGTCCTCAACCCCTGACTTGAAGGCCTTGTCAAGGGTTTTCAGGAGAGTGTGCACTTTGGCAGTCATCCATGATATATGCCATAAAGATGCATTACTAGATCTATTTTATGCCACATAAACATAGTAATTTTTACAGTTAGTTATGTTGACCGTGTTTACTTTCAACACAACATTGATTCAAATGTATAATCACCACATTAATGTATTAACTAATACAATTACATCTTTCAGTTGTCCTATTTTATTAGAAAGTGTTGATACATGTCCTACAGCAGACATGTTAAAAAATAAAAAGTAATTAAAATGAGCATTCATTTTCAATTAAATATTAAACTCAGGGTAATTCAATTAAATTCAGGGTAATTCACTTCACTTCAGATTAATTAAATAGCATGTAGCCAAACTCTAAGTTAGATAAATCACATCTGATCTACAAATAGAATGTCAATCAAGACCCCAAACAAAAACCAGATTGATACATTAATAATAAAGTGAAGTGATTTTACTGCATGAAGTAGTATGGCATTTAGCTCATCTTTCCAAAATCGCATGCAGCTGTGTTATCTATGAGTAAAAAAGATCAACTTCACACACCACTAAAATTCCTTGTCAAAATGTCAGTTTAAATCAAGGTACTGTAAGGAGGTACTGTAAGAAAACTTTAAAAGGCTATTTCAGTACTAAACCACTTGTATGTGTAAAATGGTACCAACTGACTGTTTGTCTCACTTGAGAAAAGACAGCAGGAAACGAACAATGAATATAATCACTGGCTAACACTTACCCTCATATAGCATTCGAGTCTAAAGTTAAAACATTATTTTAACAGAAGTGATTATTTTAACAGAATTCTGAAGTATGACAACTTCAAAAATGAGAGAGAGAGTTAACAGAACATTACAGAACATTAAGCAGTGTAGATCATGGGTTTTACCATAAGAGTCTTGTTTTCATGTACTACACTGATATACACTAATCATTAGTAACATTAAAACATCTTGCTACATATTTTTATGCTGCCAAAAGAGCTCTAAACTTTTCTCTCTTTGTCATGATTTTTGTTGCTGTGTTTTCTAAGCACCAACATGGCTTGAAATTTTTTATAGATGCTCTGACTGACCTGGCCTTGTCAAAGTTGCTCAGACACCCATGCTTTTTACTGCTTCCAATACATCAAGATGAAAAATGTATGCCTCACCTGCTGCCTCTGCTCCCAGGCACTGCTGCCTGGCGGTGGTCCAGTGGTAGGGTACTTGCCTAAGAACCTATGGCTAAAAAGGTCCCAAGTTCAAATCCCACCTCTGGCACTACCACCACTGGGTCCCTGAGCAAGACCCTTAACCCTGAGTTGCTCCAGGGGGACTGTCCCAGTGATTCGGACATGTAAGTTGCTCTGGATAAGAGCGTCTGCTAAATGCTGTAAATGTAAATGTGTCACTCTAACAAAATTTTGTTACAATTTTATTCATTACCCCTGTCAGTGCTTTAGGTGTTCTGGTTGATTGGCATATAACTGCTATTCTCCAATTCACTTCACTGCTGAGAACCTAGGTTCTGGAAAGTTCAAGACATTAACTTGAACACAGTATTGCATACTCAGAGAAGATGCCGCTGAAACTGAGCCTGAATGCGTGTTTCGGAGTTGTTTCTGTTGTCATGTTGTTAAGTAAAACAAGAACTGATCATGTTTGTATTTGCTACTGATAAATCTGTACTTGACTGATCATAGAATTGCTCATTGGAATTTCAGAAAATATTAATTAATAGCTAATTCTGCAAGCACTAGAAAAATGCCTTATATTATAGACACTAGAAAGCAGAGGATCATTTGGAAGTTTCTGAGGATGAAAGGCACAATTGGTTGATATTTGGACAATGTCAGGTTATTAGAATCTTTGAATGGGGACTTACATCTGTGAGTCTGTCTTGAGAACTGCTCCAAATTGACGGTTTGGACTCATGACTTCCACTTTCGGTGTCATTATTCATACAGTTGTTCTGCCCAGGCCTCAGCTGTAAAATACAGAAAAAACATTATGACATGAAGGAAAAACACATCAAACTCTTTATTGATTCTAACAGCAAGATCAAGAATTAAAAAAAAGAAAAAAATCATAATAGGACAGCTATCAAATTTTATGTTAATATTAAGATGCCTTCCTGGGTCACTTTTGAAGCACTCTTTAGACCATGACAGCTCCATGACTCCATGTGATCTTAGAGAAAGACAAGCACTCCCTCTACATTCTGTCAAACCCATAGAAGTAAAACACCTCCCCCATTAACTACAAACACAGTCTTTTGGTTTCCACCAGGCATTCGGACTATGCAAGAACTGGAGTCTCTCAGCAGGTGTCCTTTCCCAGCCTAGGAAATCATAATGAAAAGGAGCCCAGACTTGCAGAGGGATGGTAGGGGGGAGGGAAATAAGATGTGCAATCCAGAAACATCTGAGGCACACTGAAGTCTGGAGAACAATGTTGAACCCCTGGGATGAAGCAACCGCCATCAGGGCATGCAATTTATATTGACTGAAGCTTCCTCTAGCAGACAGGCTTTTTCCAGAGCCTGAACCATGTCAAACACTCTTGGTTTCATCCCAAAACCTTTAAAAAACAGGACTTTACAACCCAGCATAGTAAACGGCTGCAATGCCATCTAATAGAAAAAGAAGAGTAGGCTACTGTGCACCGGGGGGTTGTTTACAGAGATAGATCTTTCTCTCTTTTCCTTCCACTTCTACTATCATTCAAACACATGCATTCTCTCTTCCTTGCCACTTACTACAAGAATAAAAATAACTTATAGACCTCCACAAAAAAGAGAGGAAAGGGAGAATGAGAACGGAGAAATAGATGGGATGTTGCTGGATAGAGGGCTCTTGAGGAAAGCACATAATTACAATGAAGCATTTCTCTTTCTGTAGCTATTAGCTATGTGAAAGGACTCCTTTCTCTGTCAGAACCTAAGGGATGTTAGACAGAGACGACAGCCTCTGCCAGCAGGCCAGCAAAGTATGAGGCACTACACCACACAAGCAAAAGCAAAATAAACAAGATAACACAGGGTTAGAAAAGACACATGTTGATACAGGTGCCTTGAGCTCACTGCAGGTACATCAGAGAGAACAGAAGTCCATTTTTCCACTCAAACATAGGAATTAAACATAGGATGTCATGTGTCCTTGTTTATCATATTTTTTTAAAAAAATGCTGAATCTTCATAAACTTTAAGGCCAAGTGATTTTTGTCCCGTAGGCCTTATTTTATCTAATTAAAGGCATTGAAGAAATTGCTTTAAAAACTTTTTTGTTTCTTCCTCAAGGTTTGCAGATCACATATATTTGAAGGTACCAGAGTTGATGAAAGTATTTATCTACATCACTTTAACTATGTCCTATATAATAACTGCACTCATTCCAAAAGTGTAGGGAAAATATTGTGTTTGAGTGTGTGTGTATGTCTGTTCACAAGATTGTTTTCATGTTTATCATGTTTCTGCATGTGTTTCTTTTTTCTAGTTTGGTCAATCTTATGACATTAATTTGAAATGACAGCTTCACTAAATTGCAACATCAGGATTAACTTTTTTAAGGACCCAAGCCACACAGCCTGGGTAAATATTTCCCCTCCAGGAGGAAAACAAACAGATGGTTTTCATATTCCAGCAGCTAATTTCAACATTTAAAAACACAGTGAGACATTAGCATCTAATGAATCATTTAAACTACAAGTAAGTGCATCTGCAGTTAATTTCAACACAGTAAGATCTTGTGTTGCTGTTCCCTGTTAGGGCAAAGTTTCTTCTTTCCTCAGTTTGAGTTTACTGAAGTATAGAATTAACAACTGTTTTTAATAAACAGTCAGCATGATTCTCTGGCACAGAAGACACCTCTACACTACCAAAGATTAATTTATTCTGCCAAGGTATTGATCTATCATGTTTACGAAATATGGAATTAAAAATCATTTTATGATTTTTATGCATATTTTCCTATAAACAGGTGTAAGAGAGAGAGTATATGTGAAGAGAAAGTAGTATGTATGTATGTATGGATGTGTGTGTATACGTTTATGTATGTGAGAAAGGGGGGACACATAAGGAGAAAAGAGAGAGAGAGAGAGAGAGAGAGAGAGAGAGAGAGAGAGAGAAAGAGCAAGAGAGAGAGAAAAAAAGTGCACATGCTGACACCTGTCTGAGCATCAGAACTGGACCACAGAGACATAAGAGGGTGGGATCAAATGAATCCTATTTACTCTTACATTATGTGGAAGACAAGTTTTGTGTATGTGGGTTGCCCATTTAATAAGTAACAGGTAGAGACAGGCCAGGGAAAACTTGGGTCTTGGGTCTGTCCCACTTTTGTAAAAATTGTTAAGGAACGATTTGAGGAAGACAAGGAGATGAAGGTGTTGAGTTTGACTCTGAATTCCCCAGATTTCAATTTGATCAAACCTCTTTGATAGGCAAAGTAGGCCAATCCATAGAGGACTTACCCCATTTAACAGGACTTAAAGAAACTGTTGCTAAAATCTTGGTGCCAGATTCCACAGCACAACTTCAGAAGTCGATGCTTCTGTACTTTGAGAAGAAAACTTGAATTTCCAAAACAAGAATTTCCAATTGCATTAAGTGCATATCAAATTTAAAAAATGCTGATTTAAGCCAATAAAATAATAAGCCTTGAGCACTATTTTAATTCATTGCAGCTGTTAATGCCACTACATAACCATCACATGCATACCCTACATTTAGATTTATTGTGACTATCCTGGCTTTAGCACTAAACTTGAGCACTGTTAAAGCTTACAGTACACTGTGCATAAGCTAAATATGTTTAAAGGAAACAGTTTAATAGACACAGTATTCAACAGCTTAGTGTTTTTACATAACAGAGTTTTGCTGTCTTCTTAAATGAGAAAGCAGCACTAGGATCAGTCAGATACATTCTGGGAACTATGATAAGTATTTTAAACTCATAAAGCACCACTTTCAATAAAGGGCTAGGTCATAAATATTACTTAATGCAAAAATGTGAGCTCAGAGGAAAAGATAGAATGTTGATAACTACGGGTGATTTTATCCTTCGAAAGTTGTATTACAGTTGTATTACAAATACAGTTTAACTATTTTGCTATTTTTGGGTACTTTGATAAAACTTTACCATACCCATTTAACCCAATATCTTTAAAAATGTCCTCAGGAGTGGTGGTGGTCTAGTGGTAGGATACTTGCCTATGGACCAATGGCTCAAGAGGTCCCAGGTTTGAATCCCACCTCTAGCACTACCATCACTGGGTCCCTGAGCAAGACCCTTAACCCTGAGTTGCTCCAAGGGGACTGTCCCTGTAATTAGGACATGTAAGTCACTCTGGATAAGAGTGTCTGCTAAATGCCGTAAATGTATAACAGTAATGGGGAAAGCATATTTTCAGGGTCTGTCTAGAAAATTAGGACATGCTTTGAAGATTTTTTTGGATCACTTTTACCATATATAGTCAATATTTTTCTTTTACTACGAAAAGTGGTTTGCTAGTGTTATGGGGCATTTTCATAAATCTAATGACCTATTCCAAAACACTAGCCAAGCAACCAAATACACTGAAACACAAATGCTAATTTGATCAGTAACCTCTTAGTAGCTCATCTCCATAGGACATGCATTGAATAGCAAGCTGAACCTTATATTTCAAAAGGATGCCTGAGGTGCTTGGCTGCTAGTAGTGCTTGTGCTCTCTAAGTTATGCACTACAGCAGCTGCAAAGCCTGATGGTAAAAAAAACTGGAACTTTTTAGCATTTATTGTTCTACTGTGGTGTTACAGCTTTAGCTAACCTGCACTCCATGGATCCTACAGAGAGACAGAAAGAATCCCACAAGAGCTGCATTGAAAGAAGATGTCATTTACATGAAAGCATTTATAATTTTTTTTTTTTTTAACAAGTAAAGTAACATGTCCCTCAATCAGGGAAGTTTTATGGCTGCTTGCCATCAAGGGATGGTCATGAAAGCTTAATAGATAATCCACTACCATGCTAGGCTGCTTACAATAAATTATCTTATTTGCTACAGCAGAGCCAATTCCATCACTTTCCAGTGAACACATTTTGAAACATCTCCCCCTCACCCACCTTCACACAGCTATATATAAAGGCTGTTCAACTGTTTGAGCAGACAGCAGCCCAGAGAATGAAATAATCCTCTTACTTGTGGAACTGAACAGAGTTCAGTGCAAACACAGACAGCTGGCTCATGGCCAAGCATTATTCCTAAAGAAGGACTGACACCAGACCAAGGTTTACCCCATGCTGTTCATTGTAACTGGCTCCAAAATAATTTCTCATTATTTATAATAGAACTTTGGCTTCAAAAACTATTTAAGGCTTTTAACTGAATCTCTTAGGTGTAGGGAACCACATAGGCTACAGGGGTCCCTTTGTCTGGCCGAGAGCAGTTAAGAAACTGTTTTGTGGTGGTAATCTGAATGTGGCCTTGCCCAAACAACAATGACATTTGACAGTGGGGTGCAGAAGCTGTCACAACTAGTACAGCACAGCTGGAAGTTATCTGTCATCACTTGGACAGCCACACCCTAGTGGTCCCGCAATGACCTTCTGTTTGGCTAAGAAGGCTGGGGGCCTTAACAGTCAGAGACAGACTGTCTGAGTTGTGCCCAGACAAAGTAGCCGCCTGTCAACATGTATCAGGTCCTGGGTCTACCAAAAGGATCAACATGCTTATTTATTTAGGTTAGCATTACTTCCCAGCATCCATTAAATGGATATATGATTTGACAATGTCTTGACCTAAAGACATACTGTACATTACCCTTCACACTGTGGACCAGGATTGTCTTTCCTTTTAAAACCATACCACACCATTGTTTCAATACATTTTATTTAGTGTTTCCTGTTACCCCTCTGCTCCACCAAAACTCAGACAGCATTAGGTTCAAGTGATGCATGAACTTTGATGACATTCCCATTTATCTTCAATGGCAGACTTACGAACCTTGATTAACATTACAGACTATTTATCTTCAACAAGAACTTGTATGCTGTTTATTCAAAATGGTTACTATAAACCCATCCACTAGGGATGCACAAGTCTGTGTATTTCTTTTTGCTGGTCCCAATCTTAGATAAACAGGGAGGATAACATCAGCAAAGGCATCTGGTGTAAAACTTTGGCCACATCAATATGTGGAGAGCGAAAGAGATTTCCATACTGGATTGGTCAAGCCCAGGGTTAACAATGACCACTACAAGTACTGCTAGCCAACAAGGTGTGGGTGGTACAGGGAAGGAATTAGCTGATATAGTGAAGAGAAGAAAGGTTAATATTTTGTGTGCGCAAGAGACTAGATGGAAAGGTAGTAAGACCATTATGTGGATGGAAGGAGAAATGGGGTAGGTGTTATCCTGAAAGAGGAACATGTCAAATCTTATACTAAACGGCATAGGATGGTGGTCTGTAGGATGACCACAGAGGTCAAGAAGAGGAGGAAAGTGAGGGCAGAGCCAAGGATCAAATGGTAGAAGCTGAAGAAGGAAGACTGCAAGGTGCAAATCCGGCAGGAGACCGGATTTGCTGGGCAACTACTGCAAAAGTGGTAAGGAAGACAGCTAGAAAGCTTACGATTTTTGCAATCTGGTGTGGCATCTGGAAAGAAGTAAGAGGATAAAGAAAGCTAGTGATGGAACCCTGAAGCTCAGGCATGCATACAGGAGAGGCTGTAAAAGAAGAAATAGGATAGTCAGAGAAATGAAGAAAGTAGACAGGAGTAAAAGTAGATAAAGTCCAGGACAAAGAAAACAGTGGTGAAGGCTAAAAAAAAAAAAAAAAAAAAAGGTGTATGGTCAACTGTATTAGAGTTTGGACAATGAGGAGGGAGATAAGGACCTATACCTATACCGAGATAAGGACCTATATATAAAACAGAGAAATTGACCTGGGAAAAACCCAGCCACTAGGGTTGCGTAAGCCAGTGTTCTTCGTGCCGGTCCCAAGCCTGGAATAATGGGGAGGGTTTCGTCAGGAAGGGCATTTGGTGTAAAACATTTGCCAAATCAATATGCAGACAACGAAGCAGACATCCACACTGGATCAGCCAAGGCCTGGGTTAATAACAAACGCCACCATTGCTGTTAGCCTACAGGGCACAGGTGGAAATTGTGCTGCTGTTGGCCAAAGGAGATGATGATGATCAGGAAGGCATGTCCGGAGGCAGGAGAGAAAGAAGGGGTGGAGAGTGGAAGTGAGGCTAGGAACTTTGGATGTTGGCAGCATTAATGGTAAAGGTAGAGAAGGAAGGTTGGTATTTTGTGTGCAAGAAACTAGATGTAGTGAGGCCAGGTGTACTGGAGGAGGGTTTAAATTGTTTTACCATGGTGTGGATGGAAGGAGAAATGGTGTAGGTGTTATCCTGAAAGAGGAGTATGTGAAGAGTGTGTCAGATAATGTGATGAGTTTGAAGCTGGAAGTTGTAGGTGTGATAAGGAAAGTTGTTAGTGCTTATGCACCACAAGTTGGTTGTGAGATGGAGGGGAAAGAAGAATTCTGGAGTGAGTTAGATGAAGTGACAGAGAGTGTACCCAGGGGAGAGATATTGGTGATTGTAGGATAGTGGTGTGGTGGATGACCTTGGAGGTGAAGAACAGGAGGTAAGTGAGGGCAGAATCAAGGATCAAGTGGTGGAAGCTAAAGAAGGAGGACTGCCAGGTGGAATTCAGGCAGGAGTTAACACTGGCACTGGGAGGTGTTGAAGAGCTACTGGATTGCTGGGAAACTATTGCAGAAGTGGTAAGAGAGAATACTAGAAAGGTACTTGGTGTGACATTTGAAAGGAAGAAGGAGGATTAGGAATGCTTTGGAAGGAGTTGAATTGTGCCTTTGTGGACTTGGAGAGAGGAGTTCTGGTTATGTATGAGGAAATCAGGTGTTACAGAGAAGTATGTGAGAGTAGTTCAGGATATGTATAAAGGCAGTGCGACATTGGTGATATCTGCAGTAGGAGTGATAGGTGCATTTAAGGTAGAGCTTGGATTACATCAGGATCAGCACTGAGCACTGAACTGATTCTTGTTTGCAATAGTAATGAAAGTGAATAGGACAAAGACAGAATACATGAGTGTGATTGAAAGGGAGGGAAGTGGAGTGGTTAGGATGCAGGAAGAAGAGGTGACAAAAGTGGAGAAATTTAAATACTTGGGATCAACAGTTCAGAGTAACTGGCAGTGTGGAAGGGAGGTGAAGAAGAGAGTTCAGGCAGATTGGAATATGTGGAGAGGAATGACTGGAGTGATCTGTTTCTGACAAAAAGACAGGCAGCAGACTTGGAAGAGGCACAGTTAAAGATTATATTTTCATTGGGTAAAATGAGGATAGACAGGATTAGAAATGAGTATACTAGAAGTATAGCTCAGATTGGATGTTTTGGAGACAAAGTTAGAGAAGCAAGATTGTGTTGGTTTGGACCAGATGAAAAAGATGAAAAATGTCCAGATGAAAGATGAGGAATATATTGGAAGAGTGATGCTGAGGATGAAGCTTCCAAGAAAGAGGAAGAACAAAGAAGAGGATGAATGTTGTGAGAGAGGATATGCATAGCAGTTGGTTTGAAATAGGAAGGTTGATCCGCTGTGATGACAAATAAAATTATTACTATAAATATGACATTACATGAGCCTTAAAAGGCCTGTATATACAGTACTGTGCAAATGTTTTAGGCAGGTGTGAAAAAATGCTGTAAACAAAAAATGCTTTCAAAAAAGGAAGTGTTAATCATTTATTTTCATCAATCAACAAAATACAGTGAATGAACAAAAGAGAAATCTAAATCAAATCAATATTTGGTGTGACCACCCTTTGCCTTCAAAACAGCATCAATTCTTCTAGGTACTCTTGCACACAGGTTTTGAAGGAACTCAGCGTGTAGGTTGTTCCAAACATCTTGGAGAACTAACCACAGGTCTTCTGTGGAAGTAGGCGTCCTCATATCCTTCTGTCTCTTCAGGTAATCCCAGACACACTCGATGATGTTGAGATCAGGGCTCTGTGGGGGCCATAAGAATTGATGCTGGTTTGAAGGCAAAGGTAGTAACGCCAAATATTGATTTGATTTAGATTTTTCTTTTGTTCGCTCATTTTGCATTTTGTAAATTGATAAAAAAAAAGAAACAATCATTATTTATATTTCTGAAAGCATTCTTTGTTTACAGCATTTTTTCCATACCTGCCTAAAACTTTTGTATATATTTCCTAAATTGCTTATTTAGCAGACAAATTGTTTATTTGTCTGCTTTTGGGGCACTAATATCAATCTATTTATTTATAATATCTACTATTGTCATTCAGCAATCAATAAACCTGTAATTTATACTTTTGATAAAAATAAAGTGGTTAATTAACATCTTCAGCTAGCTTTTTTTTCCCTTTAAGCAACAATGTTCTTGTGCAAGCAGCAAATAGTTTATTGGTCATTCTTACACACAAAAATATGCCTCCACTCCCTTTATTCTCAACTTCACCATTCACCATGACAATTCTGTAAGCATTTCGTTTCTTCTTTTAACATTTTACCAATAATGCAGTTATCGCTCCTGCTTACATGCAGTCCGAATCTCATCAGTGTGATGAAGATGTGCATTCTTGATGCACAAGCCTGAGGACACATACATAGACAATGGCATTATAGACAAATCTATAATGAGAACGAGAGAGAGAGAGAGGTTTGCTGAGGCTATCATTTCACTTTTTTATTGCCATATATTTTCCTCTAGGAGTTCACTGCCAGAATATTGGCAGGCCTTCCAGTAGATGGAGGCAATAAAATTACTGCAGACACTTAACACCAGGTCAAGCCTTATTTGCTGCTCATGTGTGGCAGTTATATGATAAACAAATGCTTCCAGCTTGAAAAATGGAGCCTTTCCCACATTACAGAAAAAAGTGAAGGTGTTAAAAAAAAGATGGAGAATGTAGTTTAGAACAGTTCAGGTTTAAAAAAAAAAGAATTCTCTTCAAAATGGCATAGCAGTGGCACTGCCCAAGTGAGTTGGGCAAGGGAGAGATGGTGTCAGCGCTTTAGTGCTTCTTTAGACCTCAGAGGCAGAAAGTGCTATTTCAGCATAATACCATAAATAAACCAGAAAACATTGTAGAAATTTTAGGTGAACCCACAACAGCCTGAAAACAGAAGGGCATGTGTAAAATGGAGATTCATCTGCACTTTACAATATATTTACAAAGTAAAACCAAGAAATATTATTTAAATCTTACATGCAGTATTCAACACTGGATTTTGTAAATTAATCTCAACAGAGCATTTGTTATTGTTATGTTTATCTGTTCCCTCTTGTCTGCTGGGACAAGCACAGAGCAGACAGAGGTTGGGGGGGGCGGGGGTTGTGGCTAGCATGGAAAAGATCCCCTGAGTACTAATACTATAAATTGCAGAGGACACTACTCATATCTACCAAACTTATCAGCCCCTCTTTTTCAAAATACAATGCGCGCACACACACACACACACACACACACACACACAAGCCTTTATTAATTAGAATTAGAATTAAAAGAGATTTCATATGGCCTGTTTAAATTCACATACACTATACAGACAGTATATGTAGAATATGTGAACACCTCTCCTAATCATTTAGTTAAATTGTGGACTCACACCCATTCTTTAAAGGTGTAAATCCAGTACAAAGCCAGGCAATCTCCATAGACAAACTGCATATGGGTCATATCGTGGTGACCTAGTGGTTAGGGAGTTGGCCCTGCATCGGAAGATTGTGGGTTCGATTACCTCACCAGTAGGTTGCCCTGAGGTACCCTTGAGCAAGGTACTGTCCCAGTCACTGCTCCCCAGGCACTTTCATAGCTTCATAGCTGCACCACTGCTGCTTGGTGTTTGCATGGTTTAAATGCAGAGGTCCAATTTCGTTGTGGTTCACTGTGTGCTGTGTTGTGACCTCGCAATGACAAGAATAGTCACTTTCAATGCATACTTAACATACTAAAGACATTTTAGACATTTATAGGCGTCTTTCTTTGTGACAAAAGCAAGACTGCACTGTGCCCACTTGCACAAACTGTGGTACATAAAGACATGTTTTGATAAGTTTGGTGTGGCCTGCACAGAGCCAGTATGTGCTGTTCTGAATGACCACACACTTCACTAAAAAGGTCAAGCAGAATGGGTCTCCACTTCCTCTGACCAGTTATGGATGTCCTTCAAACCAAAAATCAGTTAATTTATGTCCACTGGCTTTCATTATCATTTTTGGGACAGTGGTGCCCTAGTGGTCAGGGAGCCCCCAGATCAGAAGGTCCTGGGTTTGAATCCCAGACCATTAGAATGCATTGAGGTACCCTTTAGCAAAGTATAGTCTCCGTCACTGCTCCCTGGGCGCTTTCAATAGCTGCCCATTGCTGCACGGTGTGTATGGGTAAAATGCAGAGGTCTAATTTTGTTGTGGCTCGCTGTGTGCTGTGCTTCACAATAACAAGAAAAGTCACTTTCATTCTTCTTCTTTTTCTTTCGCCTGCTCCTGTTTAGGGATTGCCACAGCGGATTAACGCTTTCCATTTCTTACGGTCCTCTGCATCTTCCTGCTTCAAACCAACCACCTGCATGTCATCTCAGCACATCCATAAACCTCCTCTTTGGTCTTCCTCTTCTCCTCTTTCCTGGCAGCTCCATTTTCAACATCCTCCTTCCAATATAATCCTCATCTCTCCTCTGGACATGTCCAAACCAACACAACCTTGCTTCTCTAACCTTGTCTCCATGACGTCTAACCTGAGCTGTCCCTCTAATATACTCATTTCTAATCCTGTCCATTCTCATCACACCCAATGAAAATCTCAGCATCTTAAATTCTGACACCTCCAGCTCTGCCTCCTGTCTTTTCGTCAGTGCCACTGTCTCCAACAGTCACTTTCATTGTTGGCCTTTATTCTCACTGACTGATACAAATACTGATATTGATGTCTTTTCAATAAAAAAAACAACAACAAAAAAAAAAACGTATTTACTTTTTGCTTTACAGGCTAGATACAAATGTCAACCAGAGTTAGGCAATTTCAAAAGTAAAATGAGTTCCTTATTATCATCCAGTTGGAGGGCCAGGGGAATTGTTAAAAGCCACCATGTAATGGGGCTTAGTTAGACGTTTCTCTTGAGTCTCAGCTAAGGCTGCTAACCTTGCTATTAAAGGGCCCAACAAGCTTTGTCAATGCAATCTGCTGAATGCCTTGAGTGACACACAATCGATAGTCTCTGCTCTCCCAGGTCATCAGCGGTGACAGGGTCTTAAGTAATAACACAGCCCCGGTTGCCTCCTCCAACTTAAATGCTTCCCCTGCCACAATATTTCTTTTTGTCTCAAGGCTTGCAAGCTAAATTTTCCTAGCGATTGAAAGGGGAAGATGGGAGACAGAGAGCAGAAAGAGGTGGGTGAGAAGTGTGTGTGTATGTGTGTGTGATGCCAGCAAGAGCAAAACAGCAAGAGAGAGCAAGAGAAGCAGGGGGGAGGCATGGGGAGCTCAGATAAATTGAAAATGACTGGCTGGCGAGTTGTAATCTGCCAGTGCTGAGCCCCCTGTAGCAACAAGCCAAATGAAAAAGCATGCTGACAGGCCACAGAGAGCCAGCAGCAGAAAGAAGGAGGGAGGAAAAGAGGGAGGGAGTAAAAACAAAGCAAGAGCAGAGAAAGGCAAAGGCACTTTAAGACACTTAGGCTTGGTCCTGTGTCATGGAGCACAGAAAGGTGGCAAAAAGCAGTAAATCAGAACAAATGAACCCATGGGCAAATAATAAAAAGAAGGCAAAAAAAATATTAGCCTTATAAAGAAGTAAAAACGATTATTCTTATCACCAATCTTTGGTTATGAAGGCGAATAAACCAGAAAAAGCTATAAATACCTTACACAATAGATATCTGACACATAATTACACACATAAAAAACCTTCCCTCCCTCTCTTCATTCTGTTGTCAGCACAAGAGCTCCACCTACTGCAAGTGCTGTTTTTCCCATACCATATACACATCATCTCAAAAACAAACAAAAAAAAAAAATTCACATCCACACAACAAACTAATGAGGGCAAAAAGTCAAAAGCATTGAAGTATAGAAAAAATGAAGTGCATTTTAGTAGGTGTAATATAAGCACTTTCACTCAAATACAGTATCTAATTAAAACTAGTTAAAACATAATTTAATGTATTCATTCATATACACTTTCACTTACATTAAACTTCTCACTGCAACTCTCTTAAGAGGCTCTGTTGTCAAGAGCATTTAATTTTGCCTAGCCTAGTGGCCACTGAGGTAGTAGGTACCATTGTATCAAACCAATATGTTATTTTTAATGCCCCCATTATTGAGCATCTATTGAAAATCAACTAATATGATAAACTAATATGAGACAAAGCTCAGCATATTAAAATCTCATAGCAAAATTTGAGATAACACAGAGACAAAGACAAAGAAAAAGGGGGGTCAGCCTGTCAGTACTCGGACCATATGCCGCACACTGCATCAAATTGGTCTGCATTACTATCATCCCAGAAGGAAGCCTCTTCTAAAGATGATGCACAAGAAAGCCCACAAACAGTTTGCTGAAGACAAGGACATGGATTACTGGAACCATGTCCTGTGGTCTGATGAGACCAAGATGCACTTATTTGGTTCAGATGGTGTCAAGCATGTGTGGCAGGAACCAGGTGAGGAGTACAAAGACAAGTGTGTCTTGCCTACAGTCAAGCATGGTGGTGGGAGAGTCATGGTTTGGGGCTGCATGAGTGCTACTGGCACTGGGGAGCTACAGTTCATTGAAGGAACCATGAATGACAACATGTACTGTGATATACTGAAGCAGAGTATGACCCCCTCCCTTCAGAAACTGGGCCACAGGGCAGTATTCCAACATAACGACCCCAAACACACCTCTAAGACGACCACAGCATTGCTAAAGAAACTGAGGATAAAGGTGCTAGACTGGCCAAGCGTGTCTCCAGACCTAAACCCTATTGAGCATCTGTGGAGCATCCTCAAACGGAAGGTGGTAGAGTGGTCTCTAACATCCACCAGCTCCGTGATGTTTTCATGGAGAAGTGGAAGAGGATTCATGTGGCAATCTGTGAAGCTCCATGTCCAAGAGAGTTAAGGCTGGAAAAATAATGGTGGCCACACAAAATATTGACACTTTGGGCACAATGTGGACATTTTTCACTTAGGGGTGTACTCACTTTTGTTGCCAGTGGTTTAGACATTAATGGCTGTTGAATTATTATGAGGGGACAGCAAATTTAGTTATACTAGCTGTACCCTAAAAACTTTACATTTTATCAAAGTGTCTACTAGCTGTACACTAACTACTTTACATTCTATCAAAGTGTCATATCTTCGGTGTCGTCCCATTAAAAGATATTTTATTAATTTACAAAAATGTGAAGGGTGTACTCACTTTTGTGAGATACTGCATGTGCACAAAGCAGAAATAAACACTCCAGAGTTTTGTTTTTAAAATTTTGTTTTTATATAAGGTTACCCAGAGGTACCACTGAGCAAGGTAACTTCCCCAACACTGCTCCCCAGGTGCTAGATATGGGTGTCCACTGCCCCATGGTGTGTGTGTGGGTGTGTATGTTGTGTTAAATACAGAGATGCATTTTATGGTTCATTGTGTGTATATTAAGGTTTCTTTTTAACCATTTTAAAGACCAGTACCATTGCTCACAAGAGCTGACCAATGAATCATAATACTTTTCTTTAAAACACAGAATACTTAAAAAAAATCAACACAGGTTTGCATTTCTGAGGGTGTAACTTTTCTAAGTATGGCCTTTCCACTAACCTGCAGATGGTGCTATGTGATCAAAATTATTGCTATGTGAGGCAAACTAGAAGAGAAAAAGAATGGAAAGAATGCTGGCTGCAAGAGGATGAATGAAAAATAATCCACAATTGGTTTATTTTGTGAAAATGGTTTTGTTTTATATATTATATAAAATCCAAGCTGCATGGTATGATAACTTAATTTGAATGTGCTTTTGAGAGTGTCACACATGGTTTTGTTATGGAAAGGAGAAGCGACATTGCTTATTTTAAAAAGCTAATCTCCTATTTGAAAATCCAATCGGCTTTACACAGAATAAAAATATCATGACAAAATTCAGTAAAATGGGGTCCAAATTTACTCTGAATAAAATTGAACCAAACATTATTTTTTTCAAAAAGTTACAAACTCAAAATTTACAAATAAACATTTCTGACAAATAAAAAAAGCAGTCCAATAAAAGCATCCTTCTTTTCAATAACATGAACGATGCATGTGATGAAGCATTATCCTGCTTAAAAAACATGGTCTTCTTGAAAGATGCAGACTTTTTTCCATTTACCACTGCTTTAGAAGTGTCTTCTAAAAACTGGCAGTAGGTTTGGAAGTTCAATTTTGAGTCCATCTTCAACCTGAAAAAAGGTCCAACTAGCTCAACTTTAATAACAGCAGCCCTTAGCAGTAGCCTACCTCCACTTCGCTGACGTCTGAGTCGAAGTGGAGCTCTGTGCCTGTTACTTATCTAGCCACAGGCCCATCCATCTGGTCCATCAGGAGTCATGCTCATCTTATCAGTCCGTAAAACCTTATTATGTGAACATCACTGAACAAGACACTTATGTGTCTTGTTCAGTGATGGTCAGGTTTCAGCCTCCATTACCATGACCAGGTAGGTTGCAGTTCTGGTATAGATTTACATTTGATTCTTCTCAAATTTTTGGCAGTTAATTTGCGTCTTTTTTCTCACCATGTTTCTTGTGACCCTGTTAACAACAAAACATTACTTTTCAGAGTCAGTTATATCTCTTTTTGGCCCATTTTGCCTGAGGATATGAAGCTGCCTAACAATTTTGCTCACCTTGGTCAGTCTTAAACAAATGTGCAAACCTTCCTTTTAAAAAGTGAATTGGAAATTTTGAATTTACAAATATCCAAAAGATTTTAGTGATAGTAGTAGTTTAAGCTATTTTTCTGGTTAGAGAGGTAGGGAGATAAAGAAGCAAGTAATTAATAGATAATTTTTATTATTTTTAAGAGGCATTTTCTGTCTGTCTTGCAGTGCATCAGGTATTGCAAAATCACTGCATTGCCATTCCATAGGCATTTTTGGCAACTGTTGCATTGTATGTTTGTTATGCTTGCCAATTTTTCCTGCTTCCAACACATCAACATAAATAAATGGCTGTTCATTTGCCACATAATATATGTATTGCAACCCATGACAACACAAAAGATATTAACTCTACTTGTCAGTGATTTTAATTTTGTGGCTAATATTGTGAAGAAGGAGAAACAAAGAGTGAGAGATTAAGTTGCAAACATGACATATGAATCTGCAGGCCCATGAAAACCAGCCTTAACAAAAAAAAATGTTCAAACAGCTATGCAAATATGCATATATTGGCACAAAATAAGTGTCAAATAAATTCAAAGTGATCATGATTTTGAACTACATCATTGAATAAATGGAAGCTGAGAGTATGTTTGTTTGTCTCAGTCTTTAAGTCTTGTAAGGTCAGCCGGTAAACAAATGTGGCCAATCTTGGTTCTTACATTAAAAGGATCTGGGATTCATTCAACAGCAGTGACAGCTGTACTCCTCACGCTTCCTTTTTTCAATGTGACTCATCTCCTCACATATCTTCAGGCTAATTGGTATGATTTTAGATCATTTTTTATCACAGCCAGAGCCGTGTGCTTGCCTAAGAGGCATATGAGGCAGGGCCATATGAGGCAGGGCCAACTACAGGAAGAGCCAGCTACTTGGACAGTACTACTGCCACATAATGACTAGAATCAGGCAAAAGAAAAAGCAGACATCCTTATTTTTGTTCAGTGCATCTAGAATGAGATATAATTAAGGTACACATGGGAAGCAAATTCGACAGGATGTGCATGTGCGTGCACTCACACACATGGAAAAACACTGATGACTTGGAACACAGAACAAGTGAATGAACAATATGACTGACTCTATGAAATGAACAATAATTAAATTTGAATTAATAATGCAGTTACAATTAAATCCTAATCACCAATACATGTTCATTCTCATGCCAGACAGCATGCTGAAAGTAGCAAAGTGCACAGGAATGCGCATACCAAAGCACCAGCAGAATCTAGTTTTGGTTACTACAACTGGCGAGCCACAATTTTCTATACAGAAGAAAGAAAGAAACTGAGGTAAAGGAATCCAGAATGAGAGGCAAAATTATTAGAAAGTGTTGGTCTTGACATGAATCAGAAGAAAGCACATGCTAGCCTTTATCTTCCCAGCTTGGTAGCACTGATAATCAAAAATTCAAAAGTAATTTATTTACAATCGACTTCCTCTCATTCTTTTGGCTGCTCCTGTTTAGGGGTTGCCAGAGCGGATCCTTCAAACCGACCACCTGCATGTCCTCTCTCAACATGTCCATAAACCTCTTTGGTCATCCTCTTTTCCTCTTTCCTGGCAGCTCAATCTTCAATATCCTCCTCCCAATATAATCCTCGTCTATCCTCTGGACAAGTCTAAACCAATGCTAACTTGCTTCTCCAACTTTGTCCTTTGTCAAAACGTTTATCCTGAGCTGTCCATATAAAATAATATTTTTTAATCCTGTCCATCCTCGTCACACCCAACGAAAAACTCAGCATCTTTAACTCTGAAACCACCAGCTCCGTCTCCAACCTGTACAACATAGCTGGTCTCACTACTGTTCTGTAAACCTTCCCTTTTACTCTAGCTGGTACCCATCTCTCACAAATCATTCCAACCCGCCTGCACTCTCATCTTCACTGTTCCACACTCCCCATTTCTATGAACAGTTGACTCTAAATATTTAAACTCCTCCACCTTTGTCACCTCTACTCCTTACATCCTGACCACTCCACTATCCTCCCTTTTGTTCACACTCATGTATTCTGCCTTTGTCCTACTCATTTTCATTCCTCTCCTCTCTAGAACATATCTCCACCTCTTCAGGTTGTCCTCAAGCTGCTCCCTACTCTTGATACAGATCACAATATCATCAGCAAACATCATCGTCCTCGGGGACTCCTGTCTAACTTCGTCCATCAACCTGTCTAGTACTATTGCAAACATGTATGGGCTCAGTGCTGATTCTTGATGTAATCCAACCTCTACCTTAAATGCCTTCATCACTCCTACTGCAGATATCACCACTGTCACACTGACCTCATACATATCCTGAACTTGGGTGGTGGTGGTACTTGCCTACGGACCTCTGGATCAAGAGGTCCCCGGTTCGAATCCCACCTCTGGCACTACCACCACTGGGTCCCTTAACCCTGAGTTGCTCCAGGGGGACTGTCCCTGTAATTAGGACATGGAAGTCACTCTGGAAAAGAGTGTCTGCTAAATGCCATAAATGTTAATGTAAATGTAAACTACTCTCACATACTTCTCTGCAACACCTGACATCCTCATACAAAACCACAACTCTTCTCTAGGCACCCTGTCATATGCTTTCTCTAAGTCCACAAAGGCACAATGCAACTTCTTCTGACCTTCTCTGTACATCTCCATCAAAAACCTCAGAGCAAACAATGCGCCTGTTGGCTTTCTTGGCATGAAACCATAATGCTGTTCACTACTCATCATCTCTTTTCTTAACCTAGCATCCACTACTCTTTCCTCCACTACTCTTACATGCTGTGGCCAAATACAACCTTAGATCTGCAGTACTATAGAGAATTTTAGAAGGGGTCCCTGGCTGAAAAAAAAATGGACCCCTTGGCTTTTCCCCAGTTGTTTGCAGTGACTTCTGAAAGTTCTGATGCATTTATTTTTATGCCATTTATCAGATGCTCTTTTCCAGAGTGCCTTCCATTTCCCAACTACAGGGAGTCTTCCTGGAGCAATTTTGGGCAAAGGGTCTTGTTCAGGAACCTAATGATGATGGTACTAGAGATGGAATCTGAATCTGTGACCATGAAACATTTAATGTCATATGATTTTAACAGTAATCCTGGTCAGAACCCAAGACACTGCTCAGGAGACTAAAAGGCAGTGTTTTTACTGAAGAGAGAGAAACTGGTGTCAGCACCAAAGGGCAAAATGCATCATGACACTCACTCACTCATCATCTTAACCACTTATCCTGATTAGGGTCATGGGTGGACAGCTTGCCATGCCATCATAGGGCAGAAACACACACACACACACACACACACACACCCCAACACCCATGCAGACACGGAGAACATGCAAATGGCACACAGAAAGAACCTGGCCTGCCCCACCTTGGAATCGAACCCAGGACCTTCTTGCTTGCCCGCCTTGCATCACAACAGAGCAATTTTAAGAGCAACAATAAATAAAGTATAGTACATATGTCTAAATATCTCTTATGAATGATTACAAAACAATATGGTCCCTATACCTATACATAAATTAAGTAAATATAGTGTGTGCAAGATACCATCCCCATCACTGCTCCACAGGCGCTGGATATGGCTGCTCCATCCTGCATGGTGTGTGCATTGGTTAAATGGAGAGGCTGCATTGCATTGTGTTTCACAATGACAGTCACTTTCACTTCACTCTAATTGCGCACCATGACACACGTCACAACATTGCAATATGCTCCTCTGAGAATACTGAGGATATCATTAGTTCTTAAACTTACAAATTAACTACTTTTCACTGCAATATTAGCAGAACTTTACCTGATTAATTAGGTTTTATGAAATAATAAATACAAACACAGAACTTTTAGGTCTGGGTAGTAATTTTTTTTTTAATGTTGCACTATAATTTTTTTTGTATGCTCAATCTAACAATACAAACACTAAATTGTAATATTTTTGGCCCACCCTTAAATGAAGTTTGAATTTGTTGAACATTACAATTAAAATTTTGTAATTTTCCAAAAGGAAAACAATAGTACTGATATTATGAAAAATGATAAGAGAATGTAGTTAAACCAAACTTCCACATTATTTAAGCTATCTGACTCATCCAAATTGGGTCATAGAATCAGAATTAAAATCGTCTCTCAGTGGTAAGCAGTAACATATCATTTGTATCTTGATTGTTGTGGGCAACAGAATGAAACTGAAGTCCAAGCAACTTAAAAAAAAAAAAAAAAAAAAAAAAAACACAGTTGAAACTACTCAATAGGGCTCATCTCAAGTGAGAATTCTTGTTAAAAAACAATATAATCAAGGAAAGCCTGACAACTTTGGGTGGGTTTTCCAATTATTTATGATGGATCCTTGTCTGAGTACATACACACAAAAAATAAATTATTGTTTTTCCAAGTGAGTTGGTGAAGTGCATTATTCATTTGAGCATTGCTAACATTTAAGATAGTATTGCCACTACTATTAACCTATATCAATTGCATTATTCATGGGGCACTGGAAAGCTGCACAATAATCTATTGTTCACGTTCAGCATTCACAAAAACAGCAGTCATATGTAACATTGCATGGGCTAGTTGCATTTGGGAAAGTCTGTGTTGCTTGTGTTATAAAATTTGTAATTTTTCCACACCATCTGAAAAGGAATGATTATTCTATACCACATTCACAAAGGCATTTGTTACATTTATATGAAACAGATAAAATAGTTATTAGCATAATAAATAATAATAATTAATAAATTATATTTAGCTTTATCTTGTGATTTCCAATATTTTAATCATTATATACACCTTACAGAAAATATCCAAATCAATCAGCCCTAATATAGCACAAATGCAAATAGACACAGACTCAAGAGCCTTAGGAGCACACACAACAAATTTTACTTTATAGGCTGACTGATCGATTGGCCATGTGGAAAAAATCAACTGATTTTATAGTAATCGGCACCCACCTATGACCAACCAATGACTTCAAGGCCGATTGTGTTTCTGTGCACTGTGTGGAGCAGTAAGTGATGTACCGTTGTTTTCAACTCAACAGTGAATACCAAGACTATGTTTCTAAATACATTATTTTACCCTTAAAATACTGTGTACTTGTTTAGCATAAAATGCCTCCTTGTTTTGAAAGTGTTTCCTCTTAATTCAAATATTAATATTTAAAGGTTAAATAGATTTTATTTATTTTTATTAAACTCATTTTAAGTTTAAACAGTTGTGTAAAAAATTGGCATAATACCAGCCATCATCCATTTAATACAAACATTTCCAGGTCTTTAACACAGAAAAGCTTGAAAAATATAAGCTTCTTAAAACTGGTGGAAGTCTTTTTACGCTGATCTAAGAAGAGATTGTTCTAAGAAAGCACAGTCTTAACAGTAGCACGATAAAAAATAAACTGGCCTCAAAAGCAAGTAAGAAGGTGAAAATAGTAGACGATCTGTTAATGGCATCTGACAAAGGGTTGGTATCCTTACTAGTCCTCGATCTTAGTGCAGCGTTCGACACCATAGATCACAATATTTTACTGCGCAGATTAGAAAACCTGGTTGGTATAACAGGAACAGCCCTCTCCTGGTTTAAATCATACCTGACCAACCGCTATCAGTTTGTTAACGCAAGGGAAGAATCCTCAGTTCGTACAAAAGTTAGTCATGGAGTTCCACAAGGCTCTGTCCCAGGCCCCTTCATATATATATATATATATGCTCCCTCTGGGTTCAGTCATCCAGAAACATAGAATCAGCGTCACTGCTACGCTGATGACACACAGTCACACAGTTACATATATCTCAGCTAAATCTGATAAAGATAACCTCAAATTAAAAAAGATTGAGGATTGTATAGGGGATATAAAAGAGTGGATGTCACTCAATTTTCTGATGTTAAATTCTGAAAAGACAGAAGTTCTTTTGCTAGGTCACAAAATTGCTAGAGACAAACTTTCAGGTTTAATGCTAGATTTTCCTGATCTTAAAATTAATTTTAAACAATCTGTTAAAAGCCTGGGCATCACTATTGACTCGGATCAGTCTCTAGATACACACATTGAAAACATCACTAAAATAGCTTTCCTCCACCTTAGAAACATAGCTAAACTTGGAAGCGCACTCACACTACATGATGCAGAAATACTGATATATGCATTTATCACCTCAAGACTACATTTACATTTGCGGCATTTAGCAGACGCTCTTACCCAGAGCGACTTCCATGTCCTAATTACAGGGATTCAAACCTGGGACCTCTTGAGCCATAGGCCCATAGGCAAGTACCCTACCACTAGACCACCGCCACCCCCCCCAAGACTAGATTATTGTAATGCCCTGCTGTCAGGATATTACAGCAAAACCTTCATAAACTCCAGTTAGTCCAGAACACAGCAGCTAGGGTCCTCACTAGATCCAGAAAATTTGATCATATTAGCCCCTAAATGGCCTTACTCCCAAGTATCTCACCAAGCTTATTTCTAGCTATGAACCTTCACGCTCACTTAGATCACAAGGTGCTGGTTTTCTAACAGTTCCCAGAATTTTGAAAACAACAACAGGGGGAAGAGCCTTTTCATTCACAGCCCCCCATCTCTGGAACAGTCTTCCAGCTACTGTTCGGGACTCACACTCACAGTATTTAAAGTCCAGGCTAAAGACTTACCTGTTTAGTCAGGCTTTTAGTAATTAATTTTCCTATTAGTTAAAAAGGTTCAGGCCCTTGCCCCTCCTTATGACCCTTTAAGATAATAGAGGGAGTCAGATAGATGAGCAGAAACAAGCCCAACCAGGTCGGGGAATGATATGCAAAGCCCTGTACATCATTCTTAACTACTATTCTTAACTTTACATCAACTACTATCCAATGGGGATAGACTTAATGATCCACATAAGCCATTGACTGGTGGCACTTAACAAGCATCGGCCTGTGCCATTGCCTTCATCTTCCTACACCAAACCTCGCAGTCTATTGGGACTGTGATGGGGGAAGGAATTGTATCTTCCAAACATCTAAGGTTAGCACAAGTCAGGTTGTAATAGGAGTCACATACTGCATTCTTTAAACTTATGTTTCAAACTCACTGTACAGACCATATTTAATTCCTTTCTCTTTGTTTGAGGTGGGTGACTGTCCACCTTGGGTGTTGGGTGTTTCCTGAGGGCAAGTCCATCGATCTCTGTGAGGGTCTCCTGAGTTCCATGCCAGCTACTACATCGAGTCTACAAAACTACCTTCAGATCAGCTCCATCAGACTGGCTCTTCTGCAGGAGCTGCTGTTACGAAGATTAAAGCTTCCCCCACTCAAACAGGGCTAACACCATTAGATCATCAACCTCAAATTGCAGTCAACAATGAACTATTTTACTTTTACTGTAACTTAAATTTACTGGAAACTACCATTATACATCTTTCTTTTCTTTTATTTCTGGTATGGATGGGTTCCCCTTTTGGGTCTTGGTCTCTCCCAAGGTTTCTTGCCCATGTCTGGGGAGTTTGGCTTACCCAACTGGGGCTCGGACCCGGATTCTGTAAAGCTGCTTTGTGACAGCAACCGTTGTAAAATGCGCTATATAAATAAAGTTGACATGACTTGACTTATAACTGCCTCTCTCAGGTCACTTACAATTTTTTCACCTTCAATACCCTCTCCCATTTAAACTAAAGAACCATATATATGTACATTTATCACAAAATGTGTCAAATCTGTTGAACTACCCATAATTTATCTTTTGCCATATCACCCACCCATAATTGCTACAATATCACATGGTATGTCTAAAGTTGTCTTAAGCATACATTAAATATTTTGCATTGCTGAAAGGATGACACAGATGCACAAGGTGAAAACAAGCTCAACCTCTACCTCAACTTGAGGAAAGGAACTTCACTTTAAGCACAGAGAGTTACAAACTGCAAAAACAAGAATAGTTTAAATACATGCAATGCTTAAAATATAAGTATATGCTTTAAATTACTTATATTTTACAGCATATACTTATTAAATTAAATTTTTTAAAAATAAAAAGGGGGCAACAGTGGCCTAGTGGTTAGGGAGTTGCCCCTGCATCGGAAGATTGTGGGTTCGATTCCCTCACCAGAAGCTTGCCCTGAGGTACCCTTGAGCAAGGTACCATCCCCGTCACTGCACCCTGGGCGCTTTCAATTGTACTTGAATTTGACATAAAGCCAGCTGGACTTGATCATTATGCCAATATGTTCTTTTAGGTTCACATGTCAGTGTACATGTGTGTGTGTGTGTGTTTGAGGAATGCTAATTCTCAGTGCTTTCTCCAAAAGTGAATATATTGTGATCACAATGGAATATTTGTAAAGGAAAACAGATGGCAAGTCTGAACTAATTCTATCTGTGTTTATTCTCTTTGTATGTTCCAGTTTCCCTCTGTCTCTCTCACTCACTCACTTTCTCCCTCCTTCCTTTCACTTCACCTCTCTCTCATTTCCATACAAATTACAAATTCCATACATATGAATTATCAAATGTCTTGGACAATGACAGTGACAATGTCTTGATAACCTTGGGATAATGGACTGATAAGTGAAAAGTGGAACCCATCTGGCATAAAGGTAATACAGCTGTCCACAATAAAAATAGATAGATTTAATACATAAAAACAGAGGAAATGTTGAATTCAGCTAACCACCAGAAAGAACCAAGATATAAACTTCTGTTCATCAATCCATACAGCTAAAGCACAATTTGGGTTATGTACATATAATAAGGATTCATAGCATAAGCGCAAGTCCTGCTCCAAAGGGCTGCAATCAAAGTGCTGACCTGAACCCCTTTGAGATGGTGTTGCAGGACCTGCAAAGTGCACAATCAAAAAAACCTATAACGTGACTGAGTTAAAATATTTTAGACCAGGCAAAAAATTTTAAATATACCTGTTTGCATGGTTTGCACGGTGGTATGCAGTGCAAGTGCTGAGTATGTTCACAAAGCCAGAGATTTCAAAGTTCAAGCCAAACGCAGCTTTGTTATCACAGATGAGTGAGAAACACAGCAGTTACCCAGGACACAATTCTACACTTTCCACGACTGCGGACAACAGACCAAACCTACAATTTATATAGATCTTAAACAAAACAATTTAAAAATAAACTGCAGAGCACCTAAGTAACATTACCAGCAGAGGCAAGAAGTCACTGTTTCTGCGCAACCAGGATTAGTTATTAAAAAAAAAAAAAGTTTCCACATTTAAAGACATCTAGCACTTAACCCTTATATCTCTTTGTCACAAATTTGCATGAAATATATCTTTGCTCATCCAAGAAGGAAGTGTACCTATTTTGTTAGATGACATTCTTATAACTGTCATTCACACTTTATCTATATAAAATTAATGCAAATAAGTTTGCTTTTTTTTTTAACTATGAAAGAGCACAAAATGGTTAATTAAAATGTTTCCAACCAAAATGTTTCACAATGTGTTTACAAAATTTGAGCTGACATCTGTTTGGAAGCATGTCTTGTTAGTAAAATCATTTATATGATTAGCCAAGATACAATCATAATTTGATACAGGAGAATTGTCCCAGAAAGCAAACTAAGACACTAAATGAATATCAGCTGGCAGGTGTTCTGCTGCTGCTCTGCTGTCTATTTTAGAACCAAAATGCCATTATAAGCAAAATCAAAACAACTGACAAAAGCTGCCACCTGCATGTATGATAAGCAGCAATGCGGAAGACTTAAAAAGTCTTTTGTGCCATTGTGTATATTTATAAAATGCTTGCTCTGAAATTAAACTTCTCTACTCTGAAAAGTTTGCAGTTTAGAAAAAAAAAACAATATGCTGGTGATAATAGAATCTCCCCTCCTCAAACCGCCACCTTATCGAAGGGGTTTGCGTGTCCCAATGATCCTGGGAGCTATGTTGTCGGGGGCTTCATGCCCCTAGTAGGGACACCCAAAGCAAACAGGTCCTAGGTGAGGGAAGAGACAAAGAGCGGTTCAAAAGACCACTTATGTTGAACAATTTTGGAAGACGTTTTCCCTCTCCCGGACATGGGTCACCGGGGCCTCCCTCTGGAGCCAGGCCTGGAGGTGGGGCCCGATGGCGAGCGCCTGATGGTCGGGCCTTCACCCATGGGGCCCGGTCGGGCACAGCCCGAAGAGGCAATGTGGGTCCCCCTTCCCATGGGCTCATGACCTCGACTCGGGATGTTGTGGGTCGGTGGGGGGGAATACTTCGAAGACCTCCTTAACTCCACCAACATGCCTTCCGATGAGGAAGCAGAGCCTGGGGACATAGAGGTGGACTCTTCCATCTCTGGGGCCGAGGTTGCTGAGGTGGTCAAAAAGCTCCTCGGTGGCAGGGCTCCGGGGGTGGATGCGATCCGCTAAGAGTTCCTCAAGGCTCTGGATGCTGTAGGACTGTCATGGTTGACACGCCTCTGCAACATTGCATGGACATCGGGGACGGTGCCTCTGGATTGGCAAACTGGGGTGGTGGTTCCCCTCTTTAAGAAAGGGGACCGGAGGATGTGTTCCAACTATAGAGGGATCACACTTCTCAGCCTCCCTGGGAAAGTCTATTCAGGGGTCCTGGAAAGGAGGGTCCGTCGGATAGTCGAACCCCGGATTCAGGAGCAGTGTGGTTTCCGTCCAGGTCGCGGAACAGTGGACCAGCTCTACACCCTTGGCAGGGTCCTGGAGGGTGCATGGGAGTTTGCCCAACCAGTCTACATGTGCTTTGTGGACTTGGAGAAGGCATTTGACCGTGTCCCTCGGGGAGTCCAGTGGGGGGTACTCCGAGAGTATGGGGTATCGGATTCCCTGTTAAGGGCTGTCCGGTCCCGGTACAACCGGTGTCGGAGCTTGGTCTGCATTGCCAGCAGTAAGTCTGACCTCTTTCCGGTGAGAGTTGGACTCCGCCAGGGCTGCCCTTTGTCACTGATCCTGTTCATAATTTTTATGGACAGGATTTCTAGGCGCAGCCAGGGCGTTGAGGGGGTCTGGTTTGGTGGGTTCAGGATTGGGTCACTGCTTTTTGCAGATGACATTGTCCTGTTGGCTTCATCAGGCCGTGACCTTCAGCTCTCACTGGATCGGTTCGCAGCCGAGTGTGAAGCGGCTGGGATGAAAATCAGCACCTCCAAATCTGAGGCCATGGTCCTCAGCCGGAAAAGGGTGGAGTGCCCTCTCAGGGTTGGGAGTGAGACCCTGCCCCAAGTGGAGGAGTTTAAGTATCTCGGGATCTTGTTCACGAGTGAGGGTAGAATGGAGCGGGAGGTCAACAGGTGGATCGGGGCAGCGTCCGCAGTGATGCGGGCTCTGCATCGGTCCGTCATGGTGAAGAAGGAGCTGAGCTAAAAGGCAAAGATCCACCCGAAGGAGCTGGAAGAAGTGGCCGGGCAGAGGGAAGTGAAAGACATATTACCAATTTTGATATATATGTGGAATGTACCTAATATGTTTTCTAGGTAATTTTCTAAATGGGTTTGCAACTATTTCTCAGTAGTCAAGACAGACAACTGGCAATTGTTTAAATTGTCTTGAATTAAGATCAGAACATGTTAACACAGTCATGGTAAAACATTAGCATCACCTGGTTGTATTTTTACATAAACGGAAAACCATATGAGCAACAACAAGAGAGAGAGAGAAAGCAAGAGAAAGCACATTATAGGAAAACTGAAACGAAGAATAGGGTAACCCCAGGTGTACTCCTGGAGGAGTCCCAGGCACCAGGCAGCAGCAAGCAGACATTAGACATGGGGTTTCTGAGGGAACATGAGCAGTGACAGGCCTGTGTGTGGAACTCCTTTCTCCTCTCCAGGCAGCAGGACTTGGAATGGGATAAGACCGACAGCCAGAAAACAGTGTGGAGCAATTCCATGAGCTGATGACTTTCAGACGCAGGGTTGGATGCCAGCTTCTCATTCATCCAGCCCCACTCCCTCTCTCACTCCACGAACTGGGCCCATTGGCCTGAGCTTCGCATGCATATCTCCTTCCCTCTGCACACAGCCCAGCTGGAGAGTCTTTAGCAAGCAAGTAATCAGTTAAAAGTGAGGAAAGGGAGATAAATGAGTATAATTGCTAGCAGATGAGAGGAAGAACAATGGATCTGAGGAAAACTGATAGGGAGCTAAACCAGGAAGAGATGGCAGAGTAGCATAAGGGAGCATGCAAGATCATTTGGCTGAGATATGTGTTTGTATGTTTCCGTGTGCCTGTGTGTCAAGAGCACTCAAAAGGACAGTGGATGATAAAATCATTGTGGATATGTCATATTATTACCATTATAAACAAAATAGAACAGCAGATTTCTCTAAACCCTGCAATGATATAAATAAAAACATATTCACAAACAAGCAGAGTATGTTGAGCAGATGGAAAGAGCATTTGATGGGCAGTGAACCAGGAAGTCCAGCAAATCAGCAAGATGGCAGTGATGAAGAGTATAAAGAATGGAAAGCAGTTAGTGCAGAGAAGCAAGTGCTAAAGAAGCAAGGTTGCGCTAGTTTTGACATGTCCAGAAGAGAGACTAGGATTATACTGGGAGGAGAATGGTGAGGATGGAGCTACCAGGAAAGAGAAAAGGGCCAAATAGGAGCTTTATGGATGTTGTGAGAGAGGACATGTAGGTATTTGGTTTGAAGGAGGAAGATGCAGAGGACAGGATGAAATGGAAAATGTTGATCTGCCATGATGACCCTTAATGGGAGCAGCCGAAAGAAGATTTCTCTAAACTGAAGCTAGCAAGTCGAGAGAACAGGCCTGCTGGAAAGAACGCTTAAACAACCCAAGAACCTACTCTAACATGTCATTGTCATAAGCGGAAGCAAATACATTAGCTACATTCCAGTGATGTGAACTACAAGTATTATATTTTCATTTATGTTAAAAATAATTGTAATTATTCATATACCTTTCAGCATATATTTAGACAACTGCAGATGAGAACAAAAGGATAAAATTAAGTTGAAATTAGAATTCTTATTTGGCTTGATGCTAATAGGAACTGGAGATTTGGCAGATGTGGTTTGAAATAGAGAGTATAGATTCTGCCATATTCATAGCTAATGCTTCCTTTACCTGAATGAATACTTCTGCCAAATGCTTAAATGTTAATTATTGAATTAAACGTGCCAATTGTGCATCAAAGTCTACAGCTAAGGGTAGCTTATGACTGCTTAATTCCTACTTTTAATATCAAGAAGACTACATGCAAAGCAGATCATCTAGTGAGCACACTGTCCATTGATTGAAGCCAAGGAATAAGACATAGGTAGTTAACAATAACTGATGTCTAGACAGCATTCATTACCACATTTGCAAAGAAATCAAAATATAAACAAAAACTGCAAAACTGTAGCAGCTTTGGTTCAAACACCAACGCTCTTAAATTAACTTACCTAGCCACTCAAGCCTGCCTGCACATTATAGGATTATGTTTCTGGGGCAATGTGCAAGCCAAATTATGTGGCCAAGAGTAGCAGAAAGCAGAGAAAGGGACAGACTGTGCAAAGTAGCTAAACTTTGTTGAATATATATAGGCATGTTGGAGACATGAAGGTATCCATGTATATTCTTCACATTCAATTTTACCTAATTATTGCATGCATGTGGTCAATCACTTTATGAGGCCTAAAAAAAAAAAAAAGAAGAAGCTTAGAGCAATAAATTAGGTGCATGTGTCAGCATCTCTTAGTTCCCACCTATAAAAGCCAAAGCTACTATAACTACTACACCCACTTCAATGTTAGAAAACAATTTTATCAATTAATTTCAGAGAAAAAGAGCCTATCATACTTAAATCCACTGCAACAGCTATTTTAGCAGACTTGCCCAGGCAGCCTTTGCTTAAATTCTGAGTTCTGTCGATCTGGCCCATTGAACTACATATGCAGTGCTGATATGGTGCATGCATCAGGCACAGAAAGCAGAAGGAAGACAAAGAAAGAGAGGAATAAAGAGCCATATGCCATGGGACACATGTAGGGAAGGACCATCACAGGTAAGAGAAAAAAAGCACAAGAGCTCTACATCTTGACTCCCTACTTCATTCAACCTAAATCTCCAAATTATAGACAACAATAAAACAGCATTCAAGAAAATATATATTGCTGGGGTACTTTTTAGAGACAGGTAGAATGTATTACAGACTTCAGCCCTCAGATATACATGGAACAATTTTATGATCTCTATGCTATGAACTCTACAATTATTTGTTAAAAAAGAAAGTTCACCGAACTAATGTTAATTTATCAGCAGAAAAGTAACAACATTTCTTACATTGCTAGAACAATTTCTTTAGTTGACACTAGGTTGCACTAAAGTACCACTCATGGTAATTAGAAAGTGCAGTTATTAAACTTAGTATAGAGTGAGTAAAAGGTCAAAATACTTTTAAAATATTTTTGTTCCCATCACAAATAAATGTACACAGGAAGAAAAAAAAAATTCAAATTTAACAGCTACTCTCCAGAGGGAAATGAAAGGGAAGCTATAAAACAGCTTAGCTCAACAAACAGCCTGAGGGAAGATTTAGTTGGCACTGTGATTATACTCACTCATTTAAACAGTAGCAGTAGCCATTTTCATAATTGAGAATATGACTGGAGTAAAACGAAGAGACTTTTAATTGACAATATCAGCACTAATGGGGGTTTATCATTTTGTATTTTAATGTCATACAGATGCAGCACTTGTTCTTTATTTTCTCATTATGCCAATTTTGCAAGGTTGACCATACAGTTATAAGTGTATGCATATGTGTATATGTGAGAGGCAGAGAAAGCAACAAATTAAATTAAACAAATTAAAAAAGAAAGAAAACAACTGTCACTACGTTTTAGCTGCCTCTGGGTATAGTATATCTCCCTCTCTTCTTTTATTTCTTTCCTCTGCGGTACGCCCCTATAAACTTGGGATTTCTCCTTGGCCCCTCCCTCTTTCTACAATTCCCCTGAGGGAGAGGAGCTGGAGTGGGCGCCACACTTATTTGGAGGTGGTTGTCTTTGTGTACTGTCAGAATAAAAGAAAGCCCAAGGAGACTCCCGTGTCGTGTCCAAAATCACACAACGCAGAAATTCACCGGTTACACATGGTGCCGTTCGACCCGTCACATCGCAAGTCTGAGATCTCTCTGCCCCTCCGCTGCTGCTGCTCCACGCTTTACACCCAAAAAAAACAAAAAAAAAAAACAAACGCTTGGGTAACGTCCGTACAAATTGTTGATATGTATGTAGGTATGTACGATATTGCTGGCGGGAATTGGTAAACAAACCTGAGTTTTTCATTTTTTTTGTGAAGTGTATTTCTCACTGTTATATGGTAATATCCTCCTTGGTTCACTATGTTTGGTGAGGAATCAGTGGGTAATGCTATGCCTGAGCGTGGGGAACGATGTGACTCCTGGTTTGGGGAGAGGTCATTAGATTGCTTCACTATGTTTTGGGAGGGGTAGGTCAGTAGCCCCCGGTGTTGGTATCTACACATTAGACCAGTCAGTGATGCATTCACCACTAGTACCTGCCTCCAGCTCCACGCCAGTCGCTCAGAAACACCACACACCCGCTCAGGCTGTCACTACTGAGATGTTGGGTGATTTTATTGCTGATTTGGCAAAGCAAATTGGGGAAAATATTACATCCTTCATTAACTACGTGCACCAGCCAGTCCTCACCTAGCCGCAGTCTCCCCAGAAGGTACTCTCCAGTTGCGGTGACCAGTCCCAGCTAAAGGTTGTTGTTCAGGCAGACACCAAAGCTCCACCATACTTCAAGGGTGACCACACAGATTTATTCCCCATCGAAGAATGGGAGGACATGATGAGATGCTATCTACACAGATCACCGCAACTGTGGCACATATGAAGAAATATTTGCCCTGTTAATGTCTAGACTGACCGGCAAAGTTAGAGACATGGTCAAGGCGTCACCTTGAGGTAAGTGGAAATTAGCTTATTTATGCAGCATTTGACAAACTGAAGTGTAATTTCAGTGACTTGACATATTCCAGCATGCCAACGAAAGACAATGAAAGATGTTTGACCGAGCCATATCAGCGTCCTGTTGCTGTTCACTGCCAGTCGCACCCCAGTGCTACCCAAGCTGTCAGTAACTCACGGTCCTACCCCCAATCGTAAGCCCTCTGTTTCTCCTCCCTTGTCTCCTGATCACCTCACACTCCCATCCCCTTCAGTTTCCAGCCCTTCAGCAGCTGAGCCAGGTACTCAACAGATGTTTGACAAAGTTCTGTCACTATGCACTGCATCGCTAGCCACGAGTCATAAGTGTCCCCCACAGCCTAGACGTCCTCATGGCCATCACAGTGCTTGTCGTCCGGGACGTAGAGTTTGCGGCTCATACGACCACACGACCCATACGCACTGTAGATTGTACAGGTTATGCCACAACTGCTTTGATCCTGGACACATGAAGCGTGAATGTCCTAGGACCCACTGAATCCTGCACAGATCAGTGCCTTCTCCCACCAATGCGACTTTAAACTAGCCAGGTCATGCGAGGAGAGGGGCAGCATGGGCAGAGTTGATGAAACCCTCACAAGTACAACCGATCCGCAAACCATATATGTTAACTGCTGCAATAGCCTTCCTGAAGGAAAGACCGTTATTGTGGGGTCATAAAGAGTTGAAGGAGCAAGTGAGTTGTTTTATGCTCCAGTGTCTGTCAGTGTCCAGTGTTCTCTGAGAGGGATGCTTGATTCAGGGAGTATGTCATGCACATTGAGTGAGGAAGCAGATAGCAAGCTGTGAGCTGCTGATGTTGTGTTAATTCCTCAGCATGTTCCAGAAAACGTGGTGCTAGCTGGCTGTGGTGGCCTTCTCACACAACCCAAATGCATTTATGACTTGGATATTGAAATTTATGGGTCTAGGTTTGTTGTACCAACATTTGTTGTTCCTGGACAAAGGGATGAACTCATTGTGGGGAGCAATGTGCTACGGCCCACCATTCAGAAGCTGAAGCCTGAAACTAAGTACTGGGAGCTTGTTAACTCCAGTTACACTGGGACTGAATGCGAAGACTTTCTGCAGTTGCTGAGCTGTATCTCGCGGTGGTCAGGTCAGTGATGCCAGACAAGATCGGCACAGTTGGGCTGCGACAGGCTATCACTCTACTGCCACAAAAAGAATATGTAGTTTGGGGAAAGCTGCCACCATCTGCTGTTGTCTCTCCAGGGAGCACTCATCGCAGTCATCGCAGAACCTACATCAGCCCGTTCCACACTGAAAAACATTATGGTTGGGCGCATTATAACACCCATGTGGGGAGATCGTTGGGTTCCGATGAAAGTTCTTAACCCTACACAAAGCCCTGTGACACTGCGCCGCAATGCCAAGATTGCTGACGTCTTCCCTTGTGCTGCTGTAGAGGACCTGCCCATTGCTCAGGGTCCCTGCAATAAGCTGAGTGACCAGCATACTAGTTCCACCCCCTCATCAGGCACTGAGCCTGCTTCGGTACAGCTCCTTAAAGACTGTGGGTTGGCCGATATTGACATTGAGGGCTGTGAAGTGTCAGATGAGTGGAGGAGAAAATTGACCAAACTTGTGTTGACTTACCAAGATGTGTTCTCTAAAGACAAGCTGGATTGTGGGGAGGCGAAATTTTGTCCATTGTATCCACCTTAATGATGACTGTCCTTTCAGGCTTCCATACCGCAGAGTCCCTCCAGCCCACTATCAAAAGTTCAGAGAGTTGCTGTCAGACATGGAGATGAAGGGCATCATTAGGAAGTCCATCAGTGAATATGCATCGCCACTGGTGATGGTCTGGAAGAAGTCAAGGGACTTAAGGATATGCACTGACTTCTGCTGGCTCAACCCCAAAACTGTTAATATAGGGTGGCGGTGGTCTAGTGGTAGGGTACTTGCCTACAGACCTCTGGATCAAGAGGTCCCCGGTTCAAATCCCACCTCCAGCACTACCACCACTGGGTCCCTGAGCAAGACCCTTAACCCTGAGTTGCTCCAGGGGGACTGTCCCTGTAACTAGGACATGTAAGTCGCTCTGGAAAAGAGCGTCTTACAGTTCACTGTCTGGACTGATAACAATCCTCTCACATACATCCTGACTAAGCCAAAGCTGGACGCCTGTGAGCAGCGCTGGGTCTCTAAGCTCGAAGCACATACTGCTTCGAGATCAAATATGTTCCTGGCAGGCTGAACATCGTGGCAGACACCCTAAGTAGGGACCCGTTGGTGAAACCATTGGCCCAACGCCTCCTATCAGAGCCCTACTCTGGGTTGTTAAAGCAAGTCTGTGATGTGAAGGATGCCAGGGTTCAAGATGCTTTCCGGTTGACTTGCCAACCTCAGTCAATACACGGCACCCCTGTCTCTGCTGCAACTAATGTATCTATGTCGACAGACGATGTGTCCTCCCTTATGTCCTCCATCAGCGAGTGGGAGTCTGCTTCTCGCCAGTGTGCAACATCCCTCGCTGGTCACCTAACCTCCATCAGTTCATCTGCTTGCGATCAATCTCATGCGATGTCCCATGCTGATCTCCTGTCTCACCAAACAGGAGACACTGTAATCTCTAAGGTTGCCCACTATGTTGAATGCAAGCGCAGGCCCTCCAGGCGTGAGCAGTACAATGAGAACCGACATAAACTGAGGCTTCTGAGGCAATGGGATAAGCCCTCGTTTCTTAATGGCATCCTCTACAGAGTTGTGAAAGACCCCCTGACCAAACACAAGAGATTGCAGTTTGTGGTGCCTGACTCCCTAAAGCAAATGGTGCTGTCCGGGGTTCATGACAATGCTGGTCATCAAGGTCAACCCCGCACACTCTCCTTAGCTCGGCAGCGTTTCTTCTGGTATAATATGGAGAAGGATGTGCGCAATCATGTGAGAAACTCACAGGTGTATCCTCAGCAAAAACCCAGAGCCGGCAGCTAGAGCCCATTTGGAGAGTATTAAGACCAGTGCTCCATTGGAACTTGTGTGCATAGACTTCTGGTCAGCTGAGGACAACATCAAATCTGTGAATGTCCTAGTGCTTACTGATCACTTCACAAAGTTGGCACATGCATTCCAATGTAAAGACCAGACAGCCAAGGGAGTTTGTAAAAAGCTCTGGGATGGATTCTTCTGTGTGTATGGCTTCCCTCAGCGCATTCACTCGGACCAGGGAGCTAAGTTTGAGAATGAGCTGCTTGCAGCGCTTCTGTTGTTGAGTGGTGTTGACAAATCGCACACTTCACCTTACCACCCTATGGGGAATGGTACCACAGAGAGATTTAATTGCACCCTAGGCAACATGTTACATTCCCTTCCTCCAAGAGCTAAGCAGAAATGGCACCAGATGATTCAGTCCATGACCTTTGTGTACAACTGTACTGCACACGAGACCACAGGCTTTGCACCATTCTACCTGATGTTTGGGAGGTTGCCAGCTGACCTCATGTTCCGGAACATCCTTCATGACGACACTATTTGTGACTACAATACCTATGTCACATCACTGATGGATGACCTGCGCTCTGCCATGCTCCTGGCCCAGGAACACAGCTCAGTGGAGCAGAAACACCAGTCTGCCCAATACAACAAAAAGGCTAAGGGACTGCCTCTTTCCTTAGGTGACCAGGTGCTGGTGGAGAACAAGGGAGCTAGCGGTAAACGGAAGGTCTCAGACAAATGGGAGCCTGCTGTCTACACAGTAGTGGACTTAGAACCTGCCCTTCATATCTACCGCATCAGAGATAGAGAAGGATATGAGCGTGTGGTGCATCGCAACCTGCTCTTGCAAGTCCACTTTCTGCCCGTGGGTATATTATTGGATGAAGATGCCACCCAACCTGCTGAGTGTAGTCAGCGACCCCCTTGAGTCTGATCTGCATGGGTCTATGGCGTCATTTGTGAACACAGGCGCTGCAACGGCCGACACCCATACTGTTGATTCTGTCTCCTGCATCAGCGGGAGTGATGACCGTATCCTATCATGGATCCATCAGCTGTCCACCACAGACCTGGGCATGGATGCCGTTCAGCGGACCCTGCCCATGATGAGTGCTCCTAACCTGGGTGGACTGGCTGTTGCCTCCCCAGACTCCCCTGCTGAGTCTCAGCCCCACATTTTTCACTCTCCTGAACCCGGAGAAGTGTATGCAGATCAGAGACTTGCCACGCGTTTTGGTAGAGTCATTAGACCAGTTCGTAGTTTGATTGAATCAATGACTCAACTCGAAACACTCCTTGGTCTTGAACCTGATCGTCCAGCGGTTATGGATGTGTGAATTTGTCTTTTATTGTATTTTGCCAGTTGCCCTTGTTTTATTTGAAACTGTATATTTCAGTCACAGGATTTTTTTTTGTCAGCCTGTGAGTACTGATTGTGTTTTGGTATTATGGCCGGTTAGTGTGGTGTAAAAGGCACCCCATTTTACCTATAGAGTGTTCTGGGACTCTGCTAGGCACTGAGCAGGTCCCCAGCCTCTTATCCTCTTTGGTGGAAGCTTCATTGCTGATCTAATTCACTGTATCTTTGAAGTGAATTTGTTTGTGGCCAGTGTATTTGCTATGGGTATGTTTTGTTTTTTTTGTTTCTTTATTTTGGGCACCTTTTGGGATTTTGTGTAATTCTTGGGGGGTGAATGTAACCTGGTTATAATTACACTAAATCTATTAAGTCCTTAACGGTTGTTGCTCTACCTGACTGTGAGGACCGCCAAACCTGTAGTGGCACTTATTATTAATTATAGCCACTCCTGATCCCTTTTCTTCTTCTGTGGTACACCCCTATAAACTTGGGATCTCTCCTTGGCCCCTCCCTCTTTCTACAATTCCCCTGAGGGAGAGGAGCTGGAGTGGGCGCCATACATATTTGGAGGTGTTTGTCTTTTGTTGTGTCTGGCAGTGTGCTACTGTTTGAATCTGTACTGGATTTACTTTTTAGTCCACTATCAACTTCACTGTGGACTATCTGGACATTCATTGAATAAACTCTATGTTCCAGGATATGCTTTTACTGACTGGAAAATGCTTTACAGATAGAGGGGCCTGCTAAAACCTTAGTGATTTTATAATTAATATAGACACTGTGTCTCTTCAGCAACTTTAGAATTTTTGGCCATATTTGAATGTTTTCATTTCACTCTGCATGTGAACTCTCCCATACATAAACATGGACATATACTGTATCTGATTTGTTCATCTGGACTTGATAATACTTCTGTAAACAGTTCTTCTATTGGCATTTCTGACCATAATTGTATTGAATTTGTTTTTGAATTAACCTTAGATAAACTATATATAATAAACTATGATTTCATAGAATTTGAAATCTGTTGACCTTCAAGGTTTCTCCTCTGCCTTACTGGCATCTCCTCTTTCAAAATCCTTAAACCTCTCCTGTTCTGATGACATTTCTGCCATTATATAACCATTCCATTTCTGCCATTTTAGATCAGGTTGCTCCTAACAAAATCAGGGTTGTACCTTCCCCCTCTTATCCCTCTCCTTGGTTCACCCCTGAGGTCCATGAAAGCTGTTGGAAGGCATCATGAAAGTAAAAGTGACTATTCTTGTCATTGTGAAATGCAGCACAGCAACATAACGAAATTCAACTTCTGCATTTCAACCCATACACACCCGCGGAGCAGTGATGCGGACAATACCTTGCTCAAGGGAACCTCAGGGCAACCCACTGGCAAGGGAATCGAACCCACAACCTTCTGATCCTGGGGTCAACTCCCTAACCACTTGGCCACCGCTTCCACTGTTGAAGGGCTATATCAAAAAAATCAGGTCTCATGGTGCATTCTCAGTCATATGCTGATCACATGCTGAAATATAAATCTGCCCTTAATGTTGCTCGTTCACACGACCTTTCTTCTGTCATCAAAAGCAGCAGCTATAAGCCCAACGCCCTGTTTGAAAGTAAACTTCAGCCCCCAGCATCTTCTCTTTCAGGTTCTAACTCATTTCTCTTTTCATGTCTTTTCTTTGCTTAAAAAAAAAAAAAAAAAAAATTGACCTGATATGTAATCTTTTCTCTGGTACCCTCCTACCATCCAGTAACTTTCTTCTTAGAAACCTTCATAAAACTCTTCACCAAGTTCTCCAACCTGAGCACTTTTAATTAATTAGGAAAATCTGTTCTTCCACCTATATACTAGATCCAGCGCCTACTACTCTTCTTAAAAACTGTTTGTCTGCCATCCAAAAGTTTCAGTTTATACATTAACAATGCTCTTGTTATGCCCTCAACCACTGTACAAAATTTAGATGTTATATTTTATCCCACTCTATCATTTGATTCTCGCATTAACACTCTTCTCAAAAAGGAGGAAGCAGAAACACTTATTCAAGTTTTTATGACTTCTCACCTTGGTTACTGTAACTCTTTATTCTTTGGTCTCCCAACTAGGACATTAACCAGGCTCTAGTACGTACAGAGCTCTGCAGCTCGTGTTCTCACCTATAAAAAAACAAACAAACAAACAAACAAATAAACAAAAAAAAAATCAAACATACTCACAATTCTCCACAAGCTTCACTGGCTGTCCAGATCATATCATATCGTACAAGCTGCTTCTCATCATCACATTTAAAGCTCTTCATGGATCTGAAAACCCTAAGAAAAAGTACGAAGGAAAATCTATCTATCAAGCAAGAGGAACTTCTAATGTACGCCAAAACACACTTTGATTATCCCCAAAACTTTTAGGATGGACTATGGATATCAGTCTGAATTAAGAATTTTGTATTGGCCTAGTGAATCTCCATTGACACTTTCTGGCACAACCTGAAAAGGGCAATTCATGGTTGAAAACTCTCTAATTTGAAAAAAAAAAAAATCTGTCATCAGCAATGCCAAAAAGAATATGTAATCCTCAAAGGGGAAGCATTTGATTAAAGTTGCTACTGCTAAAGGTTGCACAACTGAATAAACTTAAGTTTAAGGAGCAATTAGTTTTTCACATGGGCAATAAGAGTTGGTCATTAAATTATAAGGTGGGTGGCTTAATGGTTAGGGGTTAGGGATCGGAAGGTTATGGGTTTGAGCCCTATACCATTGGGATGTCCTGAGGTACCACCCCCCATCCCCAGTTCAGTGTGCTGTGATATATTCATAATGACAGTCACTTTCACTTGCTTTAATTCTTACTAAATTATTTTCTTCCAGTTTTTAATTAACTGTATAAATGTATAACAAACGTTACATAAGGTCATTACAACTAATTTGCTATTAAACCCATTTCAATAGTTGTATTGAATAAAATACTGTATTTTAGGGTTTTGTTAAAAATTGCTTAACATACACCTAAACACAGAACTATTTAGATCATTCAGTGTAATCCACTTTATGGTTTGAAAAATAATGTTTGTTAGCTCAAATGGGCTGAGAGATCATGTTCCTATGGTTGGGTTGTACGAGATTAATCTGTTGGTTTTTGCTGATGAAGACAGACGACAGATGAGTCAAAGATGCTAAGATTTCCATTGGGTGTTACAACCATGCACAGGATTAACAAAGAGCATATTAGAGGGACAGCTGAGGTTGGACGGTTTGCAGACAAAGTCAGAGAAGTGCGATTGATAAAAACCACAAAGTAATCCTTGCTTGAGTTTTGAGTCTACACTGCTTGAGTCTACAAAGGCCCAAAACCCACACAAGAGGCATCAAAACAATTGAGGTAATACTATAATTTATAATATAATATAATAATGCTATAATTTAAAATATAACTTCTTTAATCATGGAATAAGTAATGCCTGAAAAATGCCCAAGATGGTGCCAGTGAATAGCAACATGTTGAAAGCCGCTCCTCACTGACGTTTAAAATTTGTGTTCATTTCAAAGAGAAAACCCAGCCACTAGGGATGCACAAGCAAGTGAATTTCTTCATGCCAGTCCCAAGCCTGGATAAATTGGGAAAGTTACGTCAGGAAGGGCATCCAGTGTAAAACTTCTGCAAATCAATATACAGACAATGAAACGAACTTCCCTACTGGATCGGTTGAGGCCTGGATTAACAAACGCTACTAGTACTGTTAGCCTACAGGGTGCAGGTGGAATTTGGGCTACTGTTGGCCAAAGGAGAATGTATGAAATGAAAGCAGTGTGACAGTGGTGAGATCTGAGGTCGGAGTGACAGATGCATTTAAGAGGTTGGATTATAATCAAGTCCGTTCTTGTTTGCCATAGTAATGGACAGGTTTACGGACGAGGTTACAATGGTGTCCCTGTGGACGATGTTTGCTGATAATATGATCAGTAGTGAGAGCAGGGAGCAGCTTGAGGAGAACCTGGAGAGATGGAGATATGCTCTAGAGAGGAGAAGAAAAGAATGAAAGTAAGACAAAGACAGAATATATGAGATTGAACGAAATGGAGAAAAGTGGAATTTAAAATATTTGGGACAAACAGTTCAGAGTAATGGCGAGTGTGGAAGAGAGGTCCAGAAGAGAGTGCAGGCAGGTTGGAATGGGTGGAGAAGAGGCTGGAGTGATTTGTCACAGAGGGGTACCAGTAAGAGTAAAGGGAATGGTTTACAGGACAGTAGTAAGAAAAGCTATGTTGTAAGTGTTGGAGATGGTGGCACTGCCGGAAAGACAGGAAGCAGAGCTGGAGGTGTCAGAGTTAAAGATGCTGAGATTTTTGCTTGACGTGAAGAGTATGGATAGGATTAGAAATGAGTATATTAGAAGGACAGCTCAGGTTAGACGTTTTGGAGACAAAGTTAGAGAAGCAAGTTTGCGTTGGTTTGTACATGTCCAGAGCAGAGACAAGGATTGTATTGGGAGGGGGATGCTGAAGCTGGAGCTGCAAGAAAAGAGGAAAAGGGGAAGACCAAAGAGGAGGTTTATGGACGTGGTGATAGAAGACATGCAGGTGGTCGGTTTGAAAGAGGAAGATGCAGAAGACAGGAAGAAATGGAAACACATGATCCTCTGTTCCCTAAATGGGACCGGCAAAAAGAAGTAGTAGTTCATTTGAAAGCGAACAACAGATCAACAGAACACTGCTCTCTGTTTTATGAAAACTTGGCTCACTTCTGCCATAACAGACAAACACAGTCACATGGTTTACGAAGCACCAAAGGGTAATCATCTCGTAAGAAAAAAGGAGGTGGGGTGAGCTTTCTTGCTTTTCTGAGTTGCAGAGAAATAATTTTACAGAACTGTATTCCAGCATTGGAGTATTTATTCAAGTGGCAACACTTTTATCTTCCCTGTGAATTTACTGTTGTGTTCATGGCTGTTGTTTACATCCTACCTCATAACACTGCACTAAAGAAACTGTATGGCATCAATATAAAATGAGAAAACCAGCTTTGAATCCAGCTTATTATGGGATCTGACATATATTGTGCGTTAAAAGGGGAGCAAATTAACTGAACCAATTATTTACCCAACAAAAGCCATTCTGTGAATCCGAGTATTAACCTCAGGGCCGCTTTGAAAGTGTGGAATAGGGACTTTAAAGAGAATCTTCTCCTGATGAATATTCAACAGCTGTCATGAACTTGACATACATACAAGCATACAAAGATAAATGTAGGCCCATTAAATAATTCCCTAACCAGAGACTGTGATTTACTGCTGATATCAGCAAACTGAAGCAGGCTTCCAGAGACATGAGAGTGCTATGCAGCTTCTCCATATGCACTGTAGTGTAAACCCAACCTGGCTGTATTACTTCTTGATTTGGTAGCTTTTCAGTGCAGACCAGGGAAATTCTGCAAAGAGTTGTGAAAACAGATCAACAGATGGTTTTCACCAATCTGGAACATATACACCAGGTGCTGCCACAAAAGTGGGCAGCAGTGAACTAGAGGTTAGGGAGTTGGCCCCAGGATTGGAAGATTGTGGGTTTGAATCCATTATCAGTAGGTTGCCCTGAGGTACTCTTGGAAAAAGGTACCCTCCCCACCACTACTCCCTGGGCACTTTCAATATAATTGTATTTCAGGACAGCTTCTAGCCTAAAGTATAAAGACTATGTAACACACTTTAAAACTTATCATTATTCTATATGCATTGCCAATCTCTAATTGACTGAACTGAATTAATTTATCGCAGGTCCTGCAATAAAAATCAAAGAGGAAAGCCTCAGACTGTTCACCTTTCATTTTACAGAGAAAGAGTATAATGTTATGTTGAAAAATGGAGCACAAAAAAATTATGTAGAGGTGAAAATAATTTTGACTTCTGGTTTTGTCTTAAAAAAATCAAGTGATCAAGTGTTAATCAGGCCATTTAAAGTTCTCAATATGAAAAATATTACTACTTATGGCAAAAGATGACCTGAAAAAAAGATTTATCAAACCTGGCCTAGAGCTAATATTTATTAAATTAAAGCTTTATATTATTGTAGGCCATATAGTAATTTGTTCTTCAGTTGATATTTGCATTTAGATATATCTACATAAATTAAATTACCTTTTTACCTGAGCATCCACTTTTCCAAATGAGCAAATATTTTGAAACAGACTAAGCCAAGTTGTTTTTTTTCTTTGTTTATAGTTTTCCTGGCTTTCATTTGCATCTTTTAGTTGTTTGGGTCTCTCACCACTTTCTCCTCTACAATAAATGAAATGCAAGAAATTAAACACATTTCTTTTATCCTTTATTAACATGGCAGTGTAATTTGAATAATCTTTGGTATTTTGGTCTTTCTGCATTGCTTCACAATAGGGGAAAAGTAATTAAGTATGTACATAAATAAACACAGATACATACATACATACATTCCTACATTCCACACATACAGTGATAGCCTAATGGTTAGGCACTTGACCCCAAGGTCAATGGACTGCATGTTTGAGCCCCAGACCATTACATTACCCTGAGGTCCACAATGTTCCATCCATGACTACTTCACTTGGTGAATAGGTTAAATGCAGAGAAAGCATTTTGTTGTGGTGCACTGTCATGTGGTGTTTTTACAATGACAAATAGTTACTTTCACTGATCTAGTTTTTACCTGATTTGTTTGGATGCCTTTCTCTGCAAAATGGCAAACAAAATTTTCCTGTTGACTAGTCATTATGCAGCTACTGTCATACGATACATCATCTATAAAAATTACTGAGCCTATTTCAAAGCAGGCATGTGTCTCTGAATGTTTTTTTTGCACATGCAATTGACCAGAAGCTACCTAATTTATTATAGCCAACACTGTGCGAATATCACACATCTCCATGATGTACATCATAACATTTTCATCACCATTTCTCATGACAATTTCATTATTACATTAAAAAAACATTAAAATTCTACCAAACCAAAAAAACCCTTAATAATTTTTTCTCTTTTGTTCTTCTCTCTCACCTCCTTCAGTGCCTTGTTACTGCCTTTTCATTTCCACATCTAACAATAATAATGTAGCCTTTATAAAAAGTTCCACAAATCTTCCTTACCCACAACGTTATTAAAACTATGTTTCTGCACATCTCTAAAGGTGATGTCACATTAATTAACCCCCTGATAATATCAACAATGACCAAGAAGTCAAGAAAACCCAGCCACTAGGGATGCACAAGCCAGTGTATTTTTTCGTGCCGGTCCCAAGCCCGGGTAAATGGGGAGGGTTACGTCAGGAAGGGCATCCGGTGTAAAACTTTGCCAAATCAATATGCGGACAACGATACAGAATTCCATACCGGATCGGTCGAGGCCCGGGTTAACAACGACCGCCATCAGTGCTGTTAGCCTACAGGGTGCTGGTGGAAATTGGACTACTGTTGGCCAAAGAAGAAGAAGAAGAGGAGGAAGGCATGTCCAGAGGGAGAAGGAGAGAAAGAAGGAGAGGAGAGTGGAAGTGAGGGTAGGGACTTTGAATGTTGGCAGCATGACTGGTAAAGGTAGAGAATTAGCTGATATGATGGAGAGAAGGAAGGTTGATATTTTGTGTGTGCAAGAGACTAGATGGAGGGGTAGTAAGGCCAGGTGTATTGGAGGAGGGTTTAAACTGTTCTACCATGGTGTGGATAGAAGGAGGAATGGAGTAGGTGTTATCCTGAAGGAAGAGTATGTGGAGAGTGTTTTGGAAGTAAAGAGGGTGTCAGGGAGGGTGATGAGTTTGAAGCTGGAAGTTGAAGGTGTGATAATGAATGTTGTTAGTGCTTATGCTCCACAAGTTGGTTGTAAGATGAAAGAGAAGGAAAAATTCTGGAGTGAGTTAGATGAAGTGATAGAGAGTGTACCCAGGGGAGAGAGAGTGATGATTGGTGCAGATTTTAATGGTCATGTTGGTGAAGGGAACAGAGGTGATGAGGAGGTGATGGGTAGGCATGGTGTCAAGGAGAGGAATGCTGAAGGTCAGATGGTTGTTGATTTTGCAAAAAGGATGGAAATGGCTGTAGTTAATACTTATTTTAAGAAGAGGGAGGAGCACAGGGTGACGTATAAGAGTGGATGAAGATGCTCACAGGTGGATTATATTCTTTGCAGGAGGGTCAGTTTGAAACAGATCAGAGACTGCAAAGTAGTGACAGGGGAGAGTGTAGCTAAACAGCATAGGATGGTGGTCTGTAGGATGACCTTGGAGGTCAAGAAGAGGAGGAAAGTGAGGGCAGAGTCTAGGATCAAGTGGTGGAAGCTGAAGGAGGAGGACTGCAAGGTGGAATTCAGGCAGGAGTTAACACGGGCACTGGGAGGTGTCGAAGAGCTACCGGATTGCTGGGAAACTACTGCAGAAGTGATCAGGCAGATGGCTAGAAATGTACTTGGTGTGACATCCGGAAGGAAGAAAGAGGATAAGGAGACCTGGTGGTGGAACCAAGAAGTCCAGGAGTGTATTCAAAAGAAGAGAGAGGCAAAGAAGACATGGGACATACAGAGAGATGAAGGAAGTAGACAGGTGTACAAGGAGATGAACCGCAGGGCGAAGAAAGCAGTGGTGAAGGCCAAAGATAAGGTGTTTGGTGAATTGTATGAGAGGTTGGACAGTAAAGAGGGAGAAAAGGACCTTTACCGATTGGCTAGACAGAGAGACAGATCTGGGAAAGATGTGCTACAGGTCAGGACGATTAAAGATAGAAATGGTAACGTACTCACAGGTGAACAGAGCGTGTTGAGCAGATGGAAGGAATACTTTGAGGAGCTGATGAATGAAGAAAATGTGAGAGAGAGAAGTCTGGATGATGTGAGAAGAGTTCACCAGGAAGTGCAGCAAATAAACAAGATGGAAGTAAGGGCAGCGATGAAGAGGATGAAGAATGGAAAGGCTGTTGGACCGGATGACATACCAGTGGAAGCATGGAGATGTTTAGGGGAGATGGCAGTTGAGTTTCTGACCAGATTGTTTAACACAATCTTGGCAAGTGAGAAGATGCCTGAGGAGTGGAGACGAAGTGTACTGGTACCGATCTTCAAGAATAAGGGTGATGCACAGAGCTGTAGTAACTATAGAGGGATAAAGTTGATCAGCCACACCATGAAGTTATGGGAAAGAGTAGTGGAAGCTAGGTTAAGAAAAGAGGTGAGGATCAGTGAACAGCAGTATGGTTTTATGCCGAGAAAGAGCACCACAGATGCAATGTTTGCTCTGAGGGTGTTGATGGAGAAGTACAGAGAAGGTCAGAAGGAGCTGCATTGTGCCTTTGTGGATTTGGAGAAAGCATATGACAGGGTGCCTAGAGAGGAGTTGTGGTTTTGTATGAGGAAGTCTGGTGTTACAGAGAAGTATGTGAGAGTAGTTCAGGATATGTATGAGGGCAGTGTAACAGTGGTGAGATCTGCAGTGGGAGTGACGGATGCATTTAAAGTAGAGGTTGGATTACATCAAGGATCAGCACTGAGCCCGTTCTTGTTTGCAGTAGTAATGGACAGGTTGACGGACGAGGTTAGACAGGAGTCTCCGTGGACGATGATGTTTGCTGATGATATTGTGATCTGTAGTGAGAGTAGGGAGCAGCTTGAGGAGAACCTGGAGAGATGGAGATATGCTCTGGAGAGGAGAGGAATGAAAGTGAGTAGGGCAAAGACAGAATACATGAGTGTGAATGAAAGGGAGGAAAGTGGAGTGGTTAGGATGCAGGGAGTGGAGGTAACAAAGGTGGAGGAGTTTAAATACTTGGGATCAACAGTTCAGTGTAACGGCGAGTGTGGAAGAGAGGTGAAGAAGAGAGTGCAGGCTGGTTGGAATGGGTGGAGAAGAGTGGCTGGAGTGATTTGTGACAGACGCGTACCAGCTAGAGTAAAAGGGAAGGTTTACAGGACAGTAGTGAGACCAGCTATGTTGTATGGGTTGGAGACGGTGGCACTGACGAAAAGGCAGGAGGCGGAGCTGGAGGTGTCAGAGTTAAAGATGTTGAGATTTTCGTTGGGTGTGACGAGGTTGGACAGGATTAGAAATGAGTATATTAGAGGGACAGCTCAGGTTAGACGTCTTGGAGACAAAGTTAGAGAAGCAAGGTTGCGTTGGTTTGGACATGTGCAGAGGAGAGACGGTGATTATATTGGAAGGAGGATGTTGAGGATGGAGCTGCCAGGAAAGAGGAGAAGAGGAAGACCAAAGAGGAGGTTTATGGACGTGGTGAGAGAGGACATGCAGGTGGTGGGGTTGAAGCAGGAAGATGCAAAAGACAGGAAGAAATGGAGACAGTTGATCCGCTGTGGCGACCCCTAAACGGGAGCAGCCGAAAGAAAAAGAAGAAGACCAAGAAGTCAAGAAGATGACTAATAATCACTGACAATTACTCCTTTCAAACAGTGCTGTGCGGTGGGTGGCGGTGGTCTAGTGGTGCGGTACTTGCTCTGGATCAAGAGGTCCCCGGTTCGAATCCCACCTCTAGCACTACCACCACTGGGTCCCTGAGCAAGACCCTTAACCCCGAGTTGCTCCAGGGGGACTGTCCCTGTAATTAGGACCTGTAAGTCGCTCTGGATAAGAGCGCCTGCTAAATGCCGTAAATGTAAATGTAAATGTGCTGCTCTTTGAATTTGATTGTTACAGATTCTTTGTAAGTCATCTGAGTGGAGGTCAGAGATCAAACTAATATTAAATTAGATAGCCTAGTGGTTAGAGAGTTGACCCAAGGATCAGAAGGTCGTGGGTTCGAATCCCAGACCAGTAGGTTGCCCTGTGGTACCCCTGAGCAAGGTATCATCCCCATCACTGCTCCCTGAGCACTTTAAATAGCTGCCCCCTGCTGCATGGTGTGTATGGGTAAAAGGCAGAGGTTGAATTTCATTATGTCTCACTCTGTGTTGTGCAGTTTTTCACAATGACAAAAATAGTCACTTTCAAATCCCACCAGTGAAGATTTATCAAAGCCACAATTGTTTTGTGTTAATTTATCTTAATTGCAATTCGTCATTTACTATTTGTAAATGTATGGATAGTAAGGATTTTACTGTTAATGTGTCTAATCGAGGCAATCCAAAATAATGCCAAAACGACATCAAATACTACTGTAAAATTGGTCGATACAAATGGTGGCAAGATTCATATGTAAGTCCAAACAAACAGTTTATCATTAGGGAGTGTTTACATGATCTATAATACTTTGATGTTTACACTACATGCAAAGGTCATGTAAAGAAATGATGGGTACATCCCTAAGAACTTGGAGGTTGGCTTCCACACACAGATTTGGAACTAAAAAAAAAACTATCAGTGGAAATTCCTCATTGGATCATACTTTCAGTGTAGAACACTGTAAAAGTGGAAGAAGAACTCATCTGAAATAAAGAAGGATAAGCCATTAACTCCTGGGTCATGAAGAAAGATCCAGAGGGCAACATAAACTATCACTCACAGCTCATTCATCCTGACGAAGCTCAACATAACCAGCTTGAACAAGAGTGGGAAGAAAAACTCACAGCTCTGTGTCTCTTCTTGGGGTGTTTTTTCTTCTTTGTTTCTGTTTGTGCCAGGCATGGGAGGTTCTCCTGGTCTGAGTGCTGTTGCTGGTTGTGGAGGCAGTTCTTGTGTGGGTTCACATACAGTCCATTAGGCACCCGACTGGGTCGTTTCTTCTGGTGCCGTTGAGGCTGGGACTTCTTTCGCTCCTGAGGCTTTAGAGCCATATCCTTCTAACAGTGTGACAAAGAGAAACAGAGGGGGAAAAAAAAAGGTAAAAGTAAAAATAAATAAATAAATAAATATTTAATAATAAAAAATAAAAAACATTAGTAAAATTCAGAAAGACAGCAACAACTTTTCTGGTTGTGTATTTTCAGAGTATTTTCCCCTCCATACTGGTTTAGCATTTAATCATGCTAATGACATAATACCTTCCCTTGTTGTTTTTGCAGAAAAAAACACTCCCGTCAGTGCTCAGACCATACGTCACACACTGCATCAAACTGGTCTCAATGGCTGTCTTCAGAGAAGGAAGCCTCTTCTAAAGATGATGCACAAGAGAGCCCCCAAACAGTTCGCTGAAGAAAAGCAGACTAAGGACATGGATTACAGGAACCATGTCCTGTGGTCTGATGAGACCAAAATAAACTTATTTGGTTCAGATGGTGTCCAGCATGTGTGGTGGCAACCAGGTGAGGAGTACAAAGACAAGTGCGTACAGTCAAGCATGAGGGTGGGAGTGGCATGGTTTGGGGCTGCATAAGTGCTGCCAGCACTGGGGAGCTACAGTTCATTGAGGGAACCATAAATGCTAAAATGTACTGTGATAGACTGAAGCAGAGCATGATCCCCTCCCATCAGAAACTGGGCCGCAGGGCAGTATTCCAACATGATAACGACCCCAAGCACATCTCCACAATGACCACTGATTCGCTAAAGAAACTGAGGGTAAAGGTGCTAGACTGGCCAAGCATGTCTCCAGACCTAAACCATACTGAGCATCTGTGGGACATCCTCAAACGGAAGGTGTTGGAGTGCAAAGTCTCTGACATCCACCAGCTCCGTGATGTCATCATGGAGTGGAAGAGGATTCCATGGCAACCTGTGAAACTCTAGTAAACTCCATGCCCAAGAGAGTAAAGGCAGTGCTGGAAAATAATGGTGAACACACAAAATATTGACACTTTGGGCACAATGTGGACATTTTTCACCAGGGGTGTACTCACTTTTGTTGCCAGTGGTTTAGACATTAATTGCTGTGTGTTGAGTTATTTTGAGAGGACAGCAAATTTACATTGTTATACAAGCTGTACACTGACTACTTTACACTGTATAAAAGTGTCATATCTTCCGTGTTGCCCCATGAAAAGATATAATAAAATATGAGGGGTGTACTCACTTTTGTGAGATACTGTATGTTAACACAATCAACCACCCAACTGTGCACTCACAAATGTAAATAGGTTATGCACAATTTCAAGGGCAGATGGTGGGCAGTCAAAAAAAAATAGGAAACCCAATGAAAGCCTGTGTATTTTTGTAACAATCTTGGACATATGGATATTCTTCTTTTTTTCTTTCAGCTGCTCCCGTTTAGGGGTTGGCACAGCGGATTATTAGGTCTCCATTTCTTCCGGTCCTCTGCATTTTCCTCCTTCAAACTAACCACCTGCATGTCCTCTCTCACCACGTCCATAAACCTCCTCTTTGGTATTCCCCTTTTCCTCTTTCCTGGCAGCTCCATCTTCAACATCCTCCTTACATTTACGGCATTTAGCAGACGCTCTTATCCAGAGCGACTTCCATGTCCTAATTACACGGACAGCCCCCCTGGAGCAACTTTCAGCATCTTTAACTCTGACACCCCCAGCTCTGTCTCCTGTCTTTTAGTCAATACCACCATCTCTAAACCATACAACATAGCTGGTCTCACTACTGTCCTGTAAACCTTCCCTTTTACTCTAGCTGGTACCGTCAAAATCACTCCACCCACTCTTCTCCACCAATTCCAACCTGCCTGCACTCTCTTCCACACTCACCGTTACTCTGAACTGTTGATTCCAAATATTTAAAGTCCTCCACTTTTGTCACCTCTATTCCCTGCACCTTAACCACTCCACTTTCCTCCCTTTCATTCACACTTATGTATTCTGTTTTTGACCTACTCACTTTCATTCCTCTCCTCTCTAGAGCATATCTCCATCTCTCCTCAAGCTGCTCCCGCCTCTCACTGCAGATCACAATATCATCAGCAAACATCATCGTCCACGGACACTCCTGTCTAACCTTGTCCATCGACCTGTTCATTACTATTGCAAACAAGAATGGGCTCATCGTTGATCCTTAATGTAATCCAACCTCTACCTTAAAAGCATCCGTCACTCCCACTGCAGATGTCACCACTATCACACTGCCATCATACATATCCTGAACTACTCTCACATACTTCTCTGCCACTCCTGACTTCCTCATACAAAACCTCCTCTCTAGGCACCCTGTCATATGCTTTCTCCAAGTCCACAAAGGCAAAATGCAACTCCTCCTCTGTACCTCTCCATCATCATCCTTAGAGCAAACATTGCATCTGTAGTGCTCTTTCTCAGCATAATACCATACTGCTGTTCACTAATCCTCACCTCTTTTCTTAACCTAGCTTCCACTTCTCTTTCCCATAACTTCATAATGTGGCTGATCAACTATATCCCTCTATAGTTACTACAGCAGTACACTTTGTACACTTTGTCCACACTCCTCAGGCATCCTCTCACTTTCTAAGGTTGTGTGAAACAATCTGGTCAGAAACCCACCTGCCATCTCTCCCAAACACCTTAATTCTTCCCCTGGTATGTCATCCAGTCCAACAGCCTTTCCATTCTTCACCCTCTTCATTGCTGCCCTTGCTTCCATCTTGCTCATTTGCTGCACTTCCTGGCTCACTATCCTCACATCCTTCAATATTCTCTCTCTCTCTCTCTCTCTCTCTCTCTCTCTCATTTTCTTCATTGATTAGCCCCTCAAAGTACTCCTTCCATCTGCTCAACACGCTCTGTTCACCTGTAAGTAAGTTCCCATTTCTATCCTTTACTGCCCTGACCTGCTGCACATCCTTCCCAGCTCTGTCTCTTTCTGTCTAGCCAATCGGTATAGGTCCTTTTCTCCTTCCTTACTGTCCAGCCACTCATACAATAGTATTAAGGATACATGAATATTAAAGTAACCAACAGTTATTACTTTATTTTTTATAAATAAATAATATCTTTTTTGTATATTTTTTACTGCCAGGCTTGCTAGAAAATCGCTGAACTCCTTTAGAAACTGTGAGTAGGGTCCTGGTGGCCTATAAACGGCAATTAGTGAAAAGGCTGTCTTTTTTGGATTTGGGTTAGTTATATCCTTGTGTGTAGACTATGTGGCTTGCAGCATTAAACAGAATGAGAAGTGGTGAGTAGTGAGTGAGTGTTGATTTTCATCACAGTTGGGAGTTTGGCAAATAGCATCTGAATAAAAGCTGCCTCTTACTCTCTGAATTTACAGACCCTTGAAAAGAACCGAACATATTGTCAAGGCCAAGACATTAACACAACGCAGACCACTTCCCTTAGCAATAAAGTAACAAGCAAACACAGTGTAAAACGTACTCCAACATTCCCTATTTTCATATTTGTTTCCTTTTGTTCAGTTATCTTTATGAAAATATATTTAAATGCTTGGGTAGTAAGCGCTTGGGTTGGAATGAAAAGTGGTGTATAATATCCAGGGAGACATTTAACATAGATTTGCTACTTAATCTTTCCTCACAATCCCCTGTCCACTACAGCATCCCACCCCTTTTTTGGGACTCTATTGCTTGTGCAGTTGGGGAAAGTGGTTGCCTAGCAACAAGATAGAGAAAGTGGCTGATTAAAATGGTGTGGAGGGAGTGCAGCTGCCAGGCAGAGTCATCCAAAGAGAGAGACAGAGGGTAAAGGAGAGTAGAAGAAAAGGGAGAGAGAAAAAGAGTGTGAGAGAGAGATGGAGAGAGAGAGAGAGAGATCACCTTCAAAAAAAGCTTAATCTTAGCCCCACCATCCATGACATCAACTCTCTTCAACCAATCACCTAGACTGCTTTCCACACTCATATAACATGTGTCACATCCTGTTATTCCTGCTCAGGAAAAAATATTCTGTGCCTGCTCACATGTTGCCAAATGAAACATTCAAATATACTGTCCCCTCCAAAATGATCCCAAGAATTATCACCAATGCTTTTTTTTTTTTTTTGCTATGCACAGACATTTGGATTAGAGATGAAAAGAAGAATATGAGAGATCAGATTTTCTGCATTAATTTTCTGGTATTTACATATTTTTTAGATATTCGATTTTACATGTAGATATAATGACATGGAACATTGCACCTTTTGTATGACCACCCAGTTTTTCAACTTAGCAAATGTACTGGAACATGAGAGAACAGGCGTTTGCTGTTACAAAGGTCTGTCCTATTAAGTGAAAACGACACGTTTCATTGTGAGTACACAGCACAACACACGACAAAATGCAGCCTCTGCATTAAACCCATACACACACATGCAGCAGGAGGCAGCTACTGAAAGCACCTGGGGAGCAGTGATGGGGACAGTACCTTGCTCAAGAGTACCTCAGGGCAAACTTCTGGTCTGGGATTCGAACCCATAACCTTCCAAGCCTTAGGCCAACCCCCCTAACCACTAGGCCATCACCGCACCACAGATTGTTTAAATCTTGAATAACTTTTGAAAGCTATTCTCAGTTTGAATCTTTGGATTTATACTGAAGACTGCATTTGTTCACTCACTCACTAACAAATTTTCTATGTTGCTTGTCCTTGTTAGGTTGTGCTGGAGCCTATCCCAATGCTCACAGGGTGAAAAGCTGGGAAACACCCTGTAGAGGTTGCCAATAAATCACAGGGCAGATACACAGACAAACACATTCACACATATTCACACCTAGAGGGCAACTTAGCATCTCCAAGAGAGTTTGTCTATGGGGAAAAAAAATCCCATTTTGAAGTTGAGAAAAGAGAGAACATCTTTAGAGGCATTTCACAAACATTGGACATTATTATTACAACTATTTGCAGCACCCTGAAAAAGAAGAATCCTGCTAATGTTCTGAGCAACAGGCATTGTGAGAAAATCACAATGGCAGAAAAGGAGGAATCACTATCCACTGGTGAAAGAAATTATTGAGAGCAGAAATAAAAGGACATACCACCAAATGCAAAGCACTGAGGGGTGTACTCACTAACCCGTGATGTCATCATGGAGTGGAAGAGGATTCCAGTGGCAACCTGTGAAACTCTAGTAAACTCCATGCCCAAGAGAGTAAAGGCAGTGCTGGAAAATAATGGTGAACACACAAAATATTGACACTTTGGGCACAATGTGGACATTTTTCACCAGGGGTGTACTCAATTTTGTTGCCAGTGGTTTAGACATTAATTGCTGTGTGTTGAGTTATTTTGAGAGGACAGCAAATTTACATTATTATACAAGCTGTACACTGACTACTTACATTGTATAAAAGTGTCATATCTTCCGTGTTGCCCCATGAAAAGATATAATAAAATATGAGGGGTGTACTCACTTTTGTGAGATACTATATGTTAACACAATCAACCACCCAACTGTGCACTCACAAATGTAAATAGGTTATGCACAATTTCAAGGGCAGATGGTGGGCAGTCATAAAAAAAAAATAGGAAACCCAATGAAAGCCTGTGTATTTTTGTAACAATCAACAAGAAAGAGAAAAAGTTTTACATAATGATGAGACAAAGTTTCATTGTTATCAAAGTAACAGAAAGTGTGGAGAAAGGAAGGATGTGTTAATGGTCCAAAGCATATAAGCTTATCAGTGAAGCACAGTGGAGGTAGTGTCATGGCTTGGGCTTGCATGGCTGCTTCTTGAACAGGCTGAATAATCTTTATTAAAAGATCTAATTCATGAAATCTACAGAAACATTTTGTCCCACTGCAGACCTCACCACTGTTACATTGCCCTCATGTAAAGTCATGTGGAAAAAAATCAAGACACCCAATGAAAGCCTTTGTGTTTTTGTAACATTCTTGGACATATAGATATTTAATCTCAATTGTAACAATACTGAGAGATTCAAGTAATATAACAAAAAAGACTTCAGAAAAGACTTTTCAAAATCTTCTACAAAATGTAATTCTACAAAAATGCCATTCCTGGTGAGGAATAAACTAGGACACCCCCACTTTTATTCCCCAATTTAAATGCCTCAAATCCCACTCAGGTGTAGGACATCAGGTACACATGATTAGAACATCGTTGCTCAGGATTTTGAAGGTTTGCCCTATTTAAACCTCAGACATTTAGTTTGATGTGCGCCTGACTGTTGTGGTGAGAGTGAACACCATGGTGAGATCAAAAGAGCTGTCTGAGGCCTTCAGAAAGAAGATTGCAGCAGCTTATTAGTCTTGTAAGGAATTTAAAAAGATCTCAAAAGAATTTGCAATCAGCCATTGCACTGTCCGGAAAAAGTGGAGGACTTCCAAAACAACTTCCAACATACCCAGGTCTGGCAGTCCAAGCAAAGTTCACCCCGAGAGCAAACCACAAGATGCTAAAAGCCAAAATAGCCTTTGCTTCCCTAAAATGTCATTATAGGACCTACAACAAGTTCTTGCTACTGTTGATGTGAAAGAACATGCCTCTACAATCAGAAAGAAACTGCACAGTGTGATCCAAGATGGCAGCGCGGTAACACGCAGCGGCCACTCCAGGGTCCAAACTTTGGTGTCAAAGTATGTGAAAAGTCTTTTATCCGACTACTTTTCTTCAGAAGACTTGCACATGAGCATCACAACTGTGGATGCTCTTACATATAACCGCCAAACACTGCTGGAGCTCAGGAATCAGCCAGGATACAAGTCTTCCAGTGACACTCAGAGATCGCCTGTTGTATCTGGCCGACTGAGAGGACATCGAAAGGGGTGCGAGAGGAAACAAACACGGCAAGCATGCTGGGGTCCGGGCTCAGCTAAAGGCTAACGCTAGCTGACCAGCTATCCCGTCCCATCTTCCACCACCCATCCTCACCATCTTCTACAGAGGAACCATCGAGAGCATCCTGAGCAGCTCCATTACTGCATGGTATGGGAACTGCAATGTCTCAGACTGCAAGTACCTACAACGGATAGTGAGAACAGCTGAGAAGATCATCGGTGTGTCTCTCTGCCTTCTGTACAGGACATCTTCACCACTCGCTGCATCCGCAAAGCAACCAGCATCACCCGTCCCACATTCTCTTCTCCCTCCTGCCATCCTGAAGACCAAAGATGAGGTTTATGGATGTGGTAAAAGAGAACATGCAGGTGGTTGGTTTGAAGCAGTGATAGAATATTGTAAAAATTATCATACTTATGCTCTATGTAAACAAGTATAATCAAGTGTTTCACTGTCTGACTAGGTGATATTGAAATATGTTCTAAATTCTTATCTCTCAAGTGTCCTGACCTTTTGTTACTGTAGAAAAGAAGATGATGTTCTTGCTTTTCCGTTTTACTAAGAAATCAACCACAGGATTTTTGCATGTCTCCCTCTATGTCTGTCGCTATGTCTGTCGCTATGAATAGAGATGTGAAACTACAAAAGGTCAAAAAGTCATGTGTGATTGCATCTCAATAAAAAGGCAAGAGGGAGTGTCAACTTTGGAGTCAGTCTCAGACTGGTGCTGGGTTGACTTCCCTGGTGCAAGTAAAACTGTACATGGTGACTTGGTGTCCTTACTCTGTCTACAGCAATAATGAGAGCATTTGACTCTATCAAGCAGGAAGATGCCCTAATAGCTAGTTCTACCCCCTTTGGCTGAATTAACCGCAGTGAGACATTTCTTGTAGCATCTACCAGTCTATGACATCAGTCTGAGGAAAGTTTGCCCCACTCCTCAATGCAGAATTCTTTAAGCTGTGAGATGTTTGAGTTTCTTGCATGTACAGCCCATTTCAAGTCACCCCACATCCTCTCAATGGGATTAAGATCTGGGCCACATACACAGTACATAGTGAAACGAAATAACATTCCTCCAGGACCCTGGTGCTACAAACAAGACAACATAAGACACAACAGAAGACACAAGACAAGGCAACAAGTGCAGACAACAGACAGCACAACAAACAGTACTTTCATCCGTAAGAGGGTCGCAGTGTATGAAACAAAGCAGCCCAGGTTGTTGGGCAGTGTAACAAGTGCAGCGGAGCAACAAGGTGTAACAGAGCAGCGTTATGGGTAAAGTGCAGAGTGCAAGGAAAAAAAATAAATAAATGGGGTGGTCTAGTGGTAGGGTACTTGCCTATGGACCAATGGCTCAAGAGGTCCAAGGTTCGAGTCCCACCTCAAGCACTACCATCACTGGGTCCCTGAGAAAGAACCCTTAACCCTGAGTTGCTCCAGGGGGATTGTCGCTGTAATCAGGACATGCAAGTCCCTCTGGAAAAGAGCGTCTGTTAAATGCCATAGATGTAAATGTAAATAGATAATAGATAGATATAGATTAATAAAAGTGTGAAGACATTAGCAGTTTAAAAGTCTGATGGCCAGGGGGAAGAAGCTATTTCCCATCATGGAAGTGGAGGCCCGTATGCTGCGGAACCTTTTCCCAGATGGCAGGAGGGAGAAGACAGTGTGGGATGGGTGAGTGGGATCATCCACAATTACTGGTTGTTTTGCGGATGCAGCGAGTGGTAAAGATGTCCTGTACAGAAGGCAGAGAGACACCGATCTTCTCAGCTGTTTTCACTACCTGGACTTGCGGTCTGAGACGTTGCAGTTCCCGTACCAGGCAGTGATGCAGCTGCTCAGGATGCTCTCGATGGTTCCTCTGTAGAAGATGGGAGATGTGCTTTCCTCAGTCTGCGTAGGAAGTAGAGACGCTGTTGGGCTTTCTTCGTGATCGAGTTGGTGTTGAGGGTCCACGTGAGGTTGTCTGTTAAGTGAACACCAAGAAACTTGGTGCTCTGGATCATCTCCACAGGTGAGGTGTTGATATTCAGTGGAGAATGGTCCCAACGTGGTCTCCTGAACTCAACAACCATCTCTTTAGTTTTGTTGACGTTCAGAGACAGGTTGTTGGTTCTGCACCAGTCCGTCAGCTGTTTTACAGTCCTGATCAAAAGTTTAAGACAACTTGACAAATGGCAAATAAAATCATATGTTGCATGGTTGGATCGTAACAAGGTTCCAAGTAGAGCTTCAACATACTACAAGAAGAAATGGGAGCGAGACAAAACATTTCTTTGAGCATGCAATTTATTGAAAACAACACTTAAACTGAAACGGGTAGTCTGGTAGTCACACTGCCATGACGTTCTGATGGCAAAGGCAAAAAAAAAAACAAAAAAAACAAAAAAAAAACTTTGCCTTTTGGACGTGGTCGGGTTGTTGAACTGCATAAGCAACTCTCGCAGCGCACCATCGCTGCTGAGGTGGGACACAGTAAGACAGTCATTTGGAATTTCTTAAATGATCCTGAGGATAATGGAACAAAAAAGTCAAGTGGAAGACCCAAAACTATTTCACCAGCACTGAGCAGGAGGATCCAATTGGCTGTCCGTCAAAACACTGTCCTCGACCCAAATCACAATCCTCGACCCAAATTAAGGCCGTTACTCGTGCCGACTGCAGCCCCATAACCATCAGACAGCATCTGAGACTGAAGGGCTTCAAAAACAAAAAATGTCTTCAAAGGCCTCGTCTCCTTGAACATCACAGAACTGACCGTTTGGACTTTGCAAGAGAGCACCAAACATGGGACATTAAAAGGTGATTCTCTGATGAGAAAAAAATTTAACCTTGATGGTCCTGATGGTTTCCAAAGTTACTGGCATGATAAGCAGACCTGAGATGTTTTATACGCGCCACAGTAGAGGGGGCGCCATAATGGTCTGGGATGCTTTTTCCTTCAGTGGAACAATGGAGCTTCAGGAGGTGCAGGGGCGTCAAACAGCCACTGGCTATGTCCAGATGCTGCAGAAAGCATCCCTCATGTAGGGGTGGCGATGGTCCAGTGGTAGGGAACTAGCCTATGGCCCTATGGCTCAAGAGGTCCCAGGCTCGAATCCCACCTCTGACACTACCACCACTGGGTCCCTGAGCAAGACCCAAAGACCCATATCCCAGAGTTGCTCCAGGGGGAATTATCCTGTAATTAGGACATGGAAGTCCTAATTACATTAACTCATTACAGAGTTCGGTACGGGTTTTTTTGGAGGTGTGGTCCTAAACTTTTGATCAGCTGTAAAACAGCCTGTTTCAATTTAAGCATTGTTTTCAATAAATTGCATGCGCAAAGAAATGTTTTGTCTCACTCCCATTTTTTCTTGTAGCATGTTGAAGCTCAACTTGGAACCTTGTTACGATCCAACCATGCAACATATGATTTTTTGCCATTTGTCAAGTGGTCCTAAACTTTTGATCAGGACTATATCTCCTCTCTGTATGGTCAGACAGAGAACCTGGAGGGATGATCTTCCTCATTATTGTGTTGTTCACCGCATCAAACCGTCCGTAGAAGCGGTTCAGCGCATCTGGGAGGGAGGAGTAACCGTCACAGGCAGGTGGAGATGTCCTGTAGTTGGTGAGGGCCTGAATGCCCTGCCACATGCGCCGTGTGTCAGCGGTGTTTCTGAAGTGCCCATGGATTCTCTGTGCGTGAGCTCGCTTTGATGCTCTGGTGGCCCAAGACAGGTTCGCCTTTGCTGTTCTTAGGACGGCCTCTTCCCCCAACTTGAAGGCCTTGTCACGGGTTCTCAGGAGTCTGCGCACTTCCGCAGTCATCCATGGCTTCTGGTTGGGTCGTGTGATGATGAACTTGGAGATTCTTGGATAACATTCTCAATGCACTTGCTATTGTAGCCAGTCACTGAAGCTGTATACTCCTCCAAGTTGATGGAGTCACCATAGGTTGCACCCTCCCTAAACATGTATCAGTTGGTGTGTTCAAAGTAGTCCTGAAAAGCAGAGATAGCTCCTGTGGGCCAGGTCTTCACCTGCTTCAGGGTGGGCTTCACACACTTGACGATGGGTCTGTACGCTGGGATCAGCAGAACAGAGATGTGGTCTGAGTGTCTGAGGTGGGGGCGGGGCTCCACTCTGTACACACCGGCCATGTTTGTGTTAACATAGTCCCGCATGTTTCCTCCTCTCCTTGCAAAATCCACATATTGATGAAATTTAGGGAGAGCTGACTTGAGATATGCATGATTGAAATCTCCAGCGACGATGAACAGTCCATCCAGGTGGGAGTTTTGGAGCTTGCTGATCGCTCCATACAGTTCAGCCAGCGAGCTGTTAGTATTAGCGCTGTTGGCACTAGTGCTGGGTGGAATGTAGCTTGCCGTAATAAAAATTGTAAGGAACTCCCTGGGCAGATGAAATGGTCTGCACCTGACCGTCAGGACCTCCAGCAGTGTTGAACAGTGAGTCTAGACCAGCACAGCGCTCGTACACCATTGTATGTTTATGTAAACACACAGGCCCCCTCCGCGAGTCTTGCCGGACAGAGAGGTGTTTCTGTCAGAGCAAAACGCAAAGAATCTCTGTAAAAACAAAAACACAGCAGTCTCTGTACTCACGCTGGGTGGTCAGCTGAAGTTGTATGCAGTCCAATTTATTATCCAGGGAGCGGACATTGGTGAGGAGGACGGATGGGATAGCTGGTCAGCTAGCGTTAGCTGAGGCCGGACCCCAGCATGCTTGCCGCGTTTCTGTTTCCTCTCGCACCGCTTTCTATATCCTCTCAGAAGGCCAGGTACAACAGGCGATCTCTGGGACTGAAGGCCTGGTCTTCGCAGCACACCAAGCTTCCTTAGCATTGTTCGGAGAGTTGCTGGAAGACTGTATCCTGGCTGATTCCTGAGCTCCAGCAGTGTTTGGTAGTTATATGTTAGAACATCCACAGTTGTGATGCTCATGTGCAAGTCTTCTGATGAAAATTAGTCGGAAGTTAAAAAGTTAAAGACTTTTTACAGATTTTAGTACCAAAGTTTGGACCCCGGAGCAGCCGCTGCATATTACCGCGCCGCCATCTTAGATCCTCCCAATGAGGTAACCCATCCTCTACTATAAATGCCTCGGTCACTTCTAATGCAGATCTCAGCACTATCACACTACCCTCATAAATATCCTGCTCTACTCTGACATATTTCTCTGCCACTCCAGACTTCCTCATACAAAAACAATACAATACAAACACCTCTTTAGGCACTCTGTCATATGCATCTGTCATGCTCCTTCTTGGTTTGAAACCACACTGCTGTTCGCTTTTTTTTTTTTTTTTTTTTTAAATCCTCACCTCTTTTCTTGACCTAGCTTCCACTACTCTTTCCCAGAACTTCATGCTGTGGCTGATCAGCTATATCCCTCTAAACTACAGAGGGTTACTACAGCTCTGTGCATCACCTTGAAAAACAATAACAGTACACTTCATCTCCATTCCTCAAACATCCTTTCACTTTCCAGAACTGTGATGAAAAATGGGCCAGATGCTCAACTGCAATTCCTCCTAAACATCTCCATGCTTCCACGGGTATATCTGGACCAACAGATCGACTCGGTCCTCAATTTCCTCCTCTTCTTGACCTCCAAGGTCATCCTACAGACCACCATCCTATGTGTTTGGGCTAGCTTTGACCTTGTGTCACTACTTTGCAGTCTCCAATCTCATTAAGACTGAACCCCCCTGCAAAGGATATAATCCACCTGTGAGCATCTTCCATCACTCTTATACTTCACTCTGTGCTCCTCCATCTTTATAAGATTGGTATTTACTACAGCCATTTCCATCCGTTTCTCAAAGTCTACAACCATTTGTTCTTCTGCATTCCTTTCCTTGACACCATACCTACCCATCACATTCATGTCCATTAAAGTCTGCACCAATCACCACTCTCGCATATGCTCTATCACTTCATATAACTCACTCCAGAAATCTTCTATGTTAGTACCTTTCTATCTGTCTCCATTACCACTTCTGTAGTAGTTACAAGCAATCTCGTAACTCTTCACAATCCCCCAGTGCCTGACTTCCACCATTTCCACCAAATCTGCTCTCAAATCTGCCCTCACTTTCCTCCTCTTCTTGACCATTGTCCTATGCTGCTCAGCTACGCTATCTCCTATCACTACTTTGCAGTCTCCAATCTCCATCAGGGGATTGCAAACAATATAATCCACCTAACAGAAATACAAGTAAATCAACAACACTCCCACTCTGCCATAAACATAATATTGTATTGAGTTTTTTCCTGCCATTAATTGGGTTTCAATTAAGAACTTTTCTTACTGGTTACTGTTCTTTCACATAAAAAAAAAAAAAAAAACATTGCATTTCAAATGAGACATTCAGTACTGAGCTACAAGACGGTTAATGTTTATGAAAGTTGTGACCAGACTAAGTTGGTCTGAAGAGCAGATAACACACACAGGATAAACTAAGATGAATTTTTTCAACACTTTTTAAAAATCTTGCTTTTACTTACACACCATTGAGGAATTCATGTGTGATTAGGCTGGATGTAGACATACAGTGCTTAATTAATAATAGACAATAATATAATGATTATAAATTGTAAGATTTATTTTTTTTTTTACAGCAATCTATTTGTTTCCAGTTTGGACCTACGTTAAAGTTGATTGTGGTTTAGCTCAAATATGCTCTTATGCAAACACGCGTGTAGCATTGGGCAGCCTTTTTTGTGCTATTAAGGGAGCAGTGATGGGGTAACCTCAGGGGAGACGTAGTGGCCTGGGGCATGAACACATGACCTTTCAATTATGAGTCCTAGTACCTAACCACTAGGCAACCACCACCTCAAATGAGGAGCATAAATAGGATGCCCAACTTGGGACTCAAACCCACTGAGTCACACAAAACTTTTTTTCTTTCACAGCCCACACACCTCTCATCTGTAATGAAGGAAAGGAATCCCACAAAAAGACTTCCTTTTCCATTAGGAAAACTAATTGAATATTAAAAAAAGAGAAAAACATCATTTATGCACAACATCTGTCTTTCTCTCTGGACACTTAATAAATTATATAATAATTTATAAAAATATTATAAATTATTCTGGACAATTACACAGACTCTGACATCTGCAGCTCAGTCTTGGAGTTATTCAAGAACCAGAGAGGAAAAAGAATAGGTAGAAACAGAAACAAAAACTATTATTTCTTCAAATGTAAACATGCCTCATTAAGGCCAAAATACAAGCAAGTGTTTTCATATTCATAAAAAATTTCAGTCAACAGTCAGGAATTGTCTGTGTTATTTAAGAGGAACATTAAATGTAATTTTATTTGTGATTTCTTCTTGGTTCAGTTATGGGTCAATTACAATCAATTTGTATAATCCTTTGTGTCAATCAGCAATACAGGAATTGGCCGCTACATTTGTTTGTAGCTTTGATAACATACATACACATGTCAGTGGTAGAGGTGACAGTGAGTTATTTTAAGGTAAAAAGTACTAGGGTAAAACAGATAATTTTTTCTTTACAGCCTCCTGAACCTCCTGAGCACTCTAACTGTTCAACTATCTCCCCAGACAGTGCTCAAGTTAAACAGCTCCTCAAATCTTAACTGCTTTGGCTTTCAACATGCTCACCAAAATGAGGAAAGTGGTACCACAAAGAAAGGGAGATTGACACTTGAGAACAGGAATACTCTCATTGCAGAGTCACACTATGCCACATTCATCATTCCCCTCTGTGCTTCTCTGCAGGGAGCTCCAGGGACCAGTCCCAATTAGCTTGTGTTTCATTACCAGCTGTCTGGCATTTAAGCTAACAGAAGCAATGCCTTGTCAACCATAGCAGCAGTTTTTTGTGTGCTCCAAGGGACAAAATATCAAGGAAAAAAGGGTGAAAATAAGAGGATATTAACAAATGCAGACACTGACATACACAGACAGACATCCAAAAAAATATAAAGAGAGGATGCTGTTAACATCAAACATTACAATGACATCGAGAGACGGAAAGCACTGCCTCTGTCTGTCTCACTCTCAGGAGGGAGAATAATTCTCAGAGTGGTGAAAGACAGGATAAATTGCAGTCACTGCACCAATCACTGGCCTGTCAGCCAAACTCAACCTATCTGCCTGTATAAGCACACGTACAGTGTATAATAAAATATAAACACAGAACCATACAGTATCTCACAAAAGTGAGTACACCCCTCACATTTTTGTAAATATTATGTGTTTATTTTTATATTGTTATGAATTATGTCACAAATAACCATGAGTGTACACTACAGGTTAAATGTTGGAGTGCAAGTCTTCAAAATATGTAAAGCAAATACTGCATAATAAGCATCTAGCTCACTCACAAAGTGAATGTACTATGTAAAGGGTGTCACTATATAATAAAAACAGTTCAGAGAGAACTTGCCATCCATTCTACCCAAACTAGACAAAGAGTGGGTAGAAGAATGAAAGAAAAAAAAAAGAAAAAAAGGTGATGGTACCTCACACATATAGTGGTGTTTGAAAGAACACTTTAGAGTTTTGTTCACACTTACTTTAATGCTCCCCCTGGATGATCTACAGACTGTTAAAGGGGACATATTACAAGAGGTTGGCAAGTTAGTCGTGCTCGCCTGCAACTGTTTGTAAAGCTTCCCTATATCCAACTCCACATCAAAACACTCCTTATCAAGTAATAGTGTTTGATACATTTACCCTCACCTTGTGGAGTAAAAGAATAAAGTCTAACAGTTTCTCAATAGTGAAGTGAAAGTGACTATTCTTGTCATTGCAAAGTCACAGCACAGCACACAGTGAACCACGAAACCAACAAAACTGGACCTCTGCTTTTAATCCATGCACACAATAGCTGCAGCAGGGGGGCAGCTATGAAAGCGCTCTGGAAGCAGTTACGGAAACGGTACCTCAGGGAAACCTACTGGTAAGGAGTTTGAACGCACAATCTTCCAATCCTGTGGCCAAATCCCTAACCACTAGGCCACCGCTGCCGCAGTAGTTGAAGATGGAATTGCCAGGAAAGGAAGACCAAAGAAGAGGTTTATGGATGTGGGAAGAGAGAACATACAGGTGGTTGGTTAGAAGCAGGAAGATGCCCTAATAGCTATTGCTACCCCCTTTGGCTGGATTAACTGCAGTGAGACGCTTCTTGTAGCATCTACCAGTCTATGACATCAGTCTGAGGAAAGTTTTGGGTAGCATCTACCTCAAGAGTACCTCAGGGCAACCTTCTGGTAAGGGGTTTGAACCCACAATCTTCCGATCCTGTGGCCAACTCCCTAACTACTAGACCACCGCTGCCCCAGTGCTGGCTTCAACTGTAATGGGGGATTCTTGGTCATTTCTCTGTGGAGTTTGCATGTTCTTCCTGACTCTACTTTGGTTTCCTTTTGGTATATAATCAGTTTCTTAATTTTGGATAAATACTTAGTCCTAAAAAAGTTGATTTTGTGCGATTCTTTCCACATATTTTTCAAAATGTCTCCCATGGAGTATTAAACACATGGACACCCATATTTGAAAACTTAATTGTATGCATGACTTGAAATTAAAGGAAACAATATATTAACATTTGTTATTTAAGTTATTTGAGTACCTCAAGATCCTCACCTCTCAGAAAAAAAGTGCTGTGCCAACTCAATCTTTTTTTTTTAAATACTATTTTTACAACAATCAATATGTAGGTTTGTTTCGACAAAACCAATATTTAAACCCATATTTACAACAAAACTGTTTAGATTTCTGTCAGTGTTTGGAGCCACAATGTAGGCATGAGTAGTAACTTTATAGAAGTAAAAGAAAACCTGAATCACTGGACAACAAGAACAATAGCAATGACAACATAACCATAACAATAATAACCACAAAATAATGACATCAGCAAACCGAACCAGCCAAGACCATGACAAATACAGGGGTATAATTAACAAGACCAAACACACAACACCAAAGGCAAAAGAAGCGGCATGAATGTGAATCATGCGTAAAGGGGCAGAACGAGGGCAGCGCCAAGAAACCCAAAAATAGCACATCACAATATGTAAACAAAAACTAGGAAAACTTACAGACCACAGGACTCAGAAGGGGATCAACAACAGTTGTCATCTGTTATACTGTTTATTTAAAATATAGTTATGGGTGTAACTGAGTTCATTGTGAATATACACTGCTCAAAAAAATTAAAGAAACACTTTTAATCAGAGTATAGTATCAAGTCAGTTAAACTTCTGGGATATAGATCTGTTCAGTTAAGTAGCAGAGGGGGTTGTTAATCAGTGTCAGCTCTTTGGTGTTAATGAAATTAACAACAGGTGCACTAAAGGGGTAACAATGAGATGACTCCTAAAACAGGAATGGTTTTGCAGGTGGAGGCCACAGACATTTCTTTCCTCCTCATCTTTTTTTGACTGCTTTAAAGTATTTTCGCATTTGACTAGGGTCAGTGTCACTACTGGTAGCATGAGGTGATATGTGCCACTGCCAGAAGGTTTGCTGTGTCTCCCAGCACAGTCTCGAGAGCATGCAGGAGATTCCAGGAGACAGGCAGTTACTCTAGGAGAGCTGGACAGGGCCACCAGAGGTCATTAACTTGCTCCTTTGTGCAAGGAGGAACAGGATGAGTAGTGCTAGAATCCTACAAAGTCACCTCCAGCAGGCCACTGGACAGCACAGATCTGTACAGGATAAACAATGGCACCTTGACTGCCATTAGGCATCGGGATGAAACCCTTAGACCCACTGTTAAACTCTTCGCAGCTGGTCATGGGTTCCTCCTGGTGCTTGGTAATGCCCGACCTCATGTGGCAAGAGTATGCAGGCAGTTCCTGGAGGATGAAGAAATTGATACCATTGAATGGCCTCCATGCTCGCCTGACCTAAATCAAATAGAACATCTCTGGGACATTATGTTTAGGTCCATCTGACACCACCAGGTTGCACCTCAGATTGTCCAGGAGCTCAGTTATACCCTGGTGAGGATCTGGGAGGAGATACCCCATCATCTCATAAGGAGCATGCCCCACGTTGTCAAGCATGCATACACGTACATACAAACTACTAAGTACCATTCTGAGTTGCTGCAATTACATTTCAGCAAATTGGACTAGCCTACCGCATCAGTTTTTCAGTTTATATTTCTTGGTGACTTTGAATCAAGCCCTCTGTAGGTTGATCATTTTTCATCAAATGATGTGGCATGCTTTTGTTCCTAACACATTACCCATTTCATATCAGTATGAATATCACGCATGATTGTTTTCCCCCCAGTTGAGATCTGATGTGTTTTCCAAGTGTTCCTTTAATTTTTTGAGCAGTGTAAATTTAAATGTAAATGTAAGCAAATGGTTTTCATCATTTTCATTGCACAGACCAGCCTATATAAATAAAACAGATTGGCAAACTACGAGCCACATTTTTAAACAATGCACACTAGCAAAGTATGAAATAAAAGCAATAAACAAAAAATTTTTTAAAAAGAAACCAATTTACTCTAACCACAGATCTTCTGTGGATGTAGGCTTCCTCACATCCTTCTGTCTCTTCATGTAATCCCAGACACACTCAATGATGTTGAGATCAGGGCTCTGTGGGGGTCATAAGAATTGATGCGGGTTTGAAGGCAAAAGGTAGTAACACCAAATATTGATTTGATTTAGATTTTTCTTTTGTTCGCTCACTTTGCATTTTGCAGGAAACATCTCTTGAGGAAGAGGAAAATTAAACTAATAGAGCATTATGAAATTCTTAAAGGTTAAAAGATTACAAGGCAGTATGAAAGCAGAGGCAGCAGTATTTTTCAAAAATAATATATGACAATAGTAACAAGCCAATGCACCTTTTTTCAACCACTGATCGGCTTTTAAATCAAGCTCTTGCTAATGACTGAATATTAGAAGCATCTACAACAAAATGTGCAGCCTAAGATCACTAATAAACAAACAGAATAAACCTAAGTGCAGTCATTTATTAAAACAATGACTAAAATGCGCGATATTAAGATAATGGAAACAGACTTGTACAAGGTTATACACAAGATTAATTATTCAACCTGTATGCTAGATCCTATTCATACTATATTCAACTGTAGACCAATCTCAGTCCTGCTATTCTTAATTAAAAGGCCCCAGGCCCCTACAGTGATTTAGAATTAGAATAAAAAACATTTCTATTTAAAAGAGCTTTCTGTAAAATGCATAACTACATGATATATGTTCACCTGGAGAAGTTAACAAATGTCTTAGGGATAACCCTAATTCAATTAACATTGAATGTATCTATATATTTGATATGGTATTATATATATATATTTTTTTTTTTTTTTTGGTCTGGACTTTGAATAGGGCCATTCCAACACATTTAAACTCAATGTGTTGCTTTAGCAGTATGCTTCAGGTCATTGTCCTGCTGGAAAGTGAACCTCCATACCAATCTCAATCCATCTTTCCCTCAACTCTGACCATTTTCCCAGTCTCTACTGCTGAAAAACATTTCCACAGCATGATGTTGCCATCACCATGTTTCACTTCTTGGGGTGATGGGATGTGTTGGGTTTGTGCCAGACATAGCATTTTCCTTGGTGACCAAAAAGTACATTTTTGTCTCATCTGACCAGAGCGGGGAGTCGCCATCATGCCTTTTGGCAAACTCTAAATGTGCCTTCTTATTTTTAACATTAAATAATGGCCACATAAAGCCCAGCTCTATGGAGCGTACGGCTTATTGTGGTCCTATGGACAGGTACTCCAGTTTCTGCTGTGGAACTCTGCAACACCCAGTCTGTGAGTTTTGGTGGGTGGCCCTCTTTTGGCAGGTTTGTTGTGGTACCATGTTCTTTCCATTTGAAGATGATGGATTTGATGGTGCTCCAGGGGATAATCAAAGATTTGGATATTTTTTTATAACCCAATCCTCACTTGTACTTCTCAACAACTTTGTCCCTGAACTGTTTGGAGAGCTGCTTGGTCTTCATGGTGTGATGCCTTTTGCTTAGTGGTGTTGCAGTCTCTGGGGCCTTTCAGAAAAGGTGTGTTTATACTGACAGATCATGTGACACTTAGACTGCACACAGGTGGACTTCATTTTACCAATTTTGTGACTTTTGAAGGTAATTGGCTGCACCAGGACTTTTTAGGGGCTTCATGGCATACGCACATGCCAATTTTCAGTATAACTTATTTATTTTTCTCATTTCACTTCACCAACTTAAATTTTGTGCAGATCCATCACATAAAATAAGATTAAGAAACATTTAAATTACAGGTTGGAATGTAACAAAATAGGTAAAAAGCGAAGGGGGGGAATACTTTTGCAAGGCACTGTGTATGTATGTATATATTATTTTATATATATATATATATATATATATAATTGTTACTACACAATTAAAAAAAAAAGTGTGTGTGTGATTATATATATGTGTATACGTATATACTTTTTTATTGTGTAGTAACAGTTGTCATAGTTCATTTACTTTTACGGCATTTAGCAGACGCTCTTATCCAGAGCGACTTACAGGTCCTAATTACAGGGACAGTCCCCCTGGAGCAGCTCAGGGTTAAGGGTCTTGCTCAGGGACCCAATGGTGGTAGTGCTAGAGGTGGGATTCGAACCGGGAACCTCTGAATCCATAGGTCCGTAGGCAAGTACCTTACCACTAGACCACCACCACCCCTTTAGTTGTATAACTTTAAGCAAATTTGGACTGAGATGGTATGGAATGGTATGCTCAGGGTGCTAAAAAATAAAAAATTTGGAGTGGACAAAGCTATTAAGCTAGCTATAAGCTAGATAAGCTAGCTATTCCTTTTTGTCATTCTTCATTTCTGCTAATAATTAGTGGAAAAAGGGCAAGAGCCAACAAAAAACATTATTTGAACCAAATAAGGAAAGGAATGCAATAAACCTCAAAACAAACTGCAAATTATATTTTACACTTCACAAGCAAAATATAGAAGCAAAATATAGAAGCATTTTTTAAAATTAAAAGTCATCACACAGCAAAATGTCATACTTTTGAATCACACATGCTCTTCAAAACAAACAACAAAAAAAAACAATGGAAATATTTTCTTGTAAGATTGCTATAAGAAATAAGATTGCGCTTTCCTGCATTAATTCTGATTCACATTCTGGCTTGTGTTTTTTATTTTTCTGTAAGTTTGAATGATTTTACTAATTAAGCAAGTGACTGGCTGTACATTCACTAAACACATTTTTAAAGCATCTTTTGATGCTGCACTTCTATAGCTGCACTTCTATACTGCAACTTAGACAAAAAAAACAGAAAACCAGAGTAATAAGAACAACCATAATTAGATTTTTTTCTCTTCTGAAATAGACTTCTTAAAAAGAAGCAGCATATCCCTTAAGGCACAAATGCTATATTTCTGCAGACAATTTGTGCACAGAAAAAATGCACTCACATATGCAGCCAAACGAACACACACAGACACATAGCCCCCAATGAGGTGACCTCTAGAGGCAGCGGTGGCCTAGTGGTTAGGGCGTTAGCGGCATGATTGAAGGGTTCACTTTTTAACTCTAGCCCCCTACCAATCCTCAGCTCATCAGTATTTTAACACTCTAGCCTAAATACCAGCTTGTTCCTAAAAATCAAATTGCAGCCCAGTGCAAACAACCCCCTTACTCCCTGCCCTCCCCATTCCCCACTTCACATCCCCCAGTGTTACTGTGAGCATAGTGGATGAAAGTAAAAGGGCTGCTCTTTGGTTTTGGCAGGGTATCATTTATCTTATGACAAATTGGCTGCCCCGGAGTGTCTGTGTTTTTCTTCTCTCTCTCTCTCTCTCTCACCCTCTATATTTAAAAAGAAAGTTCCCACATCAAGTGAAAACAGTAAAAGGAAAAATGATATGGATGTTAAATAGCAAAGATGTACAGTGTGTGATATACTGCTGGTAGAGTGGGGGGTGGTACGGGTGTAAAGGAACTGTTGCATTTATTCTTAACACATGACACACATGGTGCTCAGTCATTGTTCATCCATTCTATAGTATATGGTTATATCAAACTGAACAATGAGACTAATATGGGCAATTTATTTTATGCCCGTGCATTTGGAAATCATGCAGTTTTTCTTAGACACTGATAAAGTGTGGGCCTACACAGAGATCTGCTAATATCAGGTAACTACATACACCAAACACCTATTTTCTAGATTTTGCATTTTAAAAAATCTTAGAATTAAAAGTTAGGTCCATAAATATTTGGACAGAGACAACTTTTTTCTAATTTTGGTTCTGTACATTACCACAATTTTAAATGAAACTCAGATGCAGTTGAAGTGCAGACTTTAAGCTTTAAATTCAGTTGGAACAAAATGATTGCATAAAAATGTGAAGAACTAGAGCATTTTTTTTTAACACGGTCCCTTAATTTCATGGCTCAAAAGTAATTGGACGAAATTAAATAACTGAAAAAATGTTCATTTCTAATACTTGGTTGAAAACCCTTTGCTGGCAATGATGTCCATGAGTTCAAGACTATAGGCCATCACTAGATGCTGGGTTTCCTCCTTTTTAATGCTCTGCCAGGCCTTTACTGCAGCGGCTTTCGGTTACTGTTTGTTTCTGGGCCTTTCTGTCCAAAATCTTCAGCAAGTGAAATGCATGATCATTTGGGTTCAGATCAAGTGACTGAATTGGCCATTCAAGAAAATTCCACTTTTTTGCTTTAATAAACTCCTGGGTTGCTTTGGCTGTATGTTTTGGGTCATTGTCCATCTGTATTATGAAAAGCAGCTCCAACAATTTGACTGCATTTAGCTGGATTTGAGCAGACAGCATGTCTTTGAACACCTCAGAATTCATTCGGCTGCTTCAATCCTGTGTCACATCATCGATAAACACTGGCAGCCATGCATGCCCAAGCCATCACAAGGTCTCCGCCATGTTTTACAGAGGACATGGTATGCTTTGGATCATGAGCTGTTCCATGCCTTCTCCATATTTTTTTCTTGCCATCATTCTGGTGGAGGTTGATCTTGGTTTCATCTGTGCAAAGAATGTTTTTCCAGAACTGTGCTGGCTTTTTCAGATGTTTTTCAGCAGGTTTTTTGCGTTGCTGAGTTCACCAGTGCTTTCTTTTTTTCTCAGAATATGCCAAACTGTAAATTTTGCCACATCTAATATTGTAGCAATTTCTTGGATGGGTTTTTTTTTTTTCTGTTTTCGCAGCTTAAGGATGGATTGTTTCACCTGCATGGAGAGCTCCTTTGACTGCATGCTGTCCATTCACAGCAAAATCTTCCACATGCAAGTACCACACCTCAAATCAACTCTAGGCCTTTTATCTGCTTAATTGATAATGACATAATGAAGGAATTGCCCACACCTTCCCATTAAATAGCCTTTGAGTCAACGGTCCAATTACTTTTGGTCCCTTTAAAAAGCAGGTGGCACATGTTAAGGTGCTGGAACTCCTAAAACCTTCATCTAATTTGAATCTGGCTACCATCAAATGAAAGCTGGGAGTCTATACATTACGTCCATTATATAACTATAATTGGAATATGTTTCAGTAAACAGGTACAAAAATAAAACTTGACAGTGTCCATATATATATGGACCTAATTGTATGAACAACCTATCACTATTGAAACTAAGATATTCTAACATAAATATTACCACAAAGTGGTTTCTGAAATACAAAACAATATTTACATTACCATATCCAGTTTACTTTAAAAAGCAAATATATTAATAATTATTAATAAAATTAATATAGTTAAAAGCAGGTTTATTAAATAATATTAGAACTGATGACTATACCTAAAAAGAGATATCAGCACCTGCTATAAAGTACAGCATGTGCAACAATTTGTGACAGACTCCATGCTCTGTGACACACTGGGATATTTCTTTTTTCTCTTTGCTACACACTCACATACACAAACACAAACACGCAGCTCCTCTTATGAAATACCATATTTTATATATATAATATAATCATAGAATTTATGAAAAAAAACTTTATGGAGGCATTTTTCTTTTTCTCTACTTCCTTAACATGTTACTTCAGGCAATACTTCAATTAATTTGTGTAGTGCCATCAGTTAGGCTGTTGTGGGAGACTGCAGATCCCCAGGGATGCTTTTTTCCTGGCAATCCTTTCAATTAAGGGCAGATTATCACCCGAGCGAGATTACAAGGTGATTCTATTAACCCATTCTCATTACCAAGGACACACAGCATGTTTTTTACTCAGAGCTTCAGACAAAATGATGTGCCTGTTCCTGCCAGTCATATTTATCCCCGGGCACTTTCAATAGCTGCCCACTGCTGCACATATGTGTATGGGTGAAATGCAGAGGGTGAATTTCCCATTCGTGGGATTATAAATAAAGGATTATTATTATTATTATAATAATACAGTTAAGATGCTCAATGTGCCTTCAAGGATAATGAAAGAAAAATCATAGTATTAATCAGTCAACAGTCATAAAACAAATGCACAACAAAACATTTTTAAAAACACTTGTTCTCAATAATGTTGTGTTCAACCTGGACAAGCTACTTAAAGGTGACTACAAACTAACCTCTGTCAATTTTAGAGCTCTCCTTGTTCTCAATAAACTCGGTGCAGCTAGCAGGAGTGAAACAAGTGTGATATTGCATTATCACTGCATTGTCATTAATTTTATAAACAAGTAACCTATATTGAAAGAAACAACCCTTGTCAAAGAAATTCAACCTCTGCGTTTCACCCATACACACATGTGCAGCAGGGGGCAGCTATTGAAAGCACCTGGGGAGCAGTGACTGGGACGGTACCTTGCTCAAGGGCACCTCAGGGCAACCTTTTGGTGAGGGAATCAAACACCACAATCTTCTGATCCGTGGTCAGCTCCCTAACCACTAGGCCACCACTGCCCCTGTATGCCTTTGCTGAATATGATTCACTTCTTGCTAGTGTACCCTGCATGCACTTTAACACACCCTGAGCAGGGCATAGGAATTGCAACATCTCCAACCACAGGTCCCTACAAGGGGTAGTGAGGACTTATAGCTCCTGCTGTCTGGGAAAAGGTTCTATAACATACAGGCCTTCACAGGTTTCATTACAGTTTCTTTCCCCTGGCCATCAGACTTCTCAATCAACACTGACTCTCATATTACCATGTACATTTCTTGAATGCGCATCCACATTTATTGAACTTTACATATTTTATTTATTGTACAATTATTTATTACTGTTGCTCAAATCACTGCACCTTGCACTTTAATGACCTGCTGTTAAATACAGTGTATGTAGTAACACTGTAATCTCACTTTTTGCTGCACTGGATTAATCTGTGTTTTCAGTCAGCTACCTATCCTCATATGCAATACTAGCTCTGCTGTGTCATATGAATGTACTCTGTTGAGTCATATATCTCTGTATATTGTAATAAAGCACACTATGACTATAGTAAATAATTAACAAAAACCAGAACCAAAAGGATTTCCTCATAACACTCAACTCATACTAAGTAGGGCCCATCTGATCCCAATTGCAATTTAATAAGAGTCAATTTAATCATAAGATAAACTACAGCCGGCTTGTTGGTGACATCAACTTGGTTACTACAAGAGGGTAAGACCAAAAAAATGCCCTGATTATGGGATATTCTTGGTATGCATTTGTTATTACCTACCAAAAGTGATTCAATAAATGACAATCTGTGGACCAGTCACAGGGTCTTGTACATACAAGGACACAGACCATCTACCTAAAAAAGTGAAAGAATGAAATGAGAGAATCAAGGGTTTCCTGAATGTTTCATGCCCTATGTTAGGTGGCTTCCATGTAACATAGGGCATGTATTCAGATTCCAGAGGATTCCAGTGGCAACCTGTGAAGCTCTAGTGAACTACATGCCCAAGAGAGTTAAGGCAGTGCTGGAAAATAATGGTGGCCATACAAAATATTGACACTTTGGGCACAATGTGGACATTTTTCACTTAGGAGTGTACTCATTTTGTTGCTAGTAATTTAGACATTAATGGCTGTTGAGCTATTTGTTGAGCTATTTTGAGGGGACAGCAAATTTACACTGTGTATAAGTTGTACACTACTTTACATTGTATCAAAGTGTCATATCTTCAGTGTTGTTCCTTGAAAAAATCTAATAAAATATTTACAAAAATGTGAGGGGTGTACTTACTTTTGTGAGATACTGTAGTACTTGCCATGAACTTGAACAAATGAAAACTAACTGGTGACAGAAAAAACTAGGTCACACAAATGAGAATTGCCTTCTCCAAATATAACATGGGTACGCTTGTGGGCCAAAATCACTAATTACATAATTTAAGCCATCAACAAAGTCACAATACTGATAAGTTGCTTATTTCCCTTTAAACAAAAAAGCTGGTGTTTTGGTGGTGTTGGAATATAACTAGCTTGTAAACCTTTTTGGCATAATTTGAAAGTGAAAGTGAAAGCGACAACCCACGTCATTGCGAGATCAAAGCACAGCAGACAATGAACCACAACGAAATTGGACCTCTGCTTTTAACCCATGCACACTCAAACACCGTGCAGCAGTGGGCAGCTATTGAAAGCGCCCGGGGAGCAGTGACAGGGACAGCACCTTGCTCAAGGGTACCTCAGGGCAACCTATTGGGAAGGGGTTTGAACCCCCGATCCTCCGATCATGTGGCTAATACCCTAACCACTAGGCCACCGCTGCCCCAAAAATAAACATCAGGGGAGAGCGCGAACGCAGTCCCCCACTACCACTAATTATGCAGTCGAGATTCCCACATTTGGGGAATTCGCAGAGGTCAGCACAGCCGGAGTGCTATGGCCGAACCTCACCCTGGGTGAACCACCTTCTTGATCATGGTGTCTCCCCTGCCAGGTAAGTAATTTTGGTTCATAATATAGCATTACCATTATTCATTACTCAAACAATATCCTTCATGTCTACAGATGAGCTCATCTTGCAGTGAACTGCAGCTAAACATAGTTGTTCACTTCAGAATAAAAAAAATGACTGTATTTAATGCTATGTATCCAAAAGCATAAACAACCAGTTTAAAAAAAAAAAAAAAAAAAAAAAAAAAAAAAATCACATACACATATTCTTCTTCTTCTTTTTCTTTCAGCTGCTGCTGTTTAGTCACCACAGCGGCTCAACCGCCTCTTTTTTTTCCCGGTCCTCTGCATCTTCCTGCTTCAAACCAACCACCTGCATGTCCTCTCTCACCACGTCCATAAACCTCCTCTTTGCTATTCCTCTTCTCCTCTTTCCTGGCAGCTCCATCCTCAACATCCTCCTTCCAATAAAATCCTTATTTCTCATGTCCAAACCAACACAACCTTCTCTAACTTTGTCTCCAAAACGTCTAACCTGAGCTGCCCCTCTAATATACTCATTTCTAATCCTGTCCATCCTTATCACACCCAACAAAAATCTCAGCATCTTTAACTCTGACACTTCCAGCTCCGCCTCCTGTCATTTTGTTAATGCCACCGTCTCCAACCCATACAACATAGCTGGTCTCAATAGTGTCCTGTAAATCGCCAGTACACTGAACTGTTGATGTCAAGTATTTAAACTCCTCCATCTTTGTCACCTTTACTCCCTGCATCCTTACCACTCCTTTCCTTCACACTCATATTCTGTCTTTGACCTACTCACTTTCATTCCTCTCCTCTCTAGAGCATATCTCCATCTCTGCAGGTTCACCTCAAGCTGCTGCCTACTCTCACTGCAGATCAGAATATCATCAGCAAACATTATCGTCCAAGGACACTCCTGTCTAGCCTCGTCCGTCAACCTGTCCATTACTATTATAAACAAGAATGGGCTCAGTGCTGATCCTTGATGTAATCCAACCTCAACCTTAAATCCATCCGTCACTCTCACTGCAGATCTCACCACTGTTACACTGCCATCATACATATCCTGAACTACGCTCACATACTTCTGGAACACCTGACATCCTCATACAAAACCACAACTCCTCTCTAAGCACCCTGTTATATGCTTTCTCCAAGTCCACAAAGGCTGTATACACTCTATCACTTCATCTCATTCCAGAATTCTTCCTTCCTTCCATCTCACAACCAATTTGTGGGGCATTAGCACTAAACACATTTTTTTTTCTTCTTCAAGATGGCACCACGTGAGAGGCAGCCAGTTACAGGAGCTCTGACGACCTTCTGTTCTTTAAACTTATTTAATATATTTTCCTTACTTTTTTTTATTACTTCTTTCACTTCTTTTAATCAGTCACAAGTATGGTAGTCTAAAGCGACTTGTGAACTCTTTTTTTCTGTTTTTTATCATATAACCCAGTACACAGTGTTTCATCAGACCATGGGTTCATGGTTTACACCCGGGATCAGCTGTTAGCGCTCAGCAACCAGCCGATACAGCCCAGCGAAAGACCAGAAGTCCCCAGGGAACTAAGGCAGAGGAGACAGGGTTGTAGAGCTGGCGTGAAACATCAGGAGCCGAAGAGATGGTACAAACCATCAGTACCCTTGATTGTTATGGGGAATGTTAGATCTCTTCCTAATAAGATCGATGAGCTAACGGCGCTCACCAGATTTCAGAGAGTGTACAGGGAGGTTAGCATGATGTGCTACACGGAGTCCTGGTTGACACCTCACTCCAGACTCTCATGCTGCTGTACTGGGATTCCACCTAGTGAGAGCAGACCAGAACGTGAAGGAGACCAGTAAGAAGAAAGTTGGGGGATTGTGATGTATGTGAACGAGAGATGGTGTAACCCAGGGCACATCAGTGTTAAGGAGCAGTGCTGTACATGGTACGTGGAGCTATTAGCGGTTAGGATCCGACCGTACTATCTGCTGTGCGAGTTCTCGCAAGTCATAGCGATAACTGTTTACATTCCCAAATGCAGAAATCACACCCCCAAGCCTCCTCTTGATATCTAGGGATTTTAATCATGTCTCCTTGTCCTCAACTCTGCCTACTTTGACCCAGTATTTGGACTGCTGCACCTGGGAAAACAGGACATTAGACTTACTGTATGCAAACACCAAGGATGCATACAGAGCATCACCCCTCCCTCCACTGAGACGCTCAGACCATAACCTGGTCCATCTGGTTCCCTCATACATACCTTTAGTGTGCAAGCAACCCCCCACTACGAGGTATGTGAGAGGATGATCTGATGAGACAAGCATGGCACTCAGGGACTGCTTCGAAACCACAGACTGTGAGGGACTATGCAGCCCGCATGGAGAGGACAGTCTGCATAATAGACAATATCAACTTCTGTGTGGATAACACTGTACCAACCAGGAAAGTACGGTGCTACTCCAACAACAAACCATGGCTGACCCCAGATCTGAGAATTCTGCTGAGGCAGAAGTGGAGATCCTTCAGATCAGGTGATAGAGAGGCAATGAGGGCAGCCAAGACGAAGCTGAGAAGAGAGATAAGGAGGGGGAAGAACAGATATAGGAGGAAGCTGGAGGAACAGCTCCAGCAGAACAACGTCAGAGGTGTGTGGAGAGGATTAAACACCATTACTGGAAGGAGCACAGTGAGTAGAGGAGGCCCAGATTCTGGAGACCAGGACTGGGCTAATAGTTTAAACCTGTTCTTTAACAGGTTTGACTCAGTAATCTGCCCCTCACCCATCCATCAAACCTCATCACATGCCTGTGCTCCCCTTCACACATCTCTGCAACCCCCCCATGGAAACTACCCTTTACACCTCTCTGCAACCCCCCATGGCACCAGGGATATCAGCTGCATATCCCCTTTTGTCGAGGATCAGCTGAGGAAGATGAAGTACAGGAAAGCCACAGGTCTGGATGGCATCAGCTCCAGCCTGTTGAGGGACTGTGCAGACCAACTCTGTGAGGTTATCACTTACATCTTTAACCTCAGCCTGGAGCGCGTCCCTATTCTGTGGAAGACCTCGTGCCTGGTGCCAGTCCCAAAGACATCACACCCCAAGGAGCCAAACCACTTCAGACCTGTTGCCCTGACTTCAAACCTGATGAAGGCTATCGAGAGGATCATCCTCCATCACCTACAACCACTAGTCAGGAGGGACCTAGACACGCTGCAGTTTGCTTACCAGCCACACATTGGGGTGGATGACACCGTCATCTACCTGCTACATCGGGCCCTCACTCACCTGGAGAGTGACATAAGCATTGTGAGAGTCATGTTCTCTGACTTCTCTAATGCCTTTAACACAATCCAGCCTTCAGTGATTAGGGGGAAGCTGGAGGGAGCAGGTGTGGACCATCACATGACTGCACATTGACTACTACACCAATAGGCCCCAGTATGTGAGACTCCGGGACTGTGAATCTGAAATGGTGGTCTGCAGCACGGGAGCCCAACAAGGAACAGTCCTCGCCCCCTTCCTCTTCACCCTGTACACGGCAGACTTCAAATATAACACGAACAGCTGTCACCTGCAAAAGTTGCTGTGTGTTTCTAGCCCATAGTGCTGATGTGGAGTTCCCAGAAAACTGGACATTATTTATCAGACTGGCAGCAAACAGATTCTTTCCAAGTTTATTTTAGAAAAACTGAGCTGACAAGAAACAGATTCTACATCTCTTTGCTTTCAGGCTCCAGCATTGATAATTTGACATTCACTGTGTTAAATTGAAAAGATACACTACGGACACAGAACAACACTGTACAGCAGATAAAAAGTACGCACTCACACAAAATGACCCATTTCCTTTATTCATATATAAATAATCAATCAAAGTAGGATATCGCTTTCCCTAACTAAATCAGATCTGTTTACCACAAGCTGGAGGTAGAATTCGAACCTGCGACCTCTTGGTCCATAAACCAGTAGGCAAGTATCCTACCACTAGACCAACACCACCAATCTGAATTAAACAACAGAATTGGCAGAATTTAATCTATTGCTAATTCTCCTTTCCACCCCTCATCAGCAAACACTTCATGCTTACTCCTCTAGAACAGCTTGTGCTGTAGGATTGGGACGGACACACACACACACACACACACACACACACACACACACACACACACACCATTATAGTCTGATTTTTTTTTTATGTAAACTAAAATAAGGCCACAGTTTAGAATGTAAAACAGATTATTTTTTCAACCTAGAAAAATGCGTCTCAGAAATAAGACTTTAATACTTTATAAAGGCCCATCCCCAATACCCTTTAAAAAGCAAACCTGTAACCTACTTGTCCTAAGGGTTTTGTTGACGAACTACAACCAACTAGAACTAAAAGTTTTATTTAAAAAGAAAAATATAGTGTTGTATTCACCATGTATAAAATGAATATAAACTTTATAAGATATTACTGAAAAATTTACATTTATGGCATTTTAGCTGACACTCTTATGCACAGAAACTTCCAATTCTGGACAGCCCCCTGGAGCAACTCAGGGTTAAGGGTCTTGCTCAGGAACCCAATGGTGGTAGTGTTGGAGGTAGGATTCGAATGGACCCATGATCCTATGGTTCATAGGTCTGTAGGCAAGTGTCCTACCACTAGACCACCACCCAAAAATAGTTACTTAACAGAAGTGCTTATTTTATAATTTTAGCATATATATTTGCAGCAACAACAACAAAAAAAAAAAAGACAAGAAAAAAAAGTGTCAATATAAAATGTTTCCCAATGTAAAGTAGCTCTCATTCATCACAATACATCTCTTCATTTTGAAAGAAATGCTGCTCAAAAAGCAGCAAAAGAAAATCTCTTTAGGGTCCTCAGAGCCTTGTTAAGCTGTCTACCACGATTCATAGGATTTAAGTTCCAAATAGTAAAAGATTAAATCCTCACACACACACCAGCCTTTTCACTGCCATTTTTCAGACCAGCCTTGCTGACAGTAACAATAGAACGCCTCTCCCAGAGCTTAGTTTGAGTCGTGGAATGAGAACACACATTTATATAATATACGGCCTCCCTCAAAGTACAGTAGCTATCAAATTTTCAGCCTTTAATAACCTTTCCTACTCCATCAGCACTGCAAAAGCCAGAACAATCACTGTCAGTCATATTTAAATTTGACTTCTGAAATGACAAAGCCAACTTGACTTTACTTGATGTTTACATGACTTATTTTCCCTTACCAGAATTCCATGCCCTTGTAGTCAAAGAGTAAAGCAGCAGAGGAGAATAATAGGATGTGCTCAAGGAACAAACAAGTCCATCCACAGAGAGGCAACCAGCTGAGACAAGAAGGAGAGAAAGGGAGTGAGCAGGAACAGTGAGGGGGATGGGCAAGGGAGCCATACACAAAGGGAGGAACGATAGATAGGAATGATAGACAGAGCTACGATGCTGGATTAGCTATTCAAATACAATTTGAATTTAATTAATAAGTTATCAAGCTTAAATAAATCTCATATCATATAGTGTACACCTAAACTGAATATGAACAGTTCCATATTTCAGTAATCTATCCTTAAGTTATAATTATAATATAATTTAGATTCACCATATTCTACGGTTGGATAACTGATGGCAAAGGCAAAAAAAAAAAAAAAAAACACTTTCCCTTTTTGAACATGGTCGGGTTGTTGAACTGCATAAGCATCTCTCGCAGCGAGTCATCGCTGCTGAGGTGGGACGCAGTAAGGCAGTAATTTGGAATTTCTTAAATGATCCTGAGGGTTATGAAACAAAAAAGTCAAGTGGAAGACCCAAAACTATTTCACCAGCACTAAGCCGGAGGATCCAATTGGCTGTCCGTCAAGACACTGGACGATCCTCAACCCAAATTAAACTTTTGATTGGTCCTAAACTTTTGATCAGCTGATCACCTGTTTCAGTTTAAGCGTTGTTTTCAATAAATTGCATGCTCAAAGAATTGTTTTGTCTCACTCCCATTTCTTCTTGTAGCATGTTGAAGCTCTACTTGGAACCTTAAGATCAAACCATGCAACATATGATTTTTTGCCATTTGTCAAGTTGTCATAAACTTTTGATTGGAACTATATATTAGTACTGTGCAAAAGTTTTAGGCAGGTGTGAAAAAATTTTGTAAACAAAGAATGCCTTCAGAAATATAAATAATGATTGTATTTTGTAAATTGATCAAAATAAAGTACGCGAACAAAGGAAAAATCTAAACCAAATCAATATTTGGTGTTGCTACCTTTTGCCTTCAAGTCAGCATCAATTCTTATAGGTAAACTTGCACAAAGTCAGGGATTTTGTAGGATTATAGTCGGTGTATGATCAACCAATTTTACCAAACAGGTGCTAATGATCATCAATGTCACGCGAAGGTTGAAATACAGTTATGTTTGGAACAATCTACCAGCAGAGTTCCTTCAAAAACTGTGTGCAAGTGTACCTATAAGAACTGATGCTGGCTTGAAGGCAAAAGGTAGCAACACCAAATATACATACACACACTAATATATATATATATATATATATATATAAAAAAATAAATTTATATAAACGCGCTTTTTACAAATGATGTTGTCACAAAGCAGCTTTACAGAATCTGGGTCCAAGCCCCAAACATGAGGAAGACACCTTGGGAGAAACCAACCCATCCTCCTTTGGTCGACACCGGAAATAAAAAGGAAAGAAAGAAAAACCCTGTATAGTAATGACTTCCAGTAAGCATGTTACAGTAAAAGTTAAGAGTCTATTGGTGACTGTAATTGGAGGTTTATGAGCTAATGGTGGTAGTTCTGTTTGAGTGGGGGAAGCTTTAATCTTCATGGCAGCAGTTCCTGCAGAAGTAAAATGTGTACTGTGTACTGCAAGAGTAACCAAACCAATATCCAAAGTACAGTATAATATCTAGCAAAATAAAGACTCAATAAACTATCTGACCATACTTTTGTCAATCACAAAATAGGGTAAAATATGAATTCCCAAATCTTGATTTGTTTAACTGAATAAAGTTTTTAGAGCAAGGTACTCCTGAGAAGTATGTAAAAAAGTATGAGTAGCAAAAAGAAAGCATGCCATTTTGCATATGCTTCACACACACACTCAAGCTCCTTTCCCTACCAGCACAGATACTCCCACAGGCACGAGTAACAGTGGGCACTCACTCACTGTAAAGGCAATTACAAAGAAAGAGAGAGAAAACGAGAGGGTCTGAGTAACATTCCATCAGAGAGTGCCTGTGAAGAGAGTGCCGATTTTAAAATCAGCCTTGGCAAATATACATTTTTTTTTTTTTTCCCCCTTCTTTGCCTACTGGCTCAACTCTGTATGAGGGAAGACAGATAATGAAAAATGAGCACAGCCCTGTGAGATGGTGCCACTTAGACCTGCCAGATACATTATTATAAACCTACTTAGACAAGCCAATTATATTTGCATAAAAATGTAATTTGCCTGAGCTCTAATGCAGTGGTTAAGTTCAGGCTCTATATCTTTTCACTGCAGCACTTTGCATTAACAAGGGAAGTCAAGCAGGATTACATTTTACAAGCCACCCAACTGTTAAAGCATTAATATTAGGCATTCTTGGGCAAGGCCTGGGGCTTAGACAGTAACACAACCACTCTCATTATTCTACATTGCCAAAAATACTTTTACGGTCCCAAAAGCCAGTATAGTGCAAAAGAATTTACCACTATTTATTTGTAGCACACATAACCTATATTGTATTAGTATTTCATCCAGAGGTGTGTTTCTAAGCCATATTGTATAGACTGAGTTTAACTGTAGGATACACTTATTTATCAGTGGTATGAGCAGCTTATATATCAGTAGTGCTTTTTGCTGTTGACTCTTAAACAGTGGGAGAACTGAGTGGTAGCGGTAGAAAGGCAGAAAGGCACAAGAAGCACATCAAGTAGATTTTAAGAGGAACATCGCACAACAGAAAAAAATGAAAGCACTATGAAACCAATATAGATAAGGATTCATAATAGACTATTTTTTGCATTTTGATTTTTACGATGTCAAAATAAAACTAAAAATGCCCATCACTGTAGGAATGGTTGGTCTCGCAGACTGGGATTAAGCCTAGTTTTAGACTACATTTAAGATCTTCATTCAGGGGAACTGACCCTAAATGTTGAAAAGACTGAAGGTGAAACAGTTGAGAATATAAAAAAAGCCTTTTTTAAAACTTTTTTTTTTAACCTTAAGTAAACTCCAAAGGAGTTACATGTCAATGTTTACTGATTCTACCTTCACAATACTTGAATCAATACTACAATTATTTTTAGAAACATTCTATTCAGAATGTCCAGAATAAAAAGTATAACTTGCTTAGCCTATACAGGCTTTAGAGTAAAGTCTTGTAAAGGCTAGAAAGCATCATTCTTGGAAAAAGAGAATTTAACAGGGTTAGGGTTAGGGGCTTTGTGCTTTCAAACTCAAAACAGGAAGAATGCAAAAAACTGAAAGGTTAGAATACAGAACAGTATTACAGAACTGTCAACATATGCAGCAGTTTCCAAAAGGAACTGTGAAATAAATAGCAAAGCAATAGAAGAAATTATAAACTGGAATTTACACTATGTACAACAATACATTACAGGCTCATTTGAAGCCAGATTCTTGGAAGAAAACTAAACAAGTCTGAAAGGTGTCTTTCATTTAATAAGTGCATTTCACACAAACAATGGCCTTGTTTGTGCTGTTTGTACAACATGAGCAAAACCCTTGAAAGAATGCCTTATGAAGAACAGTGCATAATTAACAAGTACACTCTTCTTGTTCCACCATGTGCATGTTTGAAGCTAATTTTTATGCCATCTGCTCTTTTAATCACACACCTTTCTTTACATCATATTCATACAGTTTTCTTTAAAAGCTACAAAGGCATCCATGTGTATCACAGAGATAAAGCTCTGTGATTTTGAAGGTACTAGTGAAGAACAGACGCACATTTCTCGTATACACACTCTCAAGGGGTCATTAATGAGATCCTTGTCACTGCATCTCTACATGAAAGCAAACATTTACTGTTTAACAGCTTTCTGCCACACTGCATTACCATAGTTGCTGCTTGATTTGAATGTGTATGCATTGTGTCAGCTGGAAAAAGATAAAAATTTTATGAATTAAACATGGTGTGTGAGAGTTGTCTGCGTGTGACGTGACTCAGGCGTAACTGTGTACATGTCTACGTTGTTTGTTTCATGTCACTTGAATATAATGATGTTACTGCAACATGTGCAGCTGACATACTGACACAGTTGCCTGTGATGAATTCAAGCTGTCTAATTAGCCCCAAGTAATGACATTTAACCTCATCTGTGAAACTGACAATCCATAACTGTCACACCTTGTAGGCAATTAACAGTCAATGTACTATACACACACTAAAAATGCTACAGTAAATATCAGATCTTCAGCAGGCAAAAATGTGGCTTCACTTCAAGGTTCTTACTGTATGGTCTACTAAATATTGTAATTGTAAAAGTAAATGTACTGTTTCAGAGAATAAATACAAAGAGTTAAACTATTTCACAGAATAAGATAAACCGCAAATCAGTCTCTTGATGCATAGATGCAGTGGGGTTCAATTTGCATAAATTACCTCATAAGGTGTTTTATAAAGTTTAACATGGCAAAATTACTATGTAAACAATTTTACAGAGCAAAGTTTATATTAAAAAAAAAAAAATCTAAGATGGAAATCCCATGGAGATGCTTTGGAGATCCAAATTAACAAAACAAATACAAATTGTAACAGCTTATTCTAGAAACCTGTAGCCAAACCCCTATATTTTAAAATTAGTGAGACATCTGAATGCCATTCACTTACATGCATGTATGCTGCAAAGAAGCAACATTTTAGGCTTAAAAGAACAGTGTGTTAACATTAGTATAAATGTTTCTTGTGGGAACAAAAACAAAAAGTTAGGAGGATTGTCCATTGCGAGGTTTCAACGCAACATCAAAATATCAGGATGCCACGTCTCCATGTCTCTTATTAGTCTTGCAGCACCACATAATGCAGATCATGTATCATTTTATGACAAGTGGAAAATGAGACCTAAATGAGTTTCTGCCAACAGCTCTATATAAATACTAGCACAGAAAAGGTGGTAAATAAATAAAAAACTAAAAGTGTCATGTATAGAAATATATGTCTGGCAAGAAGCCAATGAGAACAAGCCTCCATGGCAGCTTTAAGTGCCACCGGCCAAATTTTGTGCAGCATGTATACTTCTTCAGCTTCAGACAGATGTGTCTTTACTCCTGTTAAATGAATCTCTTTTGTGTGTTTTTTAAAAAAAGCCCAAAAGTAGAATGTCAGTTTCATAACAATGGACCATTTAATCAATTCCTCTCTCACAGGAATACACTTGCTTCCTTTCTGTATTCATTTAAATATTCAGCTGTGAGACACTGTTGTGAACATATATAGTATCCATAAGAATTCTGCCAAAAAGGCACATATCACAAAATATAAGTACAAACACCAAGACAAAATCACACACAATTAATGAAAGTGAAAGTAAAAACCCTTGTCATTGCGAGGTCACAGCACAGCACATGTAAACCACGACGAAATTGGACCTCTGCATTTATCCCATGCACTCAGACACTGTGCAGCAGTGGGCAGCTATTGAAAGCTGCCTGGGGAGCAGTGACGGGGATGGTACCTTGCTCAAGGGTACCTCATGGCAACCTACTGGTAAGGGGTTTGAACCCACAATCTTCCAATCCTGTTGCCAACTCCCTAACCACTAGGCCACCACTGCTCCAATAAATTGCAAATCTAATAAATTGCAAATGGAATATTGCTTGCCAAGACTACAAAAAAAAAAAAGCATCCTCTAACTGGGTGGTTGGCAAGGGGTCTCACAACTATGGTAATCTCAGGTCAGGTCAAACTCCTTATTCTTTTGTTATTTAACTATGTGCAACAAGAGGTTCTTTGATCAGCAGTCCTATCAGCCTAATTTGGCCAAGAGAAACCCAGATCGTGGGAAAATGCAACCTCTTTGTCCCTGTAATTAGGGCATGGAAGTCACTCTAGATAAGAGCGTCTGCTAAATGCCGTAAATGTAAATATTCAATCTAAGAGTGGGTATAAAGAATAAGAGTCTTTATATTCTCGTTTCTAGCCTACACATTTGTATTTTGTTCTCTTTTATACTTTGTAAAGGCATTATGTTGAACTTCAAATTAATAAACCAATATTTTGTTTTGTGCTCTTAGTTAATGATTAAGAATTAAATCTTTCTGACTGAAGTCTGCTTTATATGGCCAAATTAGACACAAAATTATCTTCAACCAACTTTTGAAACTTACATATAAATTAATTAAGTGAAAGTGACTGTCTTTGTGAGCACACAGCACAGCAAAATAAAAATGTTGGAGTATTAAGGGTTTCTCCACTTTAAACTATAGACTAAAGTCTATTTGGTAATATATGGTACAAAGTCATTGAGTCTGAATGGACTATGTTCCGCGCCTCCACTGTCAAGGCGGCTGACCGGAGCTGTGGCCGGGAGGTGGTCGGTGCCTGTCGCGATGGCAACCCTAGAACCCGTTGGTGGACACCAGCGGTGAGGGATGCCATCAAGCTGAAGGAGTCCTACCGGGCCCTTTTGGCCAGTGGGGCTCCGGAGGCAGCTGATATGTATCGACAGGCCAAGCGGAATGCGGCTCTGGTGGTTGCTGAGGCAAAAACTCGGGCATGGGAGGAGTTTGGAGAGGCCATGGAGAAGGACTTCCAGACGGCTTCGAGGAAATTCTGGTCCACCATCCGGCGTCTCAGGAGGGGAAAGCAGTGCACGGTCAACACAGTGTATAGTGGGGATGTGGGGGATCCCTTTGTGGGTCGGTGGGGGGAGTACTTCGAAGACCTCCTTAATTCCACCAACATGCCTTCCAAGGAGGAAGCAGAGCCTGGGGACATAGAGGTGGACTCTTCCATCTCTGGGGTCGAGGTTGCCAAGGTGGTCAAAAAGCTCCTTGGTGGCAGGGCTCCGGGAGTGGATGAGATCCGCCCAGAGTTCCTCAAGGCTCTGGATGTTGTAGGACTGTCATGGCTGACACGCCTCTGCAACATCGCATGGACATCGGGGACGGTGCCTCTGGATTGGCAAACCGGGGTGGTGGTCCCTCTCTTTAAGAAAGGGGACCGGAGGGTGTGTTCCAATTATCGAGGGATCACACTTCTCAGCCTCCCGGGGAAAGTCTATTCAGGGGTCCTGGAAAGGAGGGTCCGTCAGATAGTCGAACCTCAGATCCAGGAGGAGCAATGTGGTTTTCGTCCAGGTCGTGGAACAGTGGACCAGCTCTACACCCTTAACAGGGTCCTGGAGGGTGCATGGGACTTTGCCCAACCAGTTTACATGTGCTTTGTGGACTTGGAGAAGGCATTCGACCGTGTCCCTCGGGGGGCTCCTGTGGGGGGTACTCCGGGAGTATGGGGTATCGGATTCCCTGTTAAGGGCTGTCCGGTCCCTGTACAACCGGTGTCAGAGCTTGGTCCGCATTGCCGGCAGTAAGTCGGACCTGTTCCCGGTGAGGGTTGGACTCCGCCAGGGCTGCACTTTGTCACCGATCCTGTTCATAACTTTTATCAACAGGATTTCTAGGCGCAGCCAGGGCGTTGAGGGGGTCCGGTTTGGTGGGCTCAGGATTGGGTCACTGCTTTTTGCAGATGACGTTGTCCTGCTGGCCTCATCATGCCGTGACCTTCAGCACTCTCTGGATCGGTTCGCAGCCGAGTGTGAAGGGGCTGGGATGAGAATCAGCACCTCTAAATCTGAGGCCATGGTCCTCAGTCGGAAAAGGGTGGAATGCCCTCTCAGGATTGGGAGTGAGATCCTGCCCCAAGTGGAGGAGTTTAAGTATCTTGGGATCTTGTTCACGAGTGAGGGTAAGATGGAGCGGGAGATCGACAGGCGGATCGGGGCAGCTTCTGCAGTGATGCGGGCTCTGCATCGGTCCGTCATGGTGAAGGAGGAGCTGAGCCAGAAGGCAAAGCTCTCAATTTACCAGTCGATCTACATTCCCACCCTCACCTATGGTCACGAGCTGTGGGTAGTGACCGAAAGAACGAGATCGCGAATACAAGCGGCCGAAATGAGTTTCCTCCGCAGGGTGTCTGGGCTCTCCCTTAGAGATAGGGTGAGAAGCTCAGCCATCCGGGAGGGGCTCAAAGTAGAGCCGCTGCTCCTCCGCATCGAGAGGAGTCAGATGAGGTGGCTCGGGCATCTGATTAGGATGCCCCCTGGACGCCTCCCTGGTGAGGTGTTCCAGGCACGTCCCACCGGAAAGAGACCCCGGGGAAGACCCACGCTGGAGAGACTATGTCTCTCGGCTGGCCTGGGAACGCCTTGGGATCCACCCAGAGGAGCTGGAAGAAGTGGCCGGAGAGAGGGAACTCTGGGCATCCCTGCTGGAGCTGCTGCCCCCGCGACCCGACCTCGGATAAGCGGAAGAAAATGGATGGATGGTACAAAGTCTTCTTTTCTCCTCAGGTGGTATCAGGTGTGTTGGGATATGCTGTTTTAGTATGCCTTGGGATTAAGCATACTAAAACAGCATATCCCAACACAGTGATAACATTTAGGTTATACTACTCAGGAAGTGATATTCATAAATCACTTAATTGCAGTCAGATATTAATAATCCATGCCTGTCTGACTTTTGGTCAGGATGAAAACAAAATATCAGGTTACAAGCCAGCTTCAGATACCTACCACTAGATGGCACAGTGAACAACATCCACCCAGCATCCCGTGTCTCACTCGTGCACTTTAAGCGGTTAGCTCACATTTGAAGCATCAGTGTTGTGCTCGCAGTTATTTAGCAAAACTTCGTTTTTCCAACCATGTGTCCAAAAAAAAGTGAGTGCGAAGGACAGTGCTGAGAAGAAGAGACAGATGTGCACGGAATTAAAGGAATAAATTATCAAAAAAACATGACCAAGGTGTGCGTGTAGTCGACTTATATTTACAGCATTTAGCCAGAGCAACTTCCAATTCCTAATTACAGGGACAGTCTCCCTAGAGCAACACGGGGTTAAGGGTCTTGCTCAGGGACCCAGTGGTGGCAGTGGCACCAGGGATTCAAACCTGGGACCTCTTGAGCCATAGGTCTGTAGGCAAGTACCCTACCACTAGACCACTGCCACCGACTTGGCGAAGCAGTACAAGCGTAGCACTTCTACAATCTGCACCTGAAACAGACCACATTGGACAGGTTTTTAATCGAAAACCCCGCCTATGAAAGTGAGGAAAGCATGGCGAAAATCAGCTAATAAGATTCAGTTTAGCCTTTCTCCTCCATCTTCGTCAGCATCTTCAAGTTGTCAGATCTCCAAGGCAAATGCTGTACATTGTACTTAATAAAACCAGTTCACTGCAGTACATTCTATTGTATTTTTCATACAATATTTGTTATTTACAAGCACATTTTCCTTATGTAAAAAGATGTAACAAAAAAAAAAAACGGTGTATTTTGGGGGTCCGGAATGGATTAATGGCATTTCAATTCATTTCAAAGGGAAAATTTGATCTGGCATACGAGTAATTTGAGTTACGAGCTCTGCCACGGAACAAATTAATCTCGTAAATCAAGGCACCACTGTACTGAAGATTTCTAATAAGCTAACCCACAAAAACCCTACATCATAGATGATATCCAAGTTATGCCTTCTTATATAGACAATCCTTTCTGCATGCATGACCTAATTTACGCTCTCTAATAAGCCCTATTTACAGGCAAATGTATCCCTTACAAAACAGGCAGTGGTCTAGTGGTAGGGTGCTTGCCTATGGACCTATGGCTCGAGAGGTCCCAGGTTCGAATCACTACTACCACCACTGGGTCCCTGAGCAAGACCCTTAACCCTGAATTGCTCCAGGGGACTGTCCCCGTAATTAGGACATGGAAGTTGCTCTGGATAAGAGCGTCTGCTAAATGCCGTAAATGTAAAACATTACATTTGCAAACAGGATCTTTGACAGCATACACACTCTTAATGCAAGTTCTGTCAGATTTACACAACATACACCCATGCACAAATACAAGATTGCGGCCAAGAAAGAAACCTAGGTACACCAAGTACAGTGCAGAAGAGTCAGTAGACAAAACTTTCTTCATTACTCCACTACCATTGGCCTCAGCAGAACTAGATCATTGAGTGGGAAAGACAGTACACCCCCCCCCTCCCCCTCCAAAAAAAAAAAAAGAGCATGTATTTCTTTTTTTTGATCCTCCAACGCTTACCTCCAGAGCTTCCAGAGTTACAAATCCAGATATGGAGAATCCATCTATGATGTCCTCCTCAGCTGAGGTAGACTCTTTCCTCTTTCTCCTAGGTGGTCTGGGCCGTGAAGAAGTGGGATTGGTGCTGTTTTCAAGCTCAGAATCCGAAGAGAATCGAAGCACAGAGTCCCGCACATGGTTATTCCTGATCCTGTTAGACCTCCTCTCCCGGTCACGCTCTGACCGTGACTTCCGTTTTTTCAGGATGCAAGTGCACCGTGGGCCATCCATTTCACTGTGGAAATGGCAGGGAGTGGAGAATTCAGCCTTCTATGAATACACTTCCACCTAACAAGGCTTCAATTCCCACTGTTCTGCTATACCCAATCAATCTTTTGATAAAATAGTCGAGAGCTTCCACTGTCCAGTGTCAGTTAGGCTATCTGTCAAACAAGATGCACACCTAAATCCATAGTGATATCCATAATTTGATATCCATAAATAATCCAGACAGGGAGTCAGTATCCAAAGAGTCAAATCCAACCCAACATTCACGTAAATATCACAGGTAGCTCACATTTGATCTTCTACACTTCTACCATTGAGCCTTTATTACAACATTTCACCAGCTGGCTAGTTGGTCTGAGAATCCTCATGCATTGCAGCCCGCCACCTGAATCTCCTGGAAGATAGAGGGATAAAGAGCAAATATATGTGTGGGTTGGGGGGGTGGGGGGGTGGGGGGGGTACACACATTTATACATACATGCACATAGATCACCAACAAACATTCCATAGAAATACATTAATATTTCCCCTTAATTTTGTGCCTTAACATATGCAATACAACAACATTTACATTATTGCTAAATCCCAAAAATACAACTTAAGTCTAGTATCAGACTAAGAGAATAATGATTTTTTTTAAAAATCCAGTAAACCGTACAATGTAGTCTAACTATTCTTCAGCCAAATTAAGCACTGAAGAAAATTTCTTTGGCACCAAATTTTATGCTTATGAAACATGCATAATGGCCAGAATGGCCCACTGAAAATAAATTAAGGTTTTCATCAATCTAAAGTACATATGGAAGCACATATATGAGTCATGACTTCAATGTTCAATAAACAAATGCATTCTTCTCATGCCTTTTCATAAGACAAGCTCTAGAGAGTGACATTATGGTACATCTTAGTAGTACACACAAAACAAATTTGAACACTTGCTCTTTTTACATTACAAAGAAACAAGCCATCCTGAGCATGCAAATGATTCTTCTCACCATGGCAGATCCTCCCTGCAGTCAGTGGCCTAACAAAAACTGTTTAAATTAAACAGATACCTTTAAGTAACAACATGCAGCAAGTCATCTGCTCAACAATGGTAATTTCAATTCCTGAACAGATCTAATCAACAAATACGGTGTCTGGGTAAGTAACATTTAAACACAATAAGTATACTGTCTTTAAACCTGCCAGTGGAGATAGATAGATAGATAGAAAAATAAATAAATAAATAAATAAAATCCAGTGCTTAGTTGCCCAGTTACAGACAGTGTTGCAGTCATCTTCCAACCATTCATTTTTCCATGCCTTCAACCTTTATTAAATACATGAGTGTAGTTAATTCTTTATGGATGTCTCTACTTAGATGATCTTACACAAGGCTTTGTGAGTGGCTTCATAGTCTAGTCAATAGTAGACCATAGTCAGTAATCTCAGATTATACCAATGCATATTCAACCTTATTTTTCAGTATCAGAAAATAATACAAAAAATTAATTAAAATTCACAAGTCTACTGACAACCCTTGAGGATTAAATCTGTTCATTTTCAAATAGAAGGCAATCAGCCCATACACTATTTTTGTTGAAGTCACTCAAAATGTCATCACCCTCATACTTGTATCCTACTAATGGCGAATCTCGCAAGAAACACCTTCCCTACTTCCCATAATCACGAAGGTATGACATCATAGCATAGTGAACACATCTAGCACAACTTGACGAGATGAACGTGTGAGCGTTTGCGTTAGTTAGTTGATACCTAAGCAGTTATCTACTTCCCAAATCCAACAACTGACAGCAAATCTCGCAAGTATTAAATCCTGTACTTCAGCAAATTGCAATCTCTGGAGAGATTTAAAAAAACAAAAAACTACATTTTCAGACTAAATGTTTTAAAAAAGACAATCCAGACTGGTTAAGGGCTCATAAATCTTGCATCTTTTTCTCATCCACAGCCCTTTAACCTGCTGCCCCATGTCAGCTCCCAAGTAATGTAACACATGAAGCAGCTTTTGTAAATGGTTTTAAACCTAGTTCCCCTGCTCGCCCTCCTTTATGTAGTCCCCGCTGGATCTCCTACATGCTTCATCGAGTCCTTTTTGTCTGTCTCTCCATCAGTAAATCTCTCAGCACTATAGCCAGTGAAGCCCTAAAACAGCGCCCTGCCACTGCCTACTATTCCCCGCTTTTCCAGCCCCAAACACACAAAGCCAGGTTTTTTTTTTCATCCTGCAACACACGCCATGCAAGATCAAGAAATGCAAACCCTTTTAAGTGGAGGAGCGTCCGGGCGAGTCGTCGACATTCAGAAATAAATGCTCCTTAAACAGTGCAAAAAACAAAAGGAAAGGGGATATTTTCAACAGACGAATAATTGGCGCAACGAAACTGCTCTCTTCCACAGTCCGAGCTGGCGGTAAACGGGCAGCGCGCATTAATACAGCAGTACCGCAGTGCCCCTTCACATGCCGTGCGCTTCCTCAGCACAACTAGTGCTACGCTGTGAGACGAAGTTAAAAAGTCCACGAACACTTTAGAATTAACAATCAGCATAAGCATCAAAACTCATGCGTAAACTCTTCCACTACACAGTTCGACTCATTCAGTGCTTGCTTTCGAGAAAAAAAAAAGAGCATCAACAGGCTCTTCAAGTTATATTTTTCGGGATGGATTTTGTAATCGAAAAAAACCCCAGCCATTTAGGAGGCACAAGCCATTGTATTTTTGTGACATTCCCAAGCCTGGATCAATGGGGATGAGGAGTTTAAATACACTCTTCAAAATAATTAAAGGAACACTCTGAAAACATCAGATCTCAACTGGAAAAAAAAATTAAAAATCATGCCGTATATCCATACTGATATGGAATGGGTAATGCGTTAGGAACAAAAGGATGCCAAATCCTTTGATGTAAATGAAAATGATCAACCTACAGAGGGCTTAATTCGAAGTCACCAACGAATTTAAACTGAAAAACTGATGTGGCAGGCTAGTCCAATTTGCTAAAAATGTCATTGCAGCAACTCAAAATGATACTGACAACGTCGGAACATGCTCCTTATGAGATGACAGGTGGTGTCCTGGGGTATCTCCTCCCAGATCCTGACCAGGGAATCACCGAGCTCTTGGACAGACCGAGGTGCAACCTGGCAGTGTCGGATGGACCTAAACATGATGTCCCATAGATGTCCTATTCGATTTAGGTCAGGCGAGCATGGAGGCCAGTCAATGGTATCAACTCCTTCATCCTCCAGGAACTGCCTGCATACTCTTGCCACATGAGGCCAGGCATTATCATGCACCAGGCGCAACCCAGGACCCACTGCACCAGCGAAGTATCTAACAATGGGTCTGAGGATTTCAATACCTAATGGCAGTTAGGGTGCCATTGTTTATCCTGTACAGGTCTGTGCATCCCTCTATGGATATGCCTCCCCAGATCAACACTGACCCACCACCAAACCGATCACGCTGAGCAATGTTGTAGGCAGCAAAACATTCACCATGGCTTCTCCAGACCCTTTCACATCTGTCACATGAACTCAGAGTGAACCTGCTCTCATTGTGAAAAGCACAGGGTGCTTGTGCCGAACCTGCCAATTCTGGTGTTCTCTGGTAAATTCCAGTAGTGTGCAGTGCGTGCAGTGAGTACAGGGCCCACTCAGGCCACCCTCATGAAGTCTGTTTGTAATGGTTTGGTTAGAGACGGGCTAAGGACCTCCAATGGCCCCATCCAGCTCTCCTAGAGTTATCGCCTGTCTCCTGGAATCTCCTCCATGGGACTGTGACTCTCTTGAGACTGTGCTGGGAGACACAGCAAACCTTCTGGCATTGGCATGAATTGATGTGCCATCCTGATGGAGTTGGACTGCCTGTGTAACCTCAGTAGGGTCCAGGGATCACCTCCTGCTACTGGTAGTACCACTGACCCTAGACAAATGCAAAACTACTGAAAAGCAGTCAAAAAAAAAAAAAAAAAAGGGAGGAGGAAAGAAACGTCTGTGGCCTCTACCTGCAAAACAATTCCTGTTTTTGGGGTCATCTCATTGTTGCCCCTTTAGTGCATTGTTGTTAATTTCACTAACACCAAAACAGCTGACACTGATTAACAGAATGGTAATGAGACCAGCTATGTTAAAAAGGATGTAAATGTAGACAATAAACTTGTTGTATAGTCTTAAATAGGCTACTCTAATGTAGACCATGTCTGGGTGGCAGATGGCTAAGTCTTATATTTGGATAGTTAACAGCAAGGCTTGAGCTACATGGAAAAAAAGAATGGATGCTCAGAGGATAGAACATGTATCCTGCTTATCCTTCTTAGCTGATTAAAAAAAAAGGCACACAGCACTGTGTGGCACTGAAGCTCATATAAACAGTAGACAAACCCAGTCCAGTGCAAAGCAATTTAGTCCAGCTGCAATAATAAAACAATGCATTACTATTCAGTGCCTGCTAAGTTGGTTGTTAAATGGAATAAAACATACATACATACAGTCAAGGCCAAAATTATTAGCCTGGAATTATGGAAGATTTTTCTAAACTTCTTCCCAATGTTTGCAGCATTGATGAAACTTGATATAAGCAAACATTCACCAGTGCTATTTAGTAGCTCTTGTTACATTTTGTAATATAAAATACATTTTTAGGCTTGCTTTATATCAAATATAGTAAAAAATGGGGTGGTCAAAAATATTAGCCCCATGTGAAAGTGAAGTGAAAAAGTGAAAGTGACAACCCTTGTCATTGCGAGGTCACAACACAGCAGACAGTGAACCACAACAAAATTGGACCTCTGCATTTAACCCATGCACACTCAAACACCGTGCAGCAGTGGGCAGCTATTGAAAGCGCCCGGGGAGTAGTGAATGTTTGCTTTCAAAATGTTTGCTTTCAAAACACTCCTACAGTAATTAACCAATCAACTTTGAAACCACACCTGTGCAGTCAATTGGCTTCCTAACAACACATGCAGTCAATTGGATTCCTAACAACGTTCAATCAGCATAAAAAGACTCCAAGGAACAGGTAACTTAAACACATGAAAGAGACTACTGTTACTCACCATGCCAAAGACAAAGGAAATCAGTCTGGAGCTCAGAAAGAAGATAGGAGAGGCTCATGATAAGGGGGAAGGCTACACTGCTATTTCCAAGTGTAACCTGGTTATAATTACACAAAGTCTGTTAAGTCCTAAACTGTTGTTGCTCTATCTGACTGTGAGGACCTCCAAACCTGTAGTGGTGCTTATTATTAATTACAGCCACTCCTCATCCCTTTTCTTCTGTGGTACACCCCTATAAACTTGTGATCTCTCCTTGGCCCCTCCCTCTTTCTACATTTCCCCTGAGGGAGAGGAGCTGGAGTGGGCGCCACACTTATTTGGAGGAGGTTGTCTTTGTTGTGTACTGTCAGGTAGGTCAAAATGTGTTTAAATGCATATTTTGTTTTAAATGTATATTTTGTTCAATATATATAAGTGCATACGTGCCACTTTGCAGCCTCTTTCTACAATTCCCCTGAGGGAGTGGAGCTGCAGTGGGCGCCATACTTATTTGAAGGTGGTTGTCTTTGTTGTGTACTGTCAGAATAAAAGGAGAAAGCCCAAGGAGACTCACGTGTCGTGTCCAAAATCACACATGGAGACCATGTTTGGAGACACATTCTGCAAGGAACAAACGTGGCCATGGCCATAAGCACAAGATTTCAAGAACTCTGGAGAGGAAAATAGTCAGAGATATCAGCAAAGAGCCCCGGATGATTGGTGCCTGTGGAGGCAAAATTTGTTTTAACCTTGATTTAGTATCATGTTTTCCAACGTGCTGTTTTCGACATAAAGGTGAAAGATAAATTGGACAGGTCTCATGCTACTGCAAAAGACGTAAACAGATCAGGGAAAAGAGCTAAGAAGGGACTTAGACAAAGCAACTTTCAGGCTTACTGGGACTTGAAGGTCAAGGGGAGGTGGGCCTGCGGCCCAAAATGTGTATAAGAACCTCTGTTTTAATGTACTCTGGGCTTCCTCTTGTATTCTCGGTAGAGTGCGAGAGGAATCCTCACTGCAGTGATTATTAAACTCTTTGGTAGACTAAAGGTGCCTCTGACTTGTTCCTTGGGTATATATATTTTTTTCCACAACAGTTGGCGAGCCAGCCAGGAGTCCGCGAGCAGTCGGCCCAGGACAGACACCCACGGCCAAGGACTGATCATCTCGGGGTTCAAAACATACCCGACCCCTAACCTCCAATTGCAGAGAAGAGGGGCTTGGCGTGGAGTCGCTGGGGCCGCCGCCGACGGACTCTACGAGCTAGAATAGTGGAACGGTCAGTGAGCACCTTCTTTCCCTTAATTTCTGTGGTTGCCTTTTGGCCTTATCTCTGGTTGATTTAACAAGCATCTTAATCTAAGAATTTGGGGTGATTGAGACTTAGAAATTCTCCGGCTGTGGGGTACCATAGGGGCAGTACGCAGTGGACCTAAGGTGGGACCTTAGGTGGCCTGAGGGGGAACCTTAGGCGGGGACCTAAACCTAAAACAGGGAGTGAAGTGAAATTGGGGATCGGTCCAACTCTTTCAAGGTAAGGTTGAGAGTGATAAAAGTTTACCTTCCCTGTCGGTGACGATCGACAGTAGATGTTGTAGCGCTACACCTGTCTGGGACAGAAATGGGACTGCGTTTGACTATGGGGACCTCACAATCAAAAGATCTGGGGGAAAAAGGGTAAATGAGAATTGCGAAAGAATGCTTGTTATGAGACAGAGATATGGGGAGGAAGCAACTGATTTAAGGATATTGAGCAGATGGGTTGTGAAATATGGATTTCCAGGAGAGGGGACCTTTAATACAAAAATTTTTAAAGAACTACAGGAGAAACTAAAAGCCGAATGGCAAGAAAATTGAAAGGGCAAAAAAAAAAAAAAAAAAAAAGAGCGTAAAAAACTGCAAAGGCAGGAACTGGAAGAAAGTGTTAAAAGCCTGGTTGACCGAAGCAGAGAACAGGGATAGGAAGAAAATACGCAGGCCTGTGGCTTATGCCGCACCCGTACTAAATATGTTATCTGCTGGTATTGTCGTGGAAAATTGAGGTGTGAGCCTAAGTCTGAAACTTTTTTTCTAAGTCAGAAACCAAACAAAGTCAAAAATCAAGCGAAGTCAGAGAGATGCAGCACAACCAATTTACTGAAGAGTTTCAGCGGCGTGGTCCCGTGGGAGCAGCTCCAAATGCCCATCCCAACGTTGGACTTTAAATACATTTCAAACCCCTTTAACATTTGCATAAATCCATCCCATTATTAGTTTTCCACCAATAATATTCAGTGCTGTCATGATTGAAACCTCAGTTCCCCACCTTTGCCCCTTTCCCACCATTAGACTTAGGCCTTCTCATGGTCCACCTATATTTCAAGGCATCCTCCCATCCAGGCCCCCACTTAAAAGTGTTTTTTCACAGATGTGTCCCCTATTTTGAGTGCAGCTGCCTAAGCAAAGCTGTAACTCTTTCCTGCTGGATGTTTTCTGGGGGCTCATGAGATGATGCAGGTTCAGCCACTTACTATCTCCTGGGGTCAGATTTAGGCTAACAAACTCTGTGACCTCAGGAATGTGAGGCACTGTGAGACAGGGACAAAAGTAAAGGGATTTTCACTAAATATCCCCCCTCTCCGACTTACAAGGCGGAAACATCAATAAATGCGGGTAAATACGGAATACAGAGCTAATAATGCTGTAAACCATGTCAATGATAAAATACTACACAACATAGTCACACACGAAACATCAATGACAGTCATACTGAGAGCATATCAAGCTTGTAGCTTAATTGGTCTTTTCAGGTGATCAGGTTACTAAGAAGGGAGACCCATTCCCCAAGAATGGGCGAAAACCTCTGTGCTGAGTCAATTTTTAGAGGGAAAATTCCCACTCTACCCAGATGTTGCGATAGCGCTGTCAGCGCTTGGGTTCAGCGGTTCCCAACTTAGCCTGATCCCGCTCTCGAGATTACAAAGAATTAATCAATAGAATAGTACCTTATATAAGGATACATATTAGAGTATACCATGTGCTGATTCAGAATATGACTGTCCTCAAAACAATAATAAGGACACGCAATAATAGAGTACGTATAACAGATTATTCTGCAGTCACTACATTAAAAGGTTATATAGTCGATACATGATCAATAAAACTGAGTAAATACAAGTTACAGAAACAGTGAAATACCCAACTAAGACTCTCAAATGGTTATAAGCGACTACCTCATCTTCGCCCGTTTTGCACTTTACGTGCAGTAGCACGGTACCGTTGGTGTGTACCAGGAGAGGTCACTAGTACTTCTCTGGCCACACTGGACAAAGCGCTGCCCCTAGTTATTACGATCGGGTTGGGTCTCTGAATTTGGTCTTTTCCTTCAGTGTCTGTTTCCGTGGTCCGGGGTGTAAGGTCCAGATTGCCCACCCATTTGTAATCTTATAAAGCATAAAGGCATGTGAAAGCGATTATGGACCCACATACACATAGGCATCATCACTTCTCTCAGAGAGAGTAAGTGATCGCAAAGTTGAAGCGAATGACACATCCTGACTTTTTGTCATATACATTTGGGTAGCTACTGCATTAGTGACCATTCTGGTCACCACAAATCTTATGATAGGAATCACACAACAAGTTATTAATGCCAATATTACTAAGCAAACGGCTAACACTATTCCTATTTTGGTGAGCATTGCCCCCCATGACCCAAACCATTTAGCGAACCATTCTCCAATGTGAGCATCCTTCCCTGCGTTCATCTTTACTTCCAACTTTAAATTTTGTATTTTTATCATTGCTTCTGAGAATGACCCTCCTGGTGCCGTATTATTTGGTATATAAGTGCAGCAGTGTTCTCCAAACATTACACATACACCGCCTTTTTCTGCTAATAGCCAATCCAATGCCTGCCTATTTTGCCACGTCATTTTACTTGTTGCACTCAGCTGTTCACCCAAAGCCTGCAGTGCATCATTTGTGTAGTTAATAAATCTCTGCTGATTATAGTATATGTAGTTAATCCACTCTACATTTTTGTTTATTGTGATCCAAATGAAAATAGATTCAAATCCAACTAATACTTCACTTCTAGCTTTATACTGTTCTGGAATACCCCTTGGTTGTCCAATAGCATCTAAAGTAACCTCAGGATCTGATTCGTAGGACCTCATCTGTCTTATGGGTATTACAGTTTTTCGCTCTACCGGGCTTCCGTCTAGCCCAACGACTGACACCTTTTGAATCGCTTTCACCCTTGCACAGATCCCTGTCCAGACCATAGGTAACACAGGTCTGAGCTGAGTGCCTCCACAGATCCAATAGAAATCTGCTACTACTTCTACCTGATTGATGATGGCGCTCATAGAAGGCAGAACCCAAGTTTGAGCTTCACAACTCTGTTGTGGCGTCAGCATTGTTCTGTTATCTGAAGTGGTGCCCGCTGCCTTATAAACTGGTCTCGATGGAGTGTGTCCATCCCATGTGGTGTCATAATGGAAAGTTATCCCGCATTTACCTTGGAAGTACCCTAATCTTAATCCTCCATCAGTCCTATTATAACACTCATAAGTCTCAGTCCAATTAATAATGTAATTACTGGGGATTTCTGTGTCCACTAACTTCAGGCTCGCATCGAGGCCCTTGCAGTGGCTAGCCCTCTGACTCCTATTAATTTGCCGATATTCAGAATTACTAAGATGACTTAAACATACTGCTGGGCAGAATGGTCTCTCACTCCTGGTCAGATTACAGAAATGCCTATTGAAAGTATTAACCCTTTTCTTTCTTCTGAGCATTCTAACCCACCAGTTGGCCAGTTCCCGTTCCTGACTGAGACAGACCTGGATCCCCCTCCTCCTAGACGACAAGAAGCAACACAAGTCAGAGGGACTGCTTCGACTGTGAACCTTAGCGCTTCTCCTACGGAACGACCATGGACAAGATCTCAGTCATCGCAGCAGGCAGAGGCGATCCAGGTGCCAGCACAGCAAGAGGAATTTCCTCCCCCACCCCCTACACCCGCGGAGAACACTTTCACCATGCCGATGATCGAGGTGGCAGGGCAGGTCGGGTCGATGCTGGTGTATAGACTGTGGTCCTATGAGGAAATGAAGGCGGTCCTACTAGGCCAAGGGAAGCCTATGGACATTGATCGGTACATCGAGCAACTGATGACTTTCTGCAGAGAGTTCAGGCCAACCATCACTGAACTACGCCGCCTTCTGATCCTACATCTGGGACCAGCAGGGTGGATGAAAGTGGAAGACGGGTTTCCAAAGGAATATATGAATGAAAGGAGCGTACAGCCCAGGTGGGATCACAAAGAGAACAGTTGTTATCTCCATGCACTAGATCTTCTGTGCAAGGCGCTAATGGATGCATTCCCGCAGACTGCAAACACTTCAAAATTGGAGAGCTGCAAGCAGGGACCGGATGAGACAGTGACTGACTTTTATGCAAGATTGTATCAGGTGTTTGAAACTTGCAGCGGCCTGCAGAAACCTGGGACCCTGGGTGATGTACCAGGGCCATGGGAATGTTATCTGAGGAGCACCCTATTGAATGGACTACGCGCCGAGGTAAGGCAGGAAGTAGAACGATCCTGCATCGGATGGAAAACGGAGCGTGTGGCTAACATTGTCAAACATGCAGAACATGCTGAAGAGCTGCTGGGGAAAAGGACCAAGGAGGAAACCTGAAAACAACAACAGTTACAGGAGGCTTCCCTGACCATGCTGAAGGTAACAGCTGAGGGCCGAGGCGACAGTAGGAATAAAGGCCGTGCACGTGGTAGAGGTGATGTGGACAAAGTGGACAAAGAGGTGATGACAACGGATGTTTCATTTGTGGGGCCATGGATCACTGGGCAAGGGAATGTCCAAACAAGTTGAACCAAGGACAAGGTCAAACTCACCATGAGTCAGGGAACAACTATGGTGGGGAACGCGGTGGCAACAGTTCACACCAGACAAGCAGAGATTGACGGGAGTAGGTGGGGGAAGGAGATGTCTCGGAGGGAATGGTGATCAGGTCGTATGATTTAAATTCTCATTCTCCCACACACATCCAAAAATGCACGAGCTACACACACACACGACGGAATACACCTTGTATCAAGGCACTGGGTTTAAGAAAATGCCAAAATTAACATTGACAATAGAGGGGCAAAAAGTAAAATTTCTGGTTGATTCTGGGGCTGCATATTCCGTGTTGAAAAAAATCTGTCCTATCTCCTTCACCTGCCTTGAGTGGACGCACCGTTACGTCCACGGGAGCGGCGGGAATGTCTGTAATTGAGCCGTTTTTTGTACCTCTCAACTGTGAAATTGGTCAGTGGGTTTTTAACCATCAGTTTTTGGTTTCATCCATATGCCCGATAAATTTGTTGGGCCGTGATTTGATGTTTTTTGGGTTTGCAACTAAATTGCTCTGAAAGGGGGATGGTAATTGACGAACCTAAAGAGGGTTGTTTTCAGTTGTTTACAAGCAGTGCTTTGTTTTATCACAAGTGGCGGCTCACGGATGCAGACATTGCCTGCACTCTTATCTCTGCTGCTAGGGATAGGGTGAGACCAGGGGGCAGTGACTTTGTGTTCGGATGGATTGTATTGCAATGCTCGTACTACTGCTGATTGTGATTGGGCTTTAATGGAGCAATGGGAGAATGCACTTACAACAGATACGCTGCAGTTAGATAAACTGTTTTGGAATGAACATACTGTGGGGGTGTCAGTGCAGTTGACAGAACAGCAGATGTATTCTTTTTCTGATTCTGATTCATGTCCCACTTGCAAAAGGTGTGTCAAAAAGTTGGGGGGATGTGGGGTTATTTGTTAAGACATGTGTACAGGCAGATGATTGGGTGCTTATCGGTGATGGTGTTGAATATAGTAATAAAGCTAAAGCCTTCACCGGGCCTTGGGAGATGATTATCTCTTGTGAGCGGGTTACAGAGATTTCTGAATCATTGTATGCAATGGCTAGCTTGAATGTTGACCCGGATTCGTTAAATCTTCCTGATCACTTATGGGTGAAAGATGAGAATGATGTTGGCTTGATAAAGAATTGTCCTCCAGTTGTCATAACTCCAAGGTCTGCATACAGGCCATGTCGGCCACAATATCCATTAAAGCAGGAGGCAATTGAGGGTATGAAACCAGTGTTTATGGCTTTGATGGAAGCAGGGGTGATCATTCCATGTCCAAATTCTCCCGTTCGTACACCATTGTTTCCCGTAAAAAAAAAAAAAGGGTCAGGGACAAAGGCCAGCCCACAGAATGGAGATTTGTACACCCTGACTGTCAATTTTGGGTTGCTTTTAATTTCACAAAGGTGCACTGCGCGATTCATTAGCTTCCTTAGCTTTGTCCCCAGGGACCACAGTTTTGCAGTATGTTGATGATTTTCTGATTGCAGCACCCAGCCAAGCAGTGTACAGTGTAGAAAAGACATTTGGCTGAGAATGGCCACAAGGTCAGTCTGTCTAAGGTTCAGTTTGTTAAACAGCAAGTGACATTTTTGGGCCATATTATCTCACCAAAAAGTAAATCACTCTCAAATAAGCGCGCCGAGGCATTCGTGATATAACCGGACATGTGACTAAGAAGCAGTTAGCATCTTTTCTGGGAATGTGTTCCTACTGCAGAGGTTTCATTCCTAACTATTCAGAGATGGAGGCACCGCTGCGGGCGATGACCTCTCAGAAATTGTCTAATAACTGTCAACTCACGTAAAATGACACAACTTGAGGCCTTTAACAATTTGAAACAAGCCCTATTGTCTCCTCCAACACTGGGAATCCCAGATCCACCGAATCATTTGTGCAAACAGTCTCTGAGAAGGAGGGACACATGATTTTAGATTTGTTACAAAAACATGGAGATAAGCTTAGGCCGGTGGCCTATTTCTCTTTAGAGCTGGATCCAGTGGCAGTATAGTAAAAATCCCTCTACTTTTGTCCCTTTGCTTTTGCCCCTCTTAGTGTTCCACACCATCAAATTCCAATGAGCAAGCAGTAAAAGAGCTACATTTATAATTGATCAATAGTGGCTCCTGAAAGGTTACACGTTGTCTGGTGTCTTATGCTCTCATGAGTTCCCAGAAATCATCCAGCAGCAAACAGATGTTTCTAAACTGAACAATAGTGCTCATAGACGGCCAGGAGCGAACAGTTAACAGTTTTTAATCGAGCTGCTGCACTCACAATTGGGAACCTGGATGGGAAGGAACCTTGAAATGTTGGTGGTGGATAAGACAGGGAGCTATCAGTAAAAGGACCTTTTGTCTAATGTTGGTGAGGTGGCAAAGGTGGGGGAACTGAGGTTTTAATCATGACAGCATTGAATATTATTGGTGGAAAACTATTAATGGGATGGATTTATGTAAATTTGAACGTGATTGAAATGTATTTAAAGTCCGAAGTTGGGATGAGCTTTTTTGGAGCTGCTCCCATTGGACCACGCCTGCTGATAATCTTCAGTAAATTGGTTGTGCTGCATCTCTCTGACTTCGCTTGATTTTTTAAAAATTTGATTTCTGACTTGGAAAAAGTTTCGGACTTGGGATTACACTTCAATTTTCCACGACAGCAGCAAGTCTGCCTGTTTGTTTGAAAAACATAGCTGCAGCAGAGAAGACCATAGAGGCCTCCAGAGATCGAGTTGGTTATGCTCATTTAACTCTTTTTTTTTTTGTACCACATGCAGTCTCTCTTCTCTTACAGGACCACAGCTCAGCCCACCTGTTAGCTGCAAGATGTTTGAAAAATAATGTAGGCCAAGTGTCACCATTAAACATTGCACTAACCTTAACCCTTCCACTTTTCTTCCATTACCAGAAGACAGTGAACTTCATGACTATGTGGCAGCAGTGGAGCAGATTTACAGGAAGTTCCCATCTCTAGTCCTTTGTTATCTCTCGAGGCAGAGCCATCTGCAAAAACACAAGATTAGAGTTAAACTGTGTGGGCCTTGCAGTTTGCTCCGAAAGCGGCTCTCTCCACAGCGGCACCCTTCCTTGTTCTGTCTGCTCAAGTAGCAGAATTTGTATCTTTGACTGAAGTATAAATTGACGCACAGTAAAGACTATGCATCAAAGGGGGGATGATGGATATGAAATTTAGTGGTTTACTAAAAGATTCTCAGCTGTGGGAAGGAAAAATAATAATAATAATATTGCCAGTCATGCTCAATTTGCCTAGAGAGTAACTCAGGCGAGCCAGATTGAATTTGAGCCCATTTGCAATTTTGTTTGGTAAACCTATGAACCTTGGCATGGGACCGCCCGGAGGTAAAGCAGCAGGAGCAAGTTTAACAACACTGTGATGATGAAATGTTGCAATACTGTTGTTCTTTGTTTGCTATTCTCCACTCTGTCCATTAGTAGGTTAAAGAATTGTTGCCGAGGACAGCAGAGCGTCCTCTACATGACCTGAGACCTGGTGACCCGATCCTGGTAAAGGAGTTCAGATGGAAGCACTGGAAGTCCAGGCGTTGGACGGGAACGTTTCAAGTGTTGCTGACAACACCTACCGCCGTGAAGCAGAGAGAGCTACGTTGATCTACGTATTACAATGTAAGCGCGTGAGGGTGGAAACAGGTGACCGGGTGAGGGTAAAGGGTGTGATGGAGTCTCGGTGACGTGGGACGAGGGCGTAATGGGTATATCCTGCCCTCCGCGCACAGACCCGTGAAGAAAGACAAAGGCTCACCCAAACACTCACCAGAATCCTGACCTGTTTGAAATATTTTGATGGTAACTGTTATCATCTTACTAAAGATGGTGGCAGGAAGTGCACCAGTGGCAAACAAGGGAAGGACCAAATCACTGCGATAATGCAAAGGATACTGGTCCCAGTGCAGAGTGCAGCACTTGTACGGTACACTGGACAACTTTGAGTATGATTACTGTGTTAGAGATAGTCAGGAACACAGATCAGCTTCCACCTGCTGTTAATCTGACTCGTGTGAGCTCTTTGGAAAAATAATGTTGTTGGGTTTAACTGTAGCCCTCTACCGTGGAGGGCCTGGCTGAGGCATGAATCATCTGCCTGAGCGAAGGGGGAACAGAATTAGGTTGGTCAGACTGTAAAAGTGTAATGTCAATTGGTTTAAAGACAATACGGGGGGTGGTACAACCGCAGCACTCAATAAGATAACTGGACTTGCATATCGCTTGTATATCACTACACTGGTGAATGAATGAACTAGTAATGATTAAATGGAAAATGTGAGACAAGGCGTCATAGAAAATTACAGATCTAACAGACCACATGGGAAATGTTATTGTTATTCCATAAAGATGGATTACAGCTGGTACAGTTCAATCTACACTTCGATGGGACCATTTTGGCATCTGCTACGATGATGGTGACCATTGCTGCTGTTTTCTTGTATCTTTTTGTGTGCACCTTGTTTGTTGCAGTGTTGCATGATGATGGTCCAATGGCTCATCACATCCTCACAAGCACAGTTTCGAATGTTACACACGGAAGAAAAATGTACGCAAAGACAGGTGAAGATGGGATGCCATCTCCAGATCTAACCCAAGACCAGACTGGGTTCAAGACCAAATAAATGACAGTTTCACAAGTGATGAAGTCGACAAAGAAGAATTTTGAATCTCTTTTTATGTTTAACATTGCTCCTTGCATTTCTGTGATTCAGTTATGGTTTGATTTGATGGGATTATGATTTTGATCTAAAATGATTTAATTGATTGGATTTGATTTTGGTTATAGTCAATCATGATCGAGCTGAAACAGATTCTGTGCTAATTGTCAATGAAGAGAAAAAATTATTAATGATTGATTAATAATCCTGATGATGTTACAAGCAATGATGATGAGGAGTTTTGAAATTTTTATGCTTTGATTTGCATAGTTTTTGATTTTGATTTGATTCAATGTGTGTGATCGAGATGTTGTCATAACATGATTTAGTGCTTTTGATTTGATCTTAAAAGTGAGTAATAATGATTAATGTTTAAATGTCGAATGAAGAAAACAATCAATAATTGAATAAGTTACTGAGTTGTGTATTGGTAAGGAATAAAGAAATCTAGTGTTGCCATGTTTTGCCTCGCTATAGTTAGATTAAAAGTTGATTAAATAATCAAAAGGGGGGAATGTGGAGGCAAAATTTGTTCTAACCTTGATTTAGTATCATGTTTTCCAACGTGCTGTTGTTTTCGACATAAAGCTGAAAGATAAATTGGACAGGTCTCATGCTACTGCAAAAGACGTAAACAGATAAGGGAAAAGAGCTAAGAAGGGACTTAGACAAAGCAACTTTCAGGCTTACTGGGACTTGAAGGTCAAGGGGAGGTGGGCCTGCAGCCCAAAATGTGTATAAGAACCTCTGTTTTAATGTACTTGGGGCTTCCTCTTGTATTCTCGGTAGAGTGCGAGAGGAATCCTCACTGCAGTGATTATTAAACTCTTTGGTAGACTAAAGGTGCCTCTGACTTGTTCCTTGGGTATATATATATATTTTTTTTCCACAACAGTGCCAAGATGATTGTTGACCTCTTCTGGAGTTGATGTTTCAAGGAACACAGTTGTGAGGGCTCTTCATCGTGGTGGGCTTCAGGGCCATTGTCCCAGAAGAACCCCTTTACTCAAAGAGCGGCACATCACAGCCCGACTGAGGTTTGCCCGTGAACATTTGAAAGGTAAAGAAGAGTTTTGGAAGTCTGTGCTTTGGAGACTAAACTGGAACTGTTTGGGCACATGGATGATGCTTATGTCTGGCGAAGAATGGGAAAGGCCTTCAACCCTAGGAACACAGTTCCCACAGTTAAACATGGTGGTGGGAGCATCATGCCATGGGACTGTTTTGCAGCCTCAGGCACAGGGAGCCTTGTTCGGGTGCATGGCATCATGAGGGAGAATATGCAGAAATCTGCTCGTAGTCTAGGCTTAGGTCCTCGCTGGGTCTTCCAACAAGACAATGACCCAAAGCATACATCGAAATTAGTCCAACAGTTCCTCAAGGATATCAAAACCAAGATCCTGGAGTGGCCCGCACAGAGCCCAGCCTCAATCCTATTGAGAATCTGTGGTGGGTGCTCAACGTGAATGTCAATGCTCAGAAACCATGCAATTTGGACCAGCTAGAACAATTTGCAATGGAAGAAAGGGTACACTATTAATGGCCAAGGGGCTAATAATTTTGGATGTCTCATTTTTGCCCTTTTTTGTTTTAACTTGTATCAATAAAATATCCTAATTAAACTTAGTGGACATTGTTTTTTATAATGTATTTGATAAGATGAGAAAGAGGTAGTTTTTGTTTGTTAAATATGATGTAATTATGACAGCTGATATGCTACAAAATAATGCTAAATTTCTTAATTTCTGTCAGAAATGTATTTAGCCAAAGTGCTTGGTTATGTTTTGCTATTAGGAGTGATTCACCACATTTGCTTTTTATTTTTTCCATTCCTACTGCAACAACTGCAATGCTATGTTGAACTGTCATACTGTGGGACACCTTTGCTCCAGTGTGTCTTAAAAAAATTAAAGCTAAAGAATCTATAAGGAAACTAAAGCTGTGAAGTCACATGTTCACAATAAAGTCTTCTGCTAGTCTTCATTTATTGATTTGGGTTAAGCAATTTTTTAAACTGGAAGCACTTGTGTAAGATCAAACAAAGGTCATTGACAGAGTTGAGACAAACTTCACATTTCATATAAATTAAAAACCCTTTTAGTTTTTGTTAATAATGTAACATGATGTAGATGTATTCTTTATTCTTCATTCATTTCAAATATTCACTGTCCCACATGAGGAAATAACTTTTTTTTTTTTTGGCATGGGCTCAGTGCTGATCCTTAAGATAATCCAAATTCTACTTTAAATGCATCTGTTACTCCTACTACAGACTCTGTCACTTTCACACTGCCTTCATACATATCTTGTACTACTCTTATATTCTTCTCTGCCACTCCTGACGACCTCCTACAAAACCCCAACTCCTCTCTAGTCACCCTATCTGTCACCTGTGTTGTGTTTTGGGCACGCTAGAGGGCGCTCTCTATCACACACAAGGTATGTCACAGGAGGTGTTATGGGTACGCTAGAGGGCGCTCTGTTCTGACTAAGCACACCTGAGCCCCTGCGGGCAGGTGTGCATCATTGGGGCTGACTATTTAAGCCCCGATGAGTCAGAACAGAGCGCGGCTCATTAGGTAGGTCAAACCTACAGGTAACTGGTGGTTTTTGTGTATGTACCGTAGTGTTGAAAATTTGGTATGTGTAACTTGGCGTCTATGACTAGGTATAGGTAACCTAGTATAGACCACCTAGTATCTAGGGTTAGACTGCAGTTCCCCAGTTCGAGGGTTTCAGGTGTAGAACTGCAGTTCCCCGTTCCTTGTTTCTTGTTTGTTTTGTCACTGTGCATAATAAACTTCTGTTCTGAACTCCTGGCTCTGAACTGGCGTCCATCCGGTACCCCGCCACATTACACTATCACATGCTTTCACAGTAAATAAAGGCACAACACAACTCCTTCTGACCTTCTCTTAGCTTCTCTACCAACACCCTCAGAGCAAACATTGCATCTGTAGTGCACTTTCTCTGCATGAAACCATGCTGCTACTCATCACCTCTTTTTTTTAAACTAGCTTCCACTACTCTTTCCCATAACTTAATTCTGTGGCTGATCAACTTTATTCCTCTGTAGTTATTACAGCTCTGTGCATCACTCATATTCTTGAAAATTGATACTAGTGCACTTCTCCATTCCCCAGGCATCCTCTCACTTTCCAAGATTGCATTAAACTATTAGAAATTCTACTGCCATTATGCTCTCACAGGTATATCTGGACCAACAGCCTTTCCATTTTTCATCCTCTTCATTACTGCCCTTACTTCCATTTTGGTAATTCGCTGCATTTCCTGGTTCACAAACCTCAAATCATCTAATTTTCTCTTTCTCCTTTTCTTCAAGACTTCATAGTCTTTCCATCTGCACAACACATTCTGCTTATGAGTACCTTTCCATTTCTGTCCTTTATTGCAATAACCTGCTGCACATCTTTCGCAGTTCTGTCTCTCTGTCTAGCTAATCTGTATAGGTCCTTTTCTCTCTTCTTACTGTCCAACCTCTCATACAAATCACAATGTACCTTATCTTTAGCCTTCACTGCAGTGTTCTTCACCCTGCACTTCAACTCCTTATGCTCCTGTTTGCTTTCTTCATCACTCTTACTCTGACTTGGCAAAAGTTTTATACCTGATGCCCTTCTTGATGTAATCCTTCACAATTATATGGCTCCCCATTTATCTGGCCCAAAGAAATACACTATGTTGTGCATCTCTAGTGGCTTGGTTTTTGGCTACTTAATGTGCCTGTAATAAATGTAATGAATTGTAAAAAACTACTGGTTTATTTTATCTGATTTTCTAATGTCCACAGTATTGGCAGGAGGTGGAGCTTTTATTTACTCTCCATATATTACACAAATAAACTTTGTTTGTAAAACGGTGTTTGTGTGCATGGGTTAAAAGCAGAGGTCCAATTTCGTTGTGGTTCATGGTGTGTAGTGCTGTGACCTCGCAATGACAAGGGTTGTCACTTTCACTTTTCACTTTCAGGTTCAGTCAAGTCCAGCCATTCCACCGAATCAGGCGATGCCTCCAGGGACTTCAGGGTCGGGTTCAGGCACCAATTGAAAGTGTGGACTGAACTGTTGGGATTCCCCTCACCACCCCCAGCTGCCTGACATGACTGGTCGGAGGTCCTTTTTGTGTTTTTTTGTGGACCTGACCGTGTGTCCCCACAAGGGACTTTTGTTTTTGTCCAGTTTTGTTGTTTTTGGCCTCCCCCCAGAGGTACGGCTATGTTTTGGCACGTCGGGAGCCGCGCCTTTTGGGGGGGGATTCTGTCACATGTGGGGTGTTTTGGGTACGCTAGAGGGCGCTCTGTTCTGACTGAGCACACCTGAGCCCAAGCAGGCACAGGTGTGCATCATTGGGGCTGACTATTTAAGCCCGATGAGTCAGAGCAGAGCGCGGCTCATTAGTTAGGCTAAGCCTACGCGTAAGGGTGGTTTTGGTTTTTTGATAACTTGGTTAACTCGGTTTAGACTGCAGTTCCTCTGTTCTTGGGGTTCTGGCTAGAACTGCAGTCCTTGCTTCTTGTTTGTGTGCTTGTGCATAATAAAACTCAGTTCCGAACTCCTGGCTCTGCACTGGCGTCCTTCCAGTACCCCGCCACCGTTACAACTATGTTTGACTGTAGGGATGGTTATTCCTGTTTATTTATTTATTTGCATATTTTGTCATAACCAGCTTAAGAAAAAATCTTAAAACATTGGTTCGGTCAGTAACAATACAAAACAGTAGTAATTTTTTTTTTATTGCTCTACAGATATAAAAAACTAAACAAACAACATAAGAGCTAATATCGATTTATACCAATAATACAGATTTGTCATATGGCCTGTTGAAATCAAACAGTCATTCACATTTCACATTTCACAACTCAAGTAAATGTTGCTCTAGGCTGTAAAGCGTTGCATAAACTAAAAATTGCTGTTTAATTTTTGAGCAGATAAATGTTAATATAAAAACTATCACTTTTTGGATTTTGGATTTTAGGTTCTTTGTTTTTTTATTTAAAGATTTAAAATTTTCATTCATCAAATTTTCTTTCACCCATCTCCTGTCATCTAACGCTTATAAACAAGGATATGAATTGCTGTTGAACCATGAGAGCAACTGTCACAACACTGCCAGGAACCTTGCAGATCTGCTGGAAAAATCAATGCAAGTGAAAAAGCAATACCAACAGGGCACACTGGATCACAAAGGCCATATTTTGTATTAGTGCATTATTTACTGCTTGGGATAATTTAATGTTCACACACTTCTTTTTTCATGCAAAATGATTGACAACTCATATGTACACACAAAAAGAAGGATAGATCATTGCAGAATTGTCAGGACTTTGGGTGTTTGTTTCTGTTTTATTCACAGTAGAGGGCGCTCTGTTCTGACGGGGCACACCTGAGCTCATATGACACAGGTGTGCTACATTGAGGCTGACTACTTAAGCCTCAATGAGTCAGAACAGAGTGTGGCTCATTCACTTTACTTCTGGTATTGTTATGGGTGGTTTTGTATCTGATGTATTCCAGTTTTGTGTCTGGATTTTGGTTCTAGTTTTGTTCTTGGTCCAGTTTCGTGTCTGGTTCCATGTTTATGTTCAATAAAAGTACCTCAAGAATCTCTGGCTCAGCGATGACGTCCTCCCCGCCACTGTGACAGAAATGAGCTGCCAAAATCGGGACGTCATGAGCCTTGAAAAGTGGTGTGAGGAGCACGAGCAGGCACTGGGATTGAGGACCTCCGAGCAGCGCTGCCATTGTGGCATCCGGGGGCGTTGCGAGCGGAGGGGCGGAGTTCAGAGAGTAACCACCACTGAGATCTCGCGACGCCTGGACCTGCTGTGTCGCTCAATCCAGCTCGCTCCCTCTCTGGAGTCTAAATAACGGCTGGAGGAGTACGGCCGAACTGAGAAGGCTGTACTAGCCGTTATGGAGGTAATGTTAATGGGGGCAGCCCCTCGAGGAAGAGTCTTCGTTTGCACCCCTTTCTTTACCGGCTCCTGCTCCCCACCAACCGCAATGCTGGATATCGGTGGAACCCGCCTCCTGCACCAATCACAGCAGTGATAGCGCTGTGCACCAATCGCGGCGAAAAAATGGCGGATACCCTGTCCTATGTGAAACACTGCGACAAAATGGTGGATACCCCATCCTCCGGGAAACAAAGAAAGAAAGCAGCAAAGAAAGCTGTCCATAACACGAAAAGCAGAAAGCAAGCACCCGGCGCGGTGCCCAAACACAGCTCCACCAACCCGTCTGCCAGGCAGAGGGCAACAGAGGAGCCGTTTCAGGTTAGAGAAATGGCTTTGTGAATTCAGGAATTGGAACATGAGCTACAGGAATCTCACAAAGTATGGCTGTCTATTCTGGGCGCAGAAAGACAGACCAAAAATGTTTTAGGCGAGCAGCTCCAGGAAATGGAGGCTGAGCTCCTTGCCAAGGATCAGGAAATTTGTACACGGAATCAGAATCTGGATGACTTGAATGCAAAGTGTAAGAGATTGGAGGATGAAAACGCCTCTCTTCAGGCCCTGAATCACCAGCTGCAGGTGAGCAACCAGTTTCAGGTACATTCTCTTCAGGAGGAACTAGTTAAAGTAAATGGGGAACTTCAGGAAAAGCAGGCTGGGTACCTAGAGCACGAGAAAGTCTGTAAGGATCTCAGGGAACAGATAGTTTGGCTAACGGAAAGCTTGAACAGCACCCAGGACTTCAGGGCTGAGTCCGAAAGATGCAGACAGGCCAATATGAAGCACAGTGCACTTCTCACAGACATTCACCACTGAGATGATCAGATCAAACAGAGGGAGTTGCTAACAAAGCTCAACCAACAGCTGGCAGAGAGCAAGATCTCTGTTCTGCAGATAACCAGCTCAGTCACCCATGAAAGACTGAAACATGAAGAAAAGCTCACCACTCTGCTTTCTCAGCTTGAGGAGACCAAAGGACTCTTGTCTCTTTGCCAGAGTGACCTTGCAACCATGGAAAGGGAGAGAGAGGTTTTTGCTCAAGCCAATGGTGAGCTTAGAGTAGAAGTCAGTGGACTCATGCAGGAGCTGAAGCAGGTGCAATGCAACAATGCCGCTCTGCAGGCAGAACTGGAAAAAGCCAGGAGGGAGACCAGTAAACCCACTGAGCTGCAAGACCCACCCAGAGAGTATGGTCAAGGAGGGCAGGTAATGCACAATTTTGTATGTTTGATTATGGACAAAAAACTCAGTATTCGCTGTGTTTCTGAGAACCTGGACTCCATGAGATTCACCCTGCAGGTACCTAGGGCAGAGTGTCACAGGGTCAAGAAAGATTCTTCCATGTTTAGGTCTTTTTTAGACTCTTTCAGGCCAAGGTTTTCCAGTGGGTCAGACCATTCCTCATGGGACCCCAGTGGCGAGTCGGGGAGAATGACAAGGAAGTTCCATGCAACCAATTGGTCGGCAAAGGTACCCATAACAATTAGGTCTCTTCTGAAATCACTCGCATTGATTACTGATTCGGAACACAGGCAGAGAAAGCCTCTGGTGGAGATCCTGTCCACAGATACTTCAGGTGAGAATATAAACTTGTATCGTAACAGAGAGGACCAAGAAATTAAGTTTCAGGATTATTTCCCCTCCACATTCCCAGTATCGAGGAGGGAAGCTAGGACTATTCAGAATCCCCTGACCTCTGCTGAAACCTATTGGCCAACTAGGACTAGGACTTCTTAGTGAACCTGTTCTCAACATACCCGTACATATTGCTGGAACTGACACTGTATATGTTCCTTCCGCACAGTCAAGGTTACAGAACCAGACAACCGCATCAAGGAATGTGACTCCCAGTCTGGTTCATCATAAGCCACTTCCATCTATTACCTCAGGCATCATCTCTGGAACAGACTGCCCTTTACGGATCTCTTCCCTTGTTTTAGTGAACTCAGTAAGTAAAGTCACAGAAATTGAGTCTAGTTCCTCAGAGGTACTCAATTCCCTTGACCTTAGCCTTTCAGAGAATGATCCAGAGGAGGAGTGCTCCAGAAGCTTTGTGGAAGCTACCGGTGATGTGCCTGTGAAAGACCCACAGATACCAGAGGCTCCGGAACTAGTCAGACCCCCTCCTGCTCAGAGGAGAGGAGTAACCCAGGTTGCCAAATGTAAGGTCAGTAAAAGCCAAGCACAAGTTCTCCTGCCTTTCAGAGTTGGAAGCACACAGTTACCCAGGCCTCCCAGAAGCCAGCAGGGCGAGAGGAGAGCAACAGCGTTCACTGCAGCAGTGGAAGGATACCTTTCCTTTATTGCACCCAAAAGAGTCTTCACATCAGCTGTTCTTCCCCCAAACCTCCTGCTAAATGCCCACGTGAATATCATCCCAGTTGGCACAACACTACAACTAAGTGTCAGGACTTTGGGTGTTTTGTTTCTGTTTTATTCACAGTATGAGCTCAGCACACCTGAGCTCATATGACACAGGTGTGCTACATTGAGGCTGACTACTTAAGCCTCAATGAGTCAGAACAGAGTGTGGCTCATTCACTTTACTTCTGGTATTGTTATGGGTGGTTTTGTATCTGATGTATTCCAGTTTTGTGTCTGGATTTTGGTTCTAGTTTTGTTCTTGGTCCAGTTTCGTGTCTGGTTCCATGTTTATGTTCAATAAAAGTACCTCAAGAATCTCTGGCTCAGCGATGACGTCCTTCCTGCTCCCCGCCACCGTGACAAGAATCTTCATAGTTGCTGTTGATAGAGTAGATTACAAACTATGCTGGCAATTTTACAACTGCTAAGAAACCAACTTCTACAATACAAAGACTATTTCTGCCCAAATGGGTTTACCTAGTATCTCCCACAGTCACTGGAGTGAAGAACTCATTGTGTCTCAGGAAAAAAGACAATATTGCTATCTATGTTCTAAAGCTATGACAGTGCAGGGATTAAACCTGATCCTGAAAGTCCATGTATTGTTAAAGTGACTACCTTACATTAGGCCACATAATTAGACATTAAGTAACTAAATAACTAAAATACCACATAATTTAACCCACTGCTGCCTATAATATCAACATTTTATTAGTTCATATTTGTATATTAGTCATAATTGTAGAGCAGTACAAATTATTCCATTAAACTTTCTCCCGTTTGTCTTTTGTGTCAGTGCCCTTTCTTACTCTCATTTTCTCTCAAGAGTCACATAGCGAAAGGACAGCAAAAATGCGTGCTATTTAGTCACATTCATCCTTGTTATTCCTTTGGTCTGTGTCAGAATCAAGCCGTCTGAGATGTGCAGCAGGGAGAGACCATATTCAGTGTAGTGTTTCATTCCTGTCATCGTTAAAAGCCTGTGAGCTTTCCTGACGGTTCATATTTAAAATGTGATAAACTGTCAGCATATCATGCTTGACATGTCTTAGCTTTGTCCTATACTGACAAATGGACAAACTGATCAGATTTTGTGACAGACATCATTTTCTCTGCCAGCAGCTTTGATCCTGTTACACTGCCAAATGAAAAGTGACTCATAAATCTAAACATAATTTATAACAACTCTTGTTGATGGCAGACAGATTTTTTTTTTTGATAGCCTGAATTCATTTAATTACTCACAATGAATGGTTGTATTAGCTCATAATCTGTAAGCTGTTTTAATGACGGAGCTACATCTTGGTACAGGCCAGTACCAAACTGCCATTCAGTACCATACAATTTAAAATCAGACTATTACAGTAAGCACAAAGTTACAATAATAAAAACCTATTACAATCATTTGTCCAAAGGTCTGTTTGCTTACTGTTTAAAACAATTTATTCATAGATTTTTACGGATGTATAAATGTAAAAAATATCTTTATATTATTGCACAGAAAAATCTATCTTTGTAGTAAATGTGTAAAACAGCATACTGTAAATAGCTCATTTCAACTTCCTTTAAGCAATGAGGAGACTATACCCACAAGGAGCAGTTGGGTTGCAATTCCTTTGCCCATGGGACAGATGTGGGAATGAGAGGGCATTGTTCACCCAGCTCCCAATGGCCTATATTTTACCTAACTTTTTTTTCGAGTAGACTGAATTGGCAAGTCTTAATTGTATTGTCTTCTCTAACCATTGGAGGTTTTATGAGGCCTAGTATATTGAGCACTCATTAAACATGATGATATAATGTGATGAGTATTTTGTTCTTAAATTTGGATACTCTGCTAAAGTTTTAGGTTATGTAATATCAAAGCATTTTTGTTTTATGTAAGGTTTGCTGCTAAATTTATACGTGTCATATATAGTATGCTATATAGACACCACTTCTTATTAATGAATTTAGCTACTTCAGGGTGCATCCATTGTTAACATTGGAAGTTAATTGTTGACATACAGCTTATATGAAAATACTATGCACTGAAGACATTTGGGCTTGAAATAAAAAATATGAAAGATCAGCTCTTATTTCACTAGGATTTTTCCTTGATATGTTACATTACATTTAAGACTTTAAAGTAAATGCAAAGTTTGTAAATGATGACACTGTTGTTTTGTTTCTTTTTTTAACTCCCTTCCCTTACTTGGTGGTTCCCTTACTTTTCAGGACAGAAACCGTTAAATGCCCAGGGCCTGTAAAATGCTTCTAATACATTTTCACATCATACAATTGGTATGATTTTCCCTACTGACGGCTCTCTGGTCTTCATGTTGTTTAACCTTTAAAACAACAAATTCAATCAAAATGAATGAAATTCCTTGTGCTAGAACACACACTATGAACAGTACAGTCATGGCCAAAGGTTTTGAGAATAAAAGTATTTTCATAAAGTTTGCTGCTTCAGTGTTTTTAGATATTTTTTAATTACATTTTTCTGTGGTATACTGAGATAGAATTACAAGCATTTCATAATTTTCAAATGCTTTTTTTGACAATTACATTAGGTTAATGCATAAAGTTAATATATGCAGTGCTGGCCTTTCTTTTTCAAGATCTCTGCAATTTGCCCTGGCATGCTGTCAATCAACTTCTGGGACAAATCCTGACTGATTGTAACGGTGGTGTGGTACCGGAGGGACGTCAGGTCCGAGCCAGGGGTTCAGAACAGAAGTTTATTACTTCTTTATTATTTATTTCACACAGTTCGAGCTCAGCATCAAACCCCTGTTGTCCTTGCTCTCCGTGTCTCCCGTCTCAGAATCTGAGGTGCAGAATTCGTTGTTCACTTTCTCGAAGCACACTTCCTTGCTGATATTTTTTTGGCTCCCTCTTCTTGATCTTGTTTTTGTCTTTCTGTTGCTTGGAGCTCAGTGTGGCAGAGTCCCTGCTCTTGGTTCCACTGCAAGGATTTTCACATTGACTGCTCAACCGGTTAGCCTGTTCTGAGTCTGCTGAATTGTGAGGGAAAACAGAAGGTAGGGTGTCTCTGATTGTGCTCTGAGCATCCTTCTCAGAGCTCTCACATGGCTGCTCAGCCGCTGGAATCTTTACCTGCCTCTCCTTCTCCATCAGACTGTTCCTCAGCTGTTCCTCTTTGAAGCTCTCCACCAGGGTCCCAGCATGCACTGTTCAGGGTCTGTTGAGTGAGCTGAGATTTTGAGATCTTCTATTCAGCTTCAATACCTCTGATAAGCTCTTGCAGCTCTGTGTGTTTACTGGCCTCTCTCTGGGCTTTTTCCAGTTCAGCCTGCAGAGCGGCGCTGTTGTCCTGAACCTGCTTTAGCTGTTCTGTTCCTGTTCAGCTGTTCTTCCATAGTAGCCACTTTAGTCTCCGGCCTCTCCTGTTTCTCAGTTCTCTTCAGCCACTCCCTCCAAACAACAATCGCAGCTTGCAGTTCCTTCCTCAGGACCTCTCGCTCTTGCATGAGTCTACTGACCTCTCCTTGAAACTCACCATTGTCTTGAGCTAGAGCCTTTCTTTCCATTTCCATGGTTTCGATTTCACTCTGGCAAAGAGACAAGAGTCCTTTGGTCTCCTCAAGTTGAAAAAGCAGACTGGTTTTCCTTGTGTTTCAGTCTTTCGTTTGTGGCTGAGGTGGTCACCTGCAAAGCAGAGGCCTCGCTCTCTGTCAGCTGTTGGTTGAGCCTTGTCAGCAACTCCTTCTGTTGAGTGATCTGACTGTTCATGCAGCTGATCTGTTCATCTCTTTGGTGAATGTCCATGAGAAGTGCACTGTGCTTCACATTGGCCTGTCTGAGTTTTTCTGATTCAGCCCTTAGGTTCTCTTGGGTACTGCCCAAGCTGTCAGTTAACCAAACTACCTGTTCACCTAGGTCCTTACAGACTTCCTCACATTCCTCAGACTTCCTCACATACCATGAGGGCTGGAGGCGCTATGTGCAGTACTGGATCGGGCGGAGAGTTCTTGGTGTTGGCCACCATCGCTCCCCTTTTCTTAGGGCTAGGTCGTCCATCTTTGGCCCCTTGAACCCGGGACCAATAGTCCCGTTGACTAGCATGGTCTTTTTGGTATGGGGGGGATAATAAGTAGCACATAATGCTACCATAGCCAATGGCCATAAGGGAGGTACCCCCTAGGCTCAGCATGGTATTCTTCCAGAAAGCCTGAGGGCGCTCTAGCCCCATATTAACACCGCACTTCCCCTTTAAGAGTTTATCTGACATAATCATGTGACTAATTAGCAGGGAGGAGGCAGTGTTTGGAAAGAGTGGTCAGGTAAAAGTTTTGGAGAGGAGTACGAGAGAGAAACGAAGTTTCTGTGTCTCTTGTTTAAAATCCTTACTTTTTGTGGTATGTGTATTATGTGTTCACAAAGAAGATTGTCAGAGTTCATCCTCACTGTTTGTGGATTAACCCCATTGAACTATTTGGACACCCAATTCACTCTAGTTACCAGGATTACATCAACCGTCCTTTCCATCATCCCCTACTCCATCACCTTCGTGGTAAGACTGTTCCGTTTGCCAACTACCTATCTCTGGAATCACCTTTAAAAGACTGATCAATACTGTTGGACTCAATACATGTACATTCATTGTTTGGATCATGTGTTTGTTTATGTTATTTAGGGAGCGCTTGTGCATATTGAAACACTTGTTGGTATACTGAAAGTTTTGTCCCGTGAATTGTGGTGGAAAAAATGCTGTAAACAAAGAATGCTTTCAAAAATGGAAGTGTTAATCATTTATTTTCATCAATCATCAAAATGCAGTGAATGAACAAAAGAGAAATCTAAATCAAATCAATATTTGGTGTTACCTTTTGCTTTCAAAACAGCATCAATTCTTCTAGGTACACTTGCACACAGTTTTTAAGGATCTCGGATGGTAGGTTGTTCCAAACATGACTGTGTTTCAACCTTGTAGAAGCAATGTGTCTTTTTTGCACTGTGCTTGACTGGGTGCTGCAATCAACAAATCATCCACATACTGCAGAAGAGCGGTCCCTGTGGACAATTCCAGAGGAGCCAATGAATCCCTTAGTGCACCATTGTAAATCGTGGGGCTCTCACAATACCCCTGACAAAGACGTAAACGTGTACGGCTTCCCATCAAAATTAAAAGCAAACCAAAACTGACTATCGGGGTGTATGGGCACACTGAAAAATGCATCAGCCAAATCAATCACAGAAAACCACGTGGCACTAGCCGGAATTTGTGACAGAATTGTGTACGGATTTAGGACCGTGGGTGCACGGGCCTGTACTGCAGCATTGACCGCTTGCAAATCTTGTACAAATCTCCATTCTATGGGCTGGCCTTTGTCCCTGACCTTTTTTACGGGAAACAATGGTGTACGAACGGGAGAATTTGGACATGGAATGATCACCCCTGCTTCCCTCAAAGCCATAAACACTGGTCTTATACCATCAATTGCCTCCTGCTTTAATGGATATTGTGGCCGACATGGCCTGTATGTAGATCTTGGAGTTATGACAACTGGAGGACAATTTTTTATCAAGCCAACATCATTCTCATCTTTCGCCCATAAGTAATCAGGAAGATTTAACAAATCCGGGTCAACATTCAAGCTAGCCATTGCATATAATGATTCAGAAATCTCTGTAACCCGCTCACAAGAGACAATCATCTCCCAAGGCCCAGTGAAGGCTTTAGCTTTGTTACTATATTCAACACCATCACAGATAAGCACCCAATCATCTGCCTGTACACATGTCTTAACAAATAACCCCACATCCCCCCAACTTTTTGACACACCTTTTGCAAGTGGGACATGAGGAAATGAATCAGAATCAGAAAAAAAATGCATCTGCTGTTCTGTCAGCTGCACTAACACCCCCATAGTATGTTCATTCCAAAACAGTTTATCTAACTGCAACGTATCTGTTGTAAGTGCATTCTCCCATTTTTCCATTAAAGCCCAATCACAATCAGCAGTAGTACGAGCATTGCAATACAATCCATCCGAACACATAAAGTCACTGCCCCCTGGTCTCACCCTATCCCTAGCCGCAGAGATAAGAGTGCAGGCAATGTCTAAATCCGTGAGCCGCCACTTGCGATAAAACAAAGCACTGCTTGTAAACAACTGAAAACAACCCTCTTTAGGTGCGTCAATTACCATCCCCCTTTCAGAACAATTCAGTTGCAAACCCAAAAAACACATCAAATCGCGGCCCAATAAATTTATCGGGCATATGGATGAAACCAAAAACTGATGGTTAAAAACCCACTGACCAATTTCACATTTGAGAGGTACAGAAAACGGCTCAGTTACAGACATTCCACCCGCTCCCGTGGACGTAACGGTGCGTCCACTCAAGGTCCACTCTATTGTCAATGTTAATTTTGGCATTTTCTTAAACCCAGTGCCTTGATACAAAGTGTATTCCGTCGTGTGTGTAGCTCGTGCTTGGATGTGTGTGTGGGAGAATGAGAATTTAAATCATACGACCTGATCACCATTCCCTCCGAGACATCTCCTTCCCCCACCTCCTCCCGTCAATCTCCGCTTGTCTGGTGTGAACTGTTGCCACCGTGTTCCCCACCATAGTTATTCCCTGACTCATGGTGAGTTTGACCTTGTCCTTGGCTCAACTTGTTTGGACATTCCCTTGCCCAGTGATCCATGGCCCCGCAAATAAAACATCCGTTGTTATCACCCCTTTGACCACCTCTGCTGCGTCCGCGGCCTCTACCACGTGCACGGCCTTTATTCCTGCTGTCGCCTCGGCCCTCAGCTGTTAACTTCAGCATGGTCAGGGAAGCCTCATGTAACTGTTGTTGTTGTTTTCGGGTTTTCTCCTTGGTCCTTTTCCCCAGCAGCTCTTCAGCATGTTCTGCATGTTTGACAATGTTAGCCACACGCTCCGTTTTCCATCCGATGCAGGATCGTTCTACTTCCTGTCTTACCTCGGCGCGTAATCCATTCAATAGGGTGCTCCTGGTACATCACCCAGGGTCCCAGGTTTCTGCAGGCCGCTGCAAGTTTCAAACACCTGATACAGTCTTGCATAAAAGTCAGTCACTGTCTCATCCGGTCCCTGCTTGCAGCTCTCCAATTTTGAATTGTTTGCAGTCTGCAGGAATGCATCCATTAGCGCCTTGCACAGAAGATCTAGTGCATGGAGATAACAACTGTTCTCTTTGTGATCCCACCTGGGCTGTACGCTCCTTTCATTCATATATTCCTTTGGAAACCCGTCTTCCACTTTCATCCACCCTGCTGGTCCCAGATGTAGGATCAGAAGGCGGCATAGTTCAGTGATGGCTGGCCTGAACTCTCTGCAGAAAGTCATCAGTTGCTCGATGTACCGATCACCGCCTATGTCCATAGGCTTCCCTTGGCCTAGTAGGACCGCCTTCATTTCCTCATAGGACCATGGTCTATACACCAGCATCGACCCGACCTGCCCTGCTACCTCGATCATCGGCATTGTGAAAGTGTTCTCCGTGGGTGTAGGGGGTGGTGGTGGAGGTGGAGGAGGAGGAGGAAATTCCTCTTGTTGTGCTGGCACCTGGATCGCCTCTGCCTGCTGCGATGGCTGAGATCTTGTCCATGGTCGTTCCGTAGGAGAAGCGCTAAGGTTCACAGTCGAAGCAGTCCCTCTGACTTGTGTTGCTTCTTGTCGTCTGGGAAGAGGGGGATCCAGGTCTGTCTCAGTCAGGAACGGGAACTGGCCTACTGGTGGGTTAGAATACTCAGAAGAACGAAAAGGGTTAATACCAGCAAATTACATATTATTTAGTACGGGTGCAGCATAAGCCACAGGCCTGCGTATTTTCTTCCTATCCCTGTTCTCTGCTTCTGTCAACCAGGCTTTTAACACTTTTTCTTGCAGTTGCTGCCTTTGCAGTTTTTTACGTTCTATTTTTTTGCCCTTCCAATTTTCTTGCCATTCGGCTTTTAATTTCTCCTGTAGTTCTTTCAAAATTTTAGTATTAAATGTCCCCTCTCCTGGAAAACCATATTTCACAACCCATTTGCTCAATATCCTTAAATCAGTTGCTTCCTCCCCATATCTCTTTCTCATAACAAGCATTCTTTCACAATTCTCATTTACCCTTTTTCCCAGATCTTTTGATTGTGAGGTCCCCATAGTCAAACGCAGTCCCGTTCCAGTCCCAGACAGGTGTAGCGCTACAACATCTACTGTCGATCGTCACCGACAGGGAAGGTAAACTTTTATCACTCTCAACCTTACCTTGATAGAGTTGGACCGATCCCCAATTTCACTTCACTCCCCCGTTTTAGGTTTAGGTCCCCGCCTAAGGTTCCCCCTTAGGTCACCTAAGGTCCCACCTTAGGTCCACTGCGTACTGCCCCTATGGTACCCCACAGCTGGAGAATTTCTAAGTCTCAATCACCCCAAATTCTTAGATTAAGATGCTTGTTAAATCAACCAGAGATAAGGGCAAAAGGCAACAACAGAAAATTAAGGGAAAGAAGAAGGTGCTCACTGACCGTTCCACTATTCTAGCTCATAGAGTCCATCGGCGGAGGCCCCAGCGACTCCACGCCAAAGCCCTCTTCTCTGCAATTGGAGGTTAGGGGTCGGGTATGTTTTGAACCCCGAGATGATCAGTCCTTGGCCGTGGGTGTCTGTCCTGGGCCGACCGCTTGCGGACTCCTGGCTGGCTCGCCAACTTTTGTGGAAAAAAAAGATACCCAAGGAACAAGTCAGAGGCACTTTTAATCTACCAAAGAGTTTAATAATCACTGCAGTGAGGATTCCGCTCGCACTCTATCAAGAATACAAGAGGAAGCCCAGAGTACATTAAAACAGAGGTTCTTATACACATTTTGGGCCGCAGGCCCACCTCCCCTTGACCTTCAAGTCCCAGTAAGCCTGAAAGTTGCTTTGTCTAAGTCCCTTCTTAGCTCTTTTCCCTTATCTGTTTACGTCTTTTGCAGTAGCATGAGACCTGTCAGGGACATTCTGTCCAATTTATCTTTCTGCCTTATGTCGAAAACAACAACACGTTGGAAAACATGATACTAAATCAAGGTTAGAACAAATTTTGCCTCCACAAACCTATGTGTGACATTGATGATCATTAGCACCTGTTTGGTAAAATTGGTTGATCACACACCTGACTATAATCCTACAAAATCCCTGACTTTGTGCAAGTGTACCTATAAGAATTGATGCTGGTTTGAAGGCAAAAGTTAGTAACTCCAAATATTGATTTGATTTAGATTTTTCTTTTGTTTGCTCACTTTGCATTTTGTAAATTGGTAGAAATAAACAATCATTATTTATATTTCTGAAAGCATTCTTTGTTTACAGCATTTTTTCCACACCTGCCTAAAATTTGCACAGTACTGTACATAACTACAGCCTGGTGTTATCGAAGCACAATGATTAAAGGGCTCCCATCAGCTTGATCATTAAAAGCCATAATAGAGTTTTATTCCCTCCAGCTAATCAAACTGAAAAAGGTTGTTGTAATAAAGAGCATAGAGAGAACTCTGCATTCATGCAAGACATGTCTCTTAACCAATGACTCAGGGCACATCACAATGACCTCTACTGTAGTGTCATGTCTTCTAGCAAATAGCGCTGATGAATACCACAGTGACAGTCAGTCATAGCTGTAATGTCTTTAAATCACAAAGAGATTTAATTGATTTTAGCATATAAAATGTTGTTTATACAGGAGGCCAGTGTTTGGCAACAGTGGCTTATGTGAACTATAAAAAGGCCATAGGTGATAACACATGTGGTAAACAGTGACATCTGTGTTAAATACAGTTGTATTTATGGTATGGTATATTTGTATATTATTCAATAGAAATGTGTTCAAGGTAAGATAAAAGATTGTCAAATCAAGTCAAGCATGTTTTTATTGTCATTTCATTTATTGTCATTTCATTTCAACACAGTACATAGTGAAACGAAACAATGTTCCTCCAGAACCATGGTGCTACACAAGATAACATCTAACATTACATAGAACACAAGACAGGACAAATGCAGACAGACTAACAGTACAGACAGGACAACAGACAGGACATTCATCCGACAGAGACAGGCAGTGTGATCATGAATATATGTGGGACAGATATTCATGCAGAGCAGCAGTATTGTTTCACAGAGTATAAACGGAGCAGCAGTGTTGTTGTAACTAGACTGTACAGAGTTGCAGTCTAATGAGCAGCATTGTTTCCAAAAAAGTGTGGCGTGCAAGAATAAAATAGTGATGGTAAAAGCAGTAAAGGGATTATGTGCATAAAGTACAACAGGAGCATGTTATTTTTATTGAGAGTCAATCACAGTTCAAGAGTCTGATATCCAGAGGGAAGAAACAGGATACTCTCAGTGGTTCCTCTGTAGAACATGGTGAGGATGGGTGGTGGCAGATGGGCTCTCCTCAGTCTGCAGAGGCTGTAGAGACGCTGCTGGGCTCTCTTTGTGATGGAGCAGGTGTTGGGGGTCCATGTGAGGTTGTTGGTTATATGAACACCAAGAAACTTGGTGCTCGGGACCAACTCCAAAGGTAAGCAGTTCAGTGGAGAGTTGTCATGATGTGGTCTCCTGAAGTCAACGACCATCTCTTTAGTCTTGTCGATGTTCAGAAACAGGTTAATGGTTCTGCACTAGTCCATCAGCTGTTCTCTCTGTACACCTTCTTTTTGCCAATGCTAATCAGACCCACCATGGTTGTATCATCAGCAAATTTAATGATGTGGTTGGAGCTGTGGTTGGAGCTGTGGTTGGCTGCACAGTTGTGGGTCATCTGTGTGAACAGCAGTGGACTGAGCACACAACCCTCAGGGCCCACTGTGCTCAGCATGATGGTGCTGGAGGTGATGCTTCCAATCCTGACTGACTGGGGTCTTCTTCTGCTGCACGTGTATGTATGGGTGAAATGCACAGGTTGAATTTTGTTGTGTCTCACTGTGTACTGTGCTGTGTTTTGCAATGACAAGAATAGTCACTTTCACTACTGATTATTAACTGGGCCCTTAACCAAAGCTCAAAGTTTAGCAACAGAAACCATTTTTATGGCAAATTTTCCTTGCATCTGCTGATTCCCCAACACAGACATCTCAGCAAAACAGGAAAGTGGAAAAGTATGTTTCCTCACACAGACTGACTGTGATCTTTTATGAAAAATTCTTTCCTGCTCTCATTGCCTGTGTTCTTTAGTTTTGATGCAGATTGGAGACGATAATCTTTTAAAGTAGCACAGCTAATACATGCATCACTTCTTTCAGCCATCCAGCACTCTAATCTTGTGGAATTAAAAGCAATTGCTAACTGTGTAAATCTCACTGATCACATGCAACTAGTTTGAGGTCATTTCTGAGGCAGGGTCTTAGGAATTTGAAATTACAATGGAAGAGCTACTGCAGTTATTAGACGATTATGCTCACATGCACAAATAACACACACACACATGCAGAGCTATTTCTTTATAGTCTAATGATTGTAGCTGCCATGTCAAAATCAGGGCAGTAGGATAGGAATAATAAGAAAGAAGGTACATTTAAATATCTTTTAAATAAAGTGCAGCAAGAGGTTTTCCCCTTAAGGAAGAAAAGGTAGAGCGTGACAAACTCAGCAGGGTGGCTGGCGGAGCGTGAGCAGGGTTTCCATAGGATTTTCATCGCCATTACAGTGCTCTCGCACTGATTGCATCCAAGGCTCCACCCCCACCACAGCAACCAGTGCTACCCACATCTCTACCCAGAGCTCCAGGGACCCACATCGCACTGCAAAGTATGCCGGTGAGCTGGAGACATGTTGGGGCTTTATTGTTGCATTTTCAGTGTTCTTTGAACAATACCCTGACATGACCAACCATGAGAAAATCTCCACAGGCATTACAGGCGACTCTATGGCAAGGCAGCAAATTGGGGTATGGCAATCTGGGAAAAAGAGGGTGAGGTGATGCAATACTTCTGCTCCCAATTCCGTACCACCCAGCCCATGGAAAAGTTGGAGGGGATCAGCTGCTGTGGATCAGGCTGGGGGCGTATTCAGCTTCCGAGTATGCGATTGTTTCTGCATCCTCGTGGTGGACAGTGGTTGGGAGGGCCCTCCTCACTGTGTTCCGTGTGTGATTGCACCAAGAACTTCAGTGAGAGTTGACCTGCCAGGACGCAGGTCTTTCAATGGAGGGAGATATCTTCCTGGTGATCCAACTGGACCAGCAGCATTGTGTGAACGAGTGTACATGCAGCTGCGATTGCATGCAGCTAGCCCCCCCAGACCCTGAGGAGGCCCCCACACCAGCCTTGGGACTGCGGCATTGACCTCCTGCTCGGCGCTACACCTAGTTTTAACCCTCTTTGTTTTAGTATCTTCTCCCTCTTGGGGCCAGAGATGGGAATGATGGAGGAGTATGTCACCAAGGCAATAGACCAGGAGTTAATTTTACATTTTACATTACAGCATTTAGCAGACACTCTTATCCAGAGCGACTTTTTAATTACAGGGACGGTCTCCCTGGAGCAACTCAGGGTTAAGGGTTTTGTAGTGCCAATGGCAGTAGTGCTAGAGGTAGGATTAGAACCTGTGAAAGGAATTATGATATTGGGAACCGGGAGCTGTTAGCGGTCAAAGCAGCTTTGGAGGAGTGGCATCACTGGGTAGAGGGCACACGACACCCTTAACCCTTAACAAACCTGATGGGCTTTGCCCATTTTGATTTTGTGATTACATTTCAACCAGGGCAGGGGCAGTGGTGGCCTAGTGGTTAGGGCGTCGGCCATATGATCGGAGGATCGGGGGTTCGAACCCCTTCCCTATAGGTGGCCCTGAGGTACCCTTGAGCAAGGTGCCGTCCCCGTCCCGTGATGGGCTGACGACCTGTCCAGGGTGCGTCCCCCGTCCTCGCCCTGTGTGCGCTGGGTTGGACACCAGCACTCCCCCGCGACCCCGTTTGGGACAAGCGGCAGAAAATGGATGGATGGATATCAACCAGGGTAAAAAATGGGAAAGCAGATGCCTCGTCCCGCCTGTATGCACCCATTGAGACCCAAACAGAGCCAGAACTGATTCTGCCACCAGCTGTGGTGGCCGCTCCAGTGCAGTGGAACCTTGATGGAGACATCCTCTGGGAGGCCAGGAGAACGTAAAAAATGCGGGTTTCATTGCCATTTCTATAAAATTGTCCATCACCTGCAAAAAAACTGGATTCCATACCTGCTTCCCAAAAGAGCACTGTTCACCCAATGGCCTAATAAAGGATTCTTTGTGTGCATTTACATTTATGGCACTTAGCAGACGCCGTTATCCAGAGCAACTCATGGTTAAGGGGTTTGCTCAGGAACCCATTGGTGATAGTGCTAGAGGTGGGATTCAAACCTGAGACCTCTTGATCCATAGGCAAGTACCCCACCACTGGACCCCATAAGTCCACCCCATAAGTAAAAGTGACAACCCTTGTCATTGTGAAACTCAGCACAGCACAGCACAACACAATGAAATTCAACCTCTGCGTTTCACCTGCGTTCATAAACACGTGCAGCAGGGGGCGGCTATTGAAAGCTGCTGGGGAGCAGTGACGAGGATGGTACCTTGCTCATGGGTACCTCAGGGCAACCTACTGGTGAGTGAATCAACCCCACAACCTTCCAATCCAGGGCTAACTCCCTAACCACTAGGCCACCGCTGCCCCTAAGTAAATGCACCAGCTGTGTGCAGTGTGTTAGCTTGTGTGCACAGTGTGTAAGCCTGTCTGTACAGTATGTTAGCTAGAGTATATTGTGTTACTCAATGTGTATATTTTCCTAGTGGGACACAAATTGTACCCTGTTTTCTATAGTTTAGCTATAAGTTTAACTTTTCTGTTTAATTGAATATTTAAATTTAGTCCATGAGTGCATTGTTTGTTTTCCCTCTTGTGTATATTATTTATAATTGTAATTATAATATAATTGCCACATGGCTGTATGTGACATACTGTGGCATTCCAAGCCTAGAAATCCCAAACTGTTCCTGTTCTACCTGTAGTGACGCTTATTATTAATTAGAGCTGATCCTTATTCTAGGGTGGTACGCCCCTCTTTCTACGATTCCCCTGAGGGAGAGGAGCTGGAGTGGGTGCTGTACTTATTTGGAGGTGTTTGTCTTTGTTTACTGTGAGAATAAACTCCAAGGAGATTCCCGTGTCGCATCAATAAACTACACAATGCAGATGTTCAATGGTCACACATTCATACTTTAAAAAGGATAAAGCCTTCTTTAATTCTGCAATGGTTTATATTTGCAGAAGTAAAGTGTTGTCATCAACATAGCAATTTCCTGGTTTTTTAACAGATATACTTAGCAACCCTAATTACAAGTGACATAAACATAATGTTATGATCAAAGCTAGGTATAGGGATGTCATAAATTTTTGACATGAAGCTAGACGATTTTAATTTTTTGGCTTTTTCAGGATAACTTTTTAAAGGTTAAAATGTTAAGACTTTATTTATACAGGTATAGTTTTTTTATATAGGGACAGTTTCAAAAATGTGTTTCCTTTATTGGAAAATCAGATAAACATAGACCCAATTGTGAATACTCAATGTAAAGTGCCTTGGGGCAACTTTGTTGTAAAAGGCGCTATACAAGAATAAATTGAATTGAATTGAATTGAATACTCTCCCTGTGTAGCTTATTACTCTGGTAGATATTTTGTGAAAAATTCATAAATTTTGGACCTTACAGACTACTGTAGAAGTGTTTAGTCTGCTGTGCACATCTTATTATGCTCTGAATGTTGCATATGACATTGATTTGATTTTGTTTATGCATGGCCCAAAATCCATTGAACAATAGTCTTAAATGATCTTTTTTAAAAAGTTCCATCTAAAGAAGCTCACTTTAACATGATATTTTAAGATTTTTATATAATAGTTTAAAATGTGAATTCATGTAAGGTAAATCATTCCGCACAGAACTCCAGAAACTGGGCAAAAGTCTAGCACCTTTTCCAAATTCTAAGAAATAATTTGAACTCCATTCATGTCAAGTCAACTTTATGTAGCACTTTTTACAATTGTTGTTGTCACAAAGCAGCTTTACAGAAACCAGGTCAGAGTCCCAATAGGGTAAGCTGAGGGCAACAGAGGCAAGGAAAAACTCCCCCAAACAGGAGGAAAAAACCTTGGAAGGAACCAAGACCCAATAGGGGAACCCCTCTTCCTCTTGTCGATGCCAGAAACAAAGAAGGAAAGAAAGGAAGAGAAAGTGCATTTCATAATTAATCAATTAGGGGATGATTTCCGGTAAGCATGACTCACTATGAAAAAATAAAAGATCCCTTTTGTGTCTGTAGTTGGAAGTTTGGAAGCTAATAGTGGTTGCTCCCACAACTGCTGGGCCACAGCTTTCTCCAGAATCTTTGATATAAATGGCAAATTAGAAATCAGTTGATAATTTGTTAATTTGAACTGAAAATTCAAAATTAGGTTTCTTGAATAGAGGCTTAATGACTGCTATTTTGAATACTTTTGGCACATAGCCCAGGTTGAGAGACAAGTTAACTATTTCTAAAAATGGCCTGATTATTACTGGCATGACCTCTTTAAGTGTCACAGTCTGTCGTGCCTGTGGTTATGGTTTGGCATGGTAAGGGTGCTCTGTTCTGACTGAGCACACCTAGGCTCATGAAGACACAGGTGTGCTTCATTGGGGCTGCTATTTAAGCCCCAATGAGTCAGAACAGAGTGCAGCTCATTAACGAGCTGAAGCCTTGCAGTTAATGGTGGCATTTTTGGTTCTATGTTTTGGTTTAAGTTTAATAAAGTTATGTTCTGGACTACTGGCTCAGCGTTGATGTCCTTCCCACACCCCACCACTGTTCCATTAAGTAGTCTGGTAGGAAATGAATCGAGGATGCAAGATTTGGAAGATGAAATGGGTGAGATGAGGTCGATCTGCAGAACTGGATTAAAGTAAGATAACCTCTCTGTTGGCATTAGGTTTTGATTAATATCTATATCTGTCTTGGGCAGCAGACGTGGTGTTTTTGTTGTTAAGAAATCCATAAAATGATCGCTATTGTACATTACAGGTCTCTGACTTTTAGGTTTGTAAGTGTAGTTATTGTATTGAATAAAAATCTAGGATTATTTTTATTGGACTCTATTAATGTGGAAAGGTAGGTTGAGTGTGTGCAATGGTGGCAGGGTGTGGGAAGGACGTCAGTGCAGAGCCAGGATTCCGGAACATAGTTTCATTGCTCATATTAACAAAAACAAGATCCAAGGACTGCAGTTCTGACTAAAGCAAGACACAAGGAACTGCAGTCTGACTAAAACAAGTTACCAAGAGTTACCAAAACCACCATTAACGTGGGGCTTCACCTCGTGAATGAACCGCTCTCTGTTCGGACTCATCAGGGCTTAAATAGCAGCCCCAATGAAGTGTGACCGGTAAACTTCTGCGTTGTTTGATTTATTTATTTTTTTTGTACACGACACGGGAGTCTCCTTGTAGTTTATCTCCGTTTATTCTGACTGAAGCCAACCAAGTCACTAACACCTCCAAACAAGCCCAGCGCTCACTCCAGCTCCTCCCCTTCCGGCCAATTCCCACCAGAAGCCCGGGGCCAATCCACAATTCCCCCCCCCATAGGGCTGTACCACCGAAGAAGGAAAAGGGGCAGGAGTGGCTCCAATAAACAATAACGGGCTTGGAGGTCCCTACGGTCAGGTAAAGCAGTAACAGTTTGGGACTTCAGATTCTGTGTAATTGTAACCAA